>BPTQ01000004.1:208363648-208429202 GCA_019973895.1 Chrysanthemum seticuspe
CTTCAATTCAGTATAGGTTAAAGTATTTTTTTGTAATTTTTTCAGATTTTTCTAAAAATATTTATTATTTTTAATTAATTAAATTAGATTAAATTAGTTTTTAAATCATAATAAATAATTTAAAAGTCGAAAAAATATCCGGCTTTTTCCTAAAATTTTCTTTTGTCATGTAGAACGTAGGAAAATTGTTTTTACACTTGTAGGACTTTTATTTCACAAATTTTACGTTTTTTCTTGCGCACTCGCGTAATTTTTATAAATAACGTACGTTTTTATTTTAAATCACGTTTTTAGGTAATTTAAGTTTACGTTTTAGTTAAAATAGTTTATTTAAGTTATTTTGTTTTATAAACCAAAAAACATCATTTTGTAAAAATAGTGATAGCGTTTATTTAATATTTTTAATCTTTTTAATTTCATTTAATTTTCATTTTAGCCCTTGTAGTTTATGTCCTTTTTCCGTAGTTATAATAATTCTCAAATTCTCTTTTCCGTCCAAATCTCCCGATCACTATACGTGAGGTGATCCATTGCACAGCTCGCTGGGACATAACGACCCGGGGAAACATTGTACTCCTCAGATCTTCATTGCATCTGTGCTTAAGCTGTTTTAAGTTTCTTGCGTGAGAAAACTTGACGGTTTTGCGCAGATCAACCTAGCAGGAGCTAAGGCTTTGGTGAGAAGATCTACCAATTGGTATTCAGTACCCACAAAGTATAATTCAACAGTACCCTTTTCCACATGCTCCTTGATGAAATGATATCAAAGATCGATGTGCTTAGACTTTGAATGTTGGACAGAGTTGCACGAGATTGCAATAGCACTTCGATTGTCGCAGTACATCGGGATTCTGTCAAATACGTAACCATAGTCTTTGAGTTGCGTTCTCATCCAAATGACTTGAGCACAACACGCCGACATGGCTACATATTCTGCTTCGGTTGAAGACATCGATGTACAATCCTTCTTTTTCGATTACCATGACACCAGTTTATCACCAAGAAATTGTAGAGCCCCTGATGTACTTTTCCGAGAATCTAAGAAACCTGCGTGATCAGCGTCTGAAAAAGCTATTAGTTTAAAACCAGAATCCTTCGGATACCAAATCCCCAAGTTAATGGTTCCCTTGATGTATCGAAGGATTCTTTTAGCCTCAGAGAGGTGAGTTTCAATTGGTCTCGATTGATAACGGGAGCAAAGATATACAGCAAAGACATTATCAGGTCTACTAGCTGTTAGATACATGAGAGACCCAATGATACTTCGGTATTTGGTAGGGTCAACCAATTTCTCATGCAAATCAGCGTCCAGTTTCTTGGTATGTGCCATTGATGTGGCATAGGTATCACAATTTTGCATTCCATTTTTGTTTAAAATTTCAAGGGCATATTTGGACTGACTCAAGAAAATACCACGGGGTGATCTAGAAAGAATGTAAGTTCACCCATCATGGACATTTCAAAATGTTTTTTCATAAGTTTTGAAAAAGCATTTGAGTACTTTAGATGTGTTGACCCAAAAATGATGTCATCCACATAAATTTGAACGATTAAAATGTGTGCCCCTAGATATTGTATGAATAGTGTAGGGTCGACGAAACCTTTGTCGAATTGGTGAGATAGGAGAAAGGAGGATGACTCATCATACCACGCCCGAGGGGCTTGTTTGAGACTATAGAGAGCCTTGTTCAGCTTGTAGACATGATTCGGGAACTCTGGATCAATAAATCCTTCTGGCTGACTAACATAGACCGTTTCTTTCAGTTTACCATTCAGAAAAGCTGTTTTGACATCCATCTGAAAGACCGTGATGTTCATGTGAGCCGCGAATGCCCGAAAAATCCGTACAGCCTCAAGTCTAGCAACTGGTGTGAATGATTCCTCGTAATCAATCCCTTCTTCTTGTCTTTAACCCTTAGCCACCAGACGTGACTTATTTCCGATAACCGTTCCTTCAGCATCCAGCTTGTTTTTCCAAATCCATTTGAGACCAATAACATAGACTCCAGTTAGTTTTTCAACCAATTCCCATACTTCAAGACGTTTAAACTGATTGAGTTCTTCTTGCATGGATTCAATCCAGTTGTCATATGTCATGGCATCCTTAATTTTTTTGGGTTTAGCTTGCCAGACGGTAAGTGCATAAATGCAATGTTCACCGTCAGTCTAAAGTCGTTGTCTAGTTACGACTGGTTGATTCGGGTTGCCAATAATGTTCACTAGAGGATGGTCTTTAGTCCAAATATGTGTGAAGGGTTGATGTTGATATACATTCTGCAGATTAGGAGGATTCAAATGGCTTGTGGATGATTCTGCAACATCAGATGTGGCAGATTCATTAGCAAAAGGGTTGAAAAATGCATTTGGATCATAATCTGCAGGTGGGGGTACTTCATTGTTCAGAAGATCATCGGTTGGTTCAGTGTCATTGGATGTGGTTTGTTCGACTGTTGTTGTAGAATCAACTGGTGGTGCTTCTTCAATAGTAGTTGTTGTAGCAGGTGTATCAGGTATTGGATTATGATCAGGTTGAGAAGCAGAAACATTTGATACATCTGGAGCATGTTCATCAAGATCATCACTAAATAGAGGAGCGAATAGCTGTTCCATTTGACGTCGAGTTAGTTGTAAACTAGGTTCAGCTGATGATGGGGTTTGATGGAAGTTTAAACGGTTATGACCGGGTTCCAAGCTGTTATGCTCAGAAGCCATCTCCGTAAGCGCATCGAAATTGGCATGAATTGTTTCCATAATCTCCCTTGTACGACGATTCCAGATTCGGTAACCCTTAGAATTTTTACAGTATCCAACAAAGACACCGATGTCTGCTTTAGCTTTGAGCTTTCCAAAGTCATCACGATAATTATTTGGATAGTAAAGAGATCCAAAAACATGAAAGTGTTTGAGGTTCGGTTTGTGGTTGTGGATAAGCTCATAAGGTGTTTTGTTGTGGCATTTTGTAATCATTGAACGGTTTTGAGTGTAGCATGCAGTTGACACGACTTCAGCCCACAAGTAATCTGGAAGTTTTGCGTTTATTAACATCGTTCTTGCAGCTTCCAATAACGTACGGTTTCATCTTTCAACAACTCCGTTTTGTTCTGGTGTTCGTGCAATAGATGTTTGATGCTCAATTCCCACTTTCTCATAAAATGCACGAAGAGTTTGATTCTAAAATTCAGTTCCTTTGTCTGTTTTGATTTGTTTGACTGTGTTCCGGAGCTGAACTTGAATTTTTGTGAGAAAGGTGATGATCATTTGTGGAGCTTGATCTTTACTTCTAAGAAAATAAACCCAAGTCCATCTTGAGTAGTCATCTACAATTACCAATATGTAGCGTTTGCCATTAATCATCTGCACGTGGATCGGGCCACAGAAATCCATGTGAAGAAGATGAAGCACATGCTGTGAGTTGTGTTCCACCTTTGAAGGAAAGTGAGCACGAGTGATTTTCCCTTGTTCACAAGCTGAGCAAAGGTGATCTTTAGAATACCAAAATCTTGGGAGACCTTCAACAAGTTTGTATCGTGCAAGAGTGGTTATGGTTTGAAAGTTTAAATGTGAGAGACGACGGTGCCATAGCCAAGATTTTGTAGATGTTGCCTTTGAAAGTAGACAGATGGGAGATGAAGCAATCATGTCTTGCATTGAGATTGTATAAAGACTTGAATTGCGGGTGCCGGACATAAGATCGTTTCCTTGTAGATCACGAATGAAACAAGTTTTCTCCCGAAAAGCAACTTCCAAATCTCCATCACAGAACTGACCAACTGAGAATAGATTGTGACCGAGACCTTCCACATAATCAACCCTGCTAATTTCAATGTTGCCATTGATGTAATCTCCGTAGCCCGTGATAGCTGCGAAGTGGTCATTCCCGAATCTGACAGTGCCAATGAACTTTGCAACAAAGTTGGATAACAGTTTGAGATTGCTTGTCATGTGTTGGGAACATCCGCTATCAACAATCCAGAGGATGATCTGTATCACCTGCATTACACACAGACGACACAGATGGAATAGAAGTAGATGTGGAACCCGAAGAGTTAGATGGTTTCGAAGCAGTTATAGTAGAAACACACATGTTAATGATTTTAAGTATCCATGTAAAGCCAAGTGTATTATGTAACCATTTCTGCCATCTCCAACTAGTCTTAGCTTTGGTCTTAGTAAATGCACCAGGTGATAAGTTCTTCCTAGGAGGTGAAGTGGGTGTTACAGATACATCAATGATGTTTGCAGAAACACTAGAAGACGGTTTACCTAGCACAGACTTAGAAGCATTAGTGGGCCTAGAGGTATTACGTTTTCTAGTATTCCGCTTACGAGAAAAGATAGCTTTAGCAACACATTTGTCATGACAACCAGAAAACATACTTTTACAACAACCAACACAAGAAGCTTTAAACTTAACATTTAAAGTACTTAAAGATTCATCATTCGTTACAACACTTTTTCCATTACATTTGTCAGACGCAATTTCTAAAGTGGGTGCAACCTGAGTTTTATTCAAAGTCCTAAGGTGTTCTTCTACTTCAGCATTCTTTATTGTTCTTTTCTTACGTCGCAACTTCCTATTCTTCCTTGTATTGCTCCTAGGCTGTGAAGTGCAGGCGTTGGGAAAAGAGGCAACTATTCCTGTTTCAGTAAAGGGAAAGCACATTAGTTTCTTGTGGTTTGTCATTAGATGTTCTAGAGTCATTTTGAATCTATTTAGGTGCAGTTACTACAGTGTTACTATCCCTATCTTGTTTACATTTCACCAACTCCGCTTTTAAGTCATGGATTTTGTGTAACAAATCTAGATTTTAAGAACGAGTGAGTCCATCTCGTCGTAAAACATCTTTGGTGTATGCAAGATGATCATCAAGGTCTTTTGATGCTTTATTACGAGTCTTTTTGAGTAAATCAAATATGACACCATATTCCTTTTTAACGTTTAAAATTTCTTGTTCATATTTTGAAAGTGACACTTCAAAGACACGTTTTCATCATCCAAATGTTCTATTTTTGGATCAAAAGATTTTGAACGCAACTGGTTGATTTTGTTTTGTAAAGCAATTTCACGATTTTGACAATCTTTTTGACACCATTGAAGACGATGTTTTGCATTTGAAAGCTCGTTTAACAATCTTTCATTTTCAACTTTTAAAGATGTGATTTGTGACACAGTATCAGTATTCTCAACAAGTTCAACAGAATCAACAGAACCAGCAGAGATATAAACAAATGCATATGCAACAGAATGTAATAACACAACATTATGGATATCAGCACAGATAACATCTTGCAAGAGTCGATCAACATCTTTTCTTAACATTTTCTTTTTATGTTTTGTGTTTGAAATCGATGTTTCTGTTTGCTCGAAAACTCTTTTCATAAGTCCAAGTTCCTTGTGAAAAAACCTTTCCCAATATATAGCACAATTTTTCAAATTTCGGACATGAGGTAAAAGTCTTTTATGAAGAATGTCTCTTTGTTCTCGCGCAAGAGGCGATTGAAAATGTTCTACTTTTATTTTAGAATGAAATTCAATTTCACGTTCCAAAAGTTTGATGTCCGAAATGAATGTTTCAAAATATTTTAAAACTTTACATTGTTCAGCTAATGGTTTTATTTCACTAAGTGAAGTTAAAGGACCATTAATTTGTGCAGTATTGGAAAGGGGACCCTCAGAAGTAGGTGTGATAACCCAGGGTGTGTTAGAAAAATCCTGTTGTGTGACGAAAGTAACGGAAGTAACGGCTTTTGAATAGTTAAATGGTTTGTTATAAACAACATTTTCCAATTTTAACCGACTCTAGTCTTCTGCATCCAATTCCTCTTGACGATTATATTCAACAACACTCATAATGGAATCATCAATTCTATGTTCTGCACTGTAAACTTCAGGATTTGGTTTGAATGCTCTATTTGAAAACTTTGGTTTGTAATCAGCAAGATTCGGTCCATATCCATTTGGATTTTGTTTAAAAGTAAACTTTTGAATAGTTGTGATTGACTCACCATGTTTATAAACAACATTTCGAAATTCTTTGATTTTGCTTTGTAAGTCGACAATTTCTTCAAGATAGTCATCTATTCGTTTCGTTGAATGCTTTTTGTACTCAGAGAACTGTTTTTGACAAGTTAACAACTCAGACTTGGTTTTTTGAGTTTCCAAAGTGAGAGCGTTAAGTTGTTGTTTATGATCATATTTCAGTTGTTCTATTTGAGACAGCAAAGCATTCTTAGATGCGACTAGATCACGATCTGTTGTTCTAATGATTTTTCGTTTTGGTAAGATTTAGCAAAAGCAACTTCAAAACCTTTTTCACGTTTTTTTTGAGTTTGAAAAATGTTGAGTTGATACTTTAAGCATTTATTGTCCTTAGTTAACAGTGCATTTTTTTTCTTTTAATTGTTGATTAAGGTTACGACATATTTCCATTTGAGATTTTTGGTAGTTAAGTAAGGTCATGAGCTCAATATCTAGATTAGACGAAAGTTCAGCTTGTTCAACTTGAGTTTCAACATGATCATTAGTCAGATCCTCAAGTATAACCACGGAGTCAACTTGATTATCAATGTTGACCATAAGGTCATCTTGATCGTCAAATATAACTATGGGATCTATTTGATTATCATCAGAATGAGATGTAGACGGCTCATGTTGAACACTCTGATCCTTGTCGGATGCAGATGTTGGCGGAGATATAAGATCATTAATGAATATAGTTTGATCCGATACCTGAGACAAGCCGTCAGTGTCATACACTGGGCCTGTATCACTCATGTGGATTTCATGCATGTTTGCCATCAACATAACTGCTGCATTTGCCTGCAAGTCCTCCATATCATCATCAGAATCTGCATTTTCCATGAAGCTCTGTTCCTTGTTCGTAAGAGTTCCACCAGCTTCATCCTTAAGAGCCAAGAGTAAAGCCTCTCTTTGATAAGCGCTGCCTCTTGTCCTCGGCTTTAGGCATGCATTAGCCAGATGACCCTTCTCATTACAGTTATAGCAACGAAGACCATTAACCCCATTCTGAGCATTACCCTATTCAACCACTTGAGCACTTTGTTGTTGTGGAGCACCCATGTTATTCCTTCCCATTGGATTAAATCCTTGACCACCACCCATCTGACGAACTTGACCACGATTATGAATCTCAACTCTTCCATTGTTAACAACAGCCTGATTCCTTGTGTTAGATGAGGTGCGAATGCGATTGTTGGATTTGTTGGAGTACCGACCAAAGGCTCTAGTAATCATAAAAAATCCTTGTTGCAATGCATCAAAAGCTTCAGCATCCTCATTTGATTCACTATAAAGTACTTGAGTATTGTTGTTGTTGTAAGGAACCAGTTGATTTTCTTGTGGTATTTGCTGTTGTGAAGGATCATAAGGTGTTATCTTAGCAGATGGTTGAGCAGTAGGTTGTGGAGGATTTTTTAATACAGTTTGTAAGGTCGGGAATTGAGGATAACAAGCTTGAGCCCACAAAGCTAATTGTTGATTATCCGGAAGTGAAGGTGAGACAGGGAGTCCACGGATAACTCTTTCTTTGTCAACTTCTTTTTGGTGGGGCTTCAAATAGTCGTACAACAATCCGTATGTAGCATGATGAAGGTTCTTCGCTTGACGGATGAAAATGACATACTTTTCCCAATCAGGACCAAGACTACTCAGGAACTTAGTGTTGACTGCAATTCTTAGCATGATGATGTTATGTTTGTCGAAGTCATTGATGATGTCTGAGAATCGATGATGATATGACACTAATATCTCTCTGGGTTCAATCCTGAAATGTTCATAAGCCAAGTATATTTTGGATTCCATGTCTTCTTGATTGAGTTATGTGCCTTCCATGAGTAGATGAATATGCTCCCACATTGCTTTAGCAGTCTTTTGAGCATCAACACTTCGAAGGATCGGATTGGGTAATCCCAAAAGGATGTATTGCATTTACAGTTCATCGGCTTCAAAGTGTAGAAGTTGATCAGTAGTAAGTTCATTAAGACTGGCAATGTTAGTGACATCACCTCTTGGTGGATTAGCATTTGGGTCTCCGGGTACAGTGACAGTAGACATCTGAAATGGACCTTCCAGGATGACCTTCTTTAAAAACTCTCCTTGTGGCTTCTTTAGATCACAGAACCTAAAGAACCTAATCACCCATTGATCGTAGTTTCCGGGAGTGAGCATTGGAGGTCTATCAAGTGATCCAGCTTCATGAATGGATTGTTGGCTACTTAAAGCTTCATACATATTTGCAAACCAAGACGGTTCCTTCATAGTATTCCTGGATGGATGTTGATTGTGAAAGTTTGTGTAAGGTTGTACTTGAAGACTAGGTGGTGGTTGAATCATTTGTGGTTGAATTGCTCCAGGAGGAAATTGTTGTTGAAGTTGTTGTTGTTGTTGTTGTTATAGTAGTTGATAAAATTGTTGTTGTTGATTGAGTTGTTGTTGTTGTTGAGGATACACATGAGGGAAGTAGCTAGAGTTTGGTGGTTGAGACATCATGAAAACTTGTGTTGATTATGGATCTTTGTAGTCGAATGAAACTTAGTTGATGAGGTAACCTTATGCGTAGAAAACCAGCTTAGCCAAAGAAATCACCTTATGCGTAAACCACTAACTTACGCATAATAATAGTTTATGTGTGGGAATAGCTTACGCGTAGGAATGAATAACACTTAGCTTAGGCGTAGACTAAGGGCTTAGTAGTAGAATTCTTATGCGTAAGATTAGCTTAGGCGTAAGACTGGCTTAGGCGTAAGAAAATGCTTAGGCAGAAGGATTCTACGCGTAAGTACTTAGGCTTAGGCGTAAAACTAGGGTTTTTGCCCAAAAATCCTTTACACTTATTCCAGTGTAAAAGATATCCAAAGTTAAAGTATTTTCAGGATTATCCAAGCAAGAAAACACTGAGTAACCAATAGCACTGAAGATCAAGCCTTGAAAAGCTTATGCGTAACTTTAGGGTTTTCTTATGCGTATAAAAAGCCAACTTTTACCAAAACTGAATTTTAAGCACGAAGATGTTTCTAAACCAGATTTTTATGATGAAAGAGCTTCAATATCACTAAAATATCACAAAAGTATGAAACTTGATGATCCAAAAACTCTTAGACACCTTACGCGTAGAAGTAACTACACGACTTAAACCAAGCTTAAAAAACAACTAAATATACGTAAAGTTTCAAACTTTTTGCCAAAAACTTAAACTTGAACACCAAATAACCTTTTAAGTACAAGAATCTTGGATTTTAAAGTGTAAAAAATAATTTTTTAAAGCGAATGAAGGTTAGTGAACCGAGACTTACGCGTAGGTACAAAAGCTTCAAAAACAAACCGTTTCACCCAACTATTTGGCGATTGATACCACTGTTAGGTTCCCATTTATGTAACACAAGCATCAATATGAAGAAATGAGGTAAGAAAGGATCGGATGAACACACACACACTTATGCGTATAAATAAGAAGAAATTTTATGCATGGAATAAATGTGAAAGTGAATAACCAACCTTCAAGTGAAGGTTTACAAGGCTATTTATAGGAGAGGGAGCTAGGGCAACACTCCTAGTCCCTTCCTTTCCTTATTGGATATGGGCCAAGACTTATGGGCTTTCTACATAACCCTTGCCTTTAATACTAACATAAAAGTCTAATTAAGCTAACTATTAAAAATTAATTACTAACACTTGTAATCAAGTTTAGGAGTGATTCCAACAGATCGTGATGACTTTGGTAAGCTCAAAGCCAAAGCTGACATTGGGGTCTTTGTTGGATATTGTGAAAACTATAAAGGTTACCGGATCTGGAATCGTCGTACAAAGGAGATTATGGAAACAACTCATGCTAATTTCGAGGAGCTTACTGAGATGGCTTCTGAGCATAACAGCTTGGAACCCGGACATAACCATTTAAACTTCCCTCAAACCCTATCATCAGCCGAACCTAGTTTACAACTTACTCGACGTCAAATGGAACAGCTATTTGCTCCTCTGTTTAGTGATGATATTGATGACCGTGCTCCAAATGTATCAAATGTTTCCGCTGCTCAACCTGATAATAATCCAATACCTGATACACCTGCTACAACAACTACTGTTGAGGAAGCACCACCAGTTGATTCTACAACAACAGTCGACCAAACCGCATCCAATGACGCTGAACCAGCTGATGATCTTCTGAACAATGAAGTACCCCCACCTGCAGATTATGATCCAAATGCGTTCTTCAACCCTTTCGCTAATAAAACTGCCACATCTGATGTTGCGGAATCATCTACAAGTCATTTGAATCCTCCTAATCTGCAGAATGTATATCAACATCAACCCTCTACACATTGTTGGATGAAAGACCATCCTCTAGTGAACATTATTGGCAACCCGAATCAACCAGTCGTAACCAGACAACGACTTCAGACTGACGGTGAACATTGCATTTATGCACTTACCGTTTGCCAAGCTGAACCCAAAAACATTAAGGAAGCCATGACATATGATAAATGGATTGAATCTATGCAAGAAGAATTTAATCAGTTTAAACGTCTTGAAGTATAGGAATTGGTTGCAAAACCAACTGGGTCTATGTTATTGGTCTTAAATGGATTTGGAAAAACAAGTTGGATGCTGAAGGTACGGTTATCAGAAACAAGTGACGTCTGGTGGCTAAGGGTTATAGACAAGAAGAAGGGATTGATTACGAGGAATCATTCGCACCGGTTGCTACACTTGAGGCTGTTCGGATCTTTCTCGCATTCGCGGCTCACATGAACATCACGGTCTTTCAGATGGACGTCAAAACTGCTTTTCTCAATGGAAAACTGAAGGAAACAGTCTATGTTAGCCAACCAGAAGGATTAGTTGATCCAGAGTTCCCTAATCACGTCTACAAACTGAACAAGGCTCTCTACGGTCTCAAACAAGCCCCTCGGGCATTGTATGATAAGTTGTCATCCTTTCTTATCACTAATAATTTCGTCAAAGGTTCGGTCGACCCTACATTATTCATACAATATCACGGGGCACACATTTTAATCTTTCAAATTTATGTGGATGACATCATTTTTGGGTCAACACATCTAAAGTACTCAAACGCTTTTTCAAAACTTATGAAAAAACATTTTGAAATTTCCATGATGGGTGAACTTACGTGCTTTCTAGGACTGCAAGTTATACAATCACCCCGTGGTATTTTATTGAGTCAGTCCAAATATGCCCTTGAAATTTTAAACAAACATGGAATGCAAACCTGTGACACCTATGCCACACCAATGCCACATACTAAGAAACTTGATGCTGATTTGCATGGGAAATTGGTTGACCCTACCAAATACCGAAGTATTATTGGGTCTCTCATGTATCTAACAGCCAGTAGGCCTGACATTGTATTTGTTGTATATCTTTTCTCCCGTTATCAGTCAAGACCAACTGAAACTCACCTCTCTGAGGCTAAAAGAATCTTCCGATACATCAAGGGAACCATTAACTTGGGGATCTGGTATCCGAAGGATTTTGGTTTTGAACTAATAGCTTTTCAGACGCTGATCACGCAGGTTACTTAGATTCTCGGAAAAGTACTTCAGGCGCTCTACAATTTCTTGGTGATAAACTAGTATCATGGGAATTGAAGAAGCAGGATTGTATTGTCAGGACCGAATACTATAAATTTATGTGGTTTGGAGGATGGGGTTGGTGGAAGAAGATGAAGATCTTCATCCTTTTTAGAGAGAGAAAGTTAGAGAGAGGGAGGAGAAAACACAAGGTTTATTAAGAAACACACACAATACAATACACCAAATGATTCACCTCACCCCTCATGGAGAGTCATGAGGGGTATATATAGGCCCTATCTTTGCCACTTAAACGATACTAGTCCCTAAGGGCAAAGTATACTACGCGTCTAGTCCAATTCACGTAAGTGACGTTATCTTTATAAAAAGCGAGGCTAACAATCTCCCTCCAAGATAGCGTCACACGTGAATGGTTACAATGAGACCTATAAATACAAAACAAAGTAAATTACAAAAGTAATGAACAATGTTGACTTTCTTGAAGCGCAGAGTCTCTATAGTCTAGATACTGAGGCAAACTTGAAGTTCTCCCTTCCGATGACCTCGGCATTTGATCTTCGTGTAGCTCTGAACTTCAACTGTAACGGTCTAGTTAGGTTATTACTCCCTCCTAACTAGTGAGCCTTTTTTCTTTTCTTTTGCTCCCTCCTAAACCGATAACACTCTTCCAACACGTCTTTAATCTTCAGACACGCAGCGGAGAAAGTAAACTCTTGAAGCACAATGGTTGTCGTTCTGGGAACATCAACATAACTCACTTAGTATTGCATCCAAGTTGGTAAAAAACCCCGATGTACACCACACTACTTCTCCTTCTTCAGTCATAAGCAAAAATCCCTTCGTAATCCAATCACGGAAGATGAAATACCAACTTCTCCCTCCTGATGGTTGCGAGCTATCGGAATCATCATAATGTTGCGTACATGCCGTATTACCTTCTTGATGCAATATTAACATCATAGCTTGATCAAAATTCTGTGAGAATATGTCGCATAAATACTCTCAATAAACTTCTCTCAATCCAACCTTTTATCGAACCTCCTTTGAATTCACCGGCTAAATGTAATGACCACATATGGAGATAGCCCGATACGACTAACTTGAAAAGGAAGTAAGCATCCCAACTTGTGACTTGCTGCTTGTTCTAAATTTTTGAACAATCCACAACGCCGTGTGACACTGAGCACAATAACGTAACTCCTTAAAGTGATGGTTACACACTGTGAGCACTACAACGTAACTCCTTACCAGTTATAACCAGATTTTCAAATTTCATAATGTGCTCCAACAAGTTATCTTGAGACCATCGACTTATCTCAAAGATAAATAAGTCCACCCGTGAAATGTCACTTCAATTCCGCATCAATAATACCGTACAAAAACTCCGTAGCTATTTTTCACATCTTCGTTCAAGCCGTGAATAATGTATCCCTCCATGAAATTTTACCATACCAATAGTACCATTCTTAATGTATGCCAAAAATTTGTATCCAACAAATTTTTATTGCTAAAAAATTCGGATGCCAATTTTTGTCATCATTTCATTTAGCATTAATGTGACCCTCGTCCAAGCAGTACACGTCCCAAATCCAAAGGGATATTTCCATAAACGAATGAGAAGCCCATAATCCGGATATCATGACAGCCCAATATCCTATCGTTAATGCCAAGGGCCCATATCACAAATTACACGTTACCATATTTCAGCCCATATCACACGTGAATATCCCACGAATGATTTAAGAGTCCAATCACAAAGTATTATAACCGGTTAGTGATATAAACTCATCCCACGTGCACTTGTATAGATCTAACCCTAAACACAATCTTAAAAACACACCGCCTACCACACAACTTTTCTCCCAAACCGGACCTGAAAGACACAAACCATTATCATTTAAACCTCAAACTCGAATACCACAAACACTATAACCATACCAATCTTCTTTTCTCATGAGTAGCTCGTCAAGATCCTTCTTGGGGTCTCGGGTAAGGTTTTTTATTTTGTTTTGAGTTCGGGTTTCTTAACGAATTAAAGGGATGAAATAACATAATTGTTATATTCATTTCTTTCATATTCGGATATTAACAAGAAGCTTAGCAATGATGGATTAATGATTCAAGTGAAACAATCTTAAACAATTGGAACAAATTGAATCCGAATCTGAGTTAGTTCTTGTTAAAACGATTGGTGTTTCAACGATGAGAGTTGGGGAGAGATGTAAGGGTATATTGATGAGTCTAGATGTAGGTGTAGTTGGTTTTTGGTTTAGATGTAGGACTGATGATGTGGAAATAATGAGGTCGACGAGTCTGAGATTTGGTATATGGTATTTGTCCTGTGGTCAAGGTCTAGTCTACGCGTAACTTTTTTCTTATTCTCTTATGCGTAAGCCTACGCGTAACGTCATGCTTATGCGTAAGCATACGCGTAAACATATGCGTAGGCCATAGGCATAAGCCAAGGCTTAAGCGTAAACGCATACGCGTAACTTTTTCTACGCGTAACTTCACAGCTACGCGTAACTTGCTCTGTAGATGGATCCTTATGCGTAAGTTTAGGGTTTTGACCCTTTGACTTTTTCCGGCGAGCTTTTCCGACCATGTTTATCCGACCATCTTCATACAAAAAACCCAGAAAAGCATAAACATGCTTCCTTTTTAACTGTTTGACCACATGAAGATGAAGCTTTGACCACTATTTGTTTCACGGATATTGTACCAAAAAGCAAAAAAGTGAATATTCTATTTGGACCAGTTATAGACCAAGACAGATATTATACATGAAAGATTTGGACTTTTTGTGATACCAAAAGATACAAAACATATTGTTAACTGTTAACCCACAAATCGGTTCTGACCACATAAAAAGCATAAAAACAGTCAACAAATATGTATAAAAACCACAATAAATCAACAAACAACAACCTGGCTCTGATACCAATTGTCAGGACCGAATACTATAGATTTATGTGGTTTGGAGGACGGGGTTGGTTGAAGAAGATGAAGATCTTCATCCTTTTTAGAGAGACAAAGTTAGAGAGAGGGAGGAGAAAACACAAGGTTTATTAAGAAACACACACAATACAATACACCAAATGATTCACCTCACCCCTCATGGAGAGTCATGAGGGGTATATATAGGCCCTATCTTTGCCACTTAAATGATACTAGTCCCTAAGGGCAAAGTATACTACGCGTCTAGTCCAATTCACGTAAGTGACGTTATCTTTATAAAAAGCGATGCTAACATGTACATCACTGTCCTCAACAGAAGCTGAATATGTAGACATGTCCGCGTGTTGTGCTCAAGTCATTTGGATGAGAACACAACTCAAAGACTATGGTTACGTATTTGACAGAATCTCGATGTACTGCGACAATCGAAGTGCTATTGCAATATCGTGCAACTCTGTTCAACATTCGAAATCAAGGCACATCGATCTTTGATATCATTTCATCAAGGAGCATGTGGAAAAGGGTACTGTTGAATTATATTTTGTGGGTACTGAATACCAACTGGCAGACCTTCTCACCAAATCCTTAGCTTCTGCTAGGTTTACTGAGTTGGTTCGCCGGATTGGTATGAGGTGTTTGACTCCAGAGGAACTGGATGAACTTTTAAAACAATCTTAAAACCAGTCAAACACCAAACCCTCTTTTGTAAATATTTATCAAAAACAAAATACAAAAATATAAAACGTATAAAACTCAAAAATATTCTAGAATCCTAATTTCTTTCAACATGGCAAATAAAAATCTTCAGTCAACACTTTACTCTTTCAAAATTCAATATTTTTTTCAGTCAAGTGTTGAGGGGGAGAAAGTAAATATTTTTCTATTTCATAAAACCTTGTACTTGCATGTTACCTTATTCCGGTTGTCTCTTTGATCATGGTGGTTACATTTCTGGTTTATTGACACTCCCCGGACTCAAATTTGTAAAATTGTAGTATTTCTTAAGTCGAGGGGGAGTGTCTTCATGTTTCTTTCCAAATATCACGCTTTACGTAACTAAAATGGAAGTTATGGGCGTTGGATGAAAATGGTTAAGGTGGAGGGACTTAAGTTGTCAAAAGTCTAAACTAATTTTTACAAAACCTCACTGATGAGTGTGTAAATACTCATCATTTTTGGTCAAATCTGAACTGCAAAACGGTTAAAAATGCTCAGAAATGCATCAAAACACTGAAAATATTCCAAAATTGCATTTTATATGTTTCAGATGCAAAATGTTCAAAATCAGATGAAAAACGAGCAAAGTTTGCATAATTGGCAGTTTCAGTCCCCCGACTTTCAGAAAATGGCAAAATCAGTCCCAATGCATTTATTTTAAAAGAAAAGTCACCAAAGGTCCTTTTGGAAACATAAATTATCATATTTAGTCCTTTGGTGGAAAATCCAAAAATATTTGAGAAATTACAGTTTAGTCCCTGAAAATCCAAAAATGGTCAAAATTAGTCCTTGGAAATTTCAAAAGTGTCAAAACTAGACCTTGGTCTATTAAAGGTTGGCAAAACTAGTCCTTGGATTACTCTTCCTAATTTACAGAATTGGTCCCTTGGTTTCAAAGAATTGCAAAATGGTCCTTGGTGTTACTAATAAACCAAACCGGACCTATTATAATCCCAAGCCCAATCCAATAACCCATGACCCAGTCCAATAACCCAACCCAAAACCCAACGTTTAAAATAATCAACCCGCCCCCTAAAACATGTCATCCCCGACATTGTTGTCTGCAACCCCCCTCCTCAAGCCTCTCCAGCCACCCTTACTTCACACCTTGTCTCCCCCCACCTCACCTAACAACCCATCACATTAATTGCACCTTCTCCTTTGTCCCAACTGGCTTGTACCAGTTTTGGCGCCAAATTCCAAAGAACGGCCAAGATTGAATTGAGCCATCCAATGGCCTTTATTTATGCTGGGATTTGTCCAGAAGAGAGAGACAAGCACTTTGGGTGTATAAAAAGACCAAGAGAAGCAACATAGAGTAGGTAGTTAGTCTAGTTTTCAAATTTGTATGTCGTTTTTAGAAGCAATGAATTAATTTAAGTTTTAAGTTGTAACTTTCTGTTTTTATGTACTCACTTCAAGTTATTGTATCAATTTAAACCATTTTCAAGCATCAATTTAAGTGGCATTTCTATTTCATATATTTTAGTTAACTGTTAAAAAATTCCATGTCCAATTCTTAAGTTTGATCCTCAATAAGCTTCATATAAGCTCAAACAGACTTATCTAAGCTCAATATAGCTTATGGTAAGCTTTGGGAACAATTTCAATCAAAGGTGTTAAAAGTCAACGAAAGTCAAACTTGGAGCAAAATGGGTATGAAATGGATCATGGGTGGAGCAGAGCTGGATTTGGGTTGAATCAAAGTTAGGTTAGGGGTTGGATTAGGCTAGTGTTCTTGGTTTCCTTGTTGGCAGGCCATTGTGGCCTTGGACCAATTGTAAGTGCAATTTTCAAAGCTTATAAGCATAATCTGTCTTTGTAGTTTTCACTAGTTTAATTCTGTATATTTAGTTGTATTTAGGTTATTTGAATTGACATTGATCATTAAAACAAGTTGTAGCATTGATTAGCTCATTTAGTTTTTTTTAACAGTTAAGAAAGGAATGTTAGGTTTAGCTTCAAAATCTGTGCTAGAGGTTGATATATTGGATTAGGTTAGTTGCTTTAAACTTGTGATGGTTTATTGAGTTCTTATCTGTCTAAGTTTTTGCCTGCAAAACACCAAAAGTCAATTTGGTATAAAATCTGTCTTACTGCTTAAACTGTTGTGGATTTAGATTTGCAAAATCTTATTCTATGTTTAAAAGTCTTAAACCTAGCTTACTTCATTCATATTTCATCAAAATACATCATAATCAGTCATTAAATTGCATTCAAACCTCACCAAAGTCAAACTGGCAACTGATTTTCAAAAGTCAAAACATGTCAAAAACAGATTTATGCAGAACTTGCAGCATCTGCACAGGTTTCATTAAAGCTTTTTAGGGTCTGGTTTTTGGTCTATAATTAGTCTACTAGGTGGTCTTTAAGACCTCATATCTGTTTTTAGCTTAAGCTCTCTGGATAAGCTTGTGCATAAGCTCAAAGTCAGGTCCTGGTGCCCTGCTCCAACACTCAGCTTATATTGAGTTTTTCTCAGCTTTTGTGCAAGCCTGCACAGAGCTTATAAAAGCTTGTTAAGGTCTGGTATTTTGGTTATAAGTAGCCACTTAGGTCTAGTTTAGGTCTTAATATTTGGATTTTGCTTTTAAGCTTATTTGAGTGCTTATTGTGTGACTGCAAGTAGGTACCTAATATCTGTTTTAGCTTATACACTCAACTCTTCAAATTTGATCAATCTTGCAATTCAGTAGCTGTAGCTTGTTGTTTTTAGTTGCATTTTGGTTACTTTTGCATAATATTGCTTCTGTAATCAGTGGGTTACTTGTTTGGTTCATTTGGCTTAATTTAGTGCTTATTTATAAGCACTTGTGACATCAGTTTCATATTCTTCCAAGCAACCACCTGTTTTTCCAATTTTCCTAGCTTCCTTATACTATTTTAGAGTTTTCCTGAAATTTTCAGATTTTTCCAAGCTTGTTTGCTATTTTTCTTAATTTTAAGTAGTTTTTAAGCACTTTTAATTAGCTTTTAATACAAAAAATTAAGAAAAGGTTCAAAAAAAATAATTTTTCATTTTTCTTAGGTTTAGATAAATATAAAAAGTAAAAAATAGTAATTTTCCAGATTTTTCATAGTTCATTTTGTAATTTTTAGTAATTTAATTAGTTTTTAATAGTTTAAAATTCCTAGAAAATAGAGAAATAATCAGAAAAATACAAAAATAGTTTTGAAAATTCTCTATTTTAGATTTTTCTAAGTCTTAATTTTATTTTTCTAGCTTTATTTTACATTTTCTTGTATTTTAGGTAATTAATTAATAGTTAAAAATAGTTTTTAATTGATAATAATTAGATAATTAGTTATAAAAATAATTTTCTTTTTCTAATAATTTTCTTTTATCATTAGGTTTGTAAAAACATTATTTTCATATTTTTAGGGTTAATATTGACTTAGTTTCACGTTTTTATTTGTACGTCGCGTAGATTTTAAATTCAGTTTTATAAAAACATAAAAACAAAAACATCATTTTAATTATAGTGATAGCGTTTATTTAATAGATTTTATCTTTTTAATTTCCTTTAATTTGCATTTAAGCTATTGTAATTTGTTGGCTTTTCCTTAGTTATAATCATAATTCAAATCCCCTTTCTCGTTCAAATTCCTCGATCACTTTACGGTTGATAATCCATTGCATAGCTCGCTGGGACATAACGACCCGGGGAGACTCTATACTCCTCAGATCTTCATTGAGTTCGTTCCTGAGCCGTTTTAAGCTTGTTACGGTCTGCCATTCACAAGTGGCAGGCTTGTGTGATAAAGCTTGACTGTTCGGGAGCGCATCACTCACCACCAAATATCTCTTTACATTTATTACAACATTTAAGAATTTACCAACCGTCATCCACGCTCCAAAATCAATGCGCAAATCCGTGTTATAAACCTCCAATCTGTAAGTGTTTTTAACATCATTGAGTGATTATAAACAGAGGTTTTCAATTGTATGAAATTCCAACGGCTAGATTTTTCCCTAGGCGTGATTATGTGTTCTACGCATAAGCATATGAACACATGATCGCATTTGGATGATTTTGATGATATGGGTTATGTTTTCATGTTTATATCAAGTCTTTTAACCATTTTCATCACAAAAACCTACCCAAAAACTGTTTTTCTATCACTTTGTAATTTAGGGTTTATGCGTATGATTTGGGCGTTTTCATTTGGGAGTGTTTCTGTATAATTAGTTAGTTGTATGATGTTGTATACAGGTTTAATTGACCAAAACCATGCTTGAATCATACCCAGAAACAAGAAATCTTAAGTAATTAAGAACTAGGGTTTATACTCGTAGGAATTGGGTAATAATGATTCATGAGGCTATTGATGTTAAAACTTGTTTAAAACAACTCATTAGGCTTCTAAGGTATCACAGAAAACGTTTGGTGCAATTCCTATGGCTAAATCTCTTATTCGTAAAATTTGAAAACTTAGGGTTTTGACATACGCGTAAGGGTGTTTTTACGCATAAACTGTTTGGACTATAGTTCATATGAAAACTGAAAGGATTTGAATAACATGTTAATAAATGAATTATGATGGATTTGTTTCAGGTTATTACGTGTGAAATATTCAGAATCAAGGTTAACCATGGATTCCTACGCATAAGGATTGCCTTACGCGTAGAAAGTTATTCGTAAGAGAAATCTTACGCGTAACCTTTACGCGTAAGGTTCTACAAAAGGACTACGTGTATCCTGTGAAAGATATGCTTAAATTGAGTCTTACGCATAAGGTTTACCCTTACAAGTAAACCTTACGCGTAAGCTCCAACATATGCTTACGCATAAGCATTATGCTAAGGGTCCTTTTCTTACGCGTAACTTTACTTACGCGTAAGTTAAGTTCCTACGCATAAGCTTATACCTACGCGTATGGTTTACTGTTTACGCATAAACTTACAACTCCTACGCATAAGCCTAAGTTTTAACCATAATTGTGAATTGTTACGCGTACAAACTTGTAAACAAATAAATCATAACGTCACGAAACCTAAATGTCACTAATAAGCTTAAATGGTTAATATGTTGTGAAAATAAGTGAAAATTTGGACTTTAAAGCTCAAAGTTAATAAATTCACGAAACTTATCACGACTTCTTTGGACTATTGGACAAACAAGTGACATTAGACTCGTAACATTCATCAACATAACACATTCAATAATTGGACAATAAAATCAACTTTTGACTAACATAATATCGTTCGATATGTTGGTTCTTTTGGCTCAATGTCTTTCAGATCACAATATGGACGTCCAAATGGAATACATTGTTGCACCAAATGTTCTTACATTGGAAGACATCTTCCCCAACGGTTACACAATGAAGATTGGGAAGAACAATCTCAGAGTCGATTTTGATAACTTCACATGTTCTGAGTTTTCTTGTCAAATCGCTGTAGATATTCTAAAGACTCATCCATACAAGAATATGCTTACTAATTCTGCAACGGTGTCGGAGATTTATCTTCACCAATTTTGGCACACCATGCAGATGGTTAAAGGTCAAGATGTTGTGACAGTGACACTTAACGACAAACAAGTCACTATCACTCCAGCTGACTTAAAGGTTGTTCTTCTTCTTCCTAACATCCAACCTGCTGATTACACTGCTACTCTTACTGAAGATGTCACTCTTCAGTTCATGGTCGACGTTGGCTATGATGAAGCTGCTGGGATTATCACAAAACACTCCTCAATAGATCTCAAAAATATTCCTCAGCCATGGAGAACCCTTTACATCATGATTGCCAAATCTGTTTCTGGACGTGACAGTGGTTTTGAGCATCCGAAGCTCATGGAACTTCAAATATTTTGGGGCATGGTCAACATGAAACACATCGAATTTGCAGCTCTGATCTGGGATGACATGATGTCTTACCTTAAAAATCCTGGAACCAAAGTCCCTTATATCAGATACACAAAACTGTTGATCCAAAGAACTCTAGGGAATAATCCAGATATTCCCTTAAGACTTGATGACCCCAACCATCACTCCGTGTTGCTTGAGCCCAGACTCAATGTTGTCAGATTTAAGGACTCAACAATGAAGAAACAAGGTGCGGTATTACCAGATTGCCTTCTTACTCTTGTGATCAAGGAACTACAATCGTGTCAACGTTATCTGGAAGCAGTGGCACTAGGCAAAGTGGGATTCATTAATGAAAAGTCTTCAGGTACACCTGTTAGGAAGAGCAGGAGAGGCAGTGCAGGAAGTGTTACAAGCACTGGAATTCCCCTAAAGTATCCAAAGAGAAATCCCTCCAGAAAAAGGAAAGTACCATCAACAGTTGCTATTCCTAATCCTAAACCAGAACCCAAACTGATGGACGAGGACTCCAAGGATACTGATACAGATGAAGAGGTTATCTACTCAGAATCTGCAACAGATGATACGCTAACAGTTGCAAAACCTCTAAGTCCCAAGTCTGATAAAGGGAAAACTCCAGTGCAAGAGCAGGAAGAAGACAACTCCGATGAAGAGTAAATGGATGAAGACAGAGACTACAGAAAGAAGCTTAAGAACCTCAGACTCCAACATGTTGCTAAAGAGTTCAATCTGCAACAAACTCGTGGCCCCGGAGGGTCAAGTGGTGGTGCACTAACTACACCAGTTTCCGATGCGGTTAATCAACCCGATAAGGGAACTGGTACCACCACCCACGAACAACAACAAAAGAAACTAGAGGATTCTATCATCTATGACTTTGAGGAACCGGAAATGGAGAAGAATGAAAAGATTACTAATGAATTTGTTAAGGTTGCGGCTAAAGAAAAAGCAGAAAAAGAAGCTCAAGCTCAAGCAGATGAAGAAGTTAGGGTTAAGGCAGAAGAAAAGGCTCAAGCAAAAAAGGAAGCCAATGATTACATTCTTGATAGTCTCGCACGTAGCAAGGAACAAACTTATGAGCCACCAAAGGACCCTGAGCCTCCTTGATGAGTGTGTAAATACTCATCATTTTTGTACAAGATAAACTGCAAAATCATCTGAAAACACTCAGAAACACATCAAAATGATCAAAATATCACAAATCAGTGTTTTATGTGTTTTAAATGCAAAAATATCAAAATCAGATGAAAAACATATCAAATTTGCAAAAATTGCAGTTCCAGTCCCCCAAGTTTCAAAAGTTGTCAAAAATAGTCCTTGAGTCCAAATTTCAAAAGAAAAGTCACCAAAGGTCCTTTTGTAATCATAACTTGTCAAATTTAGTCCTTTGGTGAAAAATCCAAAAGTTTTGAGAAATTACAGTTTTGATCCTTGGATTTTAAAATTTGTCATGTTTAGTCCTTGGAATTTCACAAATGGCAAAAATGGTCCTTATATTATTTGAGATTGGCAAGTCTAGTCCTTGGATAACCTTTTCAGAATTTACACATTGGACCCTAGATTTACAGAATTTGCACATTTGGTCCCTAAGTTGTTAAAATTATCCAAAACTAATCCTTAATCCAAGTTACTTACCCTTTAAGCCCAAGCCCAGTCCACCCATCCAACCCTTTTACCCGACCCGGTTTAGAATAAAAACACCCAACTGACATCGCCTCCTTTCTTCTTTCTTTTGCTCTCCCTTTTCTGCTAAACCAAACCAGCCACCAACATATCTCCTCCCCTACTCCCAACACACTAGTCCCATCATTGTCGGGCTTTGGAAGCAGCAACCTTACAACAGAAGAGACAAGAGTGAAGAGAGAGAAGCTGAGAAGAAAGAGAGAAGACCAAGAAGCCTGAGTATAAAACAGCTTTTGTAGCCAAATTATAAGGCATCTAGTTAGTTTTATTTTTTTTCCTCTTCAGTTTTAGTTTTAAATTTGAGTTTTTTAGTTTAAGGCAAGAATCCTTCTGGTTCTAGCCAAGGTTTATGTTTTTCATTGTACTTGTAACCGTTCAACTTTTTAATACAAGTTAATTCCAGTTAGTTTAAATTTCCAATTTTGCCAATTTTCTTGAATTCGCCACTCTTTTTATTTGAAATCTTTATTCATCCAGATTGTTAAGAGTTTGTTCTTTAGCTCAGGTAAGCTTGTGTTTGAGCTCACAGGTTTGGTTTTTTACATTTTCACATCCCATAGTCTAAAACTCATCTGTCTACCCGTTTGGACCAGTGCACCTCTTGGGTTAACTTCAAAGCTTTGACCCATTGTTGCTATTCAAATAGTCTTAGTCAGATTTAGGTATAGTAAGTTTGATGTTCCAGTTAGCTTTAGTAGATAAGTACTAGCTTAGTAAGCATTGAATTGGCTCATAGAAAGGTTGAATGTGGTCCTATCACTATTCTGCATAAGCAGTATAGCAAGCTACCATTACTGTTTCCAGGCCTCATTTAGCTTATTTTCAAGTTCTCTGTGTTCTTTACTTGGTGGGAATTTAGATTTTCTTTTAAAACCTTTACCATACTAACTTGTCCATTGTAGCTTATCTCAACTCTGAAGCTCCTTTTCAGCTCAAAAATAAGCTAGAACAGGTCACCTCAGCTGATGTTTTGCAGCCTGCAGCCCAAGCACAGGTCACTAATTTCTTGTTTTCATTTTAGCGTTTCAAGTATTTTTCACTGCTCATTAGTTAACTGTGGTAAAATTAATTAGCTTAGCTCAGTGTGGTTATAGCTCAAATTCAAGGTACACTATAGTTAAATAATTTGTGAATGCTCAATCTCTTTTCATTTATATTTTTTTTTAGAATCTGCATTGTTAGTTTAAGCTTAGGATGGATAGTTATAGCTGAAGTTTTTGTATCATTTAGGAGTGTCAATGAGATTGAGATCTGAGTTGATAGTGGTCATGGTGTAGAGATATGGTAGGGTGATAAGGTTTTGCAATTCTGCCCCATTAAGTGGTGTTTGGATCAAATGGTTAAGTAGAGCTAAAGGTTTCTTGGGTGGATAAATCAAACTGAAGTAGCTTAAGTTAGGTTTATTAGAACATCTAGGATCATAATACTGCACCGTAGGACTGTGAAAGTCAAATTCCACTTCAAACTGCTCTTGTCGTCAAAGTAGCTAGTTATAAGACAGTGAAGCTTTGCATTTAGACATAAGATTCAATAAGATAGCCTTTTTCAGTTGCTTTATATCATGAAACATTAATATCAGGCAGGCATTTGGGATTACAAATTCAATTTAGTCAAACCTTAAGATTTGTCAAAGAAGTCAAAAGTGACCATAAGTGAAAGTTCTTAGAAATTTGCAGATCTATCCACAAGCTCATAAGAGCTTGTGAGGAGCTGACTTTTGGTTTACCAGTACTTTGCTAGGTCTTTTAGAGATTGCAAAATTTATTTTTAGGTTCCTGGCTTATTAAGTGGCTTATTTTTTAGCTGAAAGTTGGACCAAGTGATTCCCCTGTGCAGAATCATAGACAAACAGGTAACTTGCAGCTACTGCATTTGATCCATTTCAAAAAGTTAGAGTCTAAGATTTAGCCCATTTGTAGCTTACTTGGTGGTCTTGAGGACTGCTCAATTAGTTTTTACACAAGCTCCTTTGATAAGCTTGTGCACAGGCTCAAACATAGGACCAGATTATTGTTTCATAGATTAAGCAGTTTGCATGAAATCATTGATCAGAGCTTGTAGCTTGTTAGGATTAGGTGTAATTAATTGTTCTTAGCTTATTTTAGTGTTCTCTAGCTTTAGTAACTGTCTGTAGCTTATTTCATGGTTTAGCTTATTTTCATTAGCTTATTAGGAATCAGTTTGCACTACAGCTTTCATATCTTCCACATAAGCTACTGATTTTTCATTTTTCATAGAATTAGAATTAGATTTTAGCATTTCCCTGAATTTTTCATAATTTTCCATTGTTGTTTACTATTTTTCTTAATTTAAATTAGGTTTCAGGCAATTTTAAATAGCTTTTAAATACAAATAAATAAGAAAAGGTTCAAAAAAAGTAAATTTTCATTTTTATTAAGTTAAGATAAATATAAAAAGCCAAAAAAATATTTTTTCATATTTTTCTTAGTTAAATTTGTATTTTTAATAATTCAAATAGTTTTAAATAGTATTTAATTCCTAGAAAATAGAAAAATAATCATAAAAATACAAAAATAGTTTTGAAATTTCTCTTTTGATATTTTAGATTTTTCTAAGTCTTAATTTTATTTTTCTAGCTTTATTCCCTATTTTCTTGTATTTTAGGTAATTATTAAATAGTTAAAATTAGTTTTTAATTAATAATAATTAGATAAATAGTTTTAAAAATAATTTTCTTTTTCTAAATATTTTCTTTTATCATTAGGTTTATAAAAATGTCATTTTCATATTTTTAGGGTTAATATTGCTTTAGTTTCACTTTTTATTTTGTACGTCGCGTAGATTTTAATTTCAGTTTCGTAAAAACATAAAAACAAAAACATCATTTTAATTATAGTGATAGCGTTTATTTAATAGATTTTATCTTTTTAATTTCCTCTCATTTGCATTTTAGCCTTTGTATTTGTTTGGTATTTCTGTAGTTATAATAATCTCAAATTCCCTTTATCGTTCAAATTTCTCGATCACTAGACGTTGATTGATCCATTGCATAGCTCGCTGGGACATAACGACCCGGGGAGACTCTATACTCCTCTG
Source organism: Chrysanthemum seticuspe (assembly GCA_019973895.1). Lineage (NCBI taxonomy): Eukaryota > Viridiplantae > Streptophyta > Magnoliopsida > Asterales > Asteraceae > Chrysanthemum > Chrysanthemum seticuspe. Next base: position 208,389,464 of record BPTQ01000004.1, read on the forward strand.
ATCTTCATTGATTTCGTGCTTAAGCTGTTTTAAGTTTTCTTACGCTTGCGTGAGAGAACTTGACGGTTTTGCGCGCATCAAATTTTTGGCGCCGCTGCCGGGGAGCTGTGCTGATTATCTTCCGTCTAGCAGATTAGTGATTTGGATATTCACTCCTTGTTTATACCATCTGTATGTATTTATATTTTCTTATAAAAATCAAAAACCCAAAAATATTTTCATTCTTTGTTTCTATATCCTATTTTTCAAAAATCCAAAAATATTCATCTTTACCCTCTAATCTGTTTAATTCTCCATTCATTTACCCTCTAATCTGTTTAATTCTTCATCTCTTATCCCTCTTAACCGTTTAATTCTTGATGTCATGGTTTTCGACATGTTCCTGGTGTGGAGGTCCATTTAACGGTGGAAATTGTCGGCGATGTACCAATGTGAGTTTCGGAGACAAATTTGTCGGTAATTCCGATCCCATTTCAAATGAAACACTCGATTTTTCCTACCTACCTCCACAGCCCCAATACGAATCCTACTCATACGAGTTTTGTGAGAATGATTCTCGTTACGGTTTTGATTGTCCACCACAGGTCCCGCTTGTCTATGAGCCGGAACCATGTTACAATCAGAACTTTGGTGAAAGTTATTTTCCCAATTATCTCTGTTGTGAGAATTGCGGGGGTCCTCATGCGACTTTTGAATGTCAGCCGGTGAATCAAAATTTTCAAAATTCCAATTCTCCCGGTTTTGACAATTTCCAACCCCCACAGTGTTCCATCAGTGATCAGACTTCCGAGCCTTCACATCATTTCAATGATTACGAGGAGTGTAATCTTCCTCAAAGTTCTGAAGAAATACGCATTCGAAAGAAACTGCAAATGAAAAGAATGGTGTGTAAGCTTCAGCAGATGAATATAAGAATCAGATATGATGACGATGATGATGAGGATAGTATTCAGATGAAGGAATATTATGAGAACGACGAGGAGAGTGTTATTCAATTGAACGATCTTATTTCTCAACTCCCTTAGTCTATTGCTATCACACCTATCTTACCTATTATTGCTTCCAAAGACTCTCTCATAATGGAGGATGATCATCTCAGCACTATTTCGGAAACGGAATCGTCTAGTGTTGAGGATCTTGTCCCAATCCCAAGTGAGTCTGAGGATATATCCGATAGTGATTGTGATTTGCCTTTTTGTGATTCTCTCGACATTTCTGAGGTTACTTCCGGGATTTTCTCAAATCCTCTTTTTGAATTTAATAATGACTACACTTTTGGGAAAGTAAATCCTCTTTTCGATGAAATGTCTGAGGCCGATACAGAGACCATCACGGAAGTGGTGGAAATTGCTAGCTCTCAGAGCACACCACTTGTCCCACCTCTGTATTCTAACTTATCTCTTCCATCATGTGATGACGATTCTATCCTCACTGATGAGATTCATGATCCAAAAATCATGAATTCCCCTTCTGATAATGAGGAGTTAGTCATGATCATCATCATGATTTTCCTTATTTTCTTCACATATGGTGTGACTTCTCGTTCCCTTTTCTCCTTCGGGAATGAGGACACTATTTTTGATCCCGGCATTTTCATTTATCATTTTTGAGCCGGTTCTCTCTATATCTCATCGGTGTGGAACTTTCACGTGCTTCAAATGTTTGTCCAAACATCTTGAATGAAAGTCCGATGGAGATTGTTTCTTCCACTTTGCTTCCCCATGAACAAATGAATTCGGGGTCGAGTCAAGCTAGCGACTCGGTAATCAAAAACAGTAGCACACACCATATGGGTTTTCACCCATATTTCTGACTTCTTATCCCTTTCTACCACCTAAGTGTGGGGGTGATGCCCCACATGTTGTAATATAAAAAAAAAAAAAAAAAAAAAAAAAAAAAAAAAAAAAAAAAAAAAAAATCTTTCTAAATAATGGCCGTAGTATTTCCCTTTTACGTTCTTTGTTTCGGCATAACAGCCGGTACTTTGAATATTGAGGGCAATATTCATTTCTAAGTGTGGGGGGGAATTCTCACGAATTTTATCATATAATTATACCAATTCCCCCGTTTTTGGCCAAAATTTTTTTTGGAGTAAGTGATCTACACTTACTCATTTGGTTATCAGTCCGCCATGTCTGTAAGACAAAAGGATTGGCTAATCCAGGAGCAAACGGCTCTTGGTAAAGATTTCTTAAATCCGTTTATATGGCTTGCAATTTGCCCAAAATTGTATGGTTTTCAGCTCACCATATCCTTAAAAGTGAAGAGTTGGCTAGCCCGCAAGATTATGGCTTGTGGTAAAGGCAGTGGAAAAACCATAATTGGTAATCAGCTCACCAAAGATAATATTGATAATTTATCTAAGAGTTGGCTAGTCCAGAAGGGTACGGCTTCTGGTAAAGACAAAATCAAATCCGTTTACAGCTTATGATTTGCTCAAAATCATTTGGTTATCAGTGTACCAAGGTTCTTACTTGAACTGAAACATTTGGCTACTCCAGAAGTAATGGCTTTTGGTAAAGAGATTAAAATCCATTATGTTTTCTCAAATCATTGCTAGGGACTAGCAATATCTCAGTGTGGGGGATTGATGAGTGTGTAAATACTCATCATTTTTGTACAAGATAAACTGCAAAATCATCTGAAAACACTCAGAAACACATCAAAATGATCAAAATATCACAAATCAGTGTTTTATGTGTTTTAAATGCAAAAATATCAAAATCAGATGAAAAACATATCAAATTTGCAAAAATTGCAGTTCCAGTCCCCCAAGTTTCAAAAGTTGTCAAAAATAGTCCCTGAGTCCAAATTTCAAAAGAAAAGTCACCAAAGGTCCTTTTGTAATCATAACTTGTTAAATTTAGTCCTTTGGTGAAAAATCCAAAAGTTTTGAGAAATTACAGTTTTGATCCTTGGATTTTTAAATTTGTCATGTTTAGTCCTTGGAATTTCACAAATGGCAAAAATGGTCCTTATATTATTTGAGATTGGCAAGTCTAGTCCTTGGATAACCTTTTCAGAATTTACACATTGGACCCTGGATTTACAGAATTTGCACATTTGGTCCCTAAGTTGTTAAAATTATCCAAAACTAATCCTTAATCCAAGTTACTTACCCTTTAAGCCCAAGCCCAGTCCACCCATCCAACCCTTTTACCCGACCCGGTTTAGAATAAAAACACCCAACTGACATCGCCTCCTTTCTTCTTTCTTTTGCTCTCCCTTTTCTGCAAAACCAAACCAGCCACCAACATGTCTCCTCCCCTACTCCCAACACACTAGTCCCATCATTGTCGGGCTTTGGAAGCAGCAACCTTACAACTATAGAGACAAGAGTGAAGAGAGAGAAGCTGAGAAGAAAGAGAGAAGACCAAGAAGCCTGAGTATAAAACAGCTTTTGTAGCCAAATTATAAGGCATCTAGTTAGTTTTATTTTTTTTCCTCTTCAGTTTTAGTTTTAAATTTGAGTTTTTTAGTTTAAGGCAAGAATCCTTCTGGTTCTAGCCAAGGTTTATGTTTTTCATTGTACTTGTAACCGTTCAACTTTTTAATACAAGTTAATTCCAGTTAGTTTAAATTTCCAATTTTGCCAATTTTATTGAATTCGCCACTCTTTTTATTTGAAATCTTTATTCATCCAGATTGTTAAGAGTTTGTTCTTTAGCTCAGGTGAGCTTGTGTTTGAGCTCACAGGTTTGGTTTTTTACATTTTCACATCCCATAGTCTAAAACTCATCTGTCTACCCGTTTGGACCAGTGCACCTCTTGGGTTAACTTCAAAGCTTTGACCCATTGTTGCTATTCAAATAGTCTTAGTCAGATTTAGGTATAGTAAGTTTGATGTTCCAGTTAGCTTTAGTAGATAAGTACTAGCTTAGTAAGCATTGAATTGGCTCATAGAAAGGTTGAATGTGGTCCTATCACTATTCTGCATAAGCAGTATAGCAAGCTACCATTACTGTTTCCAGGCCTCATTTAGCTTATTTTCAAGTTCTCTGTGTTCTTTACTTGGTGGGAATTTAGATTTTCTTTTAAAACCTTTACCATACTAACTTGTCCATTGTAGCTTATCTCAACTCTGAAGCTCCTTTTCAGCTCAAAAATAAGCTAGAACAGGTCACCTCAGCTGATGTTTTGCAGCCTGCAGCCCAAGCACAGGTCACTAATTTCTTGTTTTCATTTTAGCGTTTCAAGTATTTTTCACTGCTCATTAGTTAACTGTGGTAAAATTAATTAGCTTAGCTCAGTGTGGTTATAGCTCAAATTCAAGGTACACTATAGTTAAATAATTTGTGAATGCTCAATCTCTTTTCATTTATATTTTTTTTTAGAATCTGCATTGTTAGTTTAAGCTTAGGATGGATAGTTATAGCTGAAGTTTTTGTATCATTTAGGAGTGTCAATGAGATTGAGATCTGAGTTGATAGTGGTCATGGTGTAGAGATATGGTAGGGTGATAAGGTTTTGCAATTCTGCCCCATTAAGTAGTGTTTGGATCAAATGGTTAAGTAGAGCTAAAGGTTTCTTGGGTGGATAAATCAAACTGAAGTAGCTTAAGTTAGGTTTATTAGAACATCTAGGATCATAATACTGCACCGTAGGACTGTGAAAGTCAAATTCCACTTCAAACTGCTCTTGTCGTCAAAGTAGCTAGTTATAAGACAGTGAAGCTTTGCATTTAGACATAAGATTCAATAAGATAGCCTTTTTCAGTTGCTTTATATCATGAAACATTAATATCAGGCAGGCATTTGGGATTACAAATTCAATTTAGTCAAACCTTAAGATTTGTCAAAGAAGTCAAAAGTGACCATAAGTGAAAGTTCTTAGAAATTTGCAGATCTATCCACAAGCTCATAAGAGCTTGTGAGGAGCTGACTTTTGGTTTACCAGTACTTTGCTAGGTCTTTTAGAGATTGCAAAATTTAGTTTTAGGTTCCTGGCTTATTAAGTGGCTTATTTTTTAGCTGAAAGTTGGACCAAGTGATTCCCCTGTGCAGAATCATAGACAAACAGGTAACTTGCAGCTACTGCATTTGATCCATTTCAAAAAGTTAGAGTCTAAGATTTAGCCCATTTGTAGCTTACTTGGTGGTCTTGAGGACTGCTCAATTAGTTTTTACACAAGCTCCTTTGATAAGCTTGTGCACAGGCTCAAACATAGGACCAGATTATTGTTTCATAGATTAAGCAGTTTGCATGAAATCATTGATCAGAGCTTGTAGCTTGTTAGGATTAGGTGTAATTAATTGTTCTTAGCTTATTTTAGTGTTCTCTAGCTTTAGTAACTGTCTGGTAGCTTATTTCATGGTTTAGCTTATTTTCATTAGCTTATTAGGAATCAGTTTGCACTACAGCTTTCATATCTTCCACATAAGCTACTGATTTTTCATTTTTCATAGAATTAGAATTAGATTTTAGCATTTCCCTGAATTTTTCATAATTTTCCATTGTTGTTTACTATTTTTCTTAATTTAAATTAGGTTTCAGGCAATTTTAAATAGCTTTTAAATACAAATAATTAAGAAAAGGTTCAAAAAAAATAAATTTTAATTTTTATTAAGTTAAGATAAATATAAAAAGCCAAAAAAATATTTTTTCATATTTTTCTTAGTTAAATTTGTATTTTTAATAATTCAAATAGTTTTAAATAGTATTTAATTCCTAGAAAATAGAAAAATAATCATAAAAATACAAAAATAGTTTTGAAATTTCTCTTTTGATATTTTAGATTTTTCTAAGTCTTAATTTTATTTTTCTAGCTTTATTCCCTATTTTCTTGTATTTTAGGTAATTATTAAATAGTTAAAATTAGTTTTTAATTAATAATAATTAGATAAATAGTTTTAAAAATAATTTTCTTTTTCTAAATATTTTCTTTTATCATTAGGTTTATAAAAATGTCATTTTCATAATTTTAGGGTTAATATTGCTTTAGTTTCACTTTTTATTTTGTACGTCGCGTAGATTTTAATTTCAGTTTCGTAAAAACATAAAAACAAAAACATCATTTTAATTATAGTGATAGCGTTTATTTAATAGATTTTATCTTCTTAATTTCCTCTCATTTGCATTTTAGCCTTTGTATTTGTTTGGTATTTCTGTAGTTATAATAATCTCAAATTCCCTTTATCGTTCAAATTTCTCGATCACTAGACGTTGATTGATCCATTGCATAGCTCGCTGGGACATAACGACCCGGGGAGACTCTATACTCCTCTGATCTTCATTGATTTCGTGCTTAAGCTGTTTTAAGTTTTCTTACGCTTGTGTGAGAGAACTTGACGGTTTTGCGCGCATCACTCCTCATGTCTCTTCTTCGTCTTACTCATCATCTCATTCTTCACCACCACCATCCAAAGGCACCACCAGATCCACATCCAGATCGATAAAGAAGCCAACCGACACTTGGGCATCCTGAGCAAAGACAAAGATTGTTAAAGCTGTCAAGCAAGTAAGGAAGAAAAACGTAGTCAACAAGAAACTCAATCAACTCGCTAACAGAGTCAATCTTCTTCAACAAGGGATAAACGAGATGTTGAGAGAACGGGAACAGATCCAGAAGTTAATCGAGACATACAGGGTGAAATGAACAAGACTATTAAGGAATACACTCATAAGTTCCTTCTCGACACTGTTCCTGGTGTAACAAGAGAGATGTTCACCAGAAAACTCTATCTGAATCTCATGCAGTTGGTCAAGCAAACAATAAAAGAAACGCCTTTAACAATAACAATCAACCCAACTGAGCCTGCAGTTGCCTCCGATGCAGAAATGGTTTCCAAGATTGTACTACAAATGTCTCAACGATCTGCAACGTTTACTTCTGAAGAAGCTAAACTGTTTGATGCATTGCTGGAATACCAACTCAAAACTTCATGCAAAGCGGCAGCTGAAAGGCCAAAGCGTCCAAGACACGATGATGATAAGGATAAGGATAAAGAAACAAAACACAAGAAGAAATCTGGTGAATCATCCTCCATGCCACCACCAACCCAAAGGACTCCCACCGAAAGAAGATCTCCTCCACGTTCTGCTGCTACTGAGAAACCTCAGGACTTTGAGTTACCAATACAAACAGAAAAAACCGGTGATCACTTTGAATACACTGGTGGTGATGATGAAGATGTCCCTAAGCCCCAACAACAACCCACCTCTTCTGCCACAACAAAGAAACCATAATCATCATCATCAAAGCCAAAGAAAAAGAAGAAGAAGAACACTGTTGTCTCATGGCTAGATGAAGATACTACCGAAGAATATGACTGGTTTTCTAGACTTGTTGATGCTACCCCTTCATTACCAGAAGGTCAAGAAATGGTAGATGGTCATACAATGGAGCATGTGAAGCTTATACAGGAAAAGTTCAACGTGAAGAAGATGACTAAGGCAGAGTTGAGGTGAATCAAGAATGATGCATTTCAACTACTTAAAGACAGCTCAGAAAGTGCAATTGAAGTCGAATATCATCTTGATAACATTGCACGAGCCATGTCTAACAACATTGATTGGCTCAATCCTGAATCAAACATTGACTTCACCAGACCAGACAAAGCTCCATACTACACTGACTGGACCAAACCTCTACCGACCATTGGCCGACCGGATCAACCCAAGATTCCATTCCACTATTTCTTCAACAACGACTTAGAGTTTCTTCTACACGGTAGCGATGTCTCCAAGAAATACACTACATCACTCACACTTCCTTTACCGGCAGCAATATACTCCAACAACATAGCCATCGAGGAAGAAGCCACACACATGTTTGCTAACAAAGTGGAAAAGTATGACCTCGATGCACTGTATGGGATTCATCATTGGCCTGAACGCCAAAGAATCTACTACAAAAGCTGCAAGGTTCTTAAGACGAAAAAGGAAGTGTTTAGTGATAAACGGATCATTGCTATTCAGCATACTTCCTTGTCGTCAAAGTGGGACTACACATTCCTTAAGAAAATAGTGGTCAAACGCCAAGACGAAGGGGAATATGACTTCTGTGAAGCGGATTTTCCAAGATTGTCTCTAAACGACATTGAAGATATGTATCTTGCAAAGGTACAAGGACGAATGCGACAATTCTCTACAACTATTCAACGCGAGTACATCAAGTCATTACTAATCTTCATCAAAAGCATCGTGATCCAAGAACGTGTAGAAGATATTCAACTTGCCGTGGAATCATACCAGAAGCGCGTTAATCTCACAAAACCACAGCTCGACCTTCCTGACATAAACCAACTTGCTCAGTACACCCTTATCAAGAAACCATTTGGGGTAGTCTACAGAAGTGAACTACACCATAATTGCTTCATGGCGTGCAAAGAGCTACACAAGTTTGGGGATCACACATTGAAGAAAGTCAGGGACGGTTTAGCTTATCGGTTAAAGGAGATACATGACGGCATAGGGTCACCAAAGAGATGGACTTCGAGGGATAGAAGGGATGTTAAGAAGATCATCACGCGGATTGATGAAAGGTTGTTCAGAAGGGAGCAGATCAGAACTTTGGAGAGTTTCATAGGCGGTCGTCCAAGCATATCTCTCACGGGCTACCAATGTCCAGAACGCACTCCTGGAGTTATTGCTGGAATACCTGAGACTCCTGGTACCCCTTGATTTGTTTCCTTATCATTATTTGGATGTGTGATTTATAACTAACTATGGCTTGTGCACACATAACAGTGTACAACCCGTTCTTGTAATGAAAGGACCCTATGGTACGCTTCAGTGCCACAATCCTACAAAAGGAGCGAAAGCTTCTTACTTTTGAGTAAAACTAATCAAAACTTTCACTTTTCAAAGTTTTGCTCAAAAGAAGAAGTACTTCCCCTTATGATTTTCAAAACCTCAAAAGTTAATATCACTTGTTGAGGGGGAGTATTTGCTTAAAAACTTTATTCACAAAATTTTTCTTCGTGGTAATCTTACCACAAAACTCGAAATGGACATATTCGATATCAAAATTTCGTCAAAAACAACATTTATATGCCATTTTTTAGGCGGAGAAAAATTATGTGATAAGAAATATGTTGTGAATTGCTAATGAATCGTCGTGCTAAAGACTTAACCAATGAATTGACGAGATCTTAAATGTTAGTAACTCGAAAAGACTTGTCCGGGACGGGTAATAATTTCAAGCTAGTTCGCTAGTGATGTAAACGTGTCTCGCAAAGGATTTGTCTTAGTAGAATGTACCATTCGAGAAACTCTTGATAGACATGAACTTTGACGGGTTTGACAACCTTTCGAGGTTTGTCCACACCTTCAAGGCAGTCATTAGAGATAGTTGTCACCTAAAAGCTGACAATGCAACTCTTTAACTATGCAACGTAACCGTGTCTCGCGGGGAATTGTCTATCTAGAGTTGATCAATTCAAAAGTGCGCGCTCTTCTCTCACCGTGCAGATTTCTATCAAAATACTTAAGCACATGTGGAGGGGGAGTATTTCTGCAAAAATACAAAACTCTCACAGTGGTACTAAAAGCTCTTATTCATAATCACTTTGAGAGAATTCCATGAAAATTGGTTTTATGGCAACATAGGTTAGTCATGGAGTTATAAGGTGATTAAGGTTAGGAATAGCCATCCTATGATCCGCCAGAGCCGGAGGGATCTACCCAAGGACACCACCAATAGTTAGAATTAGAAGTCCTTAGGTATGATTATAAAAAGGAGAAAATGAGAATCGGAGAAAGAAGGAGTTGAAGAATTAAAAAGAAAAGTAAAGAAAAGGGTGAAAATAAATAGCCCTCCAGATTATTCAACTTAGGGAAGACACCGGGTTCAATTCATATGCTACTGGTTGTCACTTGATGACACCGGTATTGAAGATCAAAGTCATCATGGACCCAGTGAAGCATGCACTAAACCTTTTTAGCCACTCAAGTTTCTCTCAACAGAAGCTTGTTTCATTCTCACAGGGAACCCTACGTAAACTATCGGCTTCCGCTCAAGAAAACCAAAGCGCACTATTGAGTCTAGAGCCACGAGATTCATCAAAAGATCTCTTAAGTACACTTGATAATTCATCGCTTGTCGTTCAACAATAAGAACACAAGTGATACATTATCGAGTCCTTCACAAATCTTAGCAATCCGTCGAGAACATTTATGAGGGGTTCACAACTGTGATCCTCAGTGATTGAATGGAAACTCCTGCCAGGGTCAACATCAAACAGCCCTGACAGCAGGTCACTTCGGTAACTCCTTGTGGGTTACGCTTAGTATGTCTCAAACGGTCTACAGTCGTGGGGTGATGCTTCGGTGTACCTCAGCGACTTACCTAAACTGTAGGTGTACTTCGGTACAACGCGTTATCTCACTTGTGGGAATCCAGTTCAGGAACAGCCTTTGTGAGAATTAGAGACGTGTTTTCACACTATGCTGTTAACACACTCGAACTTCAAACTTGTAACTGCTGGATTATTTCTAACCCATGTTTTATGTTTTCTTCTTATGGATGCTCACGGATGGAAAAGATCGTGCAGATTCTTCACATGCTCATACCAACAACAACACTAATTGAAGTTCTCTCAAAAGGCAACATAAAGTCAGAATGATTCTTCATCAAAGTCAAAGAATCTACAAAGTTTAAAGACTAGGAGAACTACATCAGTACTGAAATCCAACGATAAAGAGTGTGTGAGCATGTTGGAGAAAGACGTGGAGACACTGGAGCAGCGAAGCGGACCTGATGCAGATAACCACAACATGCTATCACTATCACCACAAAGAACAAATATCATAGAACAAAGAAAATGAAGACGTCAAAGCTGAAAAACTTCAAAGTAAACAAGATCCCCCTCAAAAATGGCATATATGTGTTATTTTTGATGAAATTTTTGATATCGAATATGACCATTTCGAGTTTTGTGGGAAGATTTCCACGAAGAACATTTTGTGAACAAAGATTTGTTAGCAAATACTCCCCCTCAACAAGTAATATTAACTTTTGAGGTTTTGAGAACATAAGGGGAAGTACTTGTTCTTTTGAGCAAAACATTGAAAAATGAAAGTTTTGATAAGTTTTAATCAAAAGTAAGAAGCTTTCACTCCTTTTATATGGATTGTGGCACTGATGCGTACCACAGGGTCCTTTCATTACAAGTACGGGTTGTACACTGTTATGTGTGCACAAGCCATGGTCAAATATACAAATCATATCATCCAAATATCAATCAAAGAAATAATTTAAGGAGTACCAGTCAATCCTTCAATAAGACCGGGAGTTCTCTCTTGCCGTTGATAACCCGTAAGAGGGAAACTCTGTCTTCCACCCACAAAGCTCTCCAAATTCCGCATTTGATCACGATGAAACAACCTTTCATCTATCCTTGTGATGATCTTCTTAACATCCCTCCTTTCTTTAGAATTCCACCGCTTCTTCGACCCAATTCCTTCTTGAATCTCCTTTAACCGATACGCTAACCCATCACGAACCTTCTTCAGAGTGTGATCATAAAACTTGTGAAGCTCATTGTACGCCATTAAACAGTTGTGGTGAAGTTCAGTGCGGTAAACAACTCCAAACTTCGATTTCTTCACAATGGTATACTGAGAGAGTTTATTGATATCGGGAAAGTGTAGCAACAGTTTAGTGAGATTGACTTGTTTCTGGTATGATTCCATGGGAAGTTGAAGATCTTCAACACGTTCCTAGATTACTTTGCTTCTAATGAATATCAACAATGACTTGATGTACTGAAGTTGGATGTTGGTGGAGAAATGTCTCATCCGACCTTGTACCTTAGCCAGATACATGTTTTCAATGTCGTTGAGCGACAATCTCAGAAAATCAGCTTTAGTAGAATCATATTCTTGCTCGTCTTGGCGTTTGACTTTGATCTCTTCCAGGAATGAGTAATCCTACTTCGTAGCCAGACTGAAATTCATGATAGCAATGATCCGTTTGTCACTGAACACCTCTTTATTTGATTTTTGAACCTGGCAGCTTCTATAGTATAGTCTTCTTCTTGCAGGCCAATGATGAATGCCATACTGTGTAGCGAGATCTTAATTCACCACATTTTCAACAAACATTCTTGTGGCTTCTTCCTCCATGGCAACATTGTTAGAGAAGACTGCTGCTGGGATGTTAAAGGTGAGTGACGTAGCGTATTTCTTGCTTACATCGCTACCGTGTTAAAGAAATTCCAGTTCTTTGTTGAAGAAGTATTGGTAGGGAATCCTTGGTTGATCTGGTCGACCAATGGTTGGTAGTGGTTTAGTCCAGTCAGTGTAGTATGGAGTCTTATCTTTTCTTGTGAAGTCAATGCTTGATTCAGGATTGAGCCAATCAATGTTGTTGGACATAGCTCGTGCAATGTTGTCTAGATAATATTCGACTTCAATAGCACTATCGGAGCTGTCTTTTAGCAGTTGAAACGCATCATTTTTTATTTGGCGTAACTCCCCTTTCGTCATCTTCTTCACTTTAAACTTATCCTGAATGATCTTAACGTGCTCCATAGTTCGACCATCTACCGGTTCTTGGCCTTCCGGTAATCGAGGGGTGGCATCAACAAGCTTGCTAAACCATTCGTATTCTTCAGTATCATCTTCATCAGACCATGATACAACGGAGGTTGATATTTTCTTCATTGGCTTGGAGGATGATTCCTTTTGTTGCTTGCTTGATGTCGTAGATGAGGGTGGTTGTTGGGGCTCAGGAATCTCTTCGTCGTCACCACCGGTGTATTGGAAATGATCACCAGTTTTCTCCGTTGGTGGTGGAGACTTAGAGTCCTGAGGTTTATCGGAAGCAGGAGGTCGTTGAGATGATATATCTTTGGTGGTGGTCTTTGGGGGTGGCATAGATGAGGATTCACCTGTTTTCTTCTGACGTTTATGTTAGGACCCTTTTTGTCAATCCATTTCACACAATATAACTAGAAAGATGAAGAAAATATATGGTGACTTGAATGATGATATGAATGTTTTAGAGAGACAAAGTAAAGAAGATGAAACTATATTTCATATGAAAAACACACACACACACACACTCAAGCACACCCCTCAAATGACATACTTGAGGGGTATTTATAGTAAGAGAGGATGATGCCCTAAGGCTTGGCCATGGGCCTTGAGATGGACTTGGATTGGGCTTGGGTTTCACGAACTAGACAAGGCTAGCTTAACATAACTTATGCCCAATTAGCTTAGCCCAATCCACGAGCCCGTTGACCATTCTATCACGATATCTAACACACATTACAAAGTTCCTAATCGTGAATGACCATCACTTCTAATAAAAATAATCAAGGCTAACAATCTCCCCCTAAGGGGTGGTCATTCAAAAGATGCTCCACTTGAATAGGTCTTTAATCTTTTTGAGCTTGAACTTTGTGAGTAGATATAGAATAGTCTTAATTCTTTGTTCCTTCATGCTTTGTGATCAGTTAATGTGGTTGTCTGCCGTTGTCAACTTCGTTGGTTAGGTGTCTCCACGTCGTTCTCCACCTCTTTCTCCACCATGCTCACACTTCTATTTGTCTTTTGGTTACCAATGATGTAGTTCTGGAGTCTTTAAACTTTGTAGATTCTTTGACATTGACGAAGAATCATCTCCTTTGATTATGATGAGAACTTTCATGTGTTGTTGGTATGAGCATGTGGCAAGTCTGCACGATCCATCCGCTCCGGAGCTTCCATAAGAAGAAAAACATAAAACAGGTTAGTAATAAGCGGATTCCGGAACTTACAAGTTTGAATTTCGAGGGTGTTAACAGCATAGTGTGAAAACACGTCTCTAATTCTCACAGAGGCCGTTCCTGAACTGGAGTCCCACAAGTGAGATAACGCGATATACCGAAGTACATCTACAGTTCAGATGAGTCGCTGAGGTACACCGAAGCATCACCCCACGACTGTAGACCGTTTGAGATACACTAAGCGTAATCCACGGGGAGTTACCGAAGTGACCTGCTGTCAGGGCTGCTTGATGTTGACCCTGGCAGGAGTTTCCATTCAATTACTAAAGATCACAGATGTGAAACTTCTCATAAATGTTCTGGCAGATTGCTAAGATCTGCGTAGGACTCTATAATATATCACTTGTGCCCTTATTGATGAACAACAAGCGATGTCATGTCAAGTGTTCCTATGAGATCTTTTGATGAATCTCGTGGCTCTAGACTCAATAGTGCATTTGGTTTTCCTGAGCGGAGACTAGGGAGAGGGTCTCCTTCTTCAATACCAACGATCTCTAAGAAAAAGTCAATAGATTATGTAGGGTTCCCAGTGAGAATGAAACAAATCCTTTTAAGAGGAATTGAGTGGCTAGAAGGTTTAGTGCAGTGCGTCACTGGGTCCATGACGTCTTTGTCTTCAATACCAGTGACAACTAGTAGCATATGTATTGAACCCGGTTTCTGCCCTAAGGTTGAATATGGAGGGCTACATCTTTTCACCCTTTCTATTACATTTCTTTTAAATTCTTCAACCCCTTCTTTCTCCTTTCTCACATTACTCCTTTTTTCAATCATTCCTAAGGACTTCTATTACTAAACTATTTGTGATGTCCTTGGGTAGATCCCTCCGGCTCTGGCGGATCATAGAACGGATTTACCTATTCTTAGTCACCTTATAACTCCATGACTATCCTATTGTTGCCATAAAACCATTTTTCTTGAAAATCTCTCAGAGTTTTTATGATAGAAAACAAGTTTGAGGCACTCCGAGAGTTTTATATTTTCAGAAACACTCGCCCTTCACATGTGCTTATATGTTTTGACAGAAATCTGCACATAGAGGGTAGAGTTCGCACTTTTTGAATTGATCGACTTTAAATGAACTAGATCGATTCGAGACACGTTTACATCACTAGAGAACTAGCTTGAAATTATTACCCATCCTGGTCAAGTCATAGAAAGTTTCTCGAGATGGTACATGATTCCTCGTCAATTCATTGGTTACGACTGAGTCGAGCTCTTTTGAGATTCAAACACCGATCATTAAACTTTTTGATCACATTTTAATCACGTTTCTCCCCCTCAAAAATAGCATATCCATGATGTTTTTGAAACAAAATGATTAAAAGATATGTTTTTCGAAAAGCATTTGGAGAGAAACTGATTTAGCATGAATTTTGGAACAATTTTAGATTTATACTCCCCCTTAACGAAAGCATATTTTTCATACAGAAAATTTAGAATCAATTAAGGGTTTAGAGGGAGTTATCTTGGTACCAAATGTGAGAGATTTTGAAACAATCTTTTTGAAAACTTTCGAATCAATGGTACGCAAGATGAAGATTTTAAAGATATTGAAGAAGAATTATCTTCATTTGTTTTAGGATAAGTGCTCGATATTTATGAAAATCGATTTTGCATAGCACTTTCCTTTCTTTAAAGATCGGGTTGCAAGCTGAGATACTTACAAGCCATTGTTTTTAGGAATAGTGCTTTGAAAAATATTTAAAACCTTTGATTTGGATAAGCACTTTCCTTTCTTTAAAGCACGGGTCCTGAACTGATGTGTTCAGAAGCCATTAATTTGAAGTCCGGGTTTCGTACTGAAGTATACGAAAGCCATTTATTGAAGAAATTTTGAGAAACAACATGTTTTAGAAAACAATTAAAGAACTCTCGCTCAAGCATCTGTACATGCCCGTATCATTGTTGAATGACATTTCTAGATACGTACAGAATATCGATTATACAAGAGACATGTCGTGAGAATAATATTTTTGGATTTTTGATTTTATATTGTTTTTGTATTTTTTGAAAGATTTCTATTTTTGTATTTTGCTTTTGTTGGTTTTTCAAATTTTGTATTTTGTTTTTTTTTTTTTTTTTTTTTTTTTTTTTTTTTTTTTAAATATTTACAAAGAAGATTTGAAGAAAGAGAAATTAAGTTGGGACAAGTAAAAGTGGAGTTAAGAGTGGAACTAGAAAAGGATTTCCACATGCGAAATTGGCATAAAATTCTTCTTTACCACACGGGGTATAAGAACCTTCAACACTTTTACAAGTACCTGCATCCACAGAAGAAGAATTTTCACAAATAACAGTGTTAGAAGTACATGTTTCCTCACGGCGAGGGTGATCACTATCAACGGTTGTAGTGGATCTGACTTCCTTATCCGAATGATTGTCACTATTATCTGTGTTGGAGCAAGTATCAAAAATCTTTCCTGTGGGAATCCATCTAAGACCTATTTTGTTGAAAACTTTGCCCGTGGAAATCCACCTAAGGTAAGATCGAGGAGTTGTTTTCTTATCAGATGCAGCGGAAGACTCAGTTTTAGAAAAACTACGTCCTGAAGAGATCCACCTATTAGGTTTCTTTTTGTTTGTCTTTTTATCAACGGGCTTGTTTCTATTTGGTGTCTTAGTGGATTGTGCCTTGGCACGAGAATTATCTTTCTTGAGATATTGTAAGGCACATGCATCATGATTAGCTGAAAAGATGCATTTTTTACATGTAGTACAGACAAATTCAATATTCTTGTTTAAAACAGCAGCTTTAACTTTGTCACTACAGTCTTTTGGAAATTGATTCTTGTTCGAAAAAGACTTAGAATTCCTAGTGCTGTTTTCTAAGGGCATAGCATTTTCTTTTGCGCAACTACTCTTAGATGTAAGCCAATCCCTAGTCTTTTGTAGAGTGTTCCTAGGTAATGGTTTACTACTACTAGCAGTGCCTTGAAATCTTGTAGAACTCATCACCCTAGATGTTGTACCTAGAATTCCATCTTTTCGAGTCTGTGCCTTTTTTCTAGCTTCTTCTAGATATTGATTGTTGACCATGTTGTTAGAACCAACAGATTCTTTAACTGGATTTTTGGTCACATTCCGTGTATGATTCCTAGGAATGCCAGGTGTAATCACTTTTGTTTTTTCAAAAACCGCTTTCTCTTTTTCAAAACCTTTAACAATTCTCTTTTTAATAGGCAAAGTCTGTGGAGTGACTGTTTTTGACAAATCATGTTTCTCAGTGACTTTTGGAGGAGGCATAGAAATAGACATTTTTGGTTTGAAAACCGGTTTGGGAACATTTGCCTTCTCCTCAGTCAATGGTTTTCCAAACTTAGTATCCACAGCCTTTCCTTTAAGACTTTCCAGCTGAACTCTCAAAAGATCATTTTGCTCTTGCATGTCCTTGTAGGCACGCTCATACGACAGTTTGTCATACTTGCATTCCTCAGATTTTCGATCAAGTTGTTTAAAATAGGACACGTTTTCTTTTTCAAGTTTTTCAAGAGCTTTTTCATATTTTGAAACAATTGCGGAGGTCTCATACTGGAGTCTTTCATGATCTTCAACAGAATATGTTTGTAAAATAATTGACATGATATCGGTAGTCATCACATCTTCGAAGAGAGAATCATTCAAAGTTTCCAAAAATTTGATGTGTTCAACACTGTCATTAGCTTGCTTTACCAGGGATTTATGGTCCTTGACAAAGTCAGCTGTTTCTTTTAAAAATGCTTGTTCAAAATGAATTACCCTCGCACTGATGCCAGTCAGCTGAGGGGCAATTTGAGTTTCAAAAAACTTTCTTTGTTCGATGTCAAAACTAGAAAACCAGTTGTTAGGTGTAATAGTGGTTTTAGTTTTAACAGTGTCTTGAAGATCCACAATTCTAGTTTTCACATTGTCTAAAATACTTCTCGCATCACTTGTGTTAAAAGGATTGTTTGAAGACATTTGTTCAATGTTCGAAAGAGAATTTGAGACAACAACTGGTTTTGAAATAGATTTTGAAGCAGGTGTTGACTCTTTGTTTGAAACACTTGTTGTGATGGAGAACTTTGACTTTTCTTTTTGATTAACAAAAGTAATTCCGTTAATTTTGTTCCATTTGTTATAATCAATCGGTTTAAGATCTGGATTCTTTTGTTTCATTTTTAATCTACTCTCCTCAGATAGTTCTAACGTTTCAAGAGAATCACGAACAGTTATGGGTTTATGCAAAACATTTCCATTGTTTAACACATTCTGAGGTTTCTGAGCTTTCTTGAGGAACGAAGAAGGGTCGTTACCAAGTGCCATTCTATTGTTAGTATGAAAACACGGATTTACTTGATTAGAAAACATCTTGATTGTTTGAGCAGAGTGACCCGTTTTAAGAAGCAAATTTTCCAAAGTTTGGATTTTCTCATTTTTATCAAGAATTTCATCAAGAAGAGAATCTTCTCGTTTTGAAAAATCAGTAATCAACTGCTTCTTCTCTTTTTCAAGATTAGAAAACATTTCTTTTTGTTTAGAAAGTTGGTTATTTAAATCAGAAATTTCCTTGTTTAAAGATTTAATTTTTAAGTTCAAATTCACATCAAGTGTGTTATACTTGATTTGCAAAAGTTGTTCTTTAGAAACCAAATTTCGATAACCAATTTCTAATTTTGATTCTTTGTTTTTATGAAATTCGAAGGCTTTTGCGTTCTCCTTGTAACTCTCAAGCTCAGCGGTCAATTTGGCATTCGCGGCCTTAACCTCGCGATTGACCTTTTTAACTTTCTCAATTTCAATGCCACAGTTGTTGATTAATGATTCAAAATAAGCACGTGTTTCCACATCAGTCTCAGTATTTTGTGCCACACAGTCTCCACTAGGATCCACATCTGGAGTCTCAGAGTTAGTATTGCTACAACTCGGATTGTCCAGGTATGTATCATAAGTAGGTGCTGATATCACAGAATGTTGTTCGTTATGAGTAAACACATCAAATATGACATTGTTATAGCATGGATCAATGATTGGTACCTCAGATACTGCGTTGGCGTCATAGACAGGAGGTGCGTCAGAGTCAGTGTCGTACTTAGTCTCCTGAAGATTTGCCATGAAGATGCAGTTTGCATTGAGTTCCTCGAGGTCTTCCAATTCATCCACAATAGCGAAAAAGTCATTTTCCTCAGCACTCAACTGTAACCCCGCTTCTTGCTTATCTGCTAACAAAGCAGCTTTTCGAAGAAAATCACCAGTCTTCTTGTGCGGTTTAGTGGGACAGTTTCTTGCCATGTGACCCACTCCTTGACAGTTATAACACGTAACCTGATTACCCTGATTCACATTTCCATAATTCCCAACGACTGGAGCTGCAACATTCTCATTCTGATTACCCACTGCTCTATTCCCAACATTCTGACCCATCTGATTACCCTGATTCGGAACCGCCTGATTACCCATGCGAAATCCAGTAGCATATCCCTGCTGATTCCCAATAACTCCAACCATTTGTCCTTGACGACCCATATTCACACCCGGCTGAGCAATTTGCCTGTTGCGAGTGTTTGATGAAATCCTTTGGTTGTTGTTAGTTGGTGTGGAATAGCGACCTCTGAATGCTTTACCCAAGAATGCAAACGCTTGTGACAAAGCTTCTTCTTGTTCCATTTCAAGATCAGTGATTCCTTGTTCCTGGTAATGTTGTTGTTCAGGTGGATAGTTTTGTTGTTGAGGGATGTATTGCTGCAAGTTGTTGTTATTGGAAGATGATGAGGGTTGTTGTTGTGTATTCACTGGAGTTTGAGTCTTAGCAATGAGTGCTAATGGATCATGATTCTTTGCTAATCTTTCTTGCCTGACTTCATTCACTTCAGCTTGGTTTTGTTTCAGAAAATCATTGAGTTGATCAAAGTTCACTTGATGTAAGTCTTTTGTTTGGTTGACAATAGTGACATATCGTCCCCATTCTTCTGGTAGATTGTTCAAGAACTTGATGTTGCTCACGATAGTTCTGGGTGTCAGCTTGTTTCTGATCAGCTCATTCATTAAAGTGCAAAACCTTCCATAGTAGGATTCAATGGATTCTCCTGGAGTAGATGTAAACTTCTCCCAAGCAGTTAGCAACTTGTTCTCTGTGTCTTGTTGACCAATTTCTGTTCCATGACAAAGTCGTCTAACACGTTCCCACATATCGAAAGCAGTTTCACAACTGTCTACAGCAGCAAAGATGTCTCTTGTTAAACCCAGTTGGATAATATGAATTGCCATGTCATCTGCTTCGACTTTCTTCTGATCCTCTTCAGAGTATTCCGATTCTTTTTGAAGACGAAAAAATGGTGGGACGGGAGGTGTTGCATCAGCATTTCCAGGGTCTTGGACTTGTCGAGGTATGAAGGGTCCATCCTGAATGGATTTGATCATCAATTTTCCATTAGGTTTTGTCTTGATGTAACGAAGCATGCGACTTGTCCATTGAAGATAACCACCTTTTTCCAACATAGGAGGACGGTTTTCGGCATCGGCTGCATGAATGTCTTGTTGAGTTGCCATTGATGAAGGTATGATCTGATAAAGTTGATGTAGGATCGATTCAACGATAAAGGAGTTGTGGTTGATGATGATTAAGCTCAGTTGAGGTGTTTCCGAAAGTCGTACTCGTAACCTTGGTTCTTAAAAAATTTTCGCCCAAAATTTGAAATTCACTATAAAAATCAATTCTAAGGTCGTATGAAAAATTTGAGTTATGACAATTTTGACGCAAAATTTGACCCGAAAAATTTGAATTTAGGCCCAAAAATTTGAAATTTTGACCAAAATTTTCACAGTTAAACCAAAATTTGAATCTCGCGTAAAAATTGAACGTTTAGTCTCCTCAAAAATTTAAGTTTTACTCAAGTTTTCCTGCCAAAATTGAACGTTGAACGTTTTTTTTTTAAACCTTTATGCGTAGAAAGAGCTTAGGCGTAGAAACAGAAGTTACGAGTAGACGAGGCTTAGGCGTAGGATCTTGTGCTTATGCGTAGGATCTTATGCGTAGGAAGCTTATGCGTAGAAACCTTATGCGTAGAAACCTTATGCGTAGGAACCTTAGGCGTAGAAACCTTAGGCGTAGAAACCTTATGCGTAGAAAGTATCTTACGTGTAACCTTAAGATTATGCGTAGACAAAAAGTTACTCGTAAACCTTATGCGTAATTTTGAAGTTATGCGTAGAGTTACTCGTAAGCTTTTAGCTTATGCGTAAACTATGGTTAAGAACCAAAAATCCTTTACACTGTCACAGCGTAAGAGATATCCACAAGTCGAAGTGTTCCACACACTTATCCAAGTGAGGGAAGCACTGAGTAACAGTTATAGCACGAAGATTCTTCACCAAAAAGTTACGAGTAGAAAACTAGGGTTTTGACTTTTTGACTTCTACTCGTAAGAAATTTCCAACGATTCAAATGATTTCTTTTACCCAGATAGCCTTAAAAACACTCGAATAACCCAAAAATGTTGACCTTCTTCACCCAAAGTGCATAGAAAAGTTACGAGTAGAAATGACCAATAAACCAAATACGAGCTTAAAAATGAAGAAAAACACGTAAAGCTTCGAACTTTTTGCAAAAAACTGAAACTTTAGCACCAAATAAACCTTAAACCACTAGAATCTTGAATTTTTAAGTGCAAAAATTAAAGTTTTAAGCGTGACAAAAACGTATAACGAGAGCCTTTTACGCGTAACCCTTCAAAACAAACACAAACACTCCTAAACCATTGTTAGGCGATTGATACCAATTGTTATGACCTTAGATATATCAACCTTATCAAATACCCACGTTATGAACACAAGAATACCACGTTAAACCACAAGCAGTTATGCGTATAAGAAGAGAAAGATTAAGCAAAGATATGGTGACTTGATGTATGAATTCGTGTATATGTTTAGAGAGGTAGAGAGAAGAAAGATGAAAACAATAATAATATGTTATATTGCTTCAAAGGAAAACACACACACACACACTCAAGCACACCCCTCAAATGACATACTTGAGGGGTATTTATAGTAAGAGAGGATGATGCCCTAAGGCTTGGCCATGGGCCTTGAGATGGACTTGGATTGGGCTTGGGTTTCACGAACTAGACAAGGCTAGCTTAACATAACTTATGCCCAATTAGCTTAGCCCAATCCACGAGCCCGTTAACTATTCTATCACGATATCTAACACACATTACAAAGTTCCTAATCGTGAATGACCATCACTTCTAATAAAAATAATCAAGGCTAACAGTTTAGGCTCTGAATCCTTCTCCGCATCATCATCGTCTCTTGGTCGCTTTTCTTGACCAGCTCCTTCCTTGCAAGTTCTCTTTAGTTGATATGCAAGTAATGCCTCAAAAAGTTTTGATTCATCAGAAGTGAAAGTTGGAGATCGGGTAGACATCTGCATAATCACTTTTGAAATCAAATCAGCTTCAGTGACAAGAGGAGGTGGAACTGGTCGGATTTGCATCATCGCTGGTGTAGTTGAAAGTGTTTGCTTGACCAATGACATCAGATATGGATAAATTTGTCTTGCAAATATTTCTTTTGTGACTCCAGGGACTGTGTCGAGAAGGAACTTATGAGTGTATTCCCTAATAGTCTTGTCCATTTCCCCCTGAATGTCTCGGTTGAGGAATTGCTGGATCTGGTCTCTTTCCTCCGAGAACTCGTTCATCAAATCACCGAGTAAGTTAACCCTGTCAGCTAGCTAATTCAACTTTTTGTTAACGACATTTTATTTTCTGGCTTGCTTGACAGCCTTAACGATCTTGGTTTTGGCACGCGATGCCCAAGTGTCAGAGGGTTTCTTGATTGATTTAGAGGATGATCTGGTGGTTGTTTTCTCAGATGGTGGTGGTGAGGAGTAAGATGATGAATCAGTTGAAGATTGGTCTTGAGGTTGCTCTGAGGATTGGTCCGAGTTGTGTTCAGGATTATCTTGAAGATAATTATCAGCTTCCTCTCGAGCTCTTGCCTCTTCCTCTACTTTTTCTTTAGCTGCTTGCTCCACATCTTCATCAGTTATCTTCTCCATCTTTTCTTGTTCCTGTTCCTCAAATTCGAACTTGATATGGTACTCTTGTTGCTGTTGCTTTGTTGATTCCTTCGTAGTGGTACCAGTTTCCTTATTGGGTTGATTAACCGCATCAAGAACTGGTGTGGTTAGTGCACCACCACTGGAACCTCCATGGCCTCTGGTTTGTTGAAGGTTGAATTCAGTAGCAACATGCTGCAACCTTAGCTGCTTAAGAGTCTTGTGGAAAGCTCTCTCTTCATCCTTTGGTTCAATTTCATCATCAGAACTTTCATCTTCTTCCTCAGCAACTGGTGTCTTCCCTTTGTCTGATTTGGGACTAAGTGGTTTGTCATCTGACCTCAGCGAGGTTGTTCCATCTGTAGTAGTTTTGGAATAGCGAACCACGTCTTCAGACTCAGTATCTTCAGAATCAACGTCCTCTTGAGTATCTTCAGGTTTAATTTGAGAACGGACAATCTGAGTTGGAACTCTTTTCTTGCAAGAAGGATTCCTTTTGGGATACTTGTGAGCGCTCCCAGTGCTTTCAATGCTTCCAGCGCTGCGAGACCTTCATATTTTCCTGGTAGGAGTAGCAGAAGTCTTTTCATCTATAGAAAACTAGAAGGGGGGTTGAATAGTTTACCGATTAAAATTTTGTTTTGAAACTTTATGAAAAGATCAATTGATGTTGATCTTAGATATGTTAGTGAAATATGTAATCAATATGTAAAGAGTAAATAAGGAAAGAAACAATCAAACCACGACAAGTTGTTTATATTTGTTCAGTCTACAAGGACTCTTTTTCCTTGCCCTACACCACTCCCTGAGTCTCACACTCGAGATTTTAACTTCACTAGTCAACAAGCTCCTTTCACCGACGGAGAAACCTTTACACTTCGCTTACACAATATTTCCGACACTAAGCAAAATGTCGAGTTCTTTCCAAGGGTACAACCACTCCCACACACAATGTATTGTAAGGACTAAAATACTAACCACTCACACTCACAAGATTATGATGGTTTGGTACAACAATAAAGTATGAATCAACATAAGATCATACAACACCAAACAAACAAGACTTCCAACTTCTCGTTGAAGCTTGAATGTGACTTGATCTTCTTTGCTACAAAATAGATCACAAATATGATATGAAACTGAGTTAGAAAGGTTAGAGAGAAGGAATTTATGAGAGTATGATAGAAAGGGATGAAAAACTACTTGGTTTGGCTTTGCTATTTATAGCCAAAACACTAAGCAAGTACCACAGACCACGGAACCCTTAAAAGGGTTCCGCCCGTGTTAAATTATGGTGTCGCCGAGGTCTGACAGCAAGATCTCAAAATCTTGCCAAAGTCAACCATATCTATGCAAGATTGTGTAAGATATGTAGAGCCTAAATCTACACAAAGAATCTAATGAAATCTTCCAATGATTTCCATGATGCATCACATGATGTCATGTGTTTGTTTTTCCATTTTTAGAAATATGTAAATGCATATGTAATGTTTAGTTTTTAAGAAACTAAAACATTCTAAAAACTACTATCATACATTATGGTTTAGAGTCATATCAAGATATGATTAATCACAATGTAAATGCTTGAGTGATGAAGATATTATTTGGAAAAGCTTGTTTTAATATCTATTAATCTTGACAAGATTTAAGCTTTATAAAAATTAAATGTACTTTTGTCGTTAACAAAACTTAGGTAAAGATCAAAAATATAAATAACGTTTAATGACGATATTTGTATTAACAATCTCTCCCTTTTTGTTGAGGAGAAATCATGAATTTTATTTTTATAAAAGATGTAAAGATTGTACAAGAGTTATAAAAATATTAGTTTTAGAACTTGAAAGAAAAATGATAATGCAAGTATATGATATTGACTTTTTCAGAAAGTCAAAGTCTTCACTAGTTGAAGCATGATGTTGACTTTTTCAGAAAGTCAAAGTGTGTAGTTGTATTTTTCAGAAAGTCAAATATTACCAATGAAGCATGATGTTGACTTTTTCAGAAAGTCAATATATGCAGTTTGACTATTTCAGAAAGTCAAATATAACCAAGTTCTATATATTTCTCCCCCTTTTTGTCTTAACAAAAAGAAGATGCGAGGCGGAATGTGTAATGAGCCCTTAGCCATTATCTCCCCCTTGACCAATGCTCCCCCTAAATTAGGTGCCAATGGAGAGATACATGGATTGTGAAAAAGCTACAAAAAAAAAATTGTTAGTAATAATGATCATTACAAGCATTTCCAACCACCATGTAACAAGCAACAATAATATATAAGAAACATCATTCATTAGTTAAAATTTTTCATTATTTAAAAATCATGAAAAGGGAACACAATGAAGTGTTTAGTACAATGAGAAAATAAAAAATTATCCTAGAAAAAAATACAAAGAAAAATCCTAAAAAATAAAAAATGCTTAGAAGAACTAATCTAGGACCATCCTATTGAGGTGGTGGATGAGAAAGAGCATTTAGACGCTCGAGGATGTGATTGAGGATGAACCTCATTTCCTCTTGGAACTCATAGACCATCACCCTGGTCCGTTCGGTTATTTTGGCAGTTTGCTCACAATTGGAGCAACCATGCCTAGGAAGGTAGTATGGTTGATGATTTTGTGGTGGTGGAATGGTGGAGGTGTTGGTGTTGGTGTTTGGTGTGGTGATGATGGAGGCTAGCAAAGTACTTTGCATTTGCATAGTCTTATTTAGATGAGAATCCACCATGTTTGAAAATTGGTGGAGATGTTGGAGTTCGGCTTGAATATCCTCTCTCGTGGGATGATCTTCCCACATGGACTCCTCAATGTCCTCTATGTGAGGAGACATTGATGTAGGGAGTGGTTGATCCCCATACAAAGGACCATGGATGTCTTTGTGGATAGGGTGGAAGATAAGAGGTCTTGGCCCTAACAGGGCGTTTAGGTCAAATGATGGTCTAGGAGACTCATGAGCAATCCGCTCAATAGTACGAAATGATGGCAATGGTGGTGGATGATTGGGCCTAGGAGGCAAATCTTCCAAGTCCTCCAAGAAAGGATTTGGAGAAGTGGGTGGTGTAGAAAATAACTCCAATGGGATGAGTGTTGGATATTTTGAGGTGATGGTGTTTTGGATGTTTGGATAGGAGCCGGTGGTGGTGAGTTTGGAGTCTTTGTTGGTGGTGGAGTAGTGATGGTAATAGGTGGTTTTGGAGATAGTGTAGGAGTAGCCAAAGTGAGGTTAGTGTCATCCCTTATGGGAGATGAGATGGTGAGTGGAGATGACTCGGAGGAAGAGCTCAAGTTGACGAAGCATCAAGGTCTTACACTAATCCTAGCGGTTTTTTTTGCAAGGCTTGGTTGATGGTGAAGTTTTCGTCATTTTGACTTAAGCTTTTGTTAGTTGATGATAAGAATTGAGAAGGTGTGAAGATGATCATGGTAAAACCTCTTAATTTATAGAAGTAAAAAATCATGGAGAAATGTGATTGATTTGATGTTAAACCATAGAAGGGAAGAGGTTCCTAATGATTTGGAAGTGGGTTAAATGCTAGTCATTTTACCCAAGTCAATCCATTCATGAAGGATGGAGTGAATTGACAAAGATTTGCAATAAATGAGTTCTAATGATTATGAGATCCTAACAATCAGATTACCCACGGATTGCAAGGAACCAAATTTTTGGTTCCTTCCTTTATGCAAAAGGGTTCCTTGGGTGAATTTTTCAAATTTTTGAATTTTGGTGGGAAGTGGATTTTCTATATGCCTAAGTATGTTATACTAGTTCTAATATGGGTAAAAACTGGTCAAGATTAACTTACAAGCAATGAATGGTAATTTGGAATGTCGAAATAAGCGAAATTCAGAAAATTACCTAGAGGATCCACGGCACCAAAATTTTACACAGGCGGAACCCTTAAAAGGGTGCCGCCTGGTCCGCCTGTACAGGTACGGTGGTACCAAAAACCATAACAGACGGTACTAAATTTTTGGTGCCGTCTGATCCGTAGACACCAGAAAAGTTCACAGAACAGTATTTTAAGGGTCGCGGACTTGTCGGAAACCTGAAATTTTGCTCAAAACATGTGACATTAATTATTTCTAGTTAGGAAAAGTAAATAACACATGCACAAACATAGTGGAGCATATATTTTGACCAAGGGCTAACGATTTTCACATAAAAGTGAAAATGGGTAAAATTTGATAACACACTTGTGCTATCCCCCTGCATGAGATTGTTAGCATACATCATTGTTTTAAGTTATATAATCATCCTATAAAATAAAAACAACCAAATAGTATCATACACCAAAGTTATTGTTTTGTTCCAAACACTCCTTAAAACGACTCTCACTTGTTCAACTTCTTGTATCCTACCAAGGCACTTGAACATCCCCTTGGTTTGCTTGAACTCCGCTGATTCATTCTCAATCTCAGGAAGAGATGCATATTACTCATGAGGCGAAAGGCAAGAATTAGGAAGACCATCCTCGGAGCTATTTGATGATGCTGATGATGGAGTTGGAGGTTTTGCTCTCTTGCCTTTAGTATTAGCCACTCGCTCATCATTCAAGGGTACAAAGATGTGAGGGATGAGCTCATAGTCAAGCTTCAACCCTTTTGGGCTTGGTGGAATTGGTGCAAAGGCTCTATAGAGACGGGTGAGAAGCATCCCGTAAGGAAGAGCAACCGATCCTTGAGTTGGAATATCAATCATTCTCCTAGCAATGTAGTAGGCTAAATTGAATGGTTGACGGGTGGACAAGTTGTAGAGCATGTGACAAAGGCAAGAATTGATATGATCCCTATTCCCTATGGTGCTAATGGCGTTCGCTCCAAGTAGTTCCTCCCATTTCTTAAATTCCGGTTTTAGTTCATTGAGCTCCATTCCATATGGATCTCGGTTCACCTCCTTTCCTTTTCGGGTGACACGGGTTGTATCACCTCTTGGGTTAAATAGGCGCTCATGGATGACATCTTTATCCGCTAAAGGAGTTTGGTAGGGAAGAGAGAGGTCATTGATTGCATCAAGGATGGTGAGTGACCACTTATTCGAGTAGACACATGTCCCTCGGTTGGGAATTCCTAGCACTTGAGCAAAGTTGGTTAAAGAGATGGTGTAGTCGTGTTGATTGATCCTAAAACTAAGGCTAAACTCATCATCCTCATCAATGAAACCGGTGACACTAGCATATAACTCTAACACAAATCTATAACAAATAGGTTCGTTGATGTCAAGGAGACAATCGAATTGAATAGCGGCTAGTTCTTGACGAAGATTGGTATTGTCGACGAAGGAGGGGTGAATGGTTCTACCCTCATGGAAGTACCTTGTTTCTAGACTCTTAAAGATTTCGACTTGTTCTTTGGTGAGGCCCTTGGTTTTGTGATGTTTGGGAATGTAGTTAAGGGTATCCTTGTGATCATAGAATTTTGCGGCTACCATGGTTATTCCTATGAGTAAGAATTCACATGTTAAAAATGAGAATAAACTTAACGTTTAGGTTCTAGTGTGTGCCTATATGAAAACGATTTGGAGTTGCGTTTATCTCGACTCATTTTATGCACAAAAATATTTTAGTGGGGTGTTTGGAAAACGGCATGAGATAACCCAAATGCTCCTAATTCAATGTGGCTTCATTTGAATATACCCGGGAATGCATATTAGTTATGCAATACCTTTAGTATTCAAGTGCATGCAAGTGATGAAATTTTAACGTTTCTATTTGTATTAACAATGAAAAATTGTTTTCCTACAAGTGAGAAGCTTTTCAAAAAAAAATTGGCATGGGGTGTTTGGTTATTTGAATAAAGCCTTATAGTTTTTATCTTTTGATTAGTGGTAAACATGATTTGTTTATGCAATATGACAATGTAGAACCTAATTTCAATTACTAGTTATGCAATTTGCCAATTGAATCCATGTTTTGTACAAAAGTATACATAAACCCCATGTAATGATTTTGTGCACAAATTAGAATCCTAGACTCAGATTTAAGAGATAAAATATAGTTAGGATACTTACAATGATGTTATCTCCAGTGATTAGTGGGTGAGACGATGTCAACAATGAGTTAGGTCTAAAGTTTACACGTTTTGGTAAAGTGGGTTGTGAGGAAGAAGATGTTTTGTAGGTAGCATTTTTGCCACTAATGTCACCACGGACCAGGCGGCACCATAAAAATGGTTCCGACTTTGTTGTCATTTGGTGTCGTGGGTACAGTAGCAGGTTCAAAACAAATTTGTTTTGTTTTGTTTGTTCTAAGGTTTAGGCTAAGTTTTACCTACATGTTTGGTTACATTAACCATAAACCAAGTCTAAGAAGATTAAATGGTTCTCGTTTGAGAGGCTTGGTTAGAATGTCGGAAATGTTGTCTTCGGAGGATACTTTCTCAATTGAGATGTTTCCTTTTTGAACATTGTCGCAAAGAATGTGATGAGGGATTTTAATATGCTTCGTACGAGCATGTTGGACGGGATTTTTGCTGAGATCGATAGCTCCTTTGTTGTCACAAAATATAAAGATACCGTTGAGATGAATTCCGTAATCCACGAGATCTTGCTTCATCCAAAGAGCTTGTTGACATGCTTTTCCGGCTGAGACGTACTCGGCTTCAGTAGTTGAGATGGCTAAAGCCGTTTGCTTCTTTGTAAACCATGAGGTGAGACAATGTCCAACAAAAGTGCAAATACTACTTGTACTTTTTCTATCAACATAATCACCGACATGATCCGAGTCGGCATACACTATAGTTTCTACACCCGTTCCTTTGGGATACCATAATCCTAAACATGTCGTTCCCTTAATGTATTTAAATATCCTTTTCAATGCTTCTAAGTGTGATGCCTTTGGATTTTCTTGAAAGCGAGTACATAGACAAACACTAAACATAATGTCGGGTCTACTAGCCGTGAGATAGAGTAAGCTACCGATCATTCCTCTATATTTAGTGTTATCTACCGATTCACCTTCCTCATCCTTGGTGAGTTTAGTGTCCGAAGACATGGGTGTCTTAGTTGGTTTTGAATCTTCAAGACCAAATTTCTTAAGCATATCTTTTATATATTTAGATTGGTTAAAGAATATGCCATCTTCTAGTTGTTTAATTTGGAGTCCTAGAAAGAAGTTTAATTCACCCATCATACTCATCTCAAACTCATCGTGCTTGATTTTAGAGAAATCATCACATAGCTCTTGATAAGTTGATCCGAATATGATGTCATCAACATATATTTGAACAATGATAATGTGTGACTACTTTTTCTTGGTAAAAAGAGTATTATCTACTAATCCTATAGTGTATTTGTTTTCAACAAGAAAAGTTTTAAGTCTATTGTACCAAGCTTTTGGTGCTTGCTTAAGACCGTATAATGCTTTCTTGAGTTTGAAGACATGATGTGGTTTCTCAAAGTCGGTAAAAACGGGAGGTTGAGCAACATATACTTCTTTGTTAATAAACCCATTAAGAAACGCACTCTTAACATCCATTTGAAATAATTTAAAGTCATAAGCACATGCATATGCAAGTAAGATTCTAATAGACTCGAGCCTAGCTACCGGAGCATAAGTTTCATCATAATCAATCCCTTCTTGTTGATAACAACCTTGTGCAACAAGCCTAGCTTTGTTTCTAGACACAACACCATTTTCATCCATTTTATTTCGAAAAACCCATTTCGTTCCAATTATAGTTTGATCATTAGGTTTTGGAACTAATTTCCAAACATCATTTCTTACGAATTGGTTTAACTCTTGTTGCATAGCAATTACCCAAGATTCATCTTTTATTGCTTCATTTATGTTTTTCGGTTCGATGGTAGACACAAAACAAAAATGGTTACATTGATTTTGGGCTTGTGATCTTAAGGTTCTTTGATTTAGTTGCCTATGACTTTTTCTAAAGGATGACTTTTGGATTCTTTGATATTTATAATCTCATTATTTAATGGTTCATCTTCCTTATCATTTTCAATTATTTCTTGACTTTCTACAAGTTGACTTTCAACTAAGTCATCATCTACCAAAGGTGATGTCTTAGAGGGAGGTGGACTTTCATCGAATGTTATGTTCAACGATTCCTCGACTCTCATTGTTTCTTTGTTTAAGACAAAGTAAGCTTTACTAGTTTGAGAATATCCAAGAAATACACCTTCATAAGACTTTGGGTCAAACTTGATGAGATAATCTTTAGTATTAAGAATGAAACATTTACATCCAAAACTCTAAAATATCCTAAAGTTGGCTTTTTACCTTTGTAAAGCTCATATGGTGTTTTGTTTAAGAAATGATGTATTAAGACTCTATTTAAAATATATGTAGAAGTGTCAATGGCGTTACACCAAAACTTTTGATGAATGTTTTGTTCATTAAGCATTGTTCTACTCATTTCTTGAATTGTTCTATTTTTACGTTCTACGACTCCATTTGATTGAGGTGTTCGAGGAGCCGAAAAGTTATGTGTTATACCATTTGTATCACAAAAATTTCCAAATTGTGTTTCATTGTCAAATTCACGACCATGATCCGTTTGGATCGACACAATTTTAACACCTAGTTGATTTTGAATTTTCTTGCTAAGAATTTCAAATTTATCAAAAGCTTCATTTTTGGTTTTCAAAAACAACGTCCAAGTAAACCTTGAGTAATCATCTACTATGGCCAAAGTGTATAAGTTGCCTCCATAGCTTCGTATAGCGGATGGACCAAACAAGTCCATATGCAAAATTTCTAGACACTTAGATGTGGACACCATATTTTTAGACTTATGACTACTATGGGTTTGTTTACCAATTTTGCAAGCGTCGCAAAATTGTTGGTCATATTTTAGTTTTGGTAAATTCCTAACTAGCTCTTTTGAAGATAGGTGTTGTATAAGTCTCATATTAGCGTGACCTAAGCGTCTATGCCAAAGAGTTGAGCTATCATCTAATGTTGTTAGACAAAGTTTGTCATTAGATGTTTTTTCTATTTTCATAACGTATATGTTATTTTTCCTAACTCCTTTAGCTATGATGATACCATATTTTAGTATTTTACTACCATTTTCATCAAATAGTACTTTATACTTTTTATCACATAATTGGTTAATACTAAGTAGATTAAATCCTAACCTATCGACATGAGCAACATTTTCAATAGTTAAGGAGTTATGAGCGATCGTACCTTTGCCAATGATTTTGCTTTTGAGATTGCTACCAAAAGTGACATTACCTCCGTCATACTCTTGGTATGATGAGAAGAGACTTTTGTTGCCCGTCATGTGTCGTGAGCATCCACTATCTTTTATCCACTCATCAGGTTCCAATCCAACTTTCAAGCATACCTAAGAAGCAAATAACTCAAGCGTTTAGTTCCCAATATCTCATGGGTCACTTTGGGTTAAACATACCATTTATTTGATTCATGTATGGAAACGATGGGTAAGGGTTCCATGACATGTAATCCGGATTTTGATATGGCCTAGGGAAGTTTTGATTCCAACCGTTATGTTGATAGTTGGGTTGTACGTTGTGGTTGCTCTTAGGAAAGGGGCGTTTGGCAAAAGGTGTTTTATGTCGTTGTTGAGTAGTTTTTTTATCTAAATTCATTTTTAGCAAGTCCTACTCCTGATGTAACAGCATGTTTTAGTTTAACACTATCCTTGGTTTTCTTTGTTACTTTGACAAATTCGTTACGGTCCGTATCACAAACATTCTATCCTGCTGAAGTTCCCACGACACCATTTTTACAACGGACGGATCCCTTATTTTGGGTCCGTCTGGTCCGTGCTGCACTGCAACAGTTTTGACAGTTTGTTTGTCTTTTTCGGCCGTTTTGTTTTCACTCTTTGGAATTACTACCTCATTAAATCCTAGCCCATTCATGTTTCCTGGTGTTTTTTGAATTCTAACTATTTCATCGGCACAAACGATGTTTTTGTTAAACCTTTTAAATTTAGAATTATGTTCGATTAGAACATCTCGTGTGAGCTTTAGTTTTTCTATTTCAATATTAAGCTCTTGACATGATTTGCAATCATCGTCATTTGCTTTTCCCTTTTCTAATCGTTTTGCCTTTTCTTTTAACTCATAGACTTCATTTTCTAAAAATTCCTTTTTAGTCTTTAAAAAATTATTTTTAGTTATGATTTTTGGACTTAGCTCACACAATTGATTATATTGTTTTTGCAAAGTGTCATCATCAATAGAAGAATAAGATGATTCGGAATGTACCTCATTTGACTCATGTGCCATTAGAGCGATTTCCTCCTTGCTTGATTCTTCATCATTTTCACTATCACTCCAAGCACCACTTACAAAAGCTCGTTGAGTTTTGCTTTTAGGTGGCTTGGGATAATCTCCTATTAGATGACTTGCATCACCGCATCTAAAGCCCTTTCTTTCACCTTTACCCTTTTTGTCATCCCGATCTTTTCGGAATGGCTTCTTTTCTTCTCGAGGTTGTCTCACAAACCTTCCTCTTCTTCTAAAGAACTTTTTAAAATCTCTAACGGCCATGGCATACTCTTCATCTTCACTACCGGAGCAAGATTCGTCATCATCACTTGATTCCGTTCTTGCTTTTAGAGCAACGGATTTGATTTTCTCTCTTTTTGCTTTGATGATTTCCGAATCTTTCTCCATCACCATTTCGTGTACTTTTAGATTTCCGATTAGCTCGTCTAGTGACATTTTTGAGAGATCTTTTGATTCTTCAATGGCCGTCACTTTAGCTCTCCACTTCGGATGGAGTGCTCTAAGAAATTTCCTGACAAAGTTCTTACTACGAAAAGATTCATCAAGTGCTTTAAGTGATGTAATAATAGTATTAAAGTAAGCAAACCCAAAATCAATGGTTTCATCTTCAGGGATAACAAATTGTTCATATTGTTGAACAAGAAGATCAATTTTGTTATCCTTGACTTGTGAATTTCCTTGATGTGTAACAATCAAAGATTCCCAAATATCTTTGGCGGTTTCGCACATAAAAATTGTTTCATATTTTTTTCTAGGCAAAACATTATAAAGCATCATTTTAGCTTCATTATTTTTAGCAATTAATTTCTTTTGTTCATCAACAGAAATATCTTTTGTTGTAGAACTAAAATCCCCTTTAACAATAACAAACCAAAGATCTATATCTTCTAATTTTACATATGTTTCAAAAAGGTGTTTTCCAATAGATAAATCCATTGGTTTCAAAGAGTGGTGGTCTTTGCATAGATTGCCCTTCTTTAAAGTTTTCAGAATCCATGGATCGTTTCAAGTTTATAAAATACAATATATTTTAGAAATTCTTGAGCAACGAGGCTCTGGTACCAATTGTAGAAAACTAGAAGGGGGTTGAATAGTTTACCGATTAAAAACTTTGTTTTGAAACTTTATGAAAAGATCAATTGATGTTGATCTTAGATATGTTAGTGAAATATGTAACCAATATGTTAAGAGTAAATAAAGAAAGAAACAATCAAACCACGACAAGTTGTTTATAGTTGTTCGGTCTACAAGTTGTTCTTTTTCCTTGCCCTACTCCACTCCCCGAGTCTCACACTCGAGAGTTTAACTTCACTAGTCAACAAGCTCCTTTCACCGGCGGAGAAACATTTACACTTCGCTTACACACTATTTCCGACACTAAGCTAAATTTCGAGTTCTTTCCAAGGGTACAACCACTCCCACACACAATGTATTTTAAGGACTAAAATACTAACCACTCACACTCACAAGATTATGATGGTTTGGTACAACAATGAAGTATGAATCAACACAAGATCATACAACACCAAACAAACAAGACTTCCAACTTCTCGTTGAAGCTTGAATGTGACTTGATCTTCTTTGCTACAAAAGAGATCACTAATATGATATAAAACTGAGTTAGAAAGGTTAGAGAGAAGTAATGTATGAGAGTATGATAGAAAGGGATGAAAAACTACTTGGTTTGGCTTTGCTATTTATAGCCAAAACACTCAGCAAGCACCACGGACCACAGAACCCTTAAAAGGGTTCTGCCCGTGTTAAATTATGCAAGATCTCAAAATCTTGCCAAAGTCAACCATATCTATGCAAGATTGTGTAAGATATGTAGAGACTAAATCTACACAAAGAATCTAATGAAATCTTCCAATGATTTCCATGATGCATCACATGATGTCATGTGTTTGTTTTTCCATTTTAAAAATATGTAAATGCATATGTAATGTTTAGTTTTTAAGAAACTAAAACATTCTAAAAACTACTATCATACATTATGGTTTAGAGTCATATCAAGATATGATTAATCATAATGAAAATGCTTGAGTGATGAATATATTATTTGGAAAAGCTTGTTTTAATATCTATTAATCTTGACAAGCTTTAAGCTTTATAAAAATTAAATTTACTTCTGTCGTTAACAAAACTTAGGTAAAGATCAAAAATATAAATAACGTTTAATGACGATATTTGTATTAACATCATCCATAAACCCGACTTTGCCTGCTTCTTGATATCGTTGGTATGATAGAAGTGAGAAGGCAGTCCAGTAACACTGCGCCTTGCTTCTTTTTTGATGAGTCTTTGAATCTGATAATGTTCAGTGTGGGTTCATACAACGTAGAGTGGTTCTTAGGGTCCTTGATTCTCAAGGGGATATCTCGATTTTTCCCGAGAATATTTTGGATCAATGATTCCATTATGGTAGCGAAGCGGTTTTAATATTTGTATTTCCCGATTAAGAATCAATCACTACTTGAGGACAAGTAATAATCAACCTTCCGGAGTCGTATTCCACGGCGAGATATGAATTGAGATTTACGTTATTGTCTTTTGTTTGATGCTTGATTATCGAATATTTGGTTTTGGGATTTTATAAAAGATTTTAAAAACTATTTTATGCTAATTAAAATTAAATAATAGCTAAAATCAACTAATGACGAAATAAACTTAAGCTAAGAAAATGAAAGTAAAAGCCATGCTTGTCAAGTGAGGTGAAAAAGGTACTTCAGTGTGAATAATATATTAAGCCCGTGTAATTAATAGCCGTCGAAATAAAACTATTTTCTCACAACGTTAGCTTATATTGAAAACAATCCTTTTTCTTTTAGTAATAATCACTAGATTTAAATAATCAATTATCCCAACGGCTTTTGCCCGTTAAAACAATCAACCAAATATATCTAAAAATAATCCGGAAACTATTAATCAATAATCTTCGATACCCGTTTAAAAAACTATTTTCTCACAACGTTGGTTTATTTTGAAAACATTTTTTTATCTAGGTAAAATTACTAGATTTAATTAATTACCCTAACGGCTTTTGCCCGTCAAAACAACAAATTTCAATCCAAGTAACCGAAGATCATTAATCAACAATTTCTAAGTTTTTCATACTCGAATCCCATATCACCACCACTTAACAAGCATATAAAAATCTACACAATAAGCATAACTACTAAACCAACAATAATAACCTCAACAAACATAAGCATATTATTAATTAAACTAATTAAGCTAATGAGAAAAGGTAGAGAAAATAAAACCCGATCTAATGAGACGAGAATAATAAATCACCCGATTTTATAAACTTGACAAATTGTAAAGTTTACTTCTTTTTTAAGAATTAATAAAACCAAATAATCAATAAAGTTTTTGACTTTATTAACTAATTAGCTTATTAAGACTAAAAAGCTATAAACTTTAGAAATAAGCTAGCTTATAAAACCTTTAAGCTCCTCGCCTTAGGATGAAAATGATGAGAAACTAAGAAAGATCACAACTTTATCAAAGGTTATAGAATAATGAGCAATAATATGGATCAAATAAGAAAAGCTTATTGATTAAGAAAAACTAAGAAAGATTAAAACTTTTTAACTAAAAATGCTAGATCTAGAGTAATAAGCTAATGGATAATTTTTATAAAAGAAAAACTAATAAAAATCAAATCTTTTTGAAATTTTATAAAGTATTTAGTAAAATAAAAAGTAGATCTAAGTTTATAAAAGTTTTTTAAAAGAAAATAGTAAAAGAGTGCTTATTAAATAAGCTAGATCTAAATAAGCCACAAAAAGCTAATAAGCTTTCATGACTTATTAGATAAGATAAGAAAAAGAAAAAGAAAAAAGATGAAGAAGAAGAATAAGCTAAAGATAAATAAGCTAGAAGATAAATAAACTTCATTAATAATAAAAGAGTTTGTTGATGCAAAAGTTGGACGTTCCTTGTTTGGAGCTCCGGATCCTACACCAATTGAGGATTGTTGCTTGGGACCTGCGCACTAAAAGACAAAAAACACCGTTAGGCTTATCGTGGGATTGTTTCCCACGATTATCCTCCGGCGTGAGAGTAAGTAATCGATTTAGGGTTTTAGGAGAGTTAGGGTTTGTAGATCGTACCTTAAACGAGGGATGTGATTCCCTTTATATACGCACGTAATCCTTGTTGGTTCCGTGTTCCTCAACCTTCGACGTATCCCGCCTAAATCGGTTGAGGAATGATTATCTCCTTGATTAGAAGATATCCCATATCCATTCCGTAAATAGATTCGTATTTGGGCCTTCTTGGGCCTAAACGCTTATCAGCGTAGCCCATATCGTGCTGGGCTTTATCAGTATTGGGCTTTGGGGCGGGTTCGTGACCCGGATGTAGAGTATACGTCATCATGTCCCCCCAGTCTAGTATGCGCAGTGCGTAACTGCGGATGCTAGACTAATAACCATAGGCACTGAAAAATATACCAAACGTAACAAAGAAGCCAAAGAAATATGTGCTGGATACATTGTATCCAACCGTAATAATAAAAAATGAGCGCCTCGTAAACCGGGGGAAAGTTACTGCCCGTGTGTCCCATCAAGCAATCTCAACCACACAGTTATGGTCAGTGGAGTCCACGTGTCAGCCATCGTGAGGAGGAAGAAGGTTATATAACTCCTTCACTTCATTTTCACCGTCTCCACACACAGTAAAAACAATCCGCCATTAGCAAAGCTTCCAACCTAACCAAGCCCTCAGACTGAAATACCCCTAAGGTAACCACGTCTGCGCCTTTGTTTTTGATAATAATAATACCATGGTGAAAGAATTATCTGATTTTACATCCGACATAACGGAAGAAGAACTACAACAGTTTGCATCAGATTATTATATCCCTAGCGCGGTACATCCGGAAGTTCCGGCTGCGAATGCATCAATCCTGGATTTCCCAAATGGGAAAATTGGTGTATGCACGCGATTTTTTGAATTCGCAAATCAGCGCATACCCATATCATTATTCTTAAGCGATGTATTAAATTATTACCGCATTCACTTGTCCCAGCTGCACTGTATAGGTGCGGCGAAATTAATCAATTTCGAGGTGAACTGTCACTTATTGGCCATAAATCCGACCATCCATTTATTCCGGGCATTTTACCACACCACGTGGTCAAATGGGTGGGTTTCATTCGCGAAACGCCCTGGATCCCTCCAATGCTACACAGATAAGTTAGACGCACTCCGAAATTGGAGGGAAACCTTTTTCTGGATTGACAACACCTGTTTTCCATCTCAATTCGATTTTTACGCTAAGGGGACACTGCCAAAGGATGAGCGCCCCCTCCCTGGATCATATAATGCAGAGGATGCGGAAACAATAAACGCGAACCGCATCCCTATAAGCTCCTACCCCGAGGAGTTCTTGGTGCATATAGGCCTGAGCCACAATTATTTTGGCAGCTCAGAAGAAGTTCCTATCTTCTTAGACGCCGATGGTCAGGGTGGGTGCTCATGCTTTCGTACCCCGTTGAATTACATTTCTGTAAGTTATGTACTTTTTGTGCTTCGTAATTGTTATGAACTATGTGTGTTTTTGGTGGTGCGCAGAGATGGATCTGTTCAGCGTGGTGCACCTGACAAAGCCAACAGAGGTAAAGGTGGGGACCCGAGCCCTGAAGGAGGGAGAAGAACCCGTGC
This sequence comes from Chrysanthemum seticuspe, assembly GCA_019973895.1. NCBI lineage: Eukaryota > Viridiplantae > Streptophyta > Magnoliopsida > Asterales > Asteraceae > Chrysanthemum > Chrysanthemum seticuspe. The sequence continues at coordinate 208,428,083 of BPTQ01000004.1, forward strand.
TAGCTGCGGTGATCGGGCGTACCGTAGCTATGGACCTAGGCGAGGCGGGTGAAAGTTCATCCGTGGCGCTCCAAGCAACTCCCTTACAAAGTATGCCGAGTACAATAGTACAGACACCTCCCGTGCAACCAGCGCCCATAACGGCAGAGCACGTGCAAGAAACAGAGGAGGTAGAAGAAAGCCCTGAATTGGAGCGCAAAAGGAAGCGCAGCGGCGATGGCGCTGCCACCTCCCGGAAGAAGCGCCCAGTTGTTTTTAGTGTGGAGTCATCGTCCAGTGATGTTGCGTCGCGCCCCCCATCACCTGACACCTCCATACCTGCGTAAGTATCCTTGAAAGTTTATATATCAAAATATTGCTAGGTAGCACTGAATAACTGTGATTATCTCGTCATGCATGTAGGGTTGAACAATCCGCAGAGTCGCCCCCCCCCCCCCCCCAAGCAAGTCCAATTCGCGCTGAATCATCTGGGCTGAAGGGCCAAAGCGCGGAGCCTGATGTGACAACTCGCAATTTCAGGACATTTCTCAAGTTTCACAATTTCAACATTTATCGTAAACTAGGTTTACGTGTTCCAAATTCGCGTAACCTTAAGGGTTTAGCGGCGAATTCATGATCATATCATCACGAACATTTCATATGGACTAAGTTTAGTCTACATTTCATTGACATCATTTGCATCATGATAGTTCATTCATGACATTTATATCAAAAATATTTGAGTACATTCATATTTTTATATAGCCCTAGTAAAAACCTTCATCGCCTAATTTATAAGTTTTATAATTGAGTGCGCTATTGCAAATAAATTATATTTTTAATGCGCAATTTACACTTTACTTTACAGTACTTACTTGATAGTACTACGTTTACTACAGTTACTTTACATCTGATTTGAATCAGGTATACTTTACAAGCACTACTATACTAGTACTTAAGCGGCGATTTGGGAATTCCAATGCGCTTAAACCTTGTGCATTTGGATCAAATGCTATTTACAACTTTAACACTTTGAACTCTTTACAGGACTTTAACGCTCAACAGTGTAGTCCGAGGCGCGAAACCGGGAAGTCGGGTCTACTAAGTCGCGCTTAACCTGAACGAACCCCCCCCCCCCCCC
>BPTQ01000004.1:208430713-208454410 GCA_019973895.1 Chrysanthemum seticuspe
TGGACTGATGGTCTTGGTATATTCATTGGACTGATGGTCTTGGTATATTCATTGGACTGATGGTCTTGGTACATTCATTGAACTGATGGTCTGGGTATAATCATTGCACTAATGGTCATGGAATAATTTGAAACCGTACGAATTAGGTGTTATATTAAGTAACTATGGATACATTAAGTTATGCACTATTTTGTGAATTCATTTGACATCATGCGCTTGAACATAAACTATATACATTTTGGCAATGGGTTGTGAATACACAGGTTGCAAGTTTTGTATGGGCGGAACTTGGAACTGAGTGGATTTACGATGCCTTTGCTGCATAAACGATTTTTGAAAGGCTTTACATTTCAACACAAACTCTATGAACTCACTCAACCTTTGTGTTGACACTTTTTAGCATGTTTTATCTCAGGTATCTAAGGCATTCACTTCATGGCATGCATTTGGACATCATGGAGTCGTGATGACGACTCGTCGCACTTGAGTTTTACGTACTTTAAAACATCGTTTGAATTGTAACAAACTTATTTCCGCACAAGTTGATTTTCTTATGGGACCTATACTTTGTAAACTCTGATTGTTTTATTAAATCAAACGATGTGTTTTCCAAACGACACTTTAGGTCGTTCAATATATCTGTAACTGTGATGCTATGACAGTCAATCCCCAGGAATTCCATTCCGCTGCAAAACAGGTAATTTGGGGGTGTGACAGATTGGCATCAGAGCTTCAGTTATAGAGAACTAGGTTGCATCATTGACCCTAGACTATAACTACATTATCATAGCATCTCATCATTTCATCATAAGTGCATGTTCACTTTACATGCGGTTTATACGTACATTTTTCGAGTTATTTACTTTCATTTCATATCGATTGTCACATGGATGCCTTTAAATGCCCATTTCATTATTCCTTCTTCATACTCTAATGTGGAGAATTCCTTGTCAGTCCCTATCACAATTTTCACATCAATCGACTCATCACCGATAACGTTGAATACCGAGATAAACCTTTAAATAGGGCGAAGTCACTCTCACTCCTTTTGTTTCACCACTAACATGTCGAGTTACACTTTATTCACACATTAAGTCACTAAACCACCATACATTTGAAGCACTTACAACACCTCATAACCCATTTCTTAGGAAACCGTCGATCATTTTGAAAAATAACCTCAAACTTATCATTTCTTATCACTTCTCTTTAGAGCGCTTATTCCTAACATACGATTTGACTACGTCTCATTTTTCCTCTTACTTTGAAGAGTTATGGCGCCGAAGAAAGCTGCACCCGAATGGACACAAGCGGCTATTCAAAAGTTGGTAATGGATAGCGTAGCCGATGCTCTAAGGATTGAAAGGGAAACGGTGGCTGCTGCTGTTGCTGAGGCCGTGGCTGCTGCTGAAGCCGCTAGGCTTGCTGTTGCTGCAGGAAATGCAGGAGGGTCCGGAGTTAAAATCTGTTCGTATAAGGATTTCAAAAGTGGAGATCCCACCAAGTTTAAAGGGAATGAAGGAGCCACTGCCATGGTGCGATGGTTCGAGAAATTGGAATCCGTGTTTTTGCTGTGTAATTGCCCGGATGATAGTAAGGTCAAGTTTGCTACAAGTACACTACTCGATGGAGCATTGTCGTGGTGGAACTCATATGCTCAACCAATGGGAATGGAGAATGCTTTCAAGCTCACTTGGGAGCAATTTAAAGGTTTGGTAACAAAGAAGTTTTGTCCGCGTACGGAGATGAAAAAGTTGGAGACAGAATTCTATGAACTAGTAACAATTGGGTATGATATTGACACTTACATTCGAAGGTTTCAAGAATTGGCCGTGTTATGCCCATCTATGGTTTCGGATAATGAGAAGCTACTAGAGGCTTTCATTGAAGGACTTCCTGAGATTATTCAAGGTGATGTGACTTCCTTTGATCCGCAAACGATTGAGGAAGCTATTCGACTGTCTCAGAAACTTATGGCACAAGTAGTAAAGAGAGGAAATATCACCAACACCAACCGTAACAACAATACCAACAACCGCACCAACTACAACAATAATCACGACAACAATAACAATAATCACACCATCAACAACAACACCAACAACCAAACTAACCACAATAAAAGGAAATGGGAAAACGACCGAAGAGGTTATAACAACAACAACCAAAACCGCAACACTAACCATCATCAACAACAAAATAGAAGGCAAGAAACTGCAATGGTTTATGTTGTTGCACCAATAGAAGGCAGAGGTTATGCTGGAATCTACCCACTATGTAATCGATGCAAGTATCATCACACGGGTCTTTGTCCTGCTAAGTGCTACAAGTGTCAACAACTGGGACACCTTGCCAGGAATTGTAGAGGCAAGGCCATGGTTACATGTTACAGATGCGGGGCACAAGGACACTATCGGAATCAATGTCCTCAAAACCAAGGTCAACAAGTTGAAGGTGCTCATGGGAATGCATACATGTTAGGAGGAGGAGAAGCTCGTCAAGGTATCAACAACGCGGAAGACTGAAGAAGTTCGGAAACTAACAGTCTTATTTCTCCTTATGTACTATGTCGTACTAAGTTTATGTTTTCTATCATATCCGAACCCTTATAACTTAAGATGTACTACTTTTGCTAAACCACTCGTTGTAAAATATTATCATCTATCGTACTTATTTTCTTTCCGATTTGTTATTACTTACGAGAATTTTACTTCTTTTTACTTCATCGACCATTTTAACGACACGGTTTAAATTCTTGTAAGCATCGAGAGTTATAACAACTAAACCGAACGTCACATCATCGTTCCTTAATTATACATAGCCTAGCTAACTATGTCTAATTCTGGAGGGATCATGTTATGTTGGGAGCAGTTATTTATAAATCTTAACGCAAGCAAAATATTCACATGTTCCAATTCAAAGTGTTACTTATGAGAGATTCATCCGATATTTTCCTTACTACGATGTTTTGTACACTCTCAATCATCGATAACCGTAACGACATTTCCTCATGTCTTTTCTCCTCGATATTCATCACAACTTAAAAATTCGATAGACTAACACGAACTGAATTCAGGGACTGAATTCCTTTTTGGTTGGGCGAATGTGACAACTCGCAATTTCAGGACATTTCTCAAGTTTCACAATTTCAACATTTATCGTAAACTAGGTTTACGTGTTCCAAATTCGCGTAACCTTAAGGGTTTAGCGGCGAATTCATGATCATATCATCACGAACATTTCATATGGACTAAGTTTTGTCTACATTTCATTGACATCAATTGCATCATGATAGTTCATTTATGACATTTCATTTCACATTTAACGCGTAATTTTTATATTAAATAAACGTTATCGCGTGAGTTAATATTTTGAATATTTAATCCGCTACTTCCAAAAATGATCCCGATATATTTTTATACTTACATGAGTTTATAAAAACTATATTTTGAGTTTTCCTAGTGTTTTAAATTTATTTGGTATATAATCGTTAAAGTTATATTATTACGACGTTTTTCTTAAAAACTACACTATAATTATTTTATCACTCAAATTTCACAAGGAATGTATTTTTACAATTTTTATTATCTCATTATACTCTAATTTGATCTATTAAAAATTTCTTTCACCTAAAATTTCCTAAAAGACATTAAAGTATATACAAAACCTTACAAGTATTTCTACATGTACACTTTACTTACATTTTCTAATTATTACATTCAATTATAAAAAAAAAATATATATATATATTTTGAGAAACCAATCTCCACAAAAACCGGCCATAGGGTATGCAATTATGGGTTTGGTAGATTTTTTTTCTAACATGTATAGTATACACTCCAACTCAATTATATCATTCATTTTCATCCTCATTTTCAAAAGTTAGTAAAGTTGTTTTCTTCTCTCCTTTTTCTCCTCTCCAAACCGGTTCATCATCAAGTGTACAAGGGATCAAAATTTTTCAAGTTCAAGATAAATCAATCTAGATAACATTCTTTATAAGGTTTTGAAATAAAAACCAAGAGTGTTTAGGTTTAACCTTGTTCTTTGCACCTCATCATATTAACTTGTAAGCATATTTCTATCATTTTTCATCTTTTCTTATCATTACATATGTATTTTATCATTTTCATAGCAAGCATGCATGATTTGTGTTGTTTATACCATTTTTACATGATTTTTAGAAATATATATATATAAGGTCATCCTATAATTATCCCCTTGGTATACTTTGGTCTTGATGATGTTTAGGAACCCATGACACCCTAAGAAGGTGTATGGTAGGATTAGATTAGCTTTGGAGTTGATTTGAAGGGATTAGAATAGGTTTGGTATGAGAAAAACTATTTTTGATATGTATAAAAAGTGTTCTGTCCTTGTTTTGATTTTCTGGAAAATCCGACTGTAGGCCCGACTTTTTGGCCTTGATATTTAGAAAATATACTTTAAAACGAATCCGTGGCCGCTTGAACGGATAAAAACGGAGTTATAACGAAGAAGTTATGAATTTTTAAAGTTTGGCGACGAAATATATTATTTTCTGAAATTTCAGCATACTATTTTTACTCTATTCGGGTCAAAAACGAGTCCTAAGATTCACAAACTATTTCGACTTATCAAAAATATATTAGTATACTTTGATACGAAGCTAAGGACGTATTATACGTAGAAAACGGATTTGAAACGACAAAGATATGCACGTTTTCATAAAATTGCCGTAACTATTATTTTCTGAAAAAAACTATATTATTTTACGAGACAAGTGTTACGGTAGCTGAAACGTCCATGTTGAGGGCTGTTTTTAACCATGATGTGGAACTTTTTGGAACAAAATGTCTTCTAATAAAATCAAGATAACCGAGCATATTTTTCAAAACAATCGACCGTTTGTATAGCGGAGTTGTAATAAATTATTTACGGATGTTTAAAATTGGCCGAAACTCATTTTTACACAACAATTAGACAAAATCACCATCTTTAACCCTTATTATCTTTATGCTCGAGACCTTTATGTCGAAAACTCCTGAACTGAAACTTCTAGATTTTGATACAAACTTTCCAAAACTGTCGAGTTCGTTTCCTAACGTGCAACGTACACCATTTTACGACTAGTTTTTCGAGGCCGTTTTTGTCACTTTCAAGAAATTTCCAACGACATTATTTTACGACGAAAAGTGAAAATTTCACCATAAATCATTACGAAACCATTGTAGGATGACATTTTAACGTAAATACTTGTAAAGTGATTTAAGAATGGTCAAGACGTCAAAAGAGTATTTTTCGACGATAAGTATTATTTTCAAAACTCACAAATGGTATAAATAACATACGAAATGCATGCATAACATTACATTGCAACTCATGACATATCATATCATTGGTAATAGGTCCAGATTAAAGTTTCACATTATACTTCGGTGTACCCACTTTTGTCATCGCCTCAGTTTACCAAGTGAGTCATAGCCCCACTTTTTCTCGTTTTAATTATTTATGAAACTCTTTGGGGGAGATGCATGCTCAATAATTTTTATTACATTCATGACTATTTGCAAATTATATGTTTATCCGAACTGAATGTTTAGTCATGCAAAGTAACAGTATTACCATACGTAGTATTTCCATAGTATATTCATTGGACTGATGGTCTTGGTATATTCATTGGACTGATGGTCTTGGTATATTCATTGGACTGATGGTCTTGGTATATTCATTGGACTGATGGTCTTGGTATATTCATTGGACTGATGGTCTTGGTACATTCATTGAACTGATGGTCTGGGTATAATCATTGCACTAATGGTCATTGAATAATTTGAAACCGTACGAATTAGGTGTTATATTAAGTAACTATGGATACATTAAGTTATGCACTATTTTGTGAATTCATTTGACATCATGCGCTTGAACATAAACTATATACATTTTGGCAATGGGTTGTGAATACACAGGTTGCAAGTTTTGTATGGGCGGAACTTGGAACTGAGTGGATTTACGATGCCTTTGCTGCATAAACGATTTTTGAAAGGCTTTACATTTCAACACAAACTCTATGAACTCACTCAACCTTTGTGTTGACACTTTTTAGCATGTTTTATCTCAGGTATCTAAGGCATTCACTTCATGGCATGCATTTGGACATCATGGAGTCGTGATGACGACTCGTCGCACTTGAGTTTTACGTACTTTAAAACATCGTTTGAATTGTAACAAACTTATTTCCGCACAAGTTGATTTTCTTATGGGACCTATACTTTGTAAACTCTGATTGTTTTATTAAATCAAACGATGTGTTTTCCAAACGACACTTTAGGTCGTTCAATATATCTGTAACTGTGATGCTATGACAGTCAATCCCCAGGAATTCCATTCCGCTGCAAAACAGGTAATTTGGGGGTGTGACACCTGAGATCGCTGAGAAAGCACCCATGGAACAACTTGTTGATGACCTGGTCTTACTTGCGACGCGGATAAAGGTAAAGCACTCGGGCGATACTATCCAAGGTGCGGAGAAAGACAAACGCATTGCATCACTCGAGGCTCAATTGGCTAATGCTAGAGGCGAAGCAGAGACTCTTGGGTCGTATGCTACAAAACTAGCCGAGGAAAAAATGGCACTGATGTGTCAAATCAATCAAGAGCGCGCAGAGACCGCGAGCTGTAAGTCTTCTTGTCTATGGGCGATCAAATACTTGGAAAATGGCAAAGACGCACTGACTACCCAGCTTGAAGGCTTCGGCACTACTGTGAAAAGTGCTTTAGAGACGCAGGAGGAGAAGTTGCGTAAACTAAGCATAGAGTACGACGAGGAGTTATATCCGCAACTTCTCTCCACCATAGCTGAGCGCAGATGGCTCATAAGCCATGGGCTCCGCTTAGCAGCATTAAGTGTCCTGGAGTCGCAAGAAGTTCGTGACTCCTTTGGAGATGTGGTGAAGTGTGCACTGGAGTGTGGAAAGTCAGAGGCCATTGAAAAGCTGCAAGAGGCTGAGCTGCTAAAGGTACCCGTTGAGCAGGTACCTACTTATGATGCAAAGGCTTATGACAATTTAGTCGCTGCTATGGAGAAGATGAAGGACTTGGAACTCCCCAAGATCGCTGAACTGGAGCGTGATCAGGACTATCCAATAAACGTAATTTTTGCAGGTCTGACCCTAGCCCGGCATCTCGGTGGAGAGGCTGTTGCGCAGCCAGACTATTATCTTAGGCCCGATGCATCCCAACTGCAGGTTCTTGTTTTCCCGCGCCCCAGAGATATCCTGAATCCTTTTGTCCTTGACAGGGAAGTCCCCCTGAAACAAGTGTTGGAGGCGCATGCAGTGAGGCTTGCTGAAAGGAAAGGTATTAAGGGCAAGGCTGTAATGTGTGGTATTGGCGCGGCGCACCTCCCTCGGTCTGATGGGGTGCCTGTGAGTGTTGCCACCGTAGCTCGTCGAGATGCAGATTTGTTACAGGAGCTAAATAGGATTGGGGATGATACTAACCGCGTGGGTAGTTCCTCCTTGAAACGTAGTCATAGCTTTTAGTTTATTTCTGGTGCTGTAACTATCTGTGAGAAATAACTCGTAGTTCATTAATGGATCTCCTTTTGTGAAGGGTGTTGTAAGGATATTATTCTTTTTGTGATGTACACATTTATCGTATTTACCTTTGCGTAAAAGAAATATACGTTGTTTTATCGATGATGTACACCCTTATATTGTGTATCTTTGCGTAAAAGAAGTATGCGTTGTGATCTGTATAAGCAAGTGTTAATAATACAAGGATTTCATAATCATGTATGAAGATCCGAAAAAAAATGTCAAGTATAATCGTGTATATTAATGGTATGCAGCGTACTGTAAATACCAATTTAAGGAATCAAGTGTCTTGGTTCCAGATTTGTTAAACGTGCACATGTGCATGGTTGCGCATCCGTCGTGGGGTGCGCACAAAGCTTATTCCAACGTCTTGAGAACAAGGTGTTTAACAAGGATACGTAATCCATCGTTGATGGGTTTGCAACCCTCTTACTCAACAAGTTGTTTATTAGGTTAACTTATCCTTTTGACCATCGTGGGTGTATATATTGCATGCGCGCCATGTAGGCAAAAATGTGAAAAAATTGTTAAGACATATAGTATATGGAAGTAACAAATTAAAGTGTGTCACGGAGTTAGCTAGAAACCGCAACGTTTTATTAATACTTGCAAGTGTTTATGGAAAAATAAAAAACATGATACTAAGGAAATTAAAAAGAAAAATACATAGTTATCTATTGAGTACTTTAGTAAAATGCCTGAGCGTCTGTGCGCTTGGCCATAGCCAGTCCTATAGGTAGCATCTTTTGAGATTGCAGATGTTCCATGTGCGTGGCAGTTCACGACCATCCAAGCCCCGTACCTTGTACGCGCCGGTTCCTAGTGCTTCAGTAACCTCATAGGGTCCTTCCCACTTTGGTCCAAGCTTACATGTGTCCTCTGCGTGGCTCGCATCATTAGCGCGGTAGACGAAGTCACCTGGTCTGAATGAGACACCTCTTACCTTAGCGTCATAGTATCCCTTCATTCTTGACTTCGATTTTTCTTCACGTATAGCTGCGCGTTCACGCCTTTCTTCTAGCAGGTCTAGGTCAAGACGTCGGTCTTCGTCATTAGTCGCCACATTTATCTCAGCAGTGCGGATAGTTGGCATACCAATTTCCGCTGGTATGACGGCTTCGGTCCCGTAGACTAGAGAAAAGGGGGTGTCTCCTGTACTGGTTTTGATTGAGGTGCGATGCGCCCACAAAACATGTGATAGTTCTTCCACCCATCTCCCTTTGTGCTTTTCCAGGCGTGTCTTAATTCCTTCGCCTAAGCTTCTATTCGCCCGTTCCACTAGGCCATTGGTTTGTGGGTGTTTAACTGACGCAAAGTGTTGTGTGATGCGTAGCTTCTCACACCAGTCCCTGAAGGGGTTGTCACAGAATTGTTTTCCATTGTCTGAGATGATTTCTCCAGGAAGACCAAAACGGCATACAATGTTATCCCACACGAAGCGCTTCACCTGGTTGCCAGTGATTGTTACCACCGCCTTTGCTTCAATCCACTTGGTGAAGTAGTCTATAGCGACTATGAGGAATTTTAATCCCCCCGCTGCGACGGGAAAAGGGCCTGCGATGTCAATACCCCATTTGTAGAATGGCCATGGTGATGTTATTGGCGTTAGCTCGTGCTGTGGTTGGCGTGGGACGGGCCTATGCACTTGGCAATCGTTACACTTCCGTATTAAGTCCTGCGTGTCTCGGTGCATGGTAGGCCAGTAGTATCCTGATCTCATGGCGCGTGCTACAACGGATCATGGTCCGGAATGCATACTGCATGAACCTTCATGGATTTCTCGCAGCACATAATTTGCCTGTAATGGGCCCACGCAGCGGAGCCATAGTTGCAGAAAGGAGCGTTGGTACAAGATGTTGTCTCGGACTTCAAATTGCTGCGCCATGCGCCGTATCCTGCGAGCTTCCTTCTGCTCCTGGGGTAGCATTCCCTTGTTCAGGAAGTCCATTATCGGTGTCATCCATGTAGGTCCGTCCTCCTCTATGATTGTGGAGACTTCCATCTCTGAGATAGACTTGCTTTTCAAAGTTTCTACCAGAACTTGCTTTGATAGGTGTGCAAAACTTGTCGAGGCAATCTTGCTCAGTGCGTCCGCCTTGCCCTCTAGGAACTTGTTTGATGGTGAACCTGTCAAAACCTTTGATTAGCGTCTTGGTCTTGGCAAGATACTGGATCATGTTATCCTCCTTAGCCACGTATTCGCCCAACACGTGGTTGGCTACTAGCCGGGAATCCACGTTTGCTTCTAGGTTCTGTACGCCCATTCGAGCTGCAATGCGCAGTCCAGCAAGTAGAGCTTCATACTCTGCCTCGTTGTTTGTCGCTGTAAATTCAAAGCGCAGTGCATAGGTGAATTCCATACCCTCTGGATTGGTAAGGATAAGGCATGCTCCTGAACCATCAATGCAAGAGGATCCATCTGTAAACAAGATCCATGGATCATGTTGTTCCGTCTTATTTGGTATAGGTACCTCATCGGTGTCTGGCTTCTCAATTATGAAATCTGCCAGAATCTGTCCTTTAATTGCCGTGCGTGGTCTGTATGAGATATTGTGTTCGCCCAGCAATACACTCCACTTCTGGAGTCGGCCTGAGGCATCAGGTTTAGAGATGATCTGCTTGATTGGTTGATCGGTGATGACTGCAATTGGGTGCGCCTGGAAATACCTGCGTAGCCGTTTAGCAGCAAATACCAATGCAAGAACCAACTTTTCCATTGCCGTGTAGTTCACCTCCGTCTTCTTTAGCGCTTTGCTTACAAAGTAGATAGGAGTTTGCACTGAATCCCTATCTGTTAGTAGTACTGCGCTGACTGCTCCCTCCGTTGCGGACAAATACATGATCAGTTCTTCCCCTGGTCGGGGTGCAACGAGCGTTGGGAGTGTTGCCAGATGCTGTTTAAGCTGAGTGAAGGCTTCCTCTGCCTCCGTAGTCCACTTAAAATCACCCTTCTTTATGCACTTCTGGTGCGCTTCCCATCTTCCTCACTTTCAGTCATAGGCTGTGAGTCAGATGTATTATCTTCCTCGACTCTCCTTCCAATTCTATTGAACACTGGGGGTCGGCGATTACCCTTCCCGCGTTTCTCCTTATGACGACGCGGTAGAGATATCTCAAACTTTGGGCCAAAGTCTAGTCGAGCATGCATGCTCCGACTTGGTCTTTTCTTTGCTTCCTCTTGCATGAGGATAGCTAGGGCTTCGTAATTTTGAGAGACAAAACTACTTGGCTCTAATTCCGAAACGAATCCCTCTAGAACAGGGGTATCCGTTTCTATCAACACGCCCTTGTTCCTGTCGGGTGCGTCGGGTGCTTTTGTGAAGTTAGCTTCTAGCACCGATTGGAGTGGAGTAAAAGGAGTGCGCGGCGGGTCTCTGGTACTGGTGGTAGTAGTTGTTGTCTGGGTTGTCCCCGAGAGTGGTTCCACCAGAGGGAAGACCGAATCCTGGCCTGATCCCTGATTCTTAGCAGCGCTGGTTGTTCCAGAGATCTGCTTGGGGGTTGCCCCGCTGTGCACCTTCTTTCCAGTAAAATCTGATTGCGATCGCTTTGTCATCCTAGTTCTTGGTTCTTAGTGAATGGTCCCACGGATGGCGCCACTTGTTGATGCAAAAGTTGGACGTTCCTTGTTTGGAGCTCCGAATCCTACACCAATTGAGGATTGTTGCTTGGGACCTGCGCACTAAAATACAAAAAACACCGTTAGGCTTATCGTGGGATTGTTTCCCACGATTATCCTCTGGCGTGAGAGTAAGTAATCGATTTAGGGTTTTAGGAGAGTTAGGGTTTGTAGATCGTACCTTAAACGAGGGATGTGATTCCCTTTATATACGCACGGAATCCTTGTTGGTTCCGTGTTCCTCAACCTTCGGCGTATCCCGCCTAAATCGGTTGAGGAATGATTATCTCCTTGATTAGAAGATATCCCATATCCATTCCGTAAATAGATTCGTATTTGGGCCTTCGCGGGCCTAAACGCTTATCAGCGTAGCCCATATCGTGCTGGGCTTTATCAGTATTGGGCTTTGGGGCGGGTCCGTGACCCGGATGTAGAGTATACGTCATCAGAGTTGGTTACAAAATAAGCATTTAAAATAAGCTAGAACAAATAAAGTTACAAATAAGCTACCGATTACTACTCAATAAAACCAACTCTTACTCTACTCTACTCCTACTCCTAACATACTCTAAAAAATACGGAGTAAATAAATTGTGTGTGTCTCGGATCTCGTGGATATTTATAGCCAAACCCTTTGCCTCTCAAACCTTCCCAAGTAGTATTCTCGTATTCATCAAGATAAGGCCACGTGTAGGCTTTTGCATTGGCAGGATTAAAATTGCTAGCTGTGAGCGAATGAGTGGAGTGGCAGAGGAATGCCAAGTAGGTCACGCGCAAATTACATATATATTAATGTAAGGATACAAAACGGCACCAAAACATGCCGTTTGGGCTCTTCGCGGTTTCTGCCGGCCCACCTGCTAGGCCCGTCTGTTTTTTCTTGGCCTTTTTTGCGCTTCCCTTATCAGCTCTATACGTGTATACTTTCGTGATACGTGGCGCCATACTCGCTTTCTTCACTTTCGATAATCGCTGATTCATACCTTCTCTGTTTCGTCGTCTTCACCAGTCACCGCCGGTTGTTTGCGAGATTCGTCTTAGGTAATTGTTTCTTGATTCTTAGATGTCTGCTCTTGCGTATCTATGGTTTGTCTTTGTGTTGGTGTTTGTAATTTGCTTGGCTGTTGTCTTTGCCTGTGGTATTTTGTTCATGTCAAATTATTAGGAGATTGCTGTGATATTATTAGGAGATTGGTGTCTCATGATTATAGGGTGTCTCATAAGAAATGAAAACTAAAAGTAGGGCTGTGCGTAGGAATAGTTGTGGATATGGGTTGCAGGATGATGTATGTGTTACCAGTGATGTCGCTGTCAATGATGGTTGATCACCTGTTCCGGTGTTAGAGGATTTGGGTTCTGGTGTTTCTCTTTCGTTACAGCAAAATAGTGTTTCGGATGACGTGGTTGTTTTGGGTGGTGGATTTGGGCATCCCGTTGACATGGGTGTGTCTTTGGGTTGTGATCCTGGTCCCTGTGGTGTTGTTGAGTTTCCTGTGAGAAGCAGGGGAGGAATAAGCATTAACGAGCCTGATTCGTGTCGTGCTTTTGTTGGCGCACGCTCCCACCGGCCTTCGGGGCCTGTGGATTATGTTGGGAAAGGAAAGAGGAAAGCCGATGATATATCGCCACCCACTTATCATGGTAACCTATTACTTTTTTTGGGTATTTTCTTTTCGTTGTGTTTTTATATTTGTTATATTTGTTTTTTATATGTTATTTTCAGGTGCGACTGATGTGGGCACCTCGGTTTCTGCATCTTCGCTATGTCCTGAGGCTGTTGATCGCCTTTTTTCAGTGCCTTCAGGTCGTTGTATGTTTCATGTGCTATGTGTTTTCGTGTCTTTACATGTATGTTCCTTTGCTTTTTATCGTGCTCAATTTCTTTTTGTTGTTGTTACTCTAGCTGGACCTGGTACCTCGCGTGCTCCTTGCATCATTTCTCAGCCAAATAATGGTACGTATCTGTGCGCTTATATGAAGTTATTCGGTTTCATGTTCTTCTCTGATTTATATTGCTATCTCTTTTTTTTCTGTTACTGGTCCATGTGCTTACGTGTGTCCTGTTGCTGCAGTTTTACTTTCTACTGCTCCGGAGTTTTATAGTGCTACACCAGCAGTTTTGCCTCCCGGTAAGTATCTTCGCCGTTTTCTATGTGTCGTTCGTGGTGAAAAACTCGCAACTTACCTTCTGTTTTCAGTCCCTTCGGGTCGTTGTATGTTTCATGTGCTATGTGTTTTCGTGTCTTTACATGTATGTTCCTTTGCTTTTTATCGTGCTCAACTTCTTGAATTCAAATGAGTTATCAACATATGCAAGTAAGATGATTTTATGACGTGGGCATTCGTTAGTTTTTAAAATGAACATAGTCTGATTGTGTTAGTGTTGTTTCAATGGTGTAAACGTTTACTTTTTAGGATTTTAATATGATTTTTGGGTCTTAATCTGATATTTGTAAAAACGGGGCAAAACTTAGCAACTGGTAATTGGCTATACAATTAATAGTCACTTAAAAACATACGATATAATCAATTGCCGTGAAATGATATATGCTACTGTATAAATTTTCTTAATAACCATTTCTATTTGATTATGCAAATTACAGGAGTACTCATTCATGAATCTCAATTATTGGGGTGTCCTTTAAATAAACTACACAAAAATGGTTAAAACGTTTAAGTTATTTATTTATGTATTCATATTATCGGTGTGTCATTGAATAAAGTACGTACGCAAAAAATGTGTGTGGTTATAGTAAAAAATGGATATTTGGTATGAGATAATCAATTAAAGGGAAATTAGCTAACTTACGAAACAAGTATACAAGAAATAATATTAGTGACATCAACTCATATTTTAAATCTGTAGTCAATAACCAAATTGAAGCTTTACTTTTCATTTCATATAAAAATTTAACATGTTGTATTTACTTCATCTAATCCTGTTGCTGCAGTTTTACCTTCTACTGCTCCGGAGACTTATAGTGCTACACCACAAGTTTTGCCACCCGGTAAGTATCTTTGTCGTTTTCTATGTGTCGTTCGTGACCACGATCAATTTCTCTAATCGGTTTCTTGCGTTCTGTTTACTCTTGCCATTTCTGCAGTTGGTGAAAGTGGTTGCACTGACCAGCCGCCCCGCCGGTCCGGACGTGTGCGGGCGCCTCCTTCATACGCACGTGCGTCTCATGTTTGTTGTTTTTAGCTTCTTTAGTTGCTATTACGGTTACCGTTTTATTTTCCTGTCAGCCTGCTACATTCGCTCCGCCAACTTTCTTACTTCATTCTTGCTGTTTCTTACAGGGACTCGCACTCCTCTTAGGGCAACAGCACGCCGCGCTCCACCAGACTACTCTATTCCCGTACGAAATGTTGGTGGTCAGTCTTATCCTTATACGTTGCCCTTTGCTGTTTGTTTTGGTGTTGTATGTCATCTGTCGGATCCTTTTCAACCTGATTTTCTTTGTAGGTTTCAGGGGCTCCAGCAACGTATGTATCTTTAGGCCGCTGCAATAAAGTCTGTCGCCATTGCAACGCATTGTTTTGATTTGAGGAACGGTTGAAACAGGGTGGGGTGGGTTTTCCAGACTACCATCGTTGCTGTATGGGCAGGAAAGTGATCTTGCGTCCGCAGCCTGACTACCCGATTTATCTCAAGCAACTGTTTACGCTTCCCCACTTCATGGACAACATACGTGCTTACAATTCGATGTTTGCGATGACTTCCTTAGGGGCAGAAGTTGACAACTCCGTTAATAGGGGCCGGGGACCGTACGTGTTTAAAGTCTCGGGCCAAATTTATCACTGGATTGGTGGTCTTTGCCCGCCCGATGACAACGACCCGCGGTTTTTGCAATTATATATCTTTGATACTCAGAACGAAGTCGAAAATAGGCTCCAGCATTTTGACACTGGTGGGAGGACGCTGAATCCACAAATAGTAGAAGGGCTGATTCATTTACTAGATGACCATAACGAGTTGGTTCGCATTTTTAGGACAGCACGGGATTTGCTTGCTGCTGGCAACATTCCAGAATTTAAGATCAGATTGTTTGCGGTCGCCGGTTCAAAGCAGCATGAGCTGCCTACTGGGGATTCTATCGGTGCCATCGTTTACGAGGGTGGTCCGGATGCTGGTATCGAATTCGATGTCGTTATCCATAGGCGTGCTGGGGTCCGGAACGGGTGAGTAAGTTGCACCCGTCATATATGTCGCTGCAATTTCCGCTCTTATTTATATATGGAGAAGACGGTTTCCACATTGGGCTAAGGCTATGGGATGTGAGTACCCAGTCTATCGATCAGGAAAAGAAGCTCTCGATGAAGATGTATTATGCGTACCAGTTACATGATCGGTTTCAGCAGTACACTTTGCTCACGAGAGGGGGGAGGCTGGATCCAATTCGATATTTTCCTTGTATGATATGACAGTGCACGCTTTACGTGAGCATGTCTCCAAGTTTTTTTATTGTTTGCTTGGTACTTGCAGTCGTACGCTTGGGAGATTCCACTCCCACGTCCTGCAACAACACACGAACCACTGCCAGTTTAATTTCATGTAAGACATCCTCCGTCGCTGGTACTTTCCATCATTTCTAATATATTTGTCCGGATAATTGTACGATGTCTGTACCTTTCAAATTACAGCCAGTCACTGGAATGCGTATGGTGCTTGCACAAGGAGTTTCTGCGAGATGCGTAATGCAGGTTGGTTCAAATGTTAAGACATGAGGATTCTAAAATCTTACCAGAAACTGGTATGTCAGTTTCTTAATCATTTTATGCTCTCATCATTGTAGGTCCACATGCTTCACAAGGCTGTCCTTCAGCAACAGATGGCGGATCATCAACCAACCTGCACACCAGCATTAGTGACTACCCTTTCTCTTTTTATAGGTTCCATATAGGCAGTTTCACTTTTGTTACTTTAGTTGACACGCCGGTAGCTTGAATCAGTAACAACCAACTATTTCATTCTCGGGTTTTGAAGTTTGTAAATTACAATTACATTCAGGATACCTTAAATTTCGTCATAGGCCTTTCCATTTTCCAACGGTTATTGTTTCACTATTCGTCAAGGTTTTGATGTAACATTTCTTAACAATCTATATCACAACTTTCCAATCCACCTGTTTGCTGAAAATTTTAGATTACTGTAAACTTTACATGCATTGTAAAATGTCGATCCACCATCTAACCACTTCTGATTAAACATGTCCATCAGAATGAGGAGGTGGAGTTAAGGTGGCTGGAGCGATTTCTGTGGCAACATTTTGTTCGTTAGGGGGTTTCATGATGGTTGATGATGTGCCTTTTAAGGGTTCTTTGGAATTTCTAGCAACATTGGCAAAGGTGCATCTACTGTATTCTCCAGGATAAACTGGAAGCGAGGACTATTATAATAGGTAGAAATTCTTTAGTGGCGCATTAAATATTGTTTTCCTCCTCTAACTTTGGTCTTTGCTTTAATTCGGTCCACGGGTCTGCCTTTTTTTTTTGATGTTTTTTGTTTATTTGCTTATGGATACACATGACGACCGCTTTTGGTTTTTACAGATATTCATTTATCCTAAGTCGGCTACATTTTCTTCCACATTCCAGAAAGTTTATCAAAACCATGTCACAACCATATTTGTCAACTACATGCTCAGCCTCTAAGGAGGTGAGTTAGCAGTTTCTTATGAAATTAGTTGTAATAATAATAGTCCATTGTCATATCAGGTTCAGTTTTTAACATATAGCCTCTAAGGAAACACGTATGGGTCAAAAGTCGGCCATGGTGTATCGTCGCTGTCGTTTTTGCGGAAAATTAATTAATATCTACGGTATGTTCAATTTATGCAGTAAGATAATTAAAATGTGGCTCTTTTTTGTTGAATTCAGATATTAGTGATATTGGGTTTTGCAATTTAGACGGAAAGTTTATTTGAAACTGTTATTTCTATAGCTAATTAAAGTATGAAGGAATAACGTTGTTAATCTGATGGTATTGCAGTAAAGATGACGATCAAAAGAATAAGAATCGATGAAGAATGTCCAGTAATCCATGGTTGGGCTGTTGGCCGAGAGAAGCAACTGATGCTGGCCATCAGAATATATAGGTATTAATATAGACCCTTCAATGTTTTTATTCATCAAACTGTTACCACGTGTTTCAGCTTCATCTTATAATTTTCGGGTTTCTCTATATTAAAGGGTATGGCTATGCAAAAATGCCGGTGGCCGATGGCTCCATGAAAATCTTATCATACATATGTATTGTAACTGATGTGTATGTATTTATAACAAGGTATATGCATGTTGCTTTAAACCTTTCGTGCTTCAGTGATTCAGTCTCATAAATGTATTTTTTGTACTACATGAATGGAATCTTTTCTTATTGAAAGTTGTTGCTTTAATAGTGTTTTCATATTTGTTTTTCTCTTTGTCAGATGTGGTGACAATTCCTAAGACTAACGA
The DNA here is from genome assembly GCA_019973895.1 of Chrysanthemum seticuspe. NCBI lineage: Eukaryota > Viridiplantae > Streptophyta > Magnoliopsida > Asterales > Asteraceae > Chrysanthemum > Chrysanthemum seticuspe. Next base: position 208,448,366 of record BPTQ01000004.1, read on the forward strand.
AAGCTTCTGTCTTCTATATGATACAAAGGGAAGGTCCAGAATGCATTCCATCATGGATGAGGAATCAAAGGTATGCTATTTGTTGCAAAAAAAAATCGCTGGTACTTGCATATAAAAATAGCTATGCTAAAAATAAATAATATAGCAGAGTTTGATTACGTTTTGGTGTTGGGTATCTTTTAAGTTTATATGTTAACTAATTGTATTTTGTGCGGTTTAAATTGTGCAAGGTTCGATCGGTTCAATTTGGTTCAAAGGGCATTCCATACATCAACAATTACGATGGACGCACCATCCGCTACCCAGATCCTCTCATCAAAGCTAATGTCTATCAATCTTGACATGGTGACTCAAAAGATTGTTGATTTTATCAAGTTTGATGTCGGGAACGTTGTAATTGGATCTGCTTTCTCTAACGTCAATACATCGACAACTTTCCCTACAATTTAACGCTGAGCAGGTATATCGATAAATATAAAATGCCCCGCCGCAACGCGGCGGCATCGTAGCAATCCTTGTTTGAATTAATTTTGGAACGTGAATCACAAACGCACATTGGACCAATCAGCAACATCCTATCTCATAGTTTGCAATTTCCCTCATTAACTGCTGGGCTTAGATCACTGTTGGGCTGGATCTGGACAGCTTGGCTGCTGGATCTCGTTTTGGGCATGTACATTCTTATGGGCTGTTGCAGTTTTGTCTTGGGCCTTGCATCTACAACATGTAAAAATAAATCAAATATGACAAGAGTGGGAGTAGAACCCAAGACCTCTTGCTTAGAAAGCATGCACCCAACAACTAGACCAAGAGCCTTTATGTGTTAATTCTTTTGAATTTAATTCTTTTTAGCCCTCTTTTCCTTGATCCAATTTTAGCCATTATATTAAAAATAATCTTCGTTCGTGCTCCGTTTGATCTTTCAAATTTTCTTCTATTCCTCGATTCTCCAAATAAAATAACCACTTGACTTGATTTTTCGTGATCTTTCCAATGATGTGCTCGGGTAATCTTTATGACTTCTTTTGAACTTCAAAAAACATGGAAATATCGTCGAAACTCATCCGAAAATCACCGTTTTTTCTTTGTTTTCAAACCCTTGTACCTGCAAGACATAATACCACATATACAACATTTTTGCAATATAATTTGACATATTTAATGGTTATTAGTCCGATTTGGCATATTTTTAGATATCAAAATGATGTGTGTTTTAGCACACATCAAAATACCCCACACTTAAACCATTGCTGGTCCCACACGCAATTTTAATTACACACGTAGTGAAAGAAAATCTTTTAAACCCCCTTAACTAATAATCCCTCACATCAAACAAGAACAGAAAGATGTTCATCAAGAGGTACAAAAATCTTTATCTTTGAAAACGCCCCGTTTTAAACCATTTTATTTCATATATAGATATATCATTAAGCACATTCCTTTTTGTGTGACGGTTTGTTGAACTTTCATGTCAATCGATAACTCCCACATTTTTCAAAAGACATTTTTAGGATCACGGAGTAGGAAACACAACTCAGCGAGGAGTGACCATACGGATAGAATACATCGTACCTGATTTTTCACAAGTCCCCAAACTAAGCGTAAAATCAAAATCATTGTTAAATATGATTTTAGATGCTAACACTACCCATGGAAGTTACTTGTGTAATTACCTTTTGCTGCCATTTTCCTATTTTTCCTCTATTTATTTTATTTTTGTGAGAAATGAATTTCTTCATATTTTCTCGTTTCGATAGGTTTTTATTCCGATAAAGATATAAAGCTAAGTCGCTAATTAGTTATCCATCTTCTCTCAAGAACCATTGTCTTAAAAATGAGGTCCATATCAAGGAATTTTTATTCACTTATATTTTTGACTTAATCATCATTTCTTTTCTTCTTTTTTTTCATCATTTTTTTTTTGTGCACTTATACTTTTTACTTATATGAGCTATGAACCACGGAGCTTCACGGGGTAATTCCAAGACTCTAAGCTTCATGAAATGAGGATCCCAGTGGGTTAGACCAAGACCTCACCCAATCCTGGCTAGAGATCCAAGGGTCCGATCTCGAACCGCAGCTCATAACTTTATTTATTACTTATTACTTATTACGAGTCCTTGATGTGTACCCAATTTTTAAAACAAAGATTCTTTTAAGAAGATAAAGAACTAACTATCGCCAAAAACTCAACATCTCTAATTATTTATTCACAGATATGGGGGTGAAACAATCTTGTGGGAACAAAAAGCCATAAGTACCTTCGATGGGCTCTAAAGAGAACCATCTACTCCACGCTTAGCATCTAAACTCATAAGTAACTCTATCATTCCTCGATCTCCGCAAATTTAAAATCTCAAATAATGAGATCCGCGGATGCTTAGCCGATAATTAAATTATCTATGGTTAAGGGAACAAGCTAGGGCTCAACACGCCCGGTCAAGTCAGAATTCTATTTCTACTCTCACCAGCGGAAAGTCAACAAGGTGTCAAAACATATATTAACTTAGCAAATGCTTCGTCAAATAATCTCAAGTCTCGCATTTTTAAAGTCACTTATTAGAAACTAGCAAATTCTTGTTTAAGCTTCGCATATTTAAAATTACTTAGGGAGACTTGCAAATTCTTGGCCTTTTGAGCTAGAATCGCATTTTATAGCATCTTGTCTAAGCAATTAGCAAAGACTTTTTCAAGAAAACGCATATTTAAAGAAACTTCTAAGAGACTAGCAAGAACTTTTCAATCATAAAACTAGCAAAAGCTTATGAAAAATTTTAATTTTTTTTTAAAGATAAAACGGTTAAAAACGGGGTTGCATGGGGACCATACAAAAGCAGAAAAAGTCATATTTCGATAGAAATCCACCCCACACTTAAAACTTAACATTGTCCTCAATATTTTAATATTACGGGTGTTAACCCCACACTTAGAATTGAAAAAGGCGAATGTTTTTAAAAAATTCAAAGTGTGAAAGGTGAAAAATCATTTTTAATTATGACAAAGGGTTATCCCAATATATAACATATAAATGATCGGAGACCGAGTGTTGGAGGGTTTGAAAACAAGCACGGAGGTCTTCTCGATCATAGGGATTCTTTAAGCAAAACGGGAACCTGCAAACACACATGGAAAGAAACACAACCCCACACTAATCTACAACACACTTATTAGAAGAAAAGTAAAGATAGATAGATAGATAACACGGGTTGCCTCCCGAGAAGCGCTTATGTTTTTGTTAACCGATTCGCTAGCTTGACTCGACCCCGAATTCATTTGTCCTTGGGGGAGCAAGTGTGGAATCCATCAATTATGAGAATTCCGGGATCAAAAATTGTATCCTCATTCCCGAGGGAGTGAAGGAGAGGAGTGTCACACCCCCAAATTACCTGTTTTGCAGCGGAATGGAATTCCTGGGGATTGACTGTCATAGCATCACAATCACAGTTATATTGAACGACCTAAAGTGTCGTTTGGAAAATACATCGTTTGATTTAATAAAATAATCAGAGTTTACAAAGTAGGTCCCAAATGCAAATCAACTTGTGCGGAAATAAGTTTGTTACAATTCAAACGATGTTTTAAAGTACGTAAAACCCAAGTGAGACGCGTCGTCATCGCGACTCCATGATGTGTCCAAATGCATGCCATGAAGTGAATGCCTTAGATACCTGAGATAAAACATGCTAAAAGTGTCAACACAAAGGTTGAGTGAGTTCATAGAATTTGAATTGAAATGTAAAGCCTTTCAAAATCGTTTATGCAGCAAAGGCATCGTAAATCCACTCAGTTCCAAGTTCCGCCCATACAAAACTTGCAACCTGTGTATTCACAACCCATTGCCAAGATGTATATAGTTTATGTTCAAGTGCATGATGTCAAATGAATTCACATAATAGTGCATGACTTAATGTATCAATGTTTACTTGACATAATTATACCAAGACATTCAGTTCAATGAAAATCCCAAGACATTCAGCCCAATGATAATCCCAAGACATTCAGCCCAATGATAATCCCAAGACATTCAGCCCAATGATAATCCCAAGACATTCAGCCCAATGAAGTTCCCAAGACATTCAGCCCAATGGTAATCCCAAGACATTCAGTTCAGTTAAGCATGTAGTTTGCAAATAGATATGAATGTCATAAAAGATGATGAGCATGTATCTCCCCCAAAACAGTTATGAAAACAAGTAAAAGTAGGGGCTATGAAACTCACTTGGTGGAATGATGCGAAGACAAAAGTGAGTACACCGAGATGTAAGGTGATACGTTAATCTTGACCTATTGTGAAGGATATGATACGTCATGAGTTGCAATGTAATGTTATGCATGCATTTCGTATGTTATTTATACCATTTGTGAGTTTTGAAAATATTACTCGTCGTCGAAAAATACCCTTTTGACGTCTTGATCCTTCAAAAATGACTTTACATGTTTTTACATCAAAATGTCATCCTACAATGGTTTTATAATGATTTTTGGTGAAATTATCACTTTTCGTCGCAAAACAATGTCGTCGGAAATATCATGAAATTAACAAAAATGGCTTTGGAAAACTAGTCGTAAAATGGTGTACGTCGATCGTTAGAGAACGAACTCGACTGTTTTGGAAAGTTTGTATCGATATCTAGAAGTTTCAGTTCAGGAGTTTTCGTCCAAAAGGTCTCGATCATAAAGATATCAAGGGCTAAAGATGGTGGTTTTGGCTAATTGTGTGCAGAAAATGAGTTTCGGCCAAGTTTGAGCATCCGTAATTAATTTACTATAACTCCGCTTTACAAACAGCTTTTTGTTTTGAAAAATATGGCCGATGAACTTGATTTTACTAGAAGACATTTTGTTCCAAAAAGTTTCACATCATGGTTAAAAACTGCCGCAAACATGGTCGTTACAGCTAATGTAACACTTGTAACGTAAAAATAATATAGTTTTTCAGAAAATAATAGTTACGGCAACTTAATAAAAACGTGCATATCTTTGTCGTTTTAAATCCGTTTTCTACGTATAATACGTCCTTAGCTTCGTATCGAAGTAAACTAATATATTTTTGATAAGTCGAAATAATTTGGGAAGCTTAAGGCTCATTTTTGACCCGAACAAACTAAAAACAGCAAGCTGAATTTTCTGAAAAATATACGTTTCGTCGTCAAACTTTAAAAATCCATAACTTCTTCGTTATAAGTCCGTTTTATTCCGTTCAAGCGGCCACGGATTCGTTTTAAAGTATATTTTCTAAATATCAAGGCCAAAGTTTCGTACCAACAGTAGGTTTTTCCAGAAATTCGAAATAAGGACAGAACATAAATATATAGTTATCGAAAATAGTTTTTCTCGGACAAAACCTATTCTAATCCCTTCAAATCAACTCCAAAGCTAATCTAATCCTACCATACACCTTCTTAGGGTGTCATGGGTTCCTAATCACCATCAAGACCAAAGAATACCATGGGAATATTTATAGGATGACCAATATGTATATATAACTCAATAAATCATGAAAAATGGTATAAATCACATATCATGCATACTATCTCCAAAAATGAAAAGATGAATATGAAATGAAAAAGGAAACATGAAAATGAAAGAAACAAGCTTACTAGTGAAAATGATGAGGTGCTAGTAACAAGGTAAAACTTAAATACCCTTGGTTTTTATTTCAAAACCATATAAAGAGTATATACTAGATTGATTAAACACTTGGACTAGCAAAAATTTTTGATCCCTTGATCTCTTTGATGTAGAACCGGTTATAGAACACAAAGAAGAGAGAAGAAAAGTTTTTGTTAACTATGAATTATTGGATACATGTATGAATGAATGAAAAATAAGACTTTTATGTAGAGTGTAAACATATATATTCAAGACCTTGCTCCATTTATTGCTAACCATCCTTGTGGCCGGTTTTTGGGGACTTTTGTCACCAAAATATATATATATATATATATTTTTTTTAAATTGTATATGATTTGTACACTTGTATAATATTTATGTAATTTGTAAGAAAATGTAAGTAAAGTGTAGATAATTGTAGCTTTTTGGTAC
>BPTQ01000004.1:208459746-208475379 GCA_019973895.1 Chrysanthemum seticuspe
TTAAAAATAGTAGAGTTATGTAAGATAAAACTAGATAGTTTTTGAATGAACATGGTTTTTCGATGTTAATAGATGTGAAATGAATGTAAAAGAATGTTTAATGTATTTATAATATGTTCACATGTTTAGTATATGTTAAATTTTTTTTATATATATATATATATATAAAACCACTGTTTTCAGGGGTTTTTGGCCGGTGTTCCTACCAATCGTTATTTACCTCGTTCCAGAACTTATATATACAAATGTGAGATGTATTTTCAGAATAAAAAGTAAGTAAGTATGTACATAGGTTATTAAGTATCAATTGTTTTTGAAAAGAAGAGAGAAGAAACAACCATATAAAGAGTATATACTAGATTGATTAAACACTTGGACTAGCAAAAATTTTTGATCCCTTGATCTCTTTGATGTAGAACCGGTTATAGAACACAAAGAAGAGAGAAGAAAAGTTTTTGTTAACTATGAATTATTGGATACATGTATGAATGAATGAAAAATAAGACTTTTATGTAGAGTGTAAACATATATATTCAAGACCTTGCTCCATTTATTGCTAACCATCCTTGTGGCCGGTTTTTGGGGACTTTTGTCACCAAAATATATATATATATATATATTTTTTTTAAATTGTATATGATTTGTACACTTGTATAATATTTATGTAATTTGTAAGAAAATGTAAGTAAAGTGTAGATAATTGTAGCTTTTTGGTACAAGTAAGTTTTTGATAGATCAAAATAGAATGTATTGAGATGATAAAAATTGTAAAAATACTTTCCTTGTGAATTTTGAGTGATAAAATAATTATCGTATAATTTTTAAGAAAAACGACGTAATAATTTAACTTTAACGATTAATATACCAAATAAATTTGAAACACTAGGAAAACTAAAAATATAGTTTTTATGAACTAAATGTAAGTTTAAAAATACATCGGGATCATTTTTGAAAGTAATGGATTAAATATTCAAAATAATAACTCACGCGATCAAGTTTATTAAATATAAAAATTACGCGTTGAATGGGAAATAAAATGTCATGAATGAATTATCATGATGCAAATGATGTCAATGGAATGTAGACTAATCTCAGTCCATATGAAATGTACGTGATGTTATGATCATGAATTCGCCGCTAAACCTTAAAGGTTACGCGAATTTGAAACAAGTAAACCAAGTTTACGATAAATGTTGAAATAGTGAGGCATAAATTGTGTCGAAAAATGACCCGAAAGTACGAGTTGTCACAAGGAGAAGTCACATTATATGTGATGAAGGGAAGAAAGGTTTTGATGATATACGTTTCCATCACAAATGATTCTTTAGAGAAAAGATTTTGTAAAACATTTTGGTCACATTTAGAAAGCTCATTTTCTCTTCCAACGAGTATCCCTGGTTTAAAAATTTTGTCTTCACACGACGGCTCAACAGGATACTCGATGGAGATCTTATTAGTGAAGAAAGAAACATCATCACATGACGGAAAAGATGAGTCAGAATACAGAGGTGGGACAAGTGGTGTGCTCTGAGAGTTAGCAATTTCCACCACTTCCGTGATAGTTTCTGTATCGGACTCAAACACTTTATCAAAAAGAGGATTTACTCCGCAAAAAGTATAGTCATCGTTAAATTCAAAAAGTGGATTTGAGAAAATCCCAAAAGTAACCTCAGAAGTGTCAAGAGAATCAGAAAAAGGAAAATAGTGCTTAGATGCTCGTTATGGTAGTGAAGCGGTTTTAATATTTGTATTTCCCGATTAAGAATCAATCACTACTTGAGGACAAGTAATAATCAACCTTCCGGAGTCGTATTCCACGGCGAGATATGAATTGAGATTTACGTTATTGTCTTTTATTTGATGCTTGATTATCGAATATTTGGTTTTGGGATTTTATAAAAGATTTTAAAAACTATTTTATGCTAATTAAAATTAAATAATAGCTAAAATCAACTAATGACGAAATAAACTTAAGCTAAGAAAATGAAAGTAAAAGCCATGCTTGTCAAGTGAGGTGAAAAAGGTACTTAAGTGTGAATAATATATTAAGCCCGTGTAATTAATACCCGTCGAAATAAAACTATTTTCTCACAACGTTGGCTTATATTGAAAACAATCCTTTTTCTTTTAGTAATAATCACTAGATTTAAATAATCAATTATCCCAACGGCTTTTGCCCGTTAAAACAATCAACCAAATATATCTAAAAATAATCCGGAAACTATTAATCAATAATCTTCGATACCCGTTTAAAAACCTATTTTCTCACAACGTTGGTTTATTTTGAAAACAATTCTTTATCTAGGTAAAATTACTAGATTTAATTAATTACCCTAACGGCTTTTGCCCGTCAAAACAACAAATTTCAATCCAAGTAACCGAAGATCATTAATCAACAATTTCTAAGTTTTTCATACTCAAATCCCATATCACCACCACTTAACAAGCATATAAAAATCTATACAATAAGCATAACTACTAAACGAACAATAATAACCTCAACAAACATAAGCATATTATTAATTAAACTAATTAAGCTAATGAGAAAAGGTAGAGAAAATAAAACCCGATCTAATGAGACGAGAATAATAAACCACCCGATTTTATAAACTTGACAAATTGTAAAGTGTACTTCTTTTTTAAGAATTTATAAAACCAAATAATCAATAAAGTTTTTGACTTTATTAACTAATTAGCTTATTAAGACTAAAAAGCTATAAACTTTAGAAATAAGCTAGCTTATAAAACCCTTAAGCTCCTCGCCTTAGGATGAAAATGATGAGAAACTAAGAAAGATCACAACTTTATCAAAGGTTATAGAATAATGAGCAATAATATGGATCCAATAAAAAAAGCTTATTGATTAAGAAAAACTAAGAAAGATTAAAACTTTTTAACTAAAAATGCTAGATCTAGAGTAATAAGCTAATGGATAATTTTTATAAAAGAAAAACTAATAAAAATCAAATCTTTTTGAGTTTTTATAAAGTATTTAGTAAAATAAAAAGTATATCTAAGTTTATAAAAGTTTTTTAAAAGAAAATAGTAAAAGAGTGCTTATTAAATAAGCTAGATCTAAATAAGCCACAAAAAGCTAATAAGCTTTCATGACTTATTAGATAAGATAAGAAAAAGAAAAAGAAAAAAGATGAAGAAAAAGAATAAGCTAAAGATAAATAAGCTATAAAATAAATAAACTTCATTAATAATAAAAGAGTTGGTTACAAAATAAGCATTTAAAATAAGCTAGAAGAAATAAAGTTACAAATAAGCTACCGATTACTACTAAATAAAACCAACTCTTAGGTGCTGTTTGTTTATTAAGAGGATCTGAATCTGAATCTGATTCGCACATCTGAATTTGAATCTGAGGCGTAAATGTCTGAATCTGAATACAATAATACTGTTTGTTTTTAACTTGAAAACGTCTGACTGTTAGGTGTTTGTTTGTATTAACGACAACATTACATGTCTAACACATTATTAATTTGTATCATGTCGATGATTCTTTAACAAAAACAAATAATGCATTATTCATTAATACAAAACTTAACAATATTCAGACACTCATTCGAGATTCATTGATACACAACTTTACGGCTTGTAATAGATTGATACATTATCAAAAACTCGTCAATACACATTACTTGTAGACACAAATGCATGATCACCTACTACTAGTAATAGACAAAAGAAGACACTATTAAGCCTTTTATGAAAGAAAAAAAAAAACAAATTTACATAAACCTATAACAGCTTAAACCAATTACTACGTATAAATTGATGCCATTTAGTGCAAGCCGACACAATTTCACTTATATTAATAAAATATTGAAGCTATAGACCTATTTGGATTATATTTGCACAACTTGCTGCTAAAACTCTAAACGCAGCAACACCACTTGTTTATTTGGCATAAGAACCAACTGGATAACCCATATAACTAAAGTAGTACAGTACATCATCTGTCTCTCAATTTCCGGCAACAGTTACTCGTAAATGACATAGATTTACCCGACAAGATGGTACAAATGAATAAGAAGAAGAAGAAGAAAACATTGTCTTCAGATTTTCCGACCACGTGATAAGTGGTCGAGGACGCGTATGCTACCGGGATGCCTGCAAATGGCCGATTGGAGATAACTAGGTAAGGAGCATGCAACGTTATTTTGTTTTCTCAAGATTCAGAGGCATTAAGACTACAACTCCAAGTCTGATCCGACAAGATGTTTTGTCCTCTGTCCGCGTCTGATCAAAGAAAAAAAAACAAACCCTCTTTTTGGTGTTTGCCTCTGACCGATTCAGATGTTATGGTCAGTCAGACCTTGTTAAGACATTTTTAAGAAAAACAAACACCACCTTACTCTACTCTACTCCTACTCCTAACATACTCTTAAAAATAAATAAATTGTGTGTGTCTCGGATCTCGTGGATATTTATAGCCAAACCCTTTGCCTCTCGAACCTTCCCAGGTAGCATATTTTTAGATATAAAATGATGTGTGTTTTAGCACACATCAATCAACATCTTTGTGTATCTGATGAAGGGAACCTTTGTCCCAGGCTTCTTGAGGTGGGACATCATGTCTTCCCAGATCAGGATTGCAAAGTCGATGTGCATTTTCTTGACCATGCCCCAGAAGATTTGTAGATGCATGAGTTTAGGGTGCTCATGACCGTTGTCTCTTCCAGAAAAAGACTTGGCGATCATGATGTACAAAGTCCTCCTTGGTTGAGTAATGTTCTTTAAATCGACCGTGGACTGCTTGGTAATTACTCCACCAGCTTCATCATAGCCAATATCGACCATGAATTGCAATGTAGCCTCTTCACTTGGAATTGCTACATAGTCGGCAGGTTGGATAGCAGGCAGAAGAAGAATTGCTCGCAGATCTGCTACTGTGACGGTGACTTCCTTATCATTAAGAGTTACCGTGACAACATCTTGACTGATAACATCAAATAGTCCTGAATATTAAGTGTCAATTTCCCCCGCTAATGCTCGTTATTTATATCATTTATATGGATTTACGCTTGTTTTCCATTGTTTTACACTTTCAGGTAAATTACGAGCATTGGAGCTAAAGAGACGCATAAATGGAAACTTTACTAAAGATTTATCACAGTATGCTTATTTTGAAGAAGTTACGGCGTAACTCATCTCTCACATTACGCCGTAACTATTGCGTGACCCAGAAGTCCAACTTATCAAGAGGTTACGGTGTAACTCTTCCCAAAGGTTACGACGTAACTTCATTAGGTCAAAAGAGGTTCCACGCCGCTGATACTTACGCCGTAACTACTGCATCACTTACGACGTAACCGAGTTTATTGAAGACTATTTCGTAACCACTTCTTAGGTTACGCCGTAACTAGCAGATCTAGTGCATTTACGGAGAAATAGAAGGTTACGGCGTAACTCCTCTATGGGTTACGCCGTAACCAAGACCTGGCCTATAAATACCCCACGAATTCCAGCATTTCAAAGCATCCCATTCCACACACAACACTCTGAGAACGTGGGAAAAAGCTCAAGGGAGGTCTAGGGAAGCATACAGAGCTGTTTCCAAGGGAGAAGTCACACCATTACGATAAGCTTTAGCGTTTATTATTTCTTTTACTTTCAATTCATGTATTTCGTACCTTTGAATATTGAATTGATGTGCATGATTAATATGAGCGACTAAGCACCCTTTGGTGCTAGCCTAGTTATGATTCCTTAATTGTTTTGTTTGCGTTTACCTTTACTTCCGTACAATTATTTCTAAGTGTATGCATGCATAGTTCTTTGGTAGTCACCCCTAGTTCGGTATTTTTGAATGGCGATAGAGGCCAATTGCCTAGGAGATATGACCAACTGACCCTAGGTGAGCGGACTGAGACGGGAAGGGTAAGATATGACCAACTGACGACCCTTTCTACTTGTGCAATTTGACCAACTGATCACCTATCGTTTGGATGAACTTAAGAATTGGGGGGTGTAGTGTCTAAGTTCCTAACAGCTGGACACTCACTATTTAGAATCTAGCATGTAGCAGTACTTAATGAGTCGGCTTAGGGGACCAGGAACAACAGGACTTATGACAGTGCGCCTGATTTCTCCTGTGGTGGCATATTTGCTGATAGGTTAGGGCGAATTGACCAAATGTTGTCCTCTCGAGTTTGACCCCACCTGAAGTAATTGGAAGTAGGTAGACGTAGACATAACTAGTTAGGAGGATTAACTAGGTTAGCACCACTATTCCTCTATTGATTTCCCTTCTACCATTTATTTGCTTTTATATTCTGCATTAGTAGTTTAATTAATCAAAACCCTATCAATCCATTTATATTCTGTGACAATTAGACTTAGTAATTATCCGACACACATAGCTCTTGGGACGACCTCGGCTTTACCATTTACTACACTACACACGACCGGGTACACTGCCCGTTAGTGCATTAGGGTAGACCATAGGTATAACGAGACACTATAAATATTAAGACCTGGTCAGTAAAACCTACATCAAGTTTTTGGCGCCGCTTCCGGGGAGCTATATTAGGATTGATATTAAGTCTTTCATTTCATTTTTAAACTTTTCTCGCGATCATATTTCAAGTTTTCAGGTACCATGGAAGTTGTTAACATCGATGACCTCACTCTTGAGGAATACTTGGCGTTGACTAGAGCAGATCAAGGGTCGGGTCTCGTAAGACTGGCAATCGGAGCGGATGTTCGTTTCGAGATTAAAGACCAATTTATGAGGGAGCTTCGCGCTAACCCTTTTTCAGGAAACAGGGACGAAGAAGCATATGAGCACGTTGAAAATGTCCTATACATCGCTAGCCTTTTCAACATTTCGGGCGTGTCTCATGATGCTGTTATGCTCAGGGTTTTCCCAATGACTGTCACTGGAGCAGCCAGAAGATTGATCGAAAGATTGCCCACCGGAGCGGTTAATACTTGGGCGCTACTAAAGAAACACTTTATTCAAAGATATTGCCCGCCATCAAAGATTTCTAATCAAATCTTGGAGATCCATAATTTCAAACAAGAAGACGACGAAACTCTGTATCAAGCTTGGGGACAGATACAACGATTTTCTTTATAAGTGTCCTACCAATGATCTAAATAACCAGCAGAAGGTCAATATTTTCTATAAAGGAATAAATGTAACTACGAGACAGATGCTGGACTATCAAGGACCTATCCCGAATATGACTCCTACTACTGCAATTGAAGCCATTCAAAAAATGGCGGACCATTCTCAAAAATGGCACGACGGTGGAAGTAGAAGAAACCAAGGCAGAAGTTTTGACAGAATTGCAGCAATAACTAGTAAACTTGAAAATATCGGTAGAGATATGCTGAAAATCAAAGAAACTGTTCATGCTATCCAAGTCGGCTGCGAAAACTGTGGTGGGGGACATTTGACTAAAAACTGTCCTAAAGACGACAAGGAAGATACGATCGAGGAAGCTAAATACCGGGAAAATAGGCCTTTCTACGGGGATAATCGTAATGGGTTTCGTGGAGGACCCCCACCGTATTATGAGCGTAATGAGAGAAGAGCTAATCTGGAAGGGATTATCAACAAGTACCTTGTGGACACTACCAAGAGGCAAAAGGAGCAAGAAGAATGGCTTAATAATTTCCAAGATAACACAAACAAAAGCCTCGCGTCCCACGAAACATCACTTAAGAACTTGGAAACTCTAATTGGAAAGCTTGGCGACGAGGTTCAAAGAAGGAACGAAGAAAAAAAGAGCAACTCCACTATATGTAAGGCTGTGTTCTCTGACAACAACAAGTGCTCTGATGAGTCGGATACCGATGGCAAAAGTGAGTTACGCCGTAATCACACTCCAGAATTACGGCGTAACCCAAATTCAAGCAAAGACACGGACGCCAAGGACAACAACCCCAAAAGAAGGAGTCATTGGTGTAAGAGCCGTGCAATTGATGATGGAGAATGCTACAGTTTGTGGCCCTCATGTGATCCTCAGAAAACCTGCGATGGTGGTGTTAATAAGGAAAGGATAAAAGATGACATATAAAGATGGACTACACTGAATGACGAAGAAAGGTTAGCCAAGTTCTCAATTAACGAAGTTGAAGGGCCACCCATCAAGCATTACTGCAAACCCTTACTCATCATGGAAGATGAGATTACTAACGCTTGGCCAACGTGCAATCCTTTTCATGATTATTGCAACGGAGGAGGTAATGTGAAGAACGAAGTTTGGATATGCCTACACGAGTCTGGGAGACACGACGTTATTTTGGAAATCTATCATTCAGTTATTGGTATTCAATAAGGTTCGGGGACGCGATAATTAATTCAACTCTTTTCAAAAATCTAGAACTGAAATATGAAAAACACATTCTTTGAGGAAAAACCATTAAGCCCCTCGATGATATTCCTTCTGAAGATGACTATGACGAAGGAGTTAGGAATCATTGGTGCGAACAAATTAAAACCAGCAACGGAAAAGTTTGGGCCTCCTGCAACCCTTTTGAGTATGAATGTGATGGAGGAAGCAGCATCGAGAGAGCTGGGGAAGATGAATTCCTTTGGAATTCGACTAACGATTCCGAAAGAACAAAACTGCCTTGGCCAGATGATCTCGGATTCGACGATTGGATCAAAATCAAATATGGAAAAATTGACACGTTAACCAAAAAGAAAATCTAGGAAGGTTGTATGAGTAAAAATCAACCCAACAACGAAGCTCCTGATGAAAAACCAGAAGATGACACCAAAGACTCAGTAAACAATGAAAAATGCAGACATATTCTCAACCAACTTGAAGATACCAATTCCGACAATGATTTCGATTATCTCGAGTTGCAAGGCGAACACGGTTTCATCGACCCAGATGATGAGATACACGAGAAACGAAGATGCAAGCTTCTTGGCATCCCATTTAAGAGGCCACCTCCTATTATAGCCGAAAAATTTGAGTTTACGCGATACCATTTGGGGCCTGAAGAAAATTTTTGCAAGATACGGAAAATTGAAACCGAAGAATACCTGCGCACTGCAACAAATGTCGGATGGGTTAGGCGCAACTTAATGAAAGACGTGGATGAAGTCGGGGATGTTCAAACACCCCATAGGAGCCCCGCGGCTCTGAGTCTAACTTAAAGACTCATTAATAAAGAAAAGTGCTCTTTCGGGAGACAACCCGAATTATCCCTTTCTTTTGTTTTTATTTCCTTTCTGTTGGGTTTTGTGTTTTCTAACCATTTTTGCAGCAGACAATGAAGTAATTACTGCTGTAGTTGCTGATCTGAACAGAGTTACGGCGTAACTCATCTTGGTGATTACGACGTAACCAATATTTTAGCAGCAGAATTCTTGACGCATTACCAATTACGGCGTAATACCATCTCCGTGGTTACGCCGTAACTATTCGCTTCACAGCTCATACCAGGTTTTGTCAGTTACGGCGTAACTCTCTCATTAGAGTTACGACGTAACTCTCCTCTGCTTTAATTCTTTCATTTTAAAACACAGTAACCTTGTATTAGTTTTTAAATGAACTTTGTGGGTGTGTTCCCTGTAAACCCTCACGAGACTTCACTAGTCCACTTGGGACACCAAGTGGTTTAAAAGGCTTGTTGCATTCGCTAAATGCAACCGTGATTCCTACGAAAGTGAGTTAGGTTTGTTTTTCATTTTATTTTTTTCTTTTTAGAATTATGCTTCTCGGTATTGTGATTTCAGGGATTTTGAAGTTTGTTCATGACGCTTAAACGAAGGCACGATCCTTTCTCGTGGGCCTTCTTCTTTTTTGGAGCAAAATTCAGGGAAGTTCTCGCTCTAATTCTACCTTTCTCTTCACCTTTATTTTAATGCCTAGTACAAAAGGGACTTTGTACAATTCAAGTGGGGGGACGGGAGTAGAATTATCTCTTGAACTTTATTTCGCCCTCATTTTTCTAGTTTATTTTGAAAAATTATGCCATTTTTAAAATTTTGACATGTTTTTCCGAACCTAACTAGATTAGACCTTAGCCGAGCACATACAACCCTTGATATTCCATGGTGAGATTAGCCTTATCCGTTTCCAATATTTTACCCCAAATCCACCAAATTATGAGTGTGCTGGTAGCTTGTAAACTTTAGAACTTGGACTTTGCATCATTTCGAGACCATAGACGAGGTATGTTGAGTTAGCTCGATGTATTTGGACTTTTCAGTTTTAGCAGGCAGTATTATAGGATTATCACCCAAACATCCTACCATTGTGAGTCTATCGATTAGTCACCTCGACTTTTCGACCCCCATGTGAAACCCTTTTGTTGCACTCCCCTTTAGTGCAAGATACCCCTAGATACACCCTTCTGAGCCATTCCTTTCATTTTGTCACCCCAATATATTATTTCGTTACACCCTTACACCTTAGCCTACCCTGTAGTCTTTATTTGTAATTGGGAAGTCATCATTTGCCTAAGTTCAAGGTTCGAGTGGAATGGTTTGGAAATCACGCTTTCATCGACAACAATTATGAAGATCATTGAAGACCCCCCGAATTCCCATTGTTCATCTCAAGTGGGGGATGTTATGTTATCATGTTATGTTCAAAAAAAATAAAATCGAAAAAAATAAATAAAAAATAGTTGATTGAGTTATGATTTTGTAAAGTGCGATGTTATAAGCACTATAGTATGAGCTTTATTGTTTGGTATCGAGGAGGTCACCTCGGTCACATTTGAAGATTGGAGTTGGAGTTATACCAACTAAAGAAGAAAAGGTAGTGTTGGGAATAATCCGTTACCACGGATAGTATGTGGTTTACACTGCTCGGATTAACACTAGCAGTGGAAACGAATTCCCACTGCCAGTTCATTATTACCACTGCTATTAGTTTATGTGAAGTTTAACGCGTCTAGATAAGTATAGAATAGATCTTGTGTATATTCTATTATGTTAGCTTTATACTTATCTTGTAAAGGACTCCTTGTTGTATAAAAGGAGATCCTAGGTCATTGTCTTAGGTACTTGTAATTACCTACGTATTACTCACAAGAGCTTCAAGGTGTAACCCTAGTGATAAGCTAAGATCACTCGTATTATTCATCAATAATATTGGAGCTTAAGTTTTGTGTTTAATCTGTGTTTATATACAATACATCATACAATCCATCTTCTAAGAATTACTAAGTAAATTCCGCGTGCTTAATAATATTATACAAAATATCATTGACACAAGGAGTGTGTCTAGATCCATCAAGTGGTATCAGAGCGAAGGTTCTGATATTTTGTTTTAGAAGATCCAAGGAATAAGCTTAACCTACTCACTCAATTCAATGGAGATGGAAAACAACCAATCAAACTCTTCTTCTACTCCAAGACTTCCTAAGCTCAAACTTAATGAGTTTGAGATGTGGAGGATACTTATTGAGCAAGAATTCCCCATATATGCTCTTTGGGAGATCATTCAAACTGGTGATTCTTTCAAATCTATGACTACTACTTCAAAAATTGGTGAAACAGATGTTGTGAAAGTTTCTGTGCCTGAATCCAATGCTGAAAAGGCACAAAGGAAGAATGATCTTAAGGCTAGAAGTTTGCTGCTGATGACTCTTCCTAGAGACCAGATCATTGCATTCAGCAAGTTCAAGACTGCTAAAGAACTGTTTGAAGAGATTTGCTCAGTGTTTGGTGGTAATGATGCTACAAAGAAGACACAAAAGACATTATTGAAGCAAAGTTATGAAAACTTCTCTGCTTCAAGCAATAACTCACTTGATAGCATCTTCACAAAACTTCAGAAGATTGTAACACAGCTGACTGTGTTTGGCATTGAGGTAGAAAAGGAAGACCTCAATTTGAAGTTTCTAAGAAGTTTGCCTTCAGAGTTTCAAACCAATGTTACGGTCTGGGAAAACAAATCAGACATAGAAACAATGAAGCTCAATGACCTTTACAACAACTTCAAACTTATTGAGCAAAGGTTAAAGAAGGTAGGGAAGCTTGCTACAAGCTCTAGTAGCTTGGCATTGTTGTCAACCTCTGTTGACAATGATGATTCTGAAGATGAAAGTGATGATGATATTGCCACTGCAGGTTCTAAAGTTTCCACTGGTAATGTTAATGTTACCACTGCAGGTTTAAAGAAGAAAGTTGCTAGTATTGGAGATCCTACCTTTTATGCTTTTATCTCCACACAAGTTGATGGCTCTGTCTTAACTCATGAAGACATAGAGCAAATTGATGAAGATGACTTGGAGGAGATGGATATAAAATGGCAGATAGCTCTTCTTATCATGAGGGATAAGAAATTTTACAAGAAGACTGGCAAACCTATCCACATTAATGGTGATGATACTGCAGGCTTTGACAAGAAGAAAGTGGAGTGCTTTAACTGCCACAAGTTTGTACATTTTGCTAGAGAATGTAGAAGACCAAAGACCAAGGAAAACAGGTCTACTTGGTACAAGCAAAAGAAGGGACCAACTGTGGAAGAACCAAAGGAAATGTTGGCTATTGATGGTGTGAGCTATGATTGGAGTTTCATGGCTGATGAACAAGAAGAAGAACATTCAGATGCTACTCTTGCTGCTACTGAATTTGCTCTCATGGCTTTCTCTGATTCTGAGGTACAAAACTTTGATAGTTGTTCTAAAACATGTAGGGCTGCTAAAGAAGTTGAAAGACTTAATGATTTGTACTCTAATGAAAGGCAATAATTATATACTGCTAATTATACTGTGGCTAATCTTAGGAGAGCTATGGCAGTATTAGAAAAGCAAATAGAGCACTATCAGGCAAATGAGTCAAAATATAATGATGATATGATTCTTCTTAGGAGAGAGGTAGAACATACAACTGCTGTGAATGAAGCATACCAAAAAGAGCTTGAAAAACTTCAAAAGAAAGTTGAAAATGTCAATTTAACTTTAGACACATGTTGTCATCAGTCTAAGTCAATTGATAAAATTTGGAATGCTCAAATTTATAATAAAGCTAAGTCTGGTATGGGTTATAATACTGTGCCTCCACCACTAAGGGGTGTTCATTCACCTCCAGGTATAGACTTAGCTCATACTGGCATAGAGGATTTTAAGGATCTTGAAAGAGAATATGGTCCTTTAAAGGACACAGTGGTGAAGAGTGAGGAAGAGAGTAAGCTTGATAATGATATTTTTGAGAGTGCTAGTGACTCATCTGTTGTAGATGAGAGTGTTAAAAAGAATGTAGAGATTTCTATCCCAAAAGTTGTTAATACTGTTACAGAGGAACCTAGGAAACCAGTTAATAAACCTAGATCAACTGTAAGGTATGCTGAGATGTATAGAAACAAGCCTACTGCTCCTAAGGGTAATCAGAGGAGTTGGAATCATGTTAAATCTCAACAACTGGGTAGTGATTATGTGATGTACAATAAGGCATGCTATATCTGTGGTAGTTTTGATCATTTACATGCTTATTGTGACTATCATGTTGGGAGAAGGGAAGTCCATGGGAATAAAAGGGTGGAGACTAACAGGTTTCAACATAATGTACACCCTAACATACATTGCAAAATGGTCCCAAGAGCAGTTCAACTTAGAAGTGGCCTCAAAACTTTTGCCACTGCTAAAACTGTTAACACCGCTCATCCTAAGTCACCTGTTAAAAGTGCAAACTCCAAAACATCTTTTGCAAAATCTGCACAAACAGGGAAAGGAAATTTTCAAGCTAAAAAGTTTAATTATAACCAAAAGTGGGTGCCTAAAAAGAAACCAGCAGTTACCACTGCTCATTCAAAAGTTACCACTGCAAGGGTTGTAAACAAGAAAAAGGGGGACATGGGCAATGCTGTGAAGGCCTCAACACGTTGAGAATGGAAACCTAAAGGAAATACCTCTACAACCAATCCCAATGGTGTATCAATGACCTTTGATAGATTTAACTATATTGATACACGAGGCAGATCCAAGTCAATCATGGCTTGGGTCCCCAAAAGAAACTAACTCTTTACTCTTATGTGCAGGAACATCCAAGGACAAAAAGATCAGATCAAGGATATACAGATAGTGGGTGTTCAAGGCACATGACTGGCAACAAGTCTTATCTTTCTGATTTTGAGCATTATAATGGACAGTATGTCAGTTTTGATAATGAAGTTAGTGGAACATAATGTGTGATGCAGGAATATCAAAGATAAAGGAAAACATGGATTATTATTATTATTATTACACAAGACTGCACTCTAAGTGCAGCAGTTACATCCATGAAGTACTGATTACAAGCATCACAACATAAACTGAAAACTACTACCAACAACCTATCCCAAACACAACCTTCCTAACCCATCCCCTTCCTTCCCATCATCTACCATCTATGGCTTCGTGGGAAAGCCCCAACTTGGCATCACCTTAGGAGCTCCTCGCATGTCAATCCACTCATACACTCTATGTAAGATATAACTTTTCACATACACATCAAACCATAACACAAAGTAGCATATAGATGGAATTCTAGAGAGAGAAAGTTAGAGGTTTAGGGAACTTAGTGAGAGAAAGTGAAAGATATTATTATGAGCTCCAACTCTCTACCTTGGAAGGTAGAGAGTATTTATAGTCTTACATAAATCGCCACACAACGGGCTGTGGATCAGGCATACAGTGGGTAAAGACCCGTCCGTCCTCCACGGTGTTACTTAACTAAATACTACTTAACTAAAAAGAACTACGACTACGAGCTTTCTAACGATTACATATACTTGAGGTGACCGACTGTTTAATACCGGGAATTTCTAATTCCTAACAATCTCCCCCTAAGGGAGGTCACCTCAATTACGTACCAAAAAATACATTAAATACAACCAGATAATACATTTACAATTGATCTTGCATTCATGATGTAGTCCTTTGCTCCTAAGCTCGTAGTCATTGATTCTTCACATTGCATGTTTGGTTACTTCAAGTGGAGGTCTTTTACTGATCCACGTGATAATAATATTGAGCCATCTTTTGAGATCATCAGCTATCAACAATCTCTGAGACATCCATTGTGGTGTTGTGACTTTGGGACCGACATGCTCACATTCTGGATCATGATATTTTCTCATCAGAGTAGCGGAAGCATTTGTTGAATCATGATATTGGCAGCAGCGTAGCAGAAGCATGGAGTGAAAATATCAGAGTCATTGATGCACTTATCATGATTTCTTTTGAGATGAATGTGTAGTGTGAGCATGTGGCTATGGATTGACCGCTTCATTCTGATCAGCTGCAAACGTCGGGTGTACCTGCATACAACAGTTAGCAATAAATCGCGCGAAAGAGTCTTTGATCACTTTCGTTGAATTGAGGTACACGGCCCACGGTTCCCCGTTGATCAGTACAAGTACTGCTTGTGATCAGGTAGGATTCCTAAGAATCTCCTTGACAGGGTTTCGCAGCTGTTCTAGCTGTTCTCAAACCGGAACATCTCAAAGAAGACAACACAGAGTGAGTGAACCAGCGAATTTTAAGTCCACTGATTGATGAAAAGATATTTGAAAAACAATCGTGTATTGCTCAATAGAAATTGTTTTTGCAATACAACGAAGGTTTTATTGAAAATCAATTATCAATCATAAAAACACCTTTTGGTTTGAAAAATTAGTACACGGTCGATGTGCTAAAGAAAAGAGTTTTTAAGCACAATGACCGGTT
>BPTQ01000004.1:208475389-208497837 GCA_019973895.1 Chrysanthemum seticuspe
TAAGTTGGAATCCCGTCTTTGGCCCAAGTTAAGTATACGATGACTACCATTGTAGTCATAACTTCTGTTCTGCAGTACCTGGGTCACTGCGTGACGTGAAGTTGAAAGGTTTGGTGAGTTCAAGGAGAATTTTCCTGAACAAAGTAAGAGTGCCCCTTGGCTGTAATAGATAGCTGAAAGAGAATCTCTACCAACTATAACTTCTTCCTCTGGGAGAGGGATCAGAGGCCGTGTCCTAGGTTTATACGTGTATAACTCAGATCTCGGTGCTCTAGTAGTTATTTAGAGTAATCCTGTGAAAGTTACTTCTGAGAGACAAAGTGTGTTACACCTTTCTCTCTAATATAGAACTCAGGATGCGTAATAGGAACACCATAACGGACTTGTAGACTCACTACACAAATGTATAAGTGATACTTCTACCTTTCGGAAGACCTCGGTTCAATATCAACCATCTCTAAGAGAAAGTCGATAGATAATGTCGGTTCCCCGTGAGAATGAAACAAGTCCTTTTAAGAGGAACTTGAGTGGTTTGGAAAGTTGAAGTGCAGTGCGTCACTGGGTCCATGACGTCTTGTCTTCAATACTGATGTTACCATCAGTAGCATATGAATTGAACCCGGTTTCTGCCCTAAGGTTGAATACATGGAGGGCTATTTGTTTTCACCCTATTCTCATTCAATTATTTTTAATTCTTCAACCCCTTCAGTGCTTACCGAAACTTCATAACTAGAACCTTGTTGGGTTTATTCCAGTACTAGCTCAGTCTTAGTCCGCACTCTTCCCATATCTCATTTTTTCTCCTTTTATCATCATACCTAAGGACTTCTACACTAACTAGTGGATTGTCCCTGGGTAGATCCCTCCGGTTCTGGCGGATCATGGGAACCAATACCTAACCTTATCATCCTTATATCACCGTACATAAAGTAAAGTTGGTCGGTCTATTTGGTATTGTTCATCTGCCATTGGATCCAATTGAAAACCATTTGAAAATCAATTCATATACTTGTGATATATTTTCAAAGCATTTTGTACCTGAATTGTTTTTGATATTTTTAGAACGAGAACTCCCCCTCAACATGTGCATCAAATATTTGAAAATGTTTTGCACACGGAGGCAAGAGAAAGAATTAACTTCTTTGATTACCATTTTCTAAAAGATATCAACATCACTTCCCACATCAAATCAAGTAGAAATAGCATTTCCGAGAAGGATGAGGTTTCCATAAATTCGCTCCCCCTCAATATGTGCCTCGAGATTTGAAAAGAGTTTTGCACATACTAGAAGGACCTTGCACATTGAGATAAGTTGATCACATTTCAAATCATAGGTTTAAGATAGATGCTCCCCCTCAACATGTGCATGGAAAATTTGAAATCGTTTGTCACATGTGGGCAGGATAGCATGTACATACTTATAAAACCATTTACCTAATTATCAGTTTAAATCCAATTTAAATCACACATTCTCCCTCGATCACAATTATCAAATCATTTGAGATTTGTGATCTCTTATTGATTTAAATTGATTTTGAAAGCTTTTAAGGGGAATTGTGACTTGATTATGAAAGCGTTTTAACTGATAAGGATCGGATTTTAAGACTTTAAACTCCATTGATAAAAACATGCATGTAAATCTTTTGAAAACAATTTAATGCCAAATAACTTTATAATTTAATTGAAATCATTCTCCCCCTCAATCAATGACATAGGTTGTTGATTGAGAGATAGAGATTTTGACATATGAGTCCTGATGATTATCAAAAATATAGACTGAGTTATTTTTCAAAGCATTTAGTTTTCAGCAGATAAATGTTTATAGAATCAGAGCATGGAATTTTGAAAACATGATAAAACATGGCTCTGTTCTTTCTTTTAAACCCGGGTTATTGCCTGAAAAATGACAATAAACCATTTTTTTCTCTTTCTCCCAAAAATATTTTTTGTTTTTTTTTTTTTTTTTTTTTTTTTTTTTTTTTTTATGGATTTTGAAAGTTTTATATTTTTCTATTTGATTTTTGAATAGATATATAAAAGAGATAGATGAAGATAGACCTTTACTCCTCGTCTTCCTCCTGAAGACGTTTGAGAGTTTCTGGTTGAAGGCTTTTCAAGCCAAGTCGTGGAAGAATAAACTCAAAACGTTCTCTTGGAAGAGCTTTGGTGAAGATGTCTGCTAACTGATATTCAGACCTCACAAAATATAGTTCCACCACACCTTTTTCCACTTGTTCCCTGATGAAATGATGTCGAATGTCGATATGCTTTGCTCTTGAGTGTTGAACGTTGTTGCATGAGAGAGCAATAGCACTTTTATTATCACAGTACAGAGGGATTTTGTTGAATTCAAAGCCATAGTCAGATAATTGAGATCTCATCCATAAGATTTGAGCACAACAAGATGACATGGCTATGTATTCAGCCTCTGTAGAGGAAATAGAAGTACTTATTTGCTTCTTTGAAGACCAGCTCACAAGCTTATCACCCAAAAACTGAGCACCTCCTGACGTACTTCGACGAGTATCTTGACAACCTGCATGATCAGCATCTGCATAGGCCGTTAGTGACATACCGGTGTCCTTCGGGTACCATAGTCCCATATTGATGGTTCCTTGGAGATACCGAAAGACCCGTTTAACTGCTTCAAGGTGCTTTTTAGTAGGCTTAGCCTGGTATCTAGCACACATGCAAACAGCGAACAAGATGTCTGGTCTACTAGCAGTGAGATACATCAGGGATCCAATCATACTCTGATATTTCGTTTGGTCCATCATGATCCCTGAGAGGTCCTCATCTAGTTTGGTTCGGTCAATCATGGGGGTGTCAACAGGGTCACTTGAATCAAATCCAAATTTCTTTAAAATCTCTGTTGCATATTTAGATTGATTTATGAAAATGCCTCCGGGACTTTGAGAAATTTGTAATCCCAAGAAAAATGACATTTGTCCCATCATTGACATTTGAAACTTTGAACTCATTTCATTTGAAAAACGATCACATTCCATTGGGTCAGTCGAGGCAAAAATAATATCATCAACATAAATTTGAACATGAATCAAATGTTTGCCTGACTTCCTGGTGAACAATGTAGGATCAACTGCTCCTTTGATGAATCCGGTTGATAGAAGAAACTTTGACAGTGTATCATACCATGCCCTTGGAGCTTGCTTTAAACCGTAAAGAGCCTTCTTCAAACGATAAACGTGAGTAGGATGCTCTTGATTCACAAATCCTTCAGGTTGGCTGACGTAGACGACTTCTTTAAGATCTCCGTTCAGAAATGCCGTCTTTACATCCATCTGATAAACTACCATGTTCTTACTAGCATCATTAGCCAGAAATATTCTGATTGCCTCGATTCGAGCAACTGGAGCAAAAGATTCTTCAAAGTCTATACCCTCCTCTTGACGATATCCTTTAGCAACTAATCGAGCCTTGTTCTTCAGCACATCACCATGCTCATCAAGTTTTACTTTGAAGATCCATTTTAGAGCTATAATCATAGCACAGTCTGGAGCAGGTACTAACTCCCATACATCAAGACGATCAAACTCATGAATTTCATTTTGCATGGCATTGAACCAGCTGTCTTCATTCATGGCGGTTTTAACAACTTTTGGTTCGATCTTAGATAGTACGGAGTTGAAGAAACACCATAAGGCATCGGTTGCAAGTTGTTTCCGGGTTGATACAGGACGAGAGGGATTTCCAATGATATTGTCTAAGGGGTGATCGTGAGTCCATTTTCTGAGGTGTTCATGTGGCAGTTGTTGTGGAACTGAGGTAGCTGAGTCGATGTCTCCTGAAGAAGATGGTTCTGATGATGATTCGGGAGTAGCAAATATGTTTTCAAATGGAGCATCTTCAGGAGTAGCAAAGGGATTAACTTCATCATTGATGCCAGAAACATTTCCATGATGTACATTTGAAGAATGATGATTTGTTGATGAGACTGAAGGATCAGCAGCAGGTGCTTCTTGACTTAAAGATATTGAGACTGAAGGATTGAGTTCATTCACTGGAATATGAGCATCCTCTGTTGTAGGGATCAGCACCTCATTAGTAATTGAATCATACAGTTCATCAAACATAGGATCAAACAATTTCTTTACATCATCTTCAGATGGAGGTACATATGGAGTTTCTTGAGAGGAGTTTGGAACAAGAGATGATCCAATGGGACTGTTTTGAAGTGCGGGTCCTGAGCTGGAGTGTCCAGGAGCCATTTGACCGGTCAGCTCATCAAACGTAACGTGAATTGTTTCCATGATATTTCGGGTTCTTTTGTTGTAGATTCGGTATCCCTTTTTGTTTGATGCATATCCTACAAATACTCCAATGTCAGCTTTAGCTCTAAGTTTGCCTAAGTCTTGACCCTCATTAGTTGGATAGCACAATGCACCAAACACACGAAGGAAGGATAGATTAGGTTTTCTGTTGTGGACAAGTTCATATGGAGTTTTTCCATGAATAGTGTGAATCAGGGAACGATTTTGTGTGTAGCATGCAGTGGCAATTGCTTCAGCCCAGAGAAACATTGGAACCTTTGAGTAGATCAGCATTGTTCTAGCGGCTTCAACAAGAGTACGATTTCGTCTTTCAACTACACCGTTCTGTTGAGGGGTTCGTGGAACACTTCTTTGATGGCTGATTCCAACGCTTTCATAGAATTCACTAAGTTGTTTGTTGACAAACTCAGTTCCATTGTCTGTTCTGATAATTCTGACAGTTTTGTTTAGTCGAACCTGCAGCTGTTTGATGAGTTTGATGATGATATCAGGAGTTTCATCATTTGTCCTTAAGAACTTGACCCAGGTGAATCTAGAGTAATCATCAACCACAACTAACACATATTTCTTCCCAAAGATATTCTGCACCCTCATAGGTCCACATAAATCCATATGAATCATATGAAGAACTTCTGTGACAGAGTTAGTAGGTTTGGGTTTATGGGCATACTTCTTGCTTTTTCCCAATTGACATGCTGAACAAAGATGATCCTTTTCATACTTTAGTCTAGGTAAACCTACAACTAAGTCTTTTCTGGAAAGATCGTTGATGGTGCCGAAGTTCAAGTGATTGAGACGACGATGCCATAACCATGACTTTGTTTTTGAAGCCTTTGATAGCAAGCAGATTGGAGAAGCCCTCATCATGTCATCGATAGAGATGGTGTAAAGATTTGACCCACGAGTTCCTTTTAGCAGTTCCTTACCATTAAGATCTCTAACAAAGCAGGTATGTTTTCTGAAGGCAACTTCTAGATCAGAATCACAGAATTGACCAACAGAGAATAGATTATGACCCAAACCTTCTACATAGTAAACTCTAGAGATGACACTATCACCAACTACATAATCTCCATAACCCATGATGGCACCGAAATGATCATTACCAAATCTAACAGTCCCGATGAATTTGCTCACGAAGTTCATGAGCCGCGACCGGTCTCCAGTCATATGCTTGGAACAGCCTGAGTCCAGGTACCACAGAACGATTTGAACGATCTGCAGTTGAACACAGACAAGAATGGATAATTGGATAATTGGGATCCCCATGCAAGAATGGGTTCCATTTGGTTAGTAACAATGTTTGGAACACCCACATCAGAAATAGAAGCATTCATATCAGAAAGTGAGGCAATGGAATCTTTGTGAATAGATGCAGTACTAGTGTCAGTATTAGCCCTGTTCATAGTGTGATCACTTCTTAAGGGAATAGTTCTACCAGTAGGCATCCATTTTCTAGTGGGCATTATCTGATTAGTCTTAAGACCAACAGGTGTCCAATAAAAGCCTATTTTACTGAATGTTCTTCCTGTGGGTTTCCACAGTTTTCTAACTTTCTTTCGTTTTTGCCTTTTAGCCTTCTTAGCAAGAATTTTAGCATTAACAATATTAACTGGACAATTAACATCATTAGGCAGAACAGTAACACCACATCCATGATTAGAAACAGAATTCAAGCAGACATCAGTACAAGGTTTGCAAATAGTATCAGAATTCGAATTAATTACAGTACGCCTATGGCTAATACTAGAATCAACACGATTCGTTTTATTCGATTCAAACTTAAAGTTCCTAGATTGTTCTTCTACTCTTTTCCAGTGCACATTCTTAGCTTGCGAGGTCCTATCATTCCTTGTATTGTCTTGAGACTTTGACCTGCTCCCTTTAATGTCACTGATTACTCCTGTAGAGGGAATGGGAACATTAGTTTGTTTTACTACTCTTTGCACCACCTGTTTGATGTGCTGGGATCTGAACTACATGCAGGTGCACTACGGTTCACATTCTTAAAACTAGAGGTACTGAGATTTGTACTCCTAGAAGGCACACTTGAGTTCTCTTTCTTAGCATTGACAGATCTAGAATCTGAACTGCTCAAGGGTACACTACGGCTCACATTCAAAGCATTGGGAATCGAGTGCATATCATATTTGGCCTTAGGCATTGAGCATGGAATCAAAGGGTTAACTCTCTCACCTAATGTCTTTGGGCATATTGTGATCAAGCATTCTAAGATTTCTTGAGATCGTTTGGCATATAAGCATGCATGTCCAATTGCATTATCATGAGGTTTCTCTAGCTTATCCTCTTCAACAATCTCACGCAGACATTCTAGGCAATCCTTAAGGGATGAGAAGTATGTTTGAATGGCAAGTTTGTTGTTCCTTAGATGAGGAGGGACATATGTCACAGATAAAGCATATTTATTACAAGAGTGAACCTTTGATACAACATTCTCCCCATTGGTCATTGGCATTTTCCCTTTTACCTGACTCTTCAGATTCTCAATTTCCTTTTTCGTTGTTTTTGTTACGAGTGACTTTAATTGATTCAAATAACTCATTAAAATGACGTTTAACCTTTTCATTTTCTTCTAGAAAACTTTTGTTTTCCTTTTGTAAAGCATTTACTAGGTTTTGAAGATGAAACGTTTGAGAATTCTGAGAATCTAAAGGAGGAGGCATTTGGGAGCCTGTCATATTGTTCGTTTGACCCTTTAATTGAGAGATTTGGGCTTTCAACTTTCTGATCGTGTTGCACTGAGCTTGGATCTGTTCATCACGTTTGTTAATTTGAAAAACTGCATCAAACTCTGGAGCATCTGAAGATGTCTTGACATTTGAAGTTTTGACATTTTCTTTAAGATGTTGATATTTTAGTTGTAAATTAAAATGTTCAACTTCTAGTTTAGAAAAATGTTTAACGAAATTGTCGTGATCATCCAGTTCAATTTTCTCGTTTAGTTTAGAATTAGTTTGTTCAAGCTCAATGACACGATCATGGGAGACTTTCAGGGCCACAGATAGTTCATGAAATTTGGAAGCATTAATAGAGCAATTTGAAGCAGTGAAAAACACATCTTGAGCAACACATTCAGTAATAAGATTCTCATTCAATGTATGCAGGTTCTTCCTCTCAATCTCATTATATCTTAGTGCACGCTCATAGTCACTAATTTCAACTATTATTGCATCAAATTCCTTTTCCATTCCCTTAATATCCGTTTCTATCCCCTTTTTAAGACTCTCAAAGTGATCTTTTAGAAGTTTAAAGAAAGGCATGACCTCAGTTAAATAACATTCTTTCATTTGTTCAAAACCCCTTTCTCCTTCAGTTATACCAGTGGGTGTGATCCTTTTCTTGCAAGTTTTCTCAAAATCAACAAATAGTTGAAATATAACGTATTGGCTAATTAATGTCTTGCTTTTAGTGGCAATTGTTCTAGGTACAAGATGCATTGGTGTATTAGGAGGATACACAGTCGCTCTAGGCATTTTCCGAAGGGGAGGGTTTGTTTCTACAATATTTTCAGCTTTCTGCTTATCTAAATCCATTTTCCAGAAGACTTGTTCGGGAGTCAACAATGTCTGAGTCTTAAACTTGTTCAAGGAAATCCAGTTTTCCTTCTTGTAGTCATGGGGAGTGATAATTACTTTCTTCTCTTTGCATTTAGGATCATTTAGTTTCTTATTCATCTTCTCCCTAGTGACTTCATCTAATTTCTTGTCATCCTCAGTGCACTCAATGCAACTAGGTTTTTGTCTAGGTTTAAGAATCTCATTGCCATCATAGATAACACTTTGAGCTGCTTTTGCTATCTTTCCATACTCAGGGTTGGGTTTATCTATAATGGGAATGCTATGCTTATCGCTTAGAACTCTATGCTTAGTGATCATGTGAGCAGTCTGAATGGTGTTTCCTTGCATGTACAACTTGTTTTCAAGTTTGTTTTTCAAAGTTTTCAGATTAGAAAAATCTCTTAAGAGCTTTGATTCCTTTGCATTAAATTCTTGCTTAAGCATTTTCACATTTTCTTGAAGTTCTTGTTTTTGCTTAGCTGTTTTAGAAAGTTTTTCTTGCAAAGAATTTAATTCTTGTTTCAACTCAAATTTTGCACGTTGTTCATAAATAGCAACACGTTCCTTATAGGCATTTAGTTCAGAAATTACGGAGTCATCAGGAGCACATGCAGTGTATTCATCAAAGACATAGTCATTGTTGACTGCAGAAGATGCATCACTTGGTACAACTTCACTTTCACTTTGTTTCACGTATTGATTGTATGGGACAATATTGTTATTACCCATATTTTCAACATTTGATTCAAAAGTTTCAGTTGGTTGTACTTTGTCATGCATCTGTTGCACATCAGCATCATTGTATAGTTTTAATACCTCTGAGATGAGTTTGTCCTTGGATGGGCCAGCTTGTGGTGAAGAAGAGACCTTGGGAGAGACCATTGGAGAAATGCTAGCCATAAAAATTGTGTGTGCAGTAGGTCCATCATCTACATCAGAGTCGTATGCATCACAGTCAGCGACTTGAAAGGCATTCTGATGATTGTGACCTATCTCCTGAATAGGCTGCTCATCCACATCTGCATCATAGGTCTTGGCATTGCCCTCAGCAAGAAATAGCAATTCCTCTTCATTCAAAGCAGCTCCATTGTCCTGAGCTTGTGCCAGCAGCATCTTATCTCTGAAGTAATCAGCATTCTGTGGACGCTTTGGAGATGTGCAGTTCCTTGCAATGTGTCCCTCACCA
The DNA here is from genome assembly GCA_019973895.1 of Chrysanthemum seticuspe. Lineage (NCBI taxonomy): Eukaryota > Viridiplantae > Streptophyta > Magnoliopsida > Asterales > Asteraceae > Chrysanthemum > Chrysanthemum seticuspe. The sequence goes on from BPTQ01000004.1 coordinate 208,484,446, forward strand.
CCACAGTTATAGCATTTTATCGGCTTAGCTTGACCTTGGTTACCATTCCTTCCTCGATTCTGATTGCCCACATAACCTCTACCAGCACCACCTCTTCCCTGATCATACTGTCTTTCCTGAACTGGTTGCACCACGATCCTTCCATCTTTAACAGTAGCTTGATTGTGTGGGTTAGATGCTGTTCTGAGGTTGTTGTTGGTTTGTGGGAGAGAATTCATGTTTTGGCTAATCAGAAGAGCTAGTTGATTAATGAAGCTTCCCACGTGTGCATCAGCATCAGCTTGTTTGTACATAGGATCAGGAATGAGTTTGTGATTACCATTACCCAAGGGTATGACTTGTGAAGCTTTGGTTGTGATTCCGATGTTTGAGTAGAAGGCAGTTGAATCATTAGACGAGCTTGTCTCTCCCGGGTTAGTTTTGAACTGATTGAGAATCAATTTTTCAAACATAGCATGTCTCTCATTCTGAAGGAGGAAGGCATAGAGTTGCTCATAGTTTGTGTTCTTCAATCCTTTAGTAAGCTTCACAGCGGTAACAAACTTGTGCCATTCGGGATTCATGTTGTTCACAAATTTTGAATTCAACTGAATGTTAGGCATAGTCATTCTGATGTTCCTCATGTCATTAACTAACTTATGAAATCTCACATAGTACTCATAGACATTCTTATCTGGTTTCATCTTGAAGTGCTCAAATTCGTCATAGAGTTGGGATTCTCTGTCTTCCATAGTTAATTCTGATCCTGAGAGAAGCATCTTGACATTATCCCATACTGCCTTTGCATCGGTGTTGTGATTGATCAGCTTGTAGATGTCTTTAGGAAGACCTTGAAGAACAATGTTAGAAGCCCTGATATCTGCATCGAATCTCTTTTTCTCCTTATCATCAAGCTCATCATACATTTTAGGTCTGTCCATTCCGTAAATAGGAGTTCCATCATCATTAGTATCAAGTATGTCTCTAGTCGTCTCAACTCGATATGGTCCTTCATCAATGGATTTGAGAATGTTGACACCATTTTCCTTTCCAAGGCAATACAATCTGATTCGTTGAGCCCAAGAATCGTAGTCAGTTCTGTCAAGCATGGGTGGACGAGTATCTGAGCCAGCTGCTTGAACATCCTCGGCGACAGTGGAGATGACAGTAGGAACGTTGGTAGACATGTTAACAGATTATACGGGATTTTATAACTCTATGATTAAACCGGGAAATAGATTCTTTCACGGGATTTTACTAAATCAAGAGAAAACCGTAAACAATCACTCAAGTCGCTAGAAGATAATGCACTAAGTCGCTAGAAGATAATGCACTAAGTCGCTAGAAGATAGTGCACTAAGTCGCTAACTCTTAATTCGCTAGACAGCTAAGTCGCTAGAATCCCAAGTCGCTAAACAGAAAGCAAGTCGCTAAGTAGTAACTCGCTACAGACCAAGTCGCTAGCCAAATTTTGGCAGCAATTCGCTACACAAATCGCTAGAGATACAAGTCGCTAAAGAGCAACTCGCTACAGACCAAGTCGCTACCACCAAGTCGCTACTCGTAGTGGAGAGTCCACTACTTGTACTTTAACTCGCTAGATCTAACTCGCTAGCTCCAACACTGTAAGTCGCTACAAAAATGTGAAGCAAGTCGCTACCAAGAAAATACTCCGTGAGCTAAGTCGCTAGCTTGAAAAACCATATAAACATTACTTTTCAATCCAAAAACAACCCAACCAAGATGATTCAAGCTTACCAAATGAAAACCTAAACACTTGTGATGCTTCTAAACATAAAAGTACCAACAAAATTCAAACTTTAACACAAGAAATCACCCAAATGATGCAAAAACCACTAAACTTTTTCCAACTCAAAAACCACCTAAAAACCACTATAAATCCAAAGATGTGCAAGATATGATCTAACCATGGCTCTTGATACCAATTGTAAGATATAACTTTTCACATACACATCAAACCATAGCACAAAGTAGCATATAGATGGAATTCTAGAGAGAGAAAATTAGAGGTTTAGGGAACTTAGTGAGAGAAAGTGAAAGATATTATTATGAGCTCCAACTCTCTACCTTGAAAGGTAGAGAGTATTTATAGTCTTACATAAATCGCCACACATCGGGCTGTGGATCAGGCATACAGTGGGTAAAGACCCGTCCGTCCTCCACGGTGATACTAAACTAAATACTACTTAACTTAAGATAATTACGACTACGAGCTTTCTAACGATTACATATACTTGAGGTGACCGACTCTTTAATACCGGGAATTTCTAATTCCTAACAATTTACCAAGTATAGCTTATGAGTAAGTAGACATATGTGTTTTGTTAGATTATGCATATACTAAGACTACTTGTTCAACTAACCAAAGCTTATAATTGATTGTGGCAGGTTACTCGACGTTGTGGATGTTGGCACAGACTTATATAAGTTAAGATGACCGAGACGATAAAAATACATGTGCACAAGGATTAAAAACACATGTGCACAAGGATTAAAAACACATGTGCAGATTTCATGTGTGTTTGAACCAGTCGAGGAATACATGTGCACGTCAAAAAGATGAACCAACTGTTAAAGACATTAGATTATGCACATGTGCATGCTTCATATATTTGTAATAAAATTGAATACAAGTGTAAATATAATGATGTTTGTACTAAAGTTGAATATCATATGAATTTAAAATTGCATAAATCTATTGTAAAAGTTTTATTCTTGTATATATATTTATGTAATATTTCTTAAAGATACATGTGCATTTACAGAATACTTATGCATAAACGAAAAATAAAATTGTCTAGTTAATAGTTAACCTTATTTTTTACAAAAACACATGTGCACATACTGTATTTTTAAATATGTCTAAAAATTAAAAAAAAAAACTGAAATTTAGGAGTAAAAAAAACGTTTTTACTAAAAAAAATTCAAAAAGAAAATAAAAAGTAATTTTACCATTATATCCTTTTGAATTAAATAATAAAAACTAAAATTCAAAAAAATCTGATTGGTTGATGCTGGTTCTCGCAGTTCTCGCATTTTATTTGGTTCTGAAAATAACCCTTCCCTATATATATATATATATATATATATATATATATATATATATATAGAGAGAGAGAGAGAGAGAGAGAGAGAGAGAGAGAGAGTCCGGTTCTAGAGAAAAGTATAATTAGATAGAAAAGTGATAAAAAAAGTTATAGGGTAGAATTTGATAACAATCAAAAGTTTAGGGTAAAAAAAGAAAAAAACACAAGAAAATGAGGAATCGACATTGCAGAATAACATATCCAAACACACACTCCAGATTCAAACACACACATACACATACACACACACACTCCAGATTCAAACACACACTCACCATCATCACCACCACCACCGCCACCGTCTGCCGTCGTGCAACCACTGCACCGCCGCGAAATCAACACCGCACCACAACGACATCAATATTGTACCTCTACCGCAACATATTCCTGGTTAGTTTTCCTCACGAATTGATCTTCTCGTTCATGTGTTTAACTTAATATTTCTGGTTCATTGATTAGCATACCATCACTTGTAACTGCAGTAATTTTGTCAACTGGTCAGGTTAAAATCAACTATGTAATGATTTTTTAGGTTTTGTTGAAATTTTATCGTAATATCATCATGTTTTTCTACCACATATGAAATAAATTTGACAAAAAAATGCATCAAAAATGTGATTATTAAAATTGCTCACCAGGTGTTTGATAAAATGTTTGAATAAGAATTTATAATTGTGATGCACTAATTTGCATCATATGTGTTTAATATTGAATTATATGGCATCTTAAGGCATCCGTGTGTATATTTGCAACATCATATTACACAATCTTAGGGCACCAGCATGTATTAGTGCATCTGTGTTTATGGTTGTCGCATCAGGTTAAATGTGTGTAAGATCAGTGCATCAAATTGCATCTTAGGGCATCTGTGCTTATGCTTAGTGCATGAGGTTGAATGTTAGGGCACGAGAATGTATTATTATTGAATTATAACACATATGAGTGCATTTGTGTTTGTGGTTAGTGCATCAGGTTAATTGTATGTGCATATGTATGTTTGATGTAGTAGATTTTAATTAGTGTAACATATTGGATTTCACAAACACATCATATCAATCATAAATGGGGCGTATGGTTTAAGAGTTTAGAGAGAAAGTGGGATGGTAGCCTTTCTAGAGAGAGAAAGTGAAAGAAAACTTAGAAGGTTAGATTAAGAATGAAAGGTCCAACCCTCAACCTTGGGAGGTAGAGGGTATTTATAGTTACATACTACACGTCCTCCTACGGACTGTGGATCAGGCATACAGTAGGTAAAGACCCGTCCGTCCTCCACGGTCTAAACTAAATAACTAACTAACTAGTAAATAACGTAATGTCTACGAGCTAACATATGCTAGACTAGAGTTGGGGTGACCGACTCTTCACTATGGATTTTCTAATTCCTAACAATCTCCCCCTAAGGGAGGTCACCCCATGATTTACATTATGAATCCTAGCATTCTATCTTTGTCTTTATGCTCGAGCTCATAGACTTCAGTTCTTCAATGTCCGCAGTCTTTGTGCTTTTGTAGCGATTCTTCAAAGTCCGCATAGATTTGTACTTTTAGTGGAGGCCTTTAACTGATCCACATCTTTGATGATCTTTGAGCTTTCATTGAGATCATTAGCCACAGTAAAAATATCTGGATCACCCTTTATTGTGTTGCCATCATGTGAAGTTGTGACTTTCGAACCGACATGGTCACATTCTTTTGGATCATGACATCTTTCCATCAGAGTAGCGGAAGCTTTACTGGTTCATGATATTTGCAGCAGTGTAGCAGAAGCATAGTATAAAAATATCAGAACCAGGTTATGTAGATATGCACCAGTCATGATTTCTTCAATTATGTGTGGATGCTGTGAGCATGCGGCTTTGGATTGACTTCTCAATTCTGATCAGCAACAACCGTCCAAATGTACCTGCAAACAACAGTTAGCAATAAAACACACAAAAGTATCTTTGATCAATTTCGTTGAATTGAGGTACACGGCCCACGGTTCCCCGTTGATCAGTACAAGTACTACCTGTGATCAGGTATAATTCTGAAGAATCTCCTTGACAGGGTTTCGCAGCTGTTCTAGTTGTTCTCAAACCGGAACGTCTCAAAGAAGACAACACGGAGTGAGTGAACCAGCAAATTGAGATTTACTGATTGATAGAAAATGATTTGAAAACAATCGCGTATTGCTTAAGATAAATAGTTTTTCAATACGACGAAGGTTTAAAGAAAGATCAATTTTCAATTTAAAATACTTTTTATTTGAAAAGAGTACACATTCAATGTGCTAGATAAAAGAAGAGATTAGCACATCGAATGGTTTTTCCAAAAGTATTTTTTCAATCAGAGATACTTTTTGTGTTTGAAAACATGAATACACATTCGATGTGCTAGAGAAAAGAGGATTTGCACATCGAATGGTTTTTCCAAAAGTATATGTCAATTCATTTCCTGGACCAAGGTTGATTCACGAGTGAATCGCCCCATCATTTCTATCCAGTTGTCACAAGTTTGATCTTTAGAAAAGATCTCACATGTCACCCACCAAGAGCTTGTTTGATGTTGGCTCTAGAAGGCTTTTCATCTTCATCGTGAATATTTACTATATCACTCGGATGTTCTGGCAATACCACAAGGATAATGCGTAGGACTCTTAAAATATATTCTTACTTTTCACATTGTGTGAAACAACAAGTCTTCAAGAATTTAGTGTCCTAATGAGATATTGTGGATGATCTCTTGGCTCTAGACTCAATAGTGCACATTTGGTTCCTATGCCGGAGACTAGGGAGAGGGTCTCCTTTTTCAATATCAACAATCTCTAAGAGAAAGTCGATAGATTATGTAGGTTCCCCGTGAGAATGAAACAAGCCCTTTTAAGAGGAACTTGAGTAGCTTGGGAAGTTTAGTGCAGTGCGTCACTGGGTCCATGACGTCTTGTCTTCAATACCAGTGTTACCTTAGTAACCACCAGTAGCATATGTATTGAACCCGGTTACTCCCTAAGGTAGAATTATTGGAGGGCTATTTCTTTTCACCCTTTTTCACATTCATTTCTTTTTCATTCTTCAACCCCTTCAGTGCTTACCGAGACTTCATAACTAGGACCTTGTTGGGTTTATTCCAGTACTAGCTCTGTCTCAGTCCGCACTCTTCCCATATCTCATTTTTCTCCTTTTTTTAATCATACCTAAGGACTCTACACTATCTAGTGGATTGTCCTTCGGTAGATCCCTTCGGCTCTGGCGGGATCGTGGGAACTAATACCTAACATCACCAACCTTATAACTCCATTCATAAAGTAAAATGGTCGGTCTTTTGGTACAGTTCATTCTTCCGTGAAACCAATTGAAAAATCATTTGAAAATCAATCAAGGTACTTGTGATATAATATCAAAGCATTTTGTACCTTAATTGTTTTGATCATTTAGAAACGCTCCCCCTCAACATGTGCATAAGATTTTGAAATTGTTTAGCACATGGAGGCAAGAGTTCTTTGAAATAATTTCTTGATCATAATTTCCATGGAAAAAGCCATTTGATTTTCTTGGTAAATTCTCCCCCTCAATATGTGCTTTGGATATTTGAAATCATTTTATCACATAGAGGCAGGAGTTCTTTAGAAGCACATTTACGATCACACAAGCCACTAAGAAACCATTCGCTCCCCCTTAATATGTGCATCAATATATGAAAGAGTTTAGCACATATTAGAGAGGGCCAGCACATTGAATCAAATTATCACCCAATATGTGCATCAATATATGAAAGAGTTTAGCACATATTAAAGAGGGCCAGCACATTGAATCAAATGATCACCTTTTATCAAATTTCATATTAAATCACAAATTCTCCCCTGATCAAAAGTATCAAACCCTTTGAGATTTTGGATCCCAAGTGATTTAATAAGGTTTAGAAAACATGGGAGAATATGTGCCTGATTTAAAAACTCATCATGTTTTTGGATAAATGCTCCCCCTCAACATGTGCATTATGTATATTGAAATCGTTTGGCACATGGAGGCAGGAGTGCCTTTAAAGGACTAAAACAAATTCCATTTAAAACAGATAAGAGATTTAAATCACGATCTCTCCCCTGATCAAAAATTTCAAACCAATTAAGATTTGTGATCCCAGTTGATTTAAATTATTTAGAAAATTTTAGGGAAAGACGTGGCAAGATTTGATTTTGAAAAATGACTGATAAGGAACAGTTTTTCGACATTAAAGATTGTTAGTGTCAGGTATGATAGTTTTTAAGAGATCTTTAAGTAAAATAAAACAATTTCACAATCAAACAAGAACAGAAAAAATTTCATTTTGTAAGATCTTGATTCTAAAGAAAAAATCATACCATGACATAACATTAAATCTTTAGATCACCACTTATTTTGTACAAACCGGACTTTTTGATGAAATATCGTTTGAAATTATTTAATTTGAAATCATTTAAGATTTGACAAAACAAAGTCCGGTTGATTTCAAAACTTTGAATCTGATTTATTTTCAAAACAATATTTTTCCATTTTCAAAACAATATTATTAAACGTTTTAGAAAAATGGTATCATCATTATTATCCCTGCACAAAGATACGTTACGTGGTTGAGAAGCTTATGTTGTTGCTGTAGGGCTTGGAAGAAAAATCATCTGCTGATGCAGTGAGACTTCTTACGTTGCATTTTAATGCCAACTGAGGTCAAATTAAGCTCCGTTTCTTCAATCACTTAGAAGAAAACCATATGCTGATGCAGTGAGACCTCTTACGTTGCATTTTTCCATGCCAACACTCCATAGAAGTCCAATTAAGCTCCGTTTCTTCATTTGTCAACCCAAGATATAGTTACCCTTTCCTTTCGGCATCCAATCATCTTCAATTGTGGGATCCGGATCGGGAACATTCTTATATACCAAAATACCTGCATACGTTAGTGAACATACATACAGATATATGGTGGTCGACATCACCCAAACAGCAATCGACTAATAAAAGTCAATTCAACATATCAGTCAGATCATTCAAATGTATGGGAATAATGTGTTTGTCAAACTCTAATCATCTAATCCTAACAATCATATCCTAGGCACCTAGTCCTTCAACGTAGGTTAACATGATTTTTAATTAAGCATATAGGATAATTAAGAAAGCCCGTTAGATGATGTAAATTTGAAAACATTCTCCCCCTCAATCAATGATTTATTTTCTGAAAAGTTTAAAAGCGCAGAAGTCATTGATTGAGTTTTCAATTATTACGAAAAAATATGAATCTGATTGATTTTCAAGCAACTCATTTACCACCACTTTTTGAAAACAACAAATATTTTTCTGAAGAATTTTAGACAGAAAAACATTTGTGTAGGAACAGCAGTCCTTCGACATACTTTCCTCAAATAGTTTTTAGGATAAGTGCACGAAATATTTGAAAATTGGTTTAGCACAGCACTTTCCTTTCTTGAAGAACGGGTTGCTATCTGAAATAATAGCAAACCATAGTTTTAAGCACGGGTTACAGTCTGAAGTAACTGCAAGCCATATTTAGAGACATGTTTAGAAAGAAATATTAACACCTCCTGCTTGAACTTCATCTAGGGTCCCGTGCCATTATTGAATGACATTTCTAAGACCGCAGATGTTATCGATACCAGAAGACATGTCTTTAGAAAACAATATTTTTGGTATTTTCTGATTTTTATGATTTTTATGGGCTTTTGTTGATTTTATATTTTTCTATTTTGTTTTAGCTGGTATTATATTTTTGTATTTTGCTTTTTTAAAAAATATTTACAAAGATAGAGAAATAGTTTAAGAAGATGATGATACGAGTACCGAGATAAGAAAATCATTCAGCACTTTGTAGAAGATATAAGTCATCATCTCTTAAACTTTCACCACCAAAGCATTCGAGGCTCTTGAATCGTCGCAAGAACTTGACCCTTCAAAAAGTGAATCTTTGGTAGCTTCCCCCCAAACCGACAATCTTCGAATAAAGACCATTTCTTCCAAGAAGTAGAAGAGAAGCAAACAGTCTCATTGAATGAAGCTCAAGAACCCGAAGAAGACGATAACAACGAAGTAACAAGTTAACACGGATCATTTCTGCGGTTATCAAGCCCGGAATAAACGATTGAGCCCGATCACATGAACCTGTTGTGCGTCCCCGAAGTACACATTACTCTTCAAGATTGAGCAAGCAGTTGTCTATTTAGGGGAACAACATATCAACATCTTCATTTAACTAAGTGCATTCCAATTATCTTCCATATAACCATTCATCCCATAATGTACACAAGTACCTAACAAGAGAAGAAACAACGACATCACGATAACTGGTTGAATCACATGATCTTCTCTATGGATGTCAACTCCAGAATAACTGATTAAGCTCGATCATGTGAACATGTTGTGCGACCCTAATGTACACATATCTCTCCCCTGATGGTTGCGATGACATCGAAATCATCATTGCATTGTGTACATGAAGCAATAACCGGAAGCACTACCATAAATCATATAGAAGACGTCGATAAGCAATATCATCTCACGCTCCACATATTCTTCTTACATTTCTTCCTACTGAAAGCTGAGTTAACACATACCACAAGTATCCAGAGACCACTTCCCCCAAATGGTTGGAATAATGCATCCTTCCCCCAAATAGTTGGAATAACACAACAATGGCTACGAGTTGAACACTGAGTTTCTCTACGGTTATGACATTTGTCTTTCCTGGGATTACTTCAATAGAGAAGAAGTATTAAGTACATCACGTGTACTCGTTGTGTGTTTAGATGTATATCTCCTTCCCCCTTGCTGGTTTTGATATCTCAGAATCAGCAACACATTATACATACCAAATAATCTTGAAATAGAGAAGAACATAAATGAGCTCAAATGAATCCTGTGAGAATCAACTGCTACAGAAACTCTCTCTGACTATCTTTATCAACCTATATGTAGACAATTGGAAGTAACCACTAAAGAAGAAAACCCGATATACCAAACTTGAAACTGAAGTCGAATTCCCCACATTTGTATCTTAAGCTTGCACTTAATGATGGAAGAACGGTGTCGAGAATTTATGCTTCAAGAAAATCTCTAAGTACTCACTACTCAAGCAAAGTATGAGACATTAACACCTCTTGCGATTATCCACACCGTCATATGCGTGTGACACTGAGTAAAACAAAGTAACTCCTAATAGTGATAGTAAACCAGGTCTTCAACCATCCACCTAGACTGCTGGTAACTAGATAACCCAAGTCTTCAACTCTAATTCTTAAGCCCGAGCAAGTTATCAAATAAGAACACACCTTTGTGAACGTCAATTTCAACCTCAAATAAGTGATAAATGAGTAACTTCGAAGTAATCAACTTGTGTCAAATGTCCAACACGTGAATAAACATACAATCGGATGTACATTGACCCACAGAATGAACCGAAGCAAATGATTCCTCAACATCAATGCATTCTTCCTTAAGGTATACATGTAGAAACTGATTTGGAAGATTCACCAATAATGTTTTTAAGTGGATGAGGAAGTCATTTTCCTTAATGTTCATGTGGTTGATTTACAGAGTGCACATTTAGGAAAGAACAATGAAACAATGATCCGTGAAGATTTGGAAAAGGAATACCAAAGAGTGGATCACTATTCATGAGTGCAACTGCAATGATAGTCATTAAAAATGCCTTGAGGAATAACTGGAGATTAGGCTTCTTGAGTAGTCTGACCATTATACAAACATCCATCAATATGTAGATCCACTTCCCCCCTCATAAATTGCATCCGGTGTTGCCATTTTTGATTTGAATAAGTGAATAAGAGTAAACTCCAATGAATGTAGACCCACTTGATGACGAAAGAGCGTGGGAAAAACATGAAGCTTGTTGTTGAAGAATGTCGATGAGAATGGTCATAAACATGAAGATTTCTCTTCTTTTGAAGATAAAGCGCACTGAAGCGTAACCTTTCTTTTCTTTGAGGAACGGGGCCTGAAGAGTTATCTGCAGACGCCATAATGTTGAAGTACGAGGCCTGAACTGATGTGAACAGATGTCATAGCCGAATGAATATCAAGATTGAGTTACTTGAACCCGTGAGTTATGAGATATCAATCCATTTGTAATCCATACTTTAAGCCAGTCCATGTAGTGAAGGATCGAAGTATCTGCAACTGAGTAAGGACTAACTGCACTAATATTACAAACTTGATTGCATATATTTTGGTTAGTGACATTAGTATCCAAACCCTTTGGGGTTTCACAGTCAACCTTGATTTTGTCATCGGTAAAGAGCTTTCCGGTAGGCATCCACCTAAGTCCAACATCCTTAAACATTTTACAAGACGGAATCCACTTATGGCAAGGTCTAGGATTGGTGACATACTTATGCACAGTCGAAGACTTATTGGTATTCCTAGACTCCAAAGATTTAGTAGTTGGGATCCATCTAGGTGGAGTTTTAGGTTTGTTTTGGATCATAACATGTTGAACCTTAGCCATGTTAGTAGTCTTAGTGGATTGTACCTTAGCATGTAAATTAGGAAAATGTTTCTTATTCGGAAAAGACTCGGAATTTCTAGTTTCATTTTCTACATGCTTAGCATTCTTCTTCATATAACTGCTCTTAGATAGCTAATCCCTAGTCTTTTGAGAGTTCCTAGGTAATGGTTTACTACTACTAGCAGTGCCTTGAAATCTCGTGGAATGCATCACCCCAGGTCTTGCACCTAAAATTCGGTCTTTTCGAATCTGTGCCTTTTTCCTAGCTTCTTCTAGATAATAGTTCTTCCACAAGTCATTCATATCATATGAATTATGGGTTTTAATGCTTGGTTTTGACACTGTTTTCGAACTATTCCTACAGGTGTTGGGAGAAGAAGCATTATTCTTAGTTAACTTAGGTGAAGTGACAGATTTTGACAAAACTTTTATCGCATCAACTTGGGAGGCAAACCGTGTTTTTGAAAATTTTGGTCTTTCAGATATAAACGCAGTAGGCTGCCTAACAACGGACCGATTTCTAATGGGATGAGAAACTGGTTTCCCCAAGGTTGACGGTTTTGTAAACTTAGTGTTCACACTTTTCCCTACAGTCTTCCTAAGCTCATTTTTTAAGGCAACAATAGCGAAACTCTTTTCCTGAAGTTGAGCTTTGAGTTCAACAATTTTTGCTATCAAAGAGTTTGTTTGTTCAATTGACTTAGTTCTAGCTTCTTTGACAGAGTCACTTAGTTCTATGTGATGCTTTCTCAAAGACTCATTTTCTTTTAGTAATTTGGCCACACAAATCGCTAATTCATCATTTCTCATTTGAATATCATCAACAGTATTAACTTCAGAAATACTTGTAACCAAATTACTTTTCACATGCATATTAGAAATATGTTTCTTCAAATTGTTGATAGTTGAGTTTTTGTCTTGAAGCTGAGCTTTCAAAGTGGTAATTTCAAAAAGTTCATGGAATTCAGGAAGTTCCGGATTTTTACATAGTTTGTTAAGTTGAAAACTTTCTTCTTTACTCTGTATTGCAATTTCAAGTGAAATGCAATGTTTTTCAAGTTTTGAGAATTTGTTTGAAAGTTCATCAAAAGCCTTTTTGTCAACCATATCATATGTTTTGAAATTATTAGACTCAACCTCAACCAAGGAACATATATCAGAATCATGTTCAGCATTAAGATCAGTATGTTTAGGTACATTAGCAGATGCACTATAAGGGTACCTCATCACATGACACCTGTTCATTTATCTGTCTGATATCTGCATCCACATCATATGTAACATGAGTTACTGAACAATTTGTTGCATCATTCTTTGTTGTCTCTGTTATTCTGCATTCAGCAACACCTGATTCTTCAACTGATACATTACCCAACTCATCACAACTTTCTGTCAACTGCACCAGACTCTCATCAACTATTTCATCTTTTTGAGTAACTTCCTCAATATACTTCTCCACTTTGTCCATTAGAAGGATAAGTGTCTCTATGAACACGCCAATTTCCATTCCAGTGTGTTTCTTTAAAGACATTTCAGTCATGTCTTGATCATAATCTGATGTAAATTCCCCGCTGATGAATGACTGAAATTGGTTGTGGATCACTTGTAGTGCAGCACTAGAACTATCCTTTTGAACCTTTTCTTTATCAAGTTGTTGTTCCAATTGTCCTAAGTTCAATAGTAATGTTCCCGTTAATGTGGATAAATCTTGACGGAAAAGGGCATTGCATGTTCGTTCCATTCCAATCGGTGTGAGTAACATGAGGTGTGAGTGAAGTTGATGATAAGGTTCAATGCTACTTTCCTTTTGCATGGCATTCTGT
>BPTQ01000004.1:208523219-208564142 GCA_019973895.1 Chrysanthemum seticuspe
GACGACTAGGAAGTCAGAGTAGTTGTTTAGTAGTAAGAAGTTTATATGTAGTACCTTTACAAAGACCGTAGTTACTACTTCAATTAGGGAAACGATGAGGACTTCTACGAGGTAAACTTTTGTATAAACGATGAGGACTTAGTAGTAATCTTGGTGGAAGAAGTCCTCTGTAGCTGAGACGATGGAGTCAAGGAGTTGTTGACGGTGTACTTGTGGAGTTTTTTACCTGAGTGCTAGTAGGTAATCTGTTGTAGTAACCTTTAGGGAGAGCAGGACATAGTTGGGCCTTTGTTGAACGTTGGCTACGGAATACCACAAAGAAGTTGAGGCATGATAGATTCTAGCTTGGTTTTCTACAATTTTGTCGGTACTTACTTCTGTCGACCAAGTTACGGTACGTTCTACTTTAAGTACTCAAACTAGCAGAACTACATACCCTCAATCATGGACGAGGTCTGACACGATACTAATACCGAGATTTTACCTAGAAGTTTCATTTTGAACTACTCGTACCACTACACGACTTCTTGTTCCGAGCTAATCAACGATTTCCTATAGCAGTTCTCCTCCCATATCTGAAACTTCTTAGAAAACGAGGTCAACGAGCTTAGCTTCGTTAGTCTTAGAAAGACCGATTACGACGATCATTCTTGTACCATCAAATAGTCTACCTACATTTCTGCCGTAAATGTTTGCCTGACTTCCTGGTGAACAATGTAGGATCAACTGCTCCTTTGATGAATCCGGTTGATAGAAGAAACTTTGACAGTGTATCATACCATGCCCTTGGAGCTTGCTTTAAACCGTAAAGAGCCTTCTTCAAACGATAAACGTGAGAAGGATGCTCTTGATTCACAAATCCTTCAGGTTGGCTGACGTAGACGACTTCTTTAGGATCTCCGTTCAGAAATGCCGTCTTTACATCCATCTGATAAACTACCATGTTCTTACTAGCAGCATTAGCCAGAAAGATTCTGATTGCTTCGATTCGAGCAACTGGAGCAAAAGATTCTTCAAAGTCTATACCCTCCTCTTGACGATATCCTTTAGCAACTAATCGAGCCTTGTTCTTCAGCACATCACCATGCTCATCAAGTTTTACTTTGAAGATCCATTTTAGAGCCATAATCATAGCACAGTCTGGAGCAGGTACTAACTCCCATACATCAAGACGATCAAACTCATGAATTTCATCTTGCATGGCATTGAACCAGCTGTCTTCATTCATGGCTGTTTTAACATCTTTTGGTTCGATCTTAGATAGTACGGAGTTGAAGAAACACCATAAGGCATCGGTTGCAAGTTGTTTCCGGGTTGATACAGGACGAGAGGGATTTCCAATGATGTTGTCTAATGGATGATCGTGAGTCCATTTTTTGAGGTGTTCATGTGGCAGTTGTTGAGGAACTGAGGTAGCAGAGTCGATGTCTCCTGAAGAAGGTGGTTCTAATGATGATTCAGGAGTAGCAAATATGTTTTCAAATGGAGCATCTTCAGGAGTAGCAAAGGGATTAACTTCATCATTGATGCCAGAAACATTTCCATGATGTATATTTGAAGAATGATGATTTGTTGATGAGACTGAAGGATCAGCAGCAGGTGCTTCTTGACTTAAAGATATTGAGACTGAGGGATTGACTTCATTCACTGGAATATGAGCATCCTCTGTTGTAGGGATCAACACCTCATTAGTAATTGAGTCATACAGTTCATCAAACATAGGATCAAACAATTTCTTTACATCATCTTCAGATGGAGGTACATATGGAGTTTCTTGAGAGGAGTTTGGAACAAGGGATGAACCAATGGGACTGTTTTGAAGTGCGGGTCCTGAGCTGGAGTGTCCAGGAGCCATTTGACCGGTCAGCTCATCAAACGTAACGTGAATTGTTTCCATGATATTTCGGGTTCTTTTGTTGTAGATTCGGTATCCCTTTTTGTTTGATGCATATCCTACAAATACTCCAATGTCAGCTTTGGCCCTAAGTTTGCCTAAGTCTTGACCCTCATTAGTTGGATAGCACAATGCACCAAACACACGAAGGAAAGATAGATTCGGTTTTCTGTTGTGGACAAGTTCATATGGAGTTTTTCCATGAATAGTGTGAATCAGGGAACGATTTTGTGTGTAGCATGCAGTGGCAATTGCTTCAGCCCAGAGAAACATTGGAACCTTTGAGTAGATCAGCATTGTTCTAGCAGCTTCAAAAAGAGTACGATTTCGTCTTTCAACTACACCGTTCTGTTGAGGGGTTCGTGGAACACTTCTTTGATGGCTGATTCCAACGCTTTCATAGAATTCACTAAGTTGTTTGTTGACAAACTCAGTTCCATTGTCTGTTCTGATAATTCTGACAGTTTTGTTTAGTCGAACCTACAGCTGTTTGATGAGTTTGATGATGATATCAGGAGTTTTATCCTTTGTCCTTAAGAACTTGACCCAGGTGAATCTAGAGTAATCATCAACCACAACTAACACATATTTCTTCCCAAAGATATTCTGCACCCTCATTGGTCCACATAAATCCATATGAATCATATGAAGAACTTTTGTGACGGAGTTAGTAGGTTTGGGTTTATGGGCATACTTCTTGCTTTTTCCCAATTGACATGCTGAACAAAGATGATCCTTTTCATACTTTAGTCTAGGTAAACCTACAACTAAGTCCTTTCTTGAAAGATCGTTAATGGTGCCGAAGTTCAAGTGATTGAGACGACGATGCCATAACCATGACTTTGTTTTTGAAGCCTTAGATAACAAGCAGATTGGAGAGGCCCTCATCATGTCATCGATAGAGATGGTGTAAAGGTTTGAGCCACGAGTTCCTTTCAACAGTTCCTTACCATTAAGATCTCTAACAAAGCAGGTATGTTTTCTGAAGGCTACTTCTTGATCAGAATCACAGAATTGACCAACAGAGAACAGATTATGACCTAAACCTTCCACATAATACACTCTAGAGATGACACTATCACCAACAACATAATCTCCATAACCCATAAGAGCACCGAAATGATCATTACCAAATCTAACAGTCCCGATGAATTTGCTCACGAAGTTCATGAGCCGCGACCGGTCTCCAGTCATATGCTTGGAACAGCCTGAGTCCAGGTACCACAGAACGATTTGAACGATCTGCAGTTGAACACAGACAAGAATGGATAACTGGATAATTGGGATCCCCATGCAAGAATGGGTTCCATTTGGTTAGTTACAATGGTTGGACCACCCACATCAGAAATAGAAGCATTCATATCAGAAAGTGAGGCAATGGAATCATTGTGACTAGATGCAGTACTAGTGTCTATATTAGCCCTGTTCACAGTGTGATCACTTCTTAAAGGAATAGTTCTACCAGTAGGCATCCATTTTCTAGTGGGCATTATCTGATTAGTCTTATAACCAACAGGTTTCCAATAGAAGCCTATTTTACTGAATGTTCTTCCTGTGGGTTTCCACTGTTTTCTAACTTTCTTTCGTTTTTGCCTTTTAGCCTTCTTAGCATGAGTTTTAGCATTAACAATATGAACTGGACAATTAACATCATTAGACAGAATATTAACACCACATTCATGTTTAGAGGCAGAATTCAAGCAGACATCAGTACAAGGTTTGCAAATGGTATCAGAATTCGAATTAATTACAGTACGCCTATGGCTAATACTAGAATCAACACGATTCGTTTTATTCGATTCAAACTTAAAGTTCCTAGATTGTTCTTCTACTCTTTTCCAGTGCACATTCTTAGCTTGCGAGGTCCTATCATTCCTTGTATTGTCTTGAGACTTTGACCTGCTCCCTTTAATGTCACTGATTACTCCTGTAGAGGGAATGGGAACATTAGTTTGTTTTACTACTCTTTGCACCACCTGTTTAGATGTGCTGGGATCTGAACTACATGCAGGTGCACTACGGTTCACATTCTTAAGACTAGAGGTACTGAGATTTGTACTCCTAGAAGGCACACTTGAGTTCTCTTTCTTAGCATTGACAGATCTAGAATCTGAACTGCTCAAGGGTACACTACGGCTCACATTCAAAACATTGGGAATCGAGTGCATATCATATTTGGCCTTAGGCATTGAGCATAGAATCAAAGGGTTAAATCTCTCACCTAATGTCTTTGGGCATATTGTGATCAAGCATTCTAAGATTTCTTGAGATCGTTTGGCATATAAGCATGCATGTCCAATTGCATTATCATGAGGTTTCTCTAGCTTATCCTCTTCAACAATCTCACGCAGGCATTCTAAGCAATCCTTAAGGGATGAGAAATATGTTTGAATGGCAAGTTTGTTGTTCCTTAGATGAGGAGGGACATATGTCACAGATAAAGCATATTTATTACAAGAGTGAACCTTTGATACAACATTCTCCCCATTGGTCATTGGCTTTTTCCCTTTTACCTGACCCTTCAGATTCTCAATTACCTTTTGCAATGAAGCTATTTGTTCGTTGTTTTTGTTACGAGTGACTTTAATTGATTCAAATAACTCATTGAAATGACGTTTAACCTTTTCATTTTCTTCTAGAAAACTTTTGTTTTCCTTTTGTAAAGCATTTACTAGGTTTTGAAGATGAAACGTTTGAGAATTCTGAGAATCTAAAGGAGGAGGCATTTGGGAGCCTGTCATATTGTTCGTTTGACCCTTTAATTGAGAGATTTGGGCTTTCAACTTTCTGATCGTGTTACACTGAGCTTGAATCTGTTCATCTCGTTTGTTAATTTGAAAAACTGCATCAAACTCTGGAGCATCTGAAGATGTCTTGATATTTGAAGTTTTGACATTTTCTTTGAGATGTTGATATTTTAGTTGTAGATTAAAATACTCAACTTCTAGTTTAGAAAAATGTTTAACCAAATTGTCATGATCATCCAGTTCAATTTTCTCATTTAGTTTAGAATTAGTTTTTTCAAGCTCAATGACACGATCATGGGAGACTTTCAGGGCCACAGATAGTTCATGAAATTTGGAAGCATTAATAGAGCAATTTGAAGCAGTGAAAAAGACATCTTGAGCAACACATTCAGTAATAAGATTCTCATTTAATGTATGCAGGTTCTTTCTCTCAATCTCATTATATTTTAGTGCACGCTCATAGTCACTAACTTCAATAACCATTGCATCAAATTCCTTTTCCATACCCTTAATATCAGTTTCTACCCCCTTTTTAAGACTCTCAAAGTGATCTTTTAGAAGTTTAAAGAAGGGCATGACCTCAGTTAAATAACATTCTTTCATTTGTTCAAAACCTCTTTCTCCTTCAGTTATACCAGTGGGTGTGATCCTTTTCTTGCAAGTTTTCTCAAAATCAACAAATAGTTGAAATATAACGTATTGGCTAATTAATGTCTTGCTTTTAGTGGCAATTGTTCTAGGAACAAGATGCATTGGTGTATTAGGAGGATACACAGTCGCTCTAGGCATTTTCCAAAGGGGAGGGTTTGTTTCAATAATATTTTCCGCTTTCTGCTTATCTAAATCCTTTTTCCAGAAGACTTGTTCGGGAGTCAACAAAGTCTGAGGCTTAAACTTGTTCAAGGAAATCCAGTTTTCCTTCTTGTAATCATGAGGAGAGATGATTATGTTTTTCTCTTTGCATTTGGGATCATTTTGTTTCTTATTCATCTTTTCCCTAGTGATTTCATTCAATATCTTATCTTCCTCAGTGCACTCAACGCAACTAGGTTTCTGCCTAGGCTTAAGGACTTCATTACCATCATAAAGCACCTTATGAGCATTTCTAGCCTTTTTAATTACCTCTGGATTTGGTTCCTCAACAAGGGGAATGCTATGCTTATCGCTTAAGACACGATGTTTCGTGACCATGTGAGCAGTCTGAATGGTGTTTCCTTGTATGTACAACTTGTTTTCAAGTTTGTTTTTCAAAGTTTTCAGATTAGAAAAATCTCTCAAGAGTTTTGATTCCTTTGCATTAAATTCTTGCTTAAGCATTTTCACATTTTCTTGAAGTTCTTGTTTTTGCTTAGCTGTTTTAGAAAGTTTTTCTTGCAAGGAATGTAATTCTTGTTTCAATACTTCTTCTCTAAACTTACTTTTTCTAATTACTGTAATTACTTGGTCATCCATTTCCTGCTCACGAGTGGTCAACTCAAATTTTGCACGTTGTTCATAAATAGCAACACGTTCCTTACAGGCATTTAGTTCAGAAATTACGGAATCATCAGGAGCACATGCAGTGTATTCATCAAAGACATAGTCATTGTTGACTGCAGAAGATGCATCACTTGGTACAACTTTACTTTCACTTTGTTTCACGTATTGATCGTATGGGACAATATTGTTATTACCCATATTTTCAACATTTGATTCAATAGTTTCAGTTGATTGTACTTTGTCATGCATCTGTTGCACATCAGCATCATCGTATAGTTTTAATACCTCTGAGATTAGTTTGTCCTTGGATGTGCCAGCTTGTGGTGAAGAAGAGACCTTGGGAGAAACCATTGGAGAAATGCTAGCCATGAAAATTGTGTGTGCAGTAGGTCCATCATCTACATCAGAGTCGTATGCATCACAGTCAGCGACTTGAAAGGCATTCTGATGATTGTGACCTATCTCCTGAATAGGCTGCTCATCCACATCTGCATCATAGGTCTTGGCATTGCCCTCAGCAAGAAATAGCAATTCCTCTTCATCCAAAGCAGCACCATTGTCTTGAGCTTGTGCCAGCAACATCTTATCTCTGAAGTAATCAGCATTCTGTGGACGCTTTGGAGATGTGCAGTTCCTTGCAATGTGTCCTTCACCCCCACAGTTGTAACATTTGATTGACTTAGCTTGACCTTGGTTACCATTTCTTCCTCGATTCTGGTTGCCAATATAACCTCTCTCAGCTCCACCTCTTCCCTGATCATACTGTCTTTCCTGAACTGGTTGCACCACGATCCTTCCATCTTTAACAGTGGCTTGATTATGTGGGTTAGATGCAGTTCTGAGGTTGTTGTTGGTTTGTGGGAGAGAATTCATGTTTTGACTAATGAGAAGAGCTAGTTGAGTAATGATGTTCCCCACGTGTGCATCAGCATCAGCTTGTTTGAACATAGGATCAGGGATGAGTTTGTGATTACCATTACCCAAGGGTATGACTTGTGATGCTTTGGTTGTGATTCCGATGTTTGAGTAGAAAGCTGTTGAGTCATTAGACGAGCTTGTCTCTCCCTGGTTGGTTTTGAACTGATTGAGAATCAATTTTTCAAACATAGCATGTCTCTCATTCTGAAGGAGGAAGGCATAGAGTTGCTCATAGTTTGTATTCTTCAATCCTTTAGTGAGCTTCACAGCTGTGACAAACTTGTGCCATTCGGGATTCATGTTGTTCACAAACTTTGAGTTCAGCTGAATGTTAGGCATAGTCATTCTGATGTTCCTCATGTCATTCACTAACTTATGAAATCTCACATAGTACTCATAGACACTCTCATCTGGTTTCATCTTGAAGTGCTCAAATTCGTCATAGAGTTGGGATTCTCTGTCTTCCATAGTTAATTCTGAACCTGAGAGAAGCATCTTAACATTATCCCAAACTGCCTTTGCATCAGTGTTATGATTGATCAGCTTGTAGATGTCTTTAGGAAGACCTTGAAGAACAATGTTTGAAGCCCTAATATCTGCATCGAATCTCTTTTTCTCCTTATCATCAAGCTCATCATACATCTTAGGTCTGTCCATTCCGTAAACAGGAGTACCATCTTCATTAGTATCAAGTATGTCTCTAGTCGTCTCAACTCGATATGGTCCTTCATCAATGGATTTGAGAATGTTGACACCATTTTCCTTTCCAAGGCAATACAATCTGATTCGTTGAGCCCAAGAGTCGTAGTCAGTTCTGTCAAGCATGGGTGGACGAGTATCTGAGCCAGTTGCTTGAACATCCTCGGCAACAGTGGAGATGACAGTAGGGACGTTGGTAGACATGTTAACAGATTATACGGGATTTTATAACTCTATGATTAAACCGGGAAATAGATTCTTTCACGGGATTTTACTAAATCAAGAGAAAACCGTAAACAATCACTCAAGTCGCTAGAAGATTATGAACTAAGTCGCTAGAAGATAATGCACTAAGTGGCTAGAAAATAATGCACTAAGTCGCTAACTCATAATTCGCTAGACAGCTAAGTCGCTAGAATCCCAAGTCGCTAGACAGAAAGCAAGTCGCTAAGTAGTAACTCGCTACAGACCAAGTCGCTAGCCAAATTTTGGCAGCAATTCGCTACACAAGTCGCTAGAGATACAAGTCGCTAAAGAGCAACTCGCTACAGACCAAGTCGCTACCACCAAGTCGCTACTCGTAGTGGAGAGTCCACTACTTGTACTTTAACTCGCTAGATCTAACTCGCTAGCTCCAACACTGTAAGTCGCTACAAAAATGTGAAGCAAGTCGCTACCAAGAAAATACTCCGTGAGCTAAGTCGCTAGCTTGAAAAACCATATAAACATCACTTTTCAATCCAAAAACAACCCAACCAAGATGATTCAAGCTTACCAAATGAAAACCTAAGCACTTGTGATGATTCTAAACATAAAAGTACCAACAAAATTCAAACTTTAGCACAAGAAATCACCCAAATGATGCAAAAACCACTAAACTTTTTCAAACTCAAAAACCACCTAAAAACTACTATAAATCCAAAGATGTGCAAGATATGATCTAACCATGGCTCTTGATACCAATTGTAAGATATAACTTTTCACATACACATCAAACCATAACACAAAGTAGCATATAGATGGAATTCTAGAGAGAGAAAGTTAGAGGTTTAGGGAACTTAGTGAGAGAAAGTGAAAGATATTATTATGAGCTCCAACTCTCTACCTTGGAAGGTAGAGAGTATTTATAGTCTTACATAAATCGCCACACAACGGGCTGTGGATCAGGCATACAGTGGGTAAAGACCCGTCCGTCCTCCACGGTGTTACTTAACTAAATACTACTTAACTAAAAAGAACTACGACTACGAGCTTTCTAACGATTACATATACTTGAGGTGACCGACTCTTTAATACCGGGAATTTCTAATTCCTAACACTCTAGGACATGCTAACCCCCTTACCACTTCTCTGACTGGTGGTGAGGATAATGGAGGACCTGCTGATGGAGGTGCTGATAGCAATGGTAGTGAAGGTGATGGTTGGAGCTCTTCAGGAGGAGCTATTGTTGCAAGAGGGGGAACACTCGAGACTCTTTCAGAGGTCTCATCATCTGTATCTTCATATGGAGATACATAGGAGCTGATCTCTGAGCTATCTTCCTTGATTAGTGCATCCTGAGGCTCTGGTTGTAGTGATGAAGGACCAGCAGGAAAAGGATTTGAAAGAACCATTGAATGTCTTCTCTTCCTAGATACAACCTTATCATACTCTTCTCTTTCAACTCTCCCAGGGTTTTTCAACACAAAGTCATCCCATGAACTATCAGATGAACTGCTAGAAGAAAGATTGATTGGACTTGATTGACTCATGGTGTTGTTGGAAAAATGATCTTTGAGAGTGAAAGTTTTGGAGTATGTGATTAGAGTGGTTTGTGTTAAATGGTTTGTTAAATAAGTTGGATTCAAGAAGTTCATGAGGGGAAGGTGTAAGTAGTTGAGAAGTTAATTGGAGTCCTGTGGCCTTGGAAAGTGTATCAGTGTTTGAGAGTTGACTTTATTGAGTATAGCCACTGCTATGTTCATTTATACATATACACTAACCATTGCCAAAACTCAACAGTGATTCCAGTATTTGGTTTATGTTCGTGATTTGCAGAGTTGAAGGATTCCTTTGTTCACATTGAATAGGTTACTCTTTGGTGATTGACTTTCTAGTTGTCCACTGATGTTTATACATAAATTATTGTTTAACAGTGGGAACTATTCTGAAACCAGTGGTAACAAGTTTGCTTTTACAGTGGAAAAGGGAAAACAGAGGAACTTCATTAATAGAACTTGATTCAATACAACCAAAAGTTAAAGTACTACTTATCATTAAAACATAAAAGACTGCAACCTATCACATTCTACATCTAATTTCAGCTACTCCATTGGTTTCTTGCCTTTGCCCACATAGTCATGCTTGTTTTTCTGTGCCCTCTTCCTTTTGTTCTCAAAGGTGGATTGCATTCTTGGACATGGAAGACCAAGAACTTGTGGAGGAGGTTTTGGTAGCATTGCAGCCTTTGTTGGAATGGAGATCTGCTTCATATTGGAGATAGCTGTTTCCAGTGCTATTGAAAGAGCTTTTGGCAAATCTTTAGCCATGGAAAAAGTTTCATCATTCACCTCATCATCATCAGATGAGCTGGAGTAGAACTTAAGAGATTTTGCAGGCTTAGCTGCAGGCATTCGCTTAGCAGTTTCTTTGGTATACCTTTTTGATTAAGAGCCAGCCCCTGGTGGAAAGTATCTACACCATCCTGATGCTTCAGAGGAGGACTCTGACTCAATTATATATTCTTCTTCTGAGTCTGAAGAGATGTTGATGGTTTTGGAGGGATTACTCATGTTTATTTTAGGGTTTTGGATGTTTGAATGTGATTTGATGAAGATTTCATCAAGCCAAGCCTCCTTATATAGACAAGGTCGGTTGAAAGAGTTATTTAATGAGAATATTTACTTTTTCCTATTTTGGTAGGTTAAGGAGTAAATATAGATATTATCAAGTTGACTTTGGAAGATATTTTACTTGGGTAATGGTTTGGTTAAAAGGTAACTTTGGTTAATATCAAGTTGGTTATTTCTATGTCTTACAAAAACATAACCAAGCTTTGGTGGGAATTGATGTTAAAAGGTGTATATCTGAGATACACAACAAATGGTTATTGATTCACCATGTCTTATACATATAAGAATCAACTAGTCTAGAGCAAATGGCTACTGGTAAAGACTTGTCAAATCCGTTTATGGTTGATAGTTTACCAAAAACTATATGGTTATCAACTCACCGTATTCTTTATGATTAAGAGTTGGCTAGTCCATAGCAAACGGCTCATGGTAAAGACATATCCAATCCGTTGATAGCTGATAGTTTGCTAAAAACTATGATAAGAGTAGTCTAGTTTTATATGATTTTATTTACCACTGCTCTATGAAATTTTTGTGAAAAAATTACCACTGCTAGTTCATAGTTTCCACTGACATTGTTATTTTACCACTGTTGTTCTAGCCGTTACAACTGATTATGTCAGTAGCTTATTTTTACTAGCCGTTGAAAGTAACCACTGATTGCAATATATATAAGTTTAAATTTTAAGAGAATTATCTTCTTTCCATATAATAACAAATACTTTCCAAAGATAATTTTTCTTGTGCAATAATTCTAAATCCTAACCCTATATATCTTTCTCTCTCAATTGGCTAGTCATTCTTTCAATTGTTACTGACATAATATCGTTTTTCATCAAAAGTTTCTATGGCACCTTTGAAATTTGCAGATGAGCACAACCTAGTGGCCTACCTACAAAAGTCTAATGAGAAGAGTGGCCCTGTTTATCATCAAATTGTGGACTTTCTACATACCACACATATAAGTATGCTTTGCTTTTAAAACCCACAATTTATATCTCTCAAATCAAACAGTTTTGGACTTCTGCTCAGTGCATAACACTTGAGATTGGAGATACACATGAAACAGTGGATGCTCTACGAGCCACTGTGGATGGGGTAACTATTGATGTTACTGAGGCATCCTTGAGGAGAGTACTCCAATTGGATGATCTCAATGGTCTCATCATATTACCTATGCCTGAAATTCATGATACTTTATCATCTATGGGGTATGATACCACTGACAAAAAGGCTACTTTCAAAAAGAGTGGTTTTTGTCCCCAATGGAGATTTTTGATTCATACTCTGTTGCATTGTCTCAGTCCAAAGAAAACATCTTATGAGCAATTTAGTTCAACCATGGCTTATCCTTTGGTTTGTCTAGTCACTGATAAGATTTTTAACTGGTCAAACTATATTTTTACAAGTATGAAAGGCAATGTACAGAGTAAAACAAAATTTTTAATGTATCCAAGGTTTGTGCAAGCAGTGCTAAATGAGTTTCAATTGCAACCTCACACTAATGTTTATCAAATCAGTTGCCTAAAGCCTAAAGTTTTTCAAAATTTGAACAAAGATGGCAATATGATTTTTACACCTCTCCTACCCCCAATGCTTGCTAAAATTACAACTGAACAAAACACACCCATAATTAATGTTCCAAACATTGATTATACTCCTTCAGTTTCCAAAACCTATGAGAGAAGGTCTAAACAACCAACTCCTCTCATGACAACACAGCAAGTTTCTGAACCTTTTCGTCTAGGAACAAGCAGTGGTGGTTCTAGACTTCAACCTAGTCCAACTAGGGAGGAATCTGAACCTTTGCCCCATGATTCACCTCTCCCAACCGGTAATACAGTTGGAAGTGATGAGGGCAATGGGAACCAATTGGAATTGATGGTTTTGTGTACCAAGTTAGCAAAGCAGGTTGAATCTCTACAGAAGGACTTGGCAAATGTCAAGAAGCAACATGTCAAGGATGTTCAACACTTAAAGACAGAGATTCAGACCTTAAAGGAGGAGGTACAAGGGTTGAAACAGCAAAAGAAGACTGCAAAGTTGGTGATTTCATCTTCATCCTCACCTACTGATGGTGATTCAGCTGATCATGATTTGGGAAATTCTTCCAAACAGGGGAGGACAACAGGTGCTGATACTGAGGGGAGGATAATTGATTTTGGAGATGAAGGAGATACAAGTAAAAGAGCAAAGGAAACTGAAACTCATGGAGAGCAACTTGAAGATCAAGACATTTTTCAAACTGCAACTGATTTTACCACTGATGTTATTTCCACTGCAGAGCCAATTTTTGACACTGCAAGTGAAGAATTTGATAATCTGAAGAAAGACAAAGGTTAAGCAGTTATGGAAGATGTAGAGCAAACTGGAAGCAAAATTTCAAAGAAAAGACAAACTCAGATTGCTCTTGATAGAGATCTTTCAGAGAAGATAGCAGAAGAACAAGTTGCTGAGAAGAAAAGATTGAAAGAAATGGAAGTTGCAAGCTTTTTGGAGGCTAAAAGATTGGATAGAATGGAAGATACTGAAGATTCACTTTCAACTGTTCAACCTACAATTCTAAAAGAGAAGACTCCAGAGTTTAGCTATGTTCCTACTGAAGAAGATATTCAATTCTTGATTGCAAATAATCCAGAGATCAAGAAAAAGGCAATTGACCTTGTAGCTGATGCATCCTTACCTGAAGAACAAAGATCTGCTCAGTTGAAGGATTTCATTATAATGAAGAACTATCAAGCACTTCAAAATGTAATTAGTTCAGTCAAAAAGGGCCAAAAGAATCAAAAGAAACCAAGACAACCTACCAAGGCACAAATTCTTTCATATATGAAGATTTATTGTTGTCATGTTGGTAATTGGAAGAAGCATCAATTTAGAGGAATGCCTGATGATCAAGTTGAAAAGGCTTACTACAGAGTTGTAAAATAAGATAAAGCTTTTACTCCAATGGGATCTGAAGAAGAAGCAAAAAGGTTTCCTAGATTGAAGAGAAAGGCCAAAGTAAGTGATTCTCAAACTGTTAAGAAGACTAAGGTTGATGAAGATCAAACAATGTCTACGGAGAAGGAAATTCCTACAGAGAAATTCACTGAAGAACAACTGACTGGAATGATTGTGATTATGGAAGAAGATTTTCATCCAGAACCACTGCAAGTTCGACATCCTATTATTGATTGGTAAGTTTTCACTGCTAGCAATTTAGCTCCATCATGGAAGATCACAAGGCTGGGAGGTGAAACTTCATCATTCATGACATTTGAAGATCTTATTAAAACTTTTGACATAGATGACCTTAATACACTATGGAGATTAGTTCAAGAAAGGTTTAATGCTCAAGATCTCAAAGATACTAAGGAGATGCAGTTATGGGTGAATCTTAGAAGGCTCTATGAACCAAATGTTGATGATGACTTCTGGAAAACCTTATTCACAAGTTTTGGTACTAAATGGTTTTACTATGATTTATGTGAAGTTCATCATGTTTCTACGACTAATGGAGAAGAATTTTTCATGCTTGCTGAGAAAGAATATCCTCTTAGAGCTGGAGCTCTTACAGTGATGTTAACCTTACCAATAAGAGTTAATGAAGTCACTGAAAAAGTCAGAGCATTATTACATAGGCTTCAAGATCAATGTTCAAGAGCCATACAGAAGTTAAGAAAGAAGTGAAGTGTTTGATTGAATTCCCCAAATCCTTGAAGATAATGCATATTGAAGAAACTTATTGATTTGCAGAGAAATCATAAGTTTAGGGGAGGATTGTTGGGAATAATCCGTTACCACGGGTAGTATGTGGTTTACACTGCTCGGATTAACACTAGCAGTGGAAACGAATTCCCACTGCCAGTTCATTATTACCACTGCTATTAGTTTATGTGAAGTTTAACGCGTCTAGATAAGTATAGAATAGATCTTGTGTATATTCTATTATGTTAGCTTTATACTTATCTTGTAAAGGACTCCTTGTTGTATAAAAGGAGATCCTAGGTCATTGTCTTAGGTACTTGTAATTACCTACGTATTACTCACAAGAGCTTCAAGGTGTAACCCTAGTGATAAGCTAAGATCACTCGTATTATTCATCAATAATATTGGAGCTTAAGTTTTGTGTTTAATCTGTGTTTATATACAATACATCATACAATCCATCTTCTAAGTATTACTAAGTAAATTCCGCGTGCTTAATAATATTATACAAAATATCATTGACACAAGGAGTGTGTCTAGATCCATCAGGTAGTGTGCCCATCACGACGTCCTCTAATAACACATCTACCTTGCATTTCATGATCCGGTCTCTAGACTTCTAAGCTTGAACTTTGGGTGGACGGTAAGTGGTGATGACTTAGTTATAGATATAGACTACCTGCTTGTTTTTCATTTTACACCAATTATGTATCCCATGTCTTATCCTACCCTTTAGTCATGAAGCGTGTCTAGGTGATGCAGCGAGCAATCTTTGCCGTGACATGTTAGTAATGACGAGTCACCCCTTAACCTTTGTCGTGTCTACCCATATTGCCTTCGAGAATTGTTTAGCCCTTAACTCTAGTGGTGGAGATTTGTGTAAACGCCAAGCTTATGATAGAATACATGCTATGACTGTGCGATTGAGTGATCACCCCGAAATTGACACTTAGATTAGTTGAGAGATTTGAGTGTTTGTTCCCCTTTCGTGAGGTGTTCAGCTTTGTTTTATTCTAGCATAAGGGATTTGTGAACTCATATTTTCCAGGTTTTGGTAGATATCTTTTTAGGAATCTATCTAATAATGTCTACCTGAGGGCAAGTAGAGTTCAAGTGGGGGGATATTTGATAACATCAAATAGTCCTGAATATTAAGTGTCAATTTCCCACGTTAATGCTCGTTATTTATATCATTTATATGGATTTACGCTTGTTTTCCATTGTTTTACACTTTCAGGTAAATTACGAGCATTGGAGCTAAAGAGACGCGGAAATGGAAACTTTACTAAAGATTTATCACAATATGATTATTTTGAAGAAGTTACGGCGTAACTCATCTCTCACATTACGCCGTAACTATTGCGTGAACAAGAAGTCCAACTTATCAAGAGGTTACGGCGTAACTTTTCCCAAAGGTTACGACGTAACTCCATTAGATCAAAAGAGGTTCCACGCCGCTGATACTTACGCCGTAACTACTGCATCACTTACGATGTAACCGAGTTTATTGAAGACTACGGCGTAACCACTTCTTAGGTTACGTCGTAACTAGCAGATCTAGTGCATTTACGGAGAAATAGAAGGTTACGGTGTAACTCCTCTATGGGTTACGCCGTAACCCAGACCTGGCCTATAAATACCCTACGAATTCCAGCATTTCAAAGCATCCCATTCCACACACAACATTCTGAGAACGTGGGAAAAAGCTCAAGGGAGGTCTAGGGAAGCATACGGAGCTGTTTCCAAGGGAGAAGTCACACCATTATGATAAGCTTTAGCGTTTATTATTTCTTTTACTTTCAATTCATGTATTTCGTACCTTTGAATATTGAATTGATGTGCATGATTAATATGAGCGGCTAAGCACCATTTGGTGCTAGCCTAGTTATGATTCCTTAATTGTTTTGTTTGCGTTTACCTTTACTTCCGTACAATTATTTCTAAGTGTATGCATGCATAGTTCTTTGGTAGTCACCCCTGGTTCGGTAGTTTTGAATGGCGATAGAGGCCAATTGCCTAGGAGATATGACCAACTGACCCTAGGTGAGCGGACTGAGACGGGAAGGGTAAGATATGACCAACTGACGACCCTTTCTACTTGTGCGATTTGACCAACTGATCACCTATCGTTTGGATGAACTTAAGAATTGGGGGTGTAGTGTCTAAGTTCCTAACGGCCGGGCACTCACTATTTAGAATCTAGCATGTAGCGGTACTTAATGACTCGGCTTAGGGGACCAGGAACAACAGGACTTATGACGGTGCGCCTGATTTCTCCTGTGGTGGCATCTTTGCTGATAGGTTAGGGCGAATTGACCAAATGCTGTCCTCTCGAATTTGACCCCACCTGAAGTAATTGGAAGTAGGTAGACGTAGACATAACTAGTTAGGAGGATTAACTAGGTTAGCACCACTATTCCTCTATTGATTTCCCTTCTACCATTTATTTGCTTTTATATTCTGCATTAGTAGTTTAATTAATCAAAACCCTATCAATCCATTTATATTCTGTGACAATTAGACTTAGTAATTATCCGACACACATAGCTCTTGGGACAACCTCGACTTTACCATTTACTACACTACACACGACCGGGTACACTGCCCGTAAGTGCATTAGGGTAGACCATATGTATAGCGAGACACTATAAATATTAAGACCTGGTCAGTAAAACCTGCATCATTGACCATCAATCTTTTTCATTGTGTGCCCGAATTGGTGAATGTATATTTCTGGTACAGTTGCTGAGCTGGTGAGCATGTTGTTGTAAGGATGGGTTTGGAGGATATCTACAACAATCTTGCACAATGACTCTAAGCACGTGAAATTCTCAAAATCGACCTTGAGGTTTTTCTTTCCAATTTTCTTGCTGTAATCAGTTGGGAAATATCATTCATTGTGAGCTCATTTGGTGCATTGACATTTTCCATGATGACGTCCATTTCGTGATCTGAAAGGTATTGAGACAAAAGAACCAACATATCGAAAGACATTATGTTAGTCAAAAGTTGATTTTATTGTCCAATTGTTGAATTTGTTATGTTATTGAATGTTACGAGTCCAAAGTCACATATTGTCCAATAGTCCAAAGTTGACGTGATAAGTTACGTAAGAATGATAATTTTGAATGTTTAATGTCCAAAGTTTACTTAATCACATAAGGTTTTAACTTTTGTAGTTTATTAGTGACATTTTGGTTTTGTGACATTATGAGTAATTTATTACAAGTTTGTACGCGTAACATTTCAAAAGTTTTAGTTACAAATTGGCTTAAGCATAGGTTTGTAAGCTTATGCGTAAACAATGTGACCTTAAGCGTAGGAATAAGCTTATGAGTAGGAATCACCCATAGGCGTAAAAATCTTACGCGTAGGAATGGACCCTTAGCATAAGGCTTACACGTAAGCTTAGGTTAGGGACTTACGCGTAAGGTTTACTCGTAAGAGCAAGCCTTATGCGTAGAAATCCAAGTTTATGCATATCCTTCACAGGATACGCGTAGTCCATTGTAGACCCTTATGCGTAAGAGTTACGCGTAAGATTTCTCTTATGCGTAACATCTACACATAAGGTATTCCATAAGCGTAGATTCCATTTTAACCTTGATTCTGAAACTTGTACGCGTAGAAGCCTGTAATAGATCAAACATAACACTCATTTTAACATGTTTTAAACCATTTTCAAGATCACAATCATGTTATGCAAGTTACGCGTAAGATATGTTTAGGCGTAGGCTAAAACCTTAAGTATTCAAATCCTACTCGTAATCAATTTAACCATGGAAAATCAACCAAATGAATTCTGGAAGTCTAAGAAGCTATATGAGATGTTTACAACAAGTTTTAACATCAAATTCACCTTGAATCAAGAATACCCAATTCAACGCGTTCATAAACCCTAAAGTTTGATTTTTCAAAATAGATGTTTCTGGGTATGATTCAAAGGTGATAATGATCAATTAAATATGTAACAAGCATCTTCCAAACATCTAATTATCCAGAAACACTCACAATTGAAAACCCCCAAATCCACGCATAAACCCTAAAACACGAATGTGATTAAAAACGTTTTATGGGTTGGAAATCTTGATGGAAATGATTATAAGACTTGTTTTTAACCATTTTAACACAAACCATTTCATCAAAACATCATTTTCCAAAATTTTTATTTATACGCGTAGGCGTATGAACACACAAATCACTTGTTTGGAAAATCTAACCGTTGAAATCGTTTAGGATTAAAAGCCTATGTTTGTAATGATGATTAGAAGCTAAAACAACTTACAAATACAGATTTTGAAGCACGGATTTGAAGTTTAATTCTTAGGCATGGATGATGGTGGTTGAAGAAGTAAATGATAGTAATAAATGAGTTGAAGTAGTTTGGTGGGGATTTTGTATAAAATTAGTTTTAACTTTTGACAATAATAGCCCCTTCACCTCAATCATTTTCAACCACGGCCCATAACTACCATTTTGGTTAAGCAAAACGTGATTGTTTGGAAAGAAACTTGACGAAACTCCCCCTCGACTTTAGAAATAGTGAAATTTTACAAATTTGAGTCCGAGGGGAGTTTTAAAACAAGAAACGTATCCACCATTATCAAAGATATAACCAATTTGGATAACATGCAAGCACAAGGTTTTATGAAACTGAAAAATATTTACATTCTCCCCCTCAACACTTGTCTGGGAAAAGTAATGAAATGGTTGATAGAGCAAACTGTTGACAGAAGATTTGTACTTGCAATGTTTGAAGAAATTTAGATAGAAGAATATTTTTGTATTTTATCAGATTTTATATTTTTCTATTTTTGTTTTTGATAAATATATTTACAAAAAAGGTTTTGGTGTTTGACTGGTTTTAGGAAGGTGTTAAAAGTGCATCCAGTTCCTCTGGAGTCAAACACCTCATGCCAATCCGGTGGATCAACTCAGTAAACATAGCAGGAGCTAAGGCTTTGGTGAGAAGGTCCGCCAGTTGGTGTTTAGTACCAACAAAATATAATTTAACGATACCCTTTTCCATATGATCCTTTATGAAATGATATCGAAGATCGATGTGCTTGGACTTCGAATGTTGAATGGTATTGCACGAGATCGCAATAGCACTTCGATTGTCGGACTACACCGGAATTCTGTCAAATACGTAACCATAGTCTTTGAGTTGTGTTCTCATGCAAATGACTTGAGCACAACACGCTGACATGGCTACATATTCTGCTTCGGTTGAGGAAACCGATGTACAATCATGTTTCTTCGATTGCCATGACACCAGTTTATCACCAAGGAATTGCAAACCAACTGAAGTGCTTTTCCGAGAATCTAAGCAGCCTGCGTGATCAGCGTCTGAAAAAGCTATTAGTTCAAAACAAGAATCCTTCGGATACCAGATCCCCAAATTAATGGTTCCCTTGATGTATCAGAGGATTCTTTTAGCCTAAGAGAGGTGTGTCTCAGTTGGTCACGACTGATAATGGGAGCAAAGATATACAGCAAATAAAATGTCACGTCTACTGGCTGTTAAATACATGAGAGACCCAATAATACTTCAGTATTTGGTAGGGTCAACCAATTTGCCATGCAAATCAGCGTCCAGTTTTTTTGATATGTGCCATTGGTGTGGCATAGGTATCACAGCTTTGCATTCCATATTTGTTTAAAATTTCAAGAGCATATTTGGACTGACTTCGGAAAATACCACGAGGTGATTGATGAACTTGTAGTCCTAAGAAGAATGTAAGTTCACCCATCATGGACATTTCAAAATGTGTTTTCATAAGTTTTGAAAAAGCGTTTGAGTACTTTTTATGTGTTGACCCAAAAATGATGTCATCCACGTAAATTTGAACGATTAAGATATGTTCCCTGTGATATTGTATAAACAGTGTTGGGTCGACCGATCCTTTGGCAAAATTATGAGATAGGAGAAAGGATGACAACTCATCATACCACGCCCGAGGGGCTTGTTTGAGACCTTAGAGAGCCTTGTTCAGTTTGTAAACGTGATTAGGGAACTCTGGATCAACAAATCCTTCTGGCTGACTAACATACACCATTTCCTTCAGGTTACCATTCAGAAAAGCAGTTTTGACATCCATCTGATAGACCGTGATGTTCATGTGAGCCGCGAATGCCAGAAAAATCCGTACAGCCTCAAGTCTAGCAACCGGGGCGAATGATTCTTCGAAGTCAAGCCGCTCTTTTTGTCTATAACCCTTAGCCACCAGACGTGACTTATTTCTGATAACTATACCTTCAACATCTAACTTGTTTTTCCAAATCCATTTGAGACCAATAACATAGACCCCTGTTGGTTTTTCAACCAATTCCCATACTTCAAGACGTTTAAACTAATTTAATTCTTCTTGCATGGATTCAATCCAGTTGTCGTAAGTCATTGCTTCTTTAATGTTTTTGGGTTCAGATTGGCAGACGGTAAGTGCATAAATGCAATGTTCACCGTCAGTCTGAAGGCGTTGTCTAGTTACGACTGGTTGATTCGGGTTTCCAATAATGTTCACAAGAGGATGGTCTTTAGTCCAACGATGTGTGGAGGGTTGATGTTGATATACATTACGTAGATTAGGTGGATTCAAATGGCTTGTAGATGATTCCGCAACATCAGAAGTTGCAGTTTCATTAGCGAAAGGGTTAAAGAACACATTTGGATCGTAATCTTCGGGTGTAGGTACATCTTGAGTCAGAAGATCATCAGCTGGTTCAGAGTCATTGGATGCAGTTTGTTCGGCTGTTGTTGTAGAATAAATTGGAGGTGCTTCTTCAACAATTGTTGTTGTTGCAGGTGTATCAGGGATTGGATTTGTATGAGGTTGAGCAGCGGAAACAGTTGATACATCTGGAGCACGTTGATCAATATCATCACTAAACAGAGGAGCAAATAGCTGTTCTATTTGACGACGAGTAAGTTGTATGCTTGGTTCAGCTGATGATGTGGTTTGGGGGAAGTTTAGACGGTTATGTCCGGGTTCCAAGCTGTTTTGCTCAGAAGCCATTTCAGTAAGCTCATCGAAATTGGCATGAATCGTTTCCATAATCTCCCTTGTACGACGGTTCCAGATTCGGTATCCTTTAGATTTGTCACAGTATCCAACGAAGACTCCAATGTTAGCTTTAGCTTTGAGCTTTCCAAAGTCATCACGATCATTATTCAGGTAACAAAGAGAGCCAAATACATGAAAGTGTTTGAGATTCGGTTTGCGATTATGGATAAGCTCATAAGGTGTTTTGTTCTGGCGTTTAGTGATCATAGAACGGTTCTGAGTGTAGAATGCAGTTGACCCATCTTCAGCCCACAAGTAATCTGGAAGTTTTGCATTTATCAACATCGTTCTTGCAGCTTCCACTAACGTACGGTTTCGTCTTTCGACAACTCCATTTTGTTCTGGTGTCCGTATAATTGATGTTTGATGCTTAATTCCTACTTTCTCATAATATTCACGAAGAGTTTGATTCACAAATTCAGTTCCTATGTCTGTTCTAATTTGTCTGACTGTGTTCCGGAGCTGAACTTGAATTTTCGTGAGAAAGGTGATGATCATTTGTGGAGCTTGATCTTTAGTTCGTAGAAAGTAGACCCAAGTCCATCTTGAGTAGTCATTGACGATTACAAGAATGTAGCGTTTTCCATTGATCGTCTGTACACGAATCGGGCCACACAAATCCATGTGAAGAAAATGTACGAATCCATGTGAAGAAGATGAAGCACATGTTGTGAGCTGTGTTCCACCTTTGAAGAAAAGTGAGCCCGAGTGCTTTTCCTTTGTTCACACGGTGAACATAGATGATCTTTAGAATACCGAAATCTTGGAAGTCCTTCAACGAGTTTGTATCGTGCAAGATTGGTTATGGTTTGAAAGTTCAAATGTGAAAGTCGACGGTGCCACAACCAAGATTTTGTTGATGTTGCCTTAGAAAGTAGGCAGATGGGAGATGAAGCCATCATGTCTTGCATTGATATTGTGTAAAGACTTGATGTGCGGTTTCCAGACATAAGATCGTTTCCTTGTAGATCACGAATGAAACAAGTTTTCTCCCTAAATGCAACTTCCAAATCTCCATCACAAAATTGACCGACTGAGAAAAGATTGTGACCGAGACCTTCCACATAATAAACTCTGTGATGCAGGTTTTACTGACCAGGTTTTAATATTTATATAGTCTCGTTATACCTATGGTCTACCCTAATGCACTAACGAGCAGTGTACCTGGTCGTGTGTAGTGTAGTATTCGGTAAAACTGAGGTCGTCCCAAGAGCTATGTGTGTTGGATTATTACTAAGTCTAGGTGTCAAAGTTTTTAATATGACTATTATAAGGAATTAATTAATTAACTACTAAAGCAGATAAAACCATATAAAAGGCAAAGTATAAATCAATAGAGGAGAGTGGTGCTAACCTAGTTATTCCTCCTAGCTAGTAATGTCTACGTCTACTTACTTCCAATTACTTCAGGTGGGGTCAAAGTCGAGAGGACAACATTTGGTCAATTCGCCCTAACCTATCAACAAAGATGCCACCACAGGAGAAGTCAGGTGTCCCCTCATAAGTCCTGTTGTTCCTGGTCCCCTAAGCCAAGTCATTAAGTACCGCTACATGCTGATTTATAATAATGAGTGCCCGGGCATTAGCAACTTAAACACTCACCCCCTAATTCTTAAGTTCATTCAAACGGTAGGTGATCAGTTGGTCAAATCGCACAAGTAGAAAGGGTCGTCAGTTGGTCATATCTTACCCTTCCTATCTCAGTCTACTCACTTAGGGTCAGTTGGTCATATCTCCTAAGCAACTAGCCTCTACCGCCATTCAAAACTATCGAAACAAGGGTAGCTACCAATAAACTATGCATGCATAGACTTAGAAATAATTATACGGAAGTAATATAAATGTAAACAAAATAATTAAGGAATCATAACTAGGCCAGCACAAAGAGGTGCTTAGCCGCTCATATTAACCATACAAATCAATTCAATATTCAAAGTTACGAAATACATGAATCGAAAGTAAAGAAAATATAAAATGCTAATGCTTATCGTAGGGGAGTGATTTCTCCCTTGGAGACAGCTCCGTATGCTCTTCTAGACCTGCCTTTGGCTTCTTCCCACGTTCTTTGGTTGTGGTGTGTGGAATGGGATGCTTTGAAATGCTGGAAATCGTGGGGTATTTATAGGCCAGATCTGGGTTACGGCGTAAATAATATAAGAGTTACGCCGTAATCTTCAATTCCTTTGTAATTTGCACTAGATCTGCTGGTTACGGCGTAACCTTATGAGTGGTTATGCCGTATCTTCAATATTTCTCGGTTACGCCATAGTTGATGAAATAGTTACGGCGTAGTTATCAGGGCGTGGAACTTCATTTAACCTAATATAGTTACGTCGTAGCTTTTGGGGAGAGTTACGCCGTAACCTTCTGATTAGTTGGTTTTCTGAGTCACGCTTTAGTTACGGCGTAATGTGAGAGAAGAGTTACGCCGTAACTTCTTCAAAGTCAGCATACTATGATAAATCTTTTAATATTTCTCCAATTCCGCGTCTCTATAGCTCCAATGCTTGTAATTTACCTGAAAGTGGAAAACAATGGAAAACAAGCGTAAATCAATATAAATGATATATATTACAAGCATTATCGGGGTAAATTGACACTTAATATTTAGGACTATTTGATGTTATCAAATATCCCCCCACTTGAACTCTACTTGCCCTCAAGTAGACCTTATTAGAAAGATTCCTAAAAAGATAACCTGGAAAATATAAGT
The DNA here is from genome assembly GCA_019973895.1 of Chrysanthemum seticuspe. Taxonomy (NCBI): domain Eukaryota; kingdom Viridiplantae; phylum Streptophyta; class Magnoliopsida; order Asterales; family Asteraceae; genus Chrysanthemum; species Chrysanthemum seticuspe. Next base: position 208,547,255 of record BPTQ01000004.1, read on the forward strand.
TTACAAATCCCTTATGCTAGGATAATAAAACAAAGCCGAACACCTCACGAAATGGGAACAAAACACTCAAATCTATCAACTATTCTAAGTGTCAATTTTGGGGTGATCACTCAATCGCACAGTTATAGCATGTATTCTATCATAAGCTTGGCGGTTACACAAATCTCCACCACTAGAGTTAAGGGCTAAACAATTCTCGAAGGCAATATGGGTAGACACTGTTAGGAATTAGAAATTCCAGGTATTAAAGAGTCGGTCACCTCAAGTATATGTAATCGTTAGAAAGCTCGTAGTCGTAGTTCTTTTAAGTTAAGTAGTATTTAGTTAAGTAACACCGTGGAGGACGGACGGGTCTTTACCCACTGTATGCCTGATCCACAGCCCGATGTGTGGCGTTTTATGTAAGACTATAAATACTCTCTACCTCCCAAGGTAGAGAGTTGGAGCTCATAATAATATCTTTCACTTTCTCTCACTAAGTTCCCTAAACCTCTAACTTTCTCTCTCTAGAATTCCATTTATACGCCACTTTGTGTTATGGTTTGATGTGTATGTGAAAACTAATATCTTACAATTGGTATCAAGAGCCATGGTTAGATAATATCTTGCACATCTTTGGATTTTTAGTGGATTTTAGGTGGTTTTTGAGTTTGAAAAAGTTTAGTGGTTTGTGCATCATTTGGTTGATTTCTTGTGTTAAAGCTTGGATTTTGTTAGTAGTTTTATGTTTAGAATCATCACAAGTGTTTAGGTTTTCATTTGGTAAGCTTGAATCATCTTGGTCGGGTTGTTTTTGGATTGAAAAGTGATTTTTATGTTGTTTTTCATGCTAGCGACTTGACCTACGGAGTTGTTTCTTAGTAGAGACTTGCTTTGCAATTTTGTAGCGAGTTACAGTTTTGGAGCTAGCGACTAACAGTACAAGTAGTGGACTCTCCACTACGGGTAGCGACTTGGTGTTAGCGACTTGGTCTGTAGCGAGTTGCTCTTTAGCGACTTGAATCTTTAGCGACTTGATTAGCGAATTGCTGCCAAAATTTTGCTAGAGACTTGAGGCTTAGCGAGTTACTATTTAGCGACTTGCCTTTGTTTAGCGACTTGGGACTTTAGCGACTTGGTGGTATAGCGAATTAGGTGTTAGCGACTTGGTGCATTATCTTCTAGCGACTTGGGTGATTTTTTACGGTTTTCTCTTGATTTAGTAAAATCCCGTGAAAGAATCTATTTCCCGGTTTAATCATAGAGTTATAAAATCCCGTATAATCTGCTAACATGTCTACCAACGTTTCTACTATCATCTCAACTATTGCCGAGGATGTTCAAGCAGCTGGTTCAGATACTCGTCCACCCATGCTTGACAGAACTGACTACGATTCTTGGGCTCAACGAATCAGATTGTACTGTCTTGGTAAAGAAAATGGGGTTAACATTCTCAAATCAATCGATGAAGGACCCTACCGAGTTGAAACTACTAGAGATATACTTGATACTAATGAAGATGGAACTCCTATTTACGGAATGGACAGACCAAAAATGTATGATGAGCTTGATGATAAGGAGAAAAAGAGATTCGATGCAGATATCAGGGCTTCTAACATTGTTCTTCAAGGTCTTCCTAAAGACATCTACAAGCTGATCAATCACAACACCGAAGCAAAGGCAGTATGGGATAATGTCAAGATGCTTCTCTCAGGTTCTGAATTAACTATGGAAGACAGAGAATCACAACTCTATGACGAATTTGAACACTTCAAGATGAAACCAGATGAGAGTGTCTATGAGTACTATGTGAGATTTCATAAGTTGGTGAATGATATGAGGAACATCAGAATGACTATGCCTAACATTCAGCTAAACTCTAAATTTGTAAACAACAAGAATCCTGAATGGCACAAGTTTGTCACCTCTATGAAGCTCACTAAAGGATTGAAGAATACAAACTATGAGCAACTCTATGCCTTCCTCCTTCAGAATGAGATACATGCTATGTTTGAAAAACAGATTCTTAATCAGTTCAAAACCAACCAGGGAGAGACAAGCTCGTCTAATGACTCAACTGCCTTCTACTCAAACATCGGAATCACAACCAAAGCCTCACAAGTCATACCCATGGGTAATGGTAATCACAAACTCATTCCTGATCCTATGTTCAAACAAGCTGATGCTGATGCACACGTGGGTAACTTCATTAATCAACTAGCTCTTCTGATTAGTCAAAACATGAATTCTCTCCCACAAACCAACAACAACCTCAGAACAGCATCTAACCCATACAATCAAGCTACTGTTAAAGATGGGAGGATCGTGGTGCAACCAGTTCAGGAAAGACAGTATGATCAGGGAAGAGGTGGAGCTGGTAGAGGTTATGTTGGTAATCAGAATCGAGGAAGGAATGGTAATCAAGGTCAAGCTAAGCCGATCAAATGTTATAACTGTGGTGGTGAGGGACACATTGCAAGGAACTGCACATCTCCAAAGCGTCCACAGAATGCTGATTACTTTAGAGATAAGATGCTGCTTGTACAAGCTCAGGATAATGGTGCTGCTTTGGATGAAGAGGAATTGTTGTTTCTTGCTGAGGACAATGCCAAGACCTATGATGCAGATGTGGATGAGCAGCCTATTCAGGAGATAGGTCACAATCATCAGAATGCCTTTCAAGTCGCTGATTGTGATGCATACGACTCTGATGTGGATGATGGACCTACTGCACACACAATTTTTATGGCTAGCATTTCTCCAATGGTTTCTCCCAAGGTCTCTTCTTCACCACAAGCTGGCTCATCCAAAGACAAACTCATCTCAGAGGTATTAAAACTACACGATGACGCCGATGTGCAATAGATGCATGACAAAGTACAATCAACTGAAACTTTTGAATCAAATGTTAAAAATATGGGTAATATCAATATTGTCCCATATGATCAATATGAGAAACAAAGTGAAAGTGAAGTTGTACCAAGTGATGCATCTTCTGCAGTCAACAATGACTATGTTTTTAATGAATACACTGCATGTGCCTCTGATGATTCTGTAATTTCTGAACTAAATGCCTATAAAGAACGTGTTGCTATTTATGAACAACGTGCAAAATTTGAGTTGACCACTCGTGAGCAGGAAATGGATGACCAAGTGCGTACAATCATTAGAAAAAGTAATTTTAGAGAAAATGTATTAAAAAAAGAATTAAATTCCTTGCAAGAAAAGCTTTCTAAAACTGCTAAGAAAAAACAAGAACTTCAAGAAAATGTGAAAATGCTTAAGCAAGAATTTAATGCAAAGGAATCAAAACTCTTGAGAGATTTTTCTAATCTGAAAACTTTGAAAAACAAACTTGAAAACAAGTTGTACATACAAGGAAACACCATTCAGACTGCTCACATGATCACTAAGCATAGAGTTCTAAGCGATAAGCATAGTGTTCCCATTATAGATAAGCCCAACCCTGAGTACGGTAAGATAGCAAAAGCAGCTCAAAGTGTGATCTATGATGGCAATGAGATTCTTAAACCTAGACAAAAACCTAGTTGCGTTGAGTGCACTGAGGATGATAAGAAATTAGATGAAATCACTAGGGAGAAGATGAATAAGAAACTAAATGATCCTAAATGGAAAGAGATAAAGTAATTATCACTCCCCATGACTACAAGAAGGAAAACTGGATTTCCTTGAACAAGTTTAAGCCTCAGACATTGTTGACTCCCGAACAAGTTTTCTGGAAAATGGATTTAGATAAGCAGAAAGCTGAAAATATTGTTGAAACAAACCCTCCCCTTTGGAAAATGCCTAGAGCGACTGTGTATCCTCCTAATACACCAATGCATCTTGTTCCGAGAACAATTGCCACTAAAAGCAAGACCTTAATTAGCCAATATGTTATATTTCAACTATTTGTTGATTTTGAGAAAACTTGCAAGAAAAGGATCACACCCACTGGTATAACTGAAGGAGAAAGGGGTTTTGAGCAAATGAAAGAATGTTATTTAACTGAGGTCATGCCTTTCTTTAAACTTCTAAAAGATCACTTTGAGAGTCTTAAAAAGGGGATAGAAACTGATATTAAGGGAATGGAAAAGGAATTTGATGCAATGATAGTTGAAGTTAGTGACTATGAGCGTGCACTAAAATATAATGAGATTGAGAGGAAGAACTTGCATACATTAAATGAGACTCTTATTACTGAATGTGTTGCTCAAGATATGTTTTTCACTGCTTTAAATTGCTCTATTAATGCTTCCCAATTTCATGAACTATCTGTTGCCCTGAAAGTCTCCCATGATCGTGTCATTGAGCTTGAAAAAACTAATTCTAAACTAAACGAGAAAATTGAACTGGATGATCACGACAATTTGGTTAAACATTTTTCTAAACTAGAAGTTGAGCATTTTAATTTACAACTAAAATATCAACATCTTAAAGAAAATGTCAAAACTTCAAATATCAAGACATCCTCAGATGCTCCAGAGTTTGATGCAGTTTTTCAAATTAACAAACGTGATGAACAGATTCAAGCTCATTGCAACACGATCAGAAAGTTGAAAGCCCAAATCTCTCAATTAAAGGGTCAAACGAACAATATGACAGGCTCCCAAATGCCTCCTCCTTTAGACTCTCAGAATTCTCAAACGTTTCATCTTCAAAACCTAGTAAATGCATTACAAAAAGAAAATGAAAGTTTTCTAGAAGAAAATGAAAAGGTTAAACGTCATTTCAATGAGTTATTTGAATCAATAAAGGTCACTCGTAACAAAAATAACGAACAAATAGCTTCATTGCAAAAGGAAATTGAGAATCTGAAGAGTCAGGTAAAAGGGAAAATGCCTATGACCAATGGGGAGAATGGTGTATCAAAGGTTCACTCTTGTAATAAATATGCTTTGTCTGTGAAATATGTCCCTCCTCATCTCAGGAACAACAAACTTGCTGTTCAAACATACTTATCATCCTTTAAGGATTGCTTAGAATGTCTGCGTGAGATTGTTGAAGAGGATAAGTTAGAGAAACCTCATGATAATGCAATTGGACATGCATGCTTATATGCCAAACGATCTCAAGAAATCTTAGAATGCTTGATCACAATATGCCCAAAGTCATTAGGTGAGAGAGTTAATCCTTTGATTCCATGCTCGATGCCTAATGCCAAGTATGATATTCATTCGATTCCCAATGTTTTGAATGTGAACCGTAGTGTGCCTTTAAGTAGTTCAGATTCCAGATCTGTCAATGCTAAGAAAGAGAACTCAAGTGTGCCTTCTAGGAGTACAAATCTCAGTACTTCTAGTTTTAAGAAAGTGAACCTTGGTGTGCCTGCATGTAGTTCAGATCCCAGCACATCTAAACAGGTGATGCAAAGAGTAGTAAAACCAATTAATGTTCCCATTCCCTCTACAGGAGTAATCATTGACATTAAAGGGAGCAGGTCAAAGTCTCAAGACAATACAAGGAATGATAGGACCTCGCAAGCTAAGAATGTGCACTGGAAAAGAGTAGAAGAACAATCTAGGAACTTTAAGTTTGAACCGAATAAAACGAATCGTGTTGATTCTAGTATTAGCCATAGGCGTACTGTAATTAATTCGAATTCTGATACTATTTGCAAACCTTGTATTGATGTCTGCTTGAATTCTGTTTCTAATCATGAATGTGGTGTTAATGTTCTGCCTAATGATGTTAATTGTCCAGTTAATATTGTTAATGCTAAAATTCATGCTAAGAAGGCTAAAAGGCAAAAACGAAAGAAAGTTAGAAAATAGTGGAAACCCACAGGAAGAACATTCAGTAAAATAGGCTATTATTGGATACCTGTTGGGCATAAGACTAATCAGATAATGCCCACTAGAAAATGGATGCCTACTGGTAGAACTATTCCCTTAAGAAGTGAGCACACTGTGAACAGGGCTAATATAGACACTAGTACTGCATCTATTCACAATGATTCCATTGCCTCATTTTCTGATATGAATGCTTCTATTTTTGATGTGGGTGTTCCAACCATTGTTACTAACCAAATGGAACCCATTCTTGCATGGGGATCCCAATTATCCAGTTATCCATTCTTGTCTGTGTTCAACTGCAGATCGTTCAAATCGTTCTGTGGTACCTGGACTCAAGCTGTTCCAAGCATATGACTGGCGACCGGTCACGGCTCATGAACTTCGTGAGCAAATTCATCAGGACTGTTAGATTCGGGAATGATCATTTCGGTGCTATTATGGGTTATGGAGACTATGTTGTTGGCAAAAGTGTTATCTCCAGAGTTTACTATGTAGAAGGTCTTGGTCACAACTTGTTCTCTGTTGGTCAATTCTGCGATTCGGATCTAGAAGTAGCCTTCAGAAAACATACCTGCTTCGTTAGAGAACTTGATGGTAAGGAACTTTTAAGAGGTTCACGTGGTTCAAATCTATACACCATCTCCATCGAAGATATGATGAAGTCTTCTCCAATTTGCTTGCTGTCAAAGGCTTCTAAAACAAAGTCATGGTTATGGCATCGTCGTCTCAATCACCTGAACTTCGGCACCATCAATGATCTCACCAGAAAGGACTTAGTTGTAGGTTTACCTAGACTCAAGTACGAAAAGGATCATCTTTGTTCAGCATGTCAATTGGGAAAAAGCAAGAAGTATGCCCATAAACCCAAACCTACTAACTCTGTCACAGAAGTTCTTCATATGATTCATATGGATTTATGTGGACCAATGAGGGTGCAGAATATCTTTGGGAAGAAATATGTGTTAGTTGTGGTTGATGATTACTCTAGATTCACCTGGGTCAAGTTCTTAAGGACAAAGGATGAAACTCCTGATATCATCATCAAACTCATCAAACAGCTGCAGGTTCGACTTAACAAAACCGTCAGAATTATCAGAACAGACAATGGAACTGAGTTTGTCAACAAATAACTTAGTGAATTCTATGAAAGTGTTGGAATCAGCCATCAAAGAAGTGTTCCACGAACTCCTCAACAGAACGGTGTAGTTGAAAGACGAAATCGAACTCTTGTTGAAGCCGCTAGAACAATGCTGATTTACTCAAAGGTTCCAATGTTTCTCTGGGCTGAAGCAATTGCCACTGCATGCTACACACAAAATCGTTCCCTGATTCACACTGTTCATGGAAAAACTCCATATGAACTTGTCCACAATAGAAAACCTAATCTCTCTTTCCTTCGTGTGTTTGGTGCATTGTGTTATCCAACTAATGAGGGTCAAGACTTAGGCAAACTTAGGGCTAAAGCTGACCCGAAATATCACCAAACAAAAAGGGATACCGAATCTACAACAAAAGAACCCGAAATATCATGGAAACAATTCACGTTACGTTTGATGAGCTGACCGGTCAAATGGCTCCTGGACAGTCCAGTTCAGGACCCGCACTTCAAAACAGTCCCATTGGTTCATCCCTTGTTCCAAACTCCTCTCAAGAAACTCCATATGTACCTCCATCTGAAGATGATTTAAAGAAATTGTTTGATCCTATGTTTGATGAACTTTATGATCCAAGTACTAATGAGGTGTCGATCCCTACAACAGAGGCTGCTCATATTCCTGTGAATGAAGTCAATCCCTCAGTCTCAATATCTTTAAGTCAAGAAGCGCCTACTGCTGATCCTTCCGTCTCATCAACAAATCATCATTCTTCAAATGTACATCATGGAACTGTTTCTGGCATCAATGATGAAGCTAATCCCTTTGCTACTCCTGAAGATGCTCCATTTGAAAACATATTTGCCCCTGAATCATCATCAGAACCATCTTCTTCAGGAGACATCGACTCTGCTACCTCAGTCCCTCAACAACTGTAGGACCTTAGTTTTATCAACCTTATCACTTTACCAAGCAAACCCAACACGTATACAAGTATACCCACGTGAAACAAACACAAACAAAGCTTAGAAATAAGATGAGAAAGATGGTGACTTGATGATATAAATTCGTGTATGATGTGATGATAAGATATGCAAACAATAAGTTGTATATTCCTTGAGAGAGAAATACACACACACACACACACACTTTCAAGCATACCCCTCAAATGACCATTTGAGGGGTATTTATAGTACAATACATGAAAACCTAAAAGGCTTTCCTATGGGCTTGACTTGGGCTTTTCGTGGACTTGGGTTTGGACATGGGTTACACGCAATGCTAGCTTAACTAAACTAAAGCCCATTTAGCTTAGTCCAATCCACGAGCCCGTTGACTATTCTATCACGATATCTAACACACGTTACAAAGTTCCTACACGTGAATGACCATCACTTCTAATAAAAATATTAAGGCTAACAATCTCCCCCTAAGGGGTGGTCATTCAAATGATGCTCCACTTGATTAGGTCTCTACTTTTCTTGAGCAAGAACTTGGTGTGTAGATCTTGAATAGTCTTGATTCTTTGTTCCTTCATGCTTTGTGATCAGATAATGTGGTTGTCTGCCATTGTCAACTTCATTGGTTAGGTGTCTCCACGTTATTCTCCACTTCTTTCTCCACCATGCTCACACTTCTATTTGTCTTTTGGTTACCAATGATGTAGTTCTGGAGTCTGTAAACTTTGTAGATTCTTTGACATTGACGAAGAATCATCTCCTTTGATTATGATGAGAACTTTCATGTGTTGTTGGTATGAGCATGTGGCGAGTCTGCACGATCCATCCGCTCCGGAGCTTCCATAAGAAGAAAACATAAAACATTGTTAGTAATAAGCAGATTCCGGCACTTACAAGTTTGAATTTCGAGGGTATTAACAGCATAGTGTGAAAACACGTCTCTAATTCTCACAGAGGCCGTTCCTGAACTGGAGTCCCATAAGTGAGATAACACGATATACCGAAGTACATCTACAGTTCAGATGAGTCGCTGAGGTACACCGAAGCATCACCCCACGACTGTAGACCGTTTGAGACACACTAAGCGTAATCCACGGAGAATTACCGAAGTGACCTGCTGTCAGGGCTGCTTGATGTTGACCCTGGCAGGAGTTTCCATTCAATCACTGAAGATCACATATGTGAAACTTCTCATAAATGTTCTGGCAGATTGCTAAGATCTGCGTAGGACTCTAGAATATATCACTTGTGTCCTTATTGATGAACAACAAGCGATGTCATGTCAAGTGTTCATATGAGATCTTTTGATGAATCTCATGGCTCTAGACTCAATAAGTGCATTTTGGTTTTCCTGAGCGGAGACTAGGGAGGGGGTCTCCTTCTTCAATACCAACGATCTATAAGAGAAAGTCAATAGATTATGTAGGGTTCCCAGTGAGAATGAAACAAATCCCTTTTAAGAGGAATTGAGTGGCTAGAAGGTTTAGTGCAGTGCGTCACTGGGTCCATGACGTCTTTGTCTTCAATACCAGTGTCATCTAGTGACAACCAGTAGCATATGTATTGAACCCGGTTTCTGCCCTAAGGTTGAATATGGAGGGCTATTTCTTTTCACCCTTTTTCATTACATTTCTTTTTAATTCTTCAACCCCTTCTTTCTCCTTTCTCACATTACTCCTTTTTTCAATCATACCTAAGGACTTCTAATACTAACTATTTGTGATGTCCTTGGGTAGATCCCTCCGGCTCTGGCGGATCATAGGACGAATTTCCTATCCTTAGTCACCTTATAACTCCATGACTGTCCTATTGTTGCCATAAAACCATTTTTCTTGAAAATCTCTCAGAGTGCTTATGATAGAAAACATGTTTGAAACATTCCGAGAGTTTTATATTTTCAGAAACACTCCCCCTTCACATGTGCTTATATGTTTTGACAGAAATCTGCACATAGAGGGTAGAGTTCGCACTTTTTGAATTGATCGACTTTAAATGAACAAGACCGATTCGAGACACGTTTACATCACTAGAGAACTAGCTTGAAATTATTACCCGTCCTGGTCAAGTCATAGAAAGTTTCTCGAGATGGTACATGATTGCTCGTCAATTCATTGGTTACGACTGAGTCGAGCTCATTTTGAGATTCAAACCACGATCATTAACCATTTTGATCACATTTTAATCACGTCTCCTCCCCCTCAAAAATAGCATATTCGTGATATTTTTGATATCATCGGATTAAACAACATTTTAGAATCTTTTGGGGAGACAAACGGATTTGATTTAAGCATGAATTTGGAACATTTTGTTTTTATACTCCCCCTTTAATAAAGCATATTCAATTAAAGGGTTTTAGAGGGAGTTATCTTGAGCACAAAGTATTTGAAAGATTTTGAAAAATCTTTTTGAACAATCTTGAAAAGGTGCTCAAGATGATGATGATTTCTCACCATTTTTAAATGTAGTGCACTGAAGCGTACACCTCTTTTTTCGATCAAAGCACGAGTTTTGATTTGAAAATAATCAAAAGTCATCATTTCGGTCCGGGTTTCGTACTGATGTATACGAAAGCCATTTTATTGAAGAAATTTTTAGAAACGACATGTTTTAGAAAACAATTAAAGAACTCTCGCTCAAGCATCTGTACATGCCCGTATCATTGTTGAATGACATTTCTAGATACGTACAGAATATCGATTATACAAGAGACATGTCGTAGAAGAATATTTTTGGATTTTTGATTTTATATTGTTTTTGTATTTTTTGAAAGTTTTATATTTTTATATTTTGGTTTTGTTGGTTTTTCAAATTTTGTATTTTGTTTTTCAAAAATATTTACAGCGAAGCTTTTTGGAAAATCATTTTCAAGAAGATTCGAGAAGACGTTCTAACTCCTCAGGGGTTAGGCTTCGCATTCCAATTCGTCGAACTAAATACTCAAACCTTTCTTTTGGAAGGGCTTTAGTTAATAGATCGGCGAGTTGGTAATCAGTCTTCACGAAGAATAATTCAACAGTACCATTTTCGACGTACTCTTTGATGAAGTGATAGCGGACTCTGATATGCTTAGTCTTTGAGTGATGAACAGGATTGCATGATATGGCTATGGCACTTTTCGAGTCACAATACATAGGTATTTTATCGAAAGTAAAGCCATAATCTGTGAGTTGTGTTCTCATCCATAGAACTTGAGCACAACACGCAGATAGAGACACATACTCAGCTTCAGCGGTTGATAGGGCAGTGCAATCTTGTTTCTTTGAAGACCAGCTTACTAACTTTTCACCCAAAAATTGTGCTCCTCCGGATGTACTTTTTGCTGTAACTTGATCACCTGCATGGTCCGCATCTGAAAAGGCAATTAGATCAAATCCGGATTCCTTTGGATACCAAAGTCCCATGTGAATGGATGTCTTCAGGTACCGAAAGATCCGTTTAACCTCTTTGAGGTGCAGTTCGGTAGGCTTTGCCTGAAACCGTGCTAATAAGCACACAGCAAAATGAATATCTGGTCGACTAGCAGTGAGATACATGAGAGAACCTATCATGCTCCGATATTTCTTCGGATCAATAGGTTTCCCAAACAAATCGGCTCCAATTTTTGGTGATGTTACCATTGGTGTTCCGACCGAGTCACAGTTATCCATACCATGATTTTTCAAAATCTCGGTTGTGTATTTAGCTTGATTTATAAAAATTCCACGAGGGGACTGATGTATTTGTAAACCAAGAAAGAATTTTAGTTCCCCCATCATGGACATTTCAAATTTGCTTTTCATGAGATTTTCAAAATGTTTTGAAAGATTCGGATTAGTGGACCCAAAGATGATGTCGTCCACATAAATCTGAACAATCAAAATGTCGTTTTTGCATTTTTGTGTAAACAAGGTAGGATCAACTGTTCCTTTGGTGAAATTGTTTTGGATAAGGAAAGAGGACAGTTCGTCATACCACGCTCTCGGAGCTTGTTTTAAACCATAGATTGCCTTTTTGAGTTTGTAGACGTAGTCTGGATGTTCCATGTCTATGAAGCCTTCTGGCTGACTCACGTATACTTCTTCTTTCAGAGTTCCATTCAAGAACGCTGTCTTAATGTCCATCTGATAAACCGTGATGTTTTTGTGAGCTGCATAGGCCAAGAATATCCTGACTGCTTCAAGTCTAGCTACCGGCGCGAATGACTCTTCAAAGTCTATCCCTTCCTCTTGTCTATATCCTTTGGCCACAAGACGAGCTTTGTTGCGAATAACAGTCATTTCTTCATCCCGTTTGTTCTTCCATAACCATTTAAGATCAATGACTCGAACGTCAATGGGTCTTGGAACCTTTTCCCACGAGTCATGTAGACGGTATTGAAGAAGTTCCTCCTGCATTGCTTCTATCCATGCGGGATCTGCCATTGCCTCACGAATGTTCTTTGGCTCTAGATTTCTAATTGAGCAAAGGTAAATGCACAAGTCGCAATCGATGGCAAGTTGGCGTCTCGTCTGAATTGGTCTTGAAGGTTCACCAATAACTTGTTCAATTGGGTGGTCTTTTGTCCACTTCAGAGTAGAAGGATACCGTTGGTTAAATGTATGCGAGTTAGATGGTTCTCGTAAGCTTGAAGAAGATTCAGCTGATTCCGTAGCAAACGGGTTTTCAAATAAGTCTTCATCTAACGTTGCATCGTTCTGGTTTTGGTTTTGCTCATCAACTGCTGGTAGAACGGGTGCAAGAACTTGAGTAGATGTAGATGATGTTGATGGAGTTGGTGCATTGTTTTCGACCGTTGTAGATGCATCTTCTGTTGGTGGTGGAGGATGATTTTGAGCGGGTGCAGCGGAATGATGGTTTGATGCATTTTTCGAAGTTTCACCATAGTATTCATCGAACATTAACTCGAAGAAATTTTCCCATTCTTGTTCTTTAGGATTTTCAAACGAAGTTGATTGAGCTCTTTGAGGTACGAGTCCTGAACTGATGTGTCCAGAAGTTTGTCGGTTTAGTGCGGGTTCTAGAGCGAGTCTCTCAGAAGCCATCTTAGAAAGTTCGTCAAACGTCACATTCATCGTCTCCATGATCCTCCTTAGCCTTCTGTTATGCACCCTGAATGCCCTCGAGTTATCTGAATATCCAATGAAGATTCCAATATCACCTTTTGCTTTCAGTTTTCCAAGATCTTCTCTGTCATTCGTAGGATAGCACAAAGCGCCAAATACGTGTAAGTAAGAGATATCTGGTTTTCTGTTGTTCACAAGCTCATACGGGGTTTTATTGAATCTTGGATGGATAAGGGATCGGTTCTGAGTGAAACAAGCAGTGGCAACAGCATCAGCCCATAGAAATAACGGTGCACTAGAATAAATTAGCATTGTGCGAGCAGCTTCCACAAGAGTTCTATTTCTTCTTTCAACTACCCCATTCTGCTGTGGAGTTCTAACAGCTGATGTCTGATGTGTGATTCCAACATCTTCAAAATAAGCTCTTAACTCCTGATTAGTGAATTCTGTGCCGTTGTCTGTTCTTACAACCCTTACTGGAGTTTGAAGAAGTACTTGAATGCATTTCAGAAAGGTGATGATGATGCCTGGTGCTTCGTCTTTTGATCTCAGAAACTTAACCCATGTATATCTCGAATAATCATCGACGATAACAAGAATATACTTTTTCCCGTTAATGCTTTCAACTCTCATTGGGCCACATAAGTCCATGTGCAACATATGCAACTTTGCTTCCGAACTAGGTACGGATTTGGGTTTATATGATGCTCTTTTGCTTTTTCCTTGTTCACATGATGGACATAAGTGATCCTTGGTGTATTTGAACTTTGGAAGTCCGTTGACGATGTTGTCTTTGGCAATTTTGTTGATGGTGTCGAAATTGAGATGAGATAACCGTCTGTGCCACAACCAGGACTGTGTTCCAGATGCTCTTGTCATAAGACATATTGGTGATGAAGAGGCCATTTGGTTTATGTCGATAGCATACAAGTTTGTATCACGATTCCTAGTTAAGAGATCAGTGCCATCCAAGTTTCTAACGAAGCAAGCATTTTTCCTAAAAGCAACCTCTAAATCTGCATCACAGAACTGCCCGACTGAAAACAAATTGTGTCCCAACCCTTCGACATAGTAAACCCGAGTGATCACATAATTTCCAAAAGGTAGATCTCCATAACCCATGATAGCTGCTACATGATCATTTCCGAAACGTACGGTTCCCATGAATTTCCAGACGAAATTGATCAGCAGCTTCAGATTCCCGGTCATGTGCTTGGAGCAACCCGAGTCGACGATCCAAAGACAAATTTCGATAACCTGCCAGTTACAGAAAAAGAATATTGTGGAAACCGTTTTGATTTTGGTTCCTTTGGGTTAGGGGTAAAATCCTTATCACACTCAGAGAGGTTTTCTACAGGGAAGTCTGGTTTATCACTCATTGTACCATTCTGGAGTGTGTAGGTTCTACCTGTGGGTTTCCAAATATCATCCCTAAAGTATACATGTTGGTTCTTGTCAGTAGTGTAAAGCCTAAGTTTTGCAACTAGTCTTCCTACTCGTTTAGCGTAATTACTTTTTGGGACGTTCTTCTTAACAGGCTTGTCATTCACATTCTTAGACACACAATCACCTTGAACATTTAAAGATTTCTTGCAAGTGAAACAAAGAGATTCAACACATTCATTAGACTTAGCAAGTTTCACAGATTTAGTACATTCAGATGAAATGTCTTTCTTATTCAAAGGCTGTAAATTCCTAGGGTGTTCTTCTACTTTCTTCTCTTTATTCAAGCTACTACTCCTAGAGGCAGTCGAGACTCTATTGTTCCTTGTATTGCTCTTAGGCTTTAGTCTGCTGCTCCTAGAGGTGCTTTCTAGTCCTGTAGAAGGTGAGGCACACGCATTAGGATTCACATTTTTATGAAGGGAGGTGGTTTCAGCTATCCTAGTCTCTTTAGATGTGGAGGCAGATGCATTAGTGGTACTCATCTTAAAAAGGCCAGGTGCTAAAACTTTTGGTTTCTCGATAACCGCTTTTCCCTTATCAACATTTTGTTTAGGTAGGGCAGGTGGAGTGACTGGTTTTGATGAAACATTTTTCTCATTGACTTTTGGAGGAGGCAAAGAAACAGACATTTTTGGTTTTGAAACCGGTTTGGGAACATTTGCTTTCTCCGCAGTCAATGGTTTTGTAATCACAGTTTCCACTGCCTTTCCTTTTTGACTTTCCAGCTGAGCCCTCAAAAGATCATTTTTAGCTTTCATGTCATTGTAGGCACGCTCATACGACAATTTGTCATACTTGCATTCCTTAGTTTTTCGATCAAGTTGTTTAAAATATGAGATATTTTCTTTTTCAAGTTTCATAAGAGCTTTTTCATATTTTGAAACAATTTCGGAGGTCTCATCCTGGAGTCTTTCATGATCTTCAACAGAATATGTTTGCAGAATGATGGACATAATATCAGTAGTCAGAACATCTTCGGAGAGAGAGTCATTAAACTTTTCCAAAACTTTGATGTGTTCAACACTTTCATTAGCTTGCTTTACCAGGGATTTATGGTCCTTGACAAATTCAGCTGTTTCTTTCAAAAAGGTTTGTTCAAAATAATTTACCCTTGTGTTGATGTTATTCAGCTGAGGGGCAATTTCAGTTTCAAAAAACTTTTTCTGTTCAATATCAAAACTATTAAACATGATGTTGGTTGTAATATGAGTTTTAGTTTTAACAGTCTCTTGAAGTCTCCCAATTCTAATTTTAATATCGTCTAAAATGCTTCTTGCATCACTTGTGTTAAAAGGATTGTTTGAAGACATTTGTTCGATTTTCGAAAAAGATTTTGAGACAACTACTGGTGTTGAAACTGATTTTGAAACAGATGTTGACACTTTGTTTGAAACACTTGGTGTGGTGGAAAACGTTGATTGTTCTTTATGAGAAACAAACGAAATACCATTAATTTTGTTCCATTTGTTATAATCAATAGGTTTTATTTCCGGATGTTTTCGTTTCATTTTTGATCTACTCTCCTCAGATAGTTCCAACGTTTCAAGCGAATCATGTACAATTATAGGTTCATGCAAAGGTTTTCCATTATTCAACACATTCCGTTCTTTCTGAGCTTTCTTGAGGAACGAAGGAGGTGAGTTACCAAGAGCCATTTTGTGAGATGTATGAAAAATCGGATTTACTTGATTAGAAAGCATTTTGTTTGTCTTAGCGGAATGACCCGTTGTAAGAAGTAAATTGTCCAATTTTTTGATCATTTCATTTTTGTCCAGAATCTCATCAAGAAGAGAATCTTCTCGTTTTGCAAAATCAGTAATCAACTTCTTCTTCTAACCTGTTAAATGAAGAATGTTGCCCAGTAAGGCGATTCTGTTTGTTTTACGAAAGATTAGTTCATTTAGGCTAAAAAGTATGTAGAGTGTTTTACCGAGAACCATTGAGTGGAGGAAGCAAGGAGTTCTTTCGAGTCTTTCTTGCCTTACACAACTTATTACCTTTTGGAAACGTACTTGGATATTAACATGTACTAAGCGAACTTTGCAACCTTGATAGACTCCTCTCATCTAGTTTTTACTTTGCTTTTGTAGGCCTTTATTTTGGATAACTAATATTGTTTACCTTGTTTTAATTACCATAAAGCAAACAAAGAGTATTTCTTGTTAGTTGCAAAAGGTGGTGTGGTTCACAAAGTTTGTTTCACAGTTGTAGACAAAGTTTTAGTCAAAGTTGTGGTCATCAACAGAGTTTTAGAAAAAGCTTTTAGCTTGTTTACAGAAGTTTGTTAGGAAAATTGTGTTCACTACGTTCTTCGTAAAATCTGCTATAATTTTAATCTTAACCCTCTGAAGTTCTCTGACAATTTTGATTTTGAGTATAATGTTGGTTGTAGTACAAATTATCAAAACTATAACTTGTCTTTTTCAAAAAACTTTGACTTTAACGGGGAGTCGACTTATTGTAGTTGTGTTCCCATTTAATAAAACTTGTTTGGAAAAACTTTCTTTGTCGACTTAAACAGTTCCTGGTATTTAGGGACCATTTCGTTCGATTACTTTCACAACTTGTGTAGT
>BPTQ01000004.1:208565735-208607384 GCA_019973895.1 Chrysanthemum seticuspe
GTTACGAGTAGAAAAAGTTAAGCGTAAGATTTAGCTTATGCGTAAGAAAAACTTAGGCGTAAGAAAAATGCTTATGCGTAAAGTATTCTACGCGTAAGTCGAAACTTATGCGTAAGATTAGGGTTTTGCCCAAAAATCCTTTACACTATCACAGTGTAAGAGATATCCAAAAGTCGAAGTGTTCCACACACTTATCCAAGTGAGGGAAGCACTGAGTCACCGTTATAGCACGAAGATTCTTCACCAAAAAGTTACGAGTAGAACCTTATGAGTAGTTGACTTTCTTACGAGTAGAACTAGGGTTTTGACCTACTCGTAAAAAAATTTCAATGATTCAACCAATTTCTCTTGCACAGAAATCCTTAAAAACACTCGAATAACCCAAAAATGTTGACCTTTTTCACCCAAAGTGCTTAGAAAAGTTACGAGTAGAAATGACCAATACACCAAATACGAGCTTAAAAATGAAGAAAAACACGTAAAGCTTCGAACTTTTTGCAAAAAACTGAAACTTTAGCACCAAATAAACCTTAAACCACAAGAATCTTGAATTTTTGAGTGCAAAAATTAAAGCTTTAAGCTTTTCAAATATGTAAAACGTGAGTACCAAAACTTAACGCGTAACCCTTCAAAACAAACACAAACACTCCTAAACCATTGTTAGGCGATTGATACCAATTGTAGGACCTTAGTTTTATCAACCTTATCACTTTACCAAGCAAACCCAACACGTATACAAGTATACCCACGTGAAACAAACACAAACAAAGCTTAGAAATAAGATGAGAAAGATGGTGACTTGATGATATAAATTCGTGTATGATGTGATGATAAGATATGCAAACAATAAGTTGTATATTCCTTGAGAGAGAAATACACACACACACACACACACACTTTCAAGCACACCCCTCAAATGACCATTTGAGGGGTATTTATAGTACAATACATGAAAACCTAAAAGGCTTTCCTATGGGCTTGACTTGGGCTTTTCGTGGACTTGGGTTTGGACATGGGTTACACGCCATTATACAATGCTAGCTTAACTAAACTAAAGCCCATTTAGCTTAGTCCAATCCACGAGCCCGTTGACTATTCTATCACGATATCTAACACACGTTACAAAGTTCCTACACGTGAATGACCATCACTTCTAATAAAACTATTAAGGCTAACAACAAATGCCACATGAACACCTTAGAAAATGGACTCACGATCATCTACTAGACAACATAATGGGAAATCCCTCTCGACCTGTATCAACACGGAAACAACTTGCAACCGATGCCTTATGGTGCTTCTTCAACTCCGTACTATCTAAGATCGAACCAAAAGATGTTAAAACCGCCATGAATGAAGATAGCTGGTTCAATGCCATGCAAGATGAAATTCATGAGTTTGATCGACTTGATGTATGGGAGTTAGTACCTGCTCCAGACTGTGCTATGATTATTGCTCTTAAATGGATCTTCAAAGTGAAACTTGATGAGCATGGTGATGTGTTGAAGAACAAGGCTCGATTAGTTGCTAAAGGATACCGTCAAGAGGAGGGTATTGACTTTGAAGAATCTTTTGCTCCAGTTGCTCGAATCGAGGCAATCAGAATCTTTCTGGCTAATGCTGCTAGTAAGAACATGGTAGTCTATCAGATGGATGTGAAGATGGCATTTATGAACGGAGATCTTAAAGAAGTCGTCTGCGTCAGCCAACCTGAAGGATTTGTGAATCAAGAGCATCCTACTCACGTTTATCGTTTGAAGAAGGCTCTTTACGGTTTAAAGCAAGCTCCAAGGGCATGGTATGATACACTGTCAAAGTTTCTTCTATCTACCGGATTTAGCAAAGGAGCAGTTGATCCTACATTGTTCACCAGGAAGTCAGGCAAACATTTAATTCATGTTCAAATTTATGTTGATGATATTATTTTTTCCTCGACAGACCCAATGGAATGTGATCGTTTTTCAAATGAAATGAGTTCAAAATTTCAAATGTCAATGATGGGACAAATGTCATTTTTCTTGGGATTACAAATTTCACAAAGTCCCGGAGGCATTTTCATTAATCAATCTAAATATGCAACAGAGATCTTAAAGAAATTTGGATTTGATTCAAGTGACCCTGTTGACACCCCCATGATTGATCGAACCAAACTAGATGAGGACCACTCAGGGATCATGATTGACCAAACGAAATATCGTAGTATGATTGGATCCCTGATGTACCTCACTACTAGCAGACCAGACATCTTGTTCGCTGTTTGCATGTGTGCTAGATACCAGGCTAAGCCTACTAAAAAGCACCTTGAAGCGGTTAAACGGGTCTTTCGGTACCTCCAAGGAACCATCAATATGGGTCTTTGGTACCCGAAGGACACCGGTATGTCACTAACAGCCTATGCAGATGCTGATCATGCAGGGTGTCAAGATACTCGTCGAAGTACATATGGAGGTGCTCAGTTCTTGGGTGATAAGCTAGTGAGCTGGTCTTCAAAGAAGCAAATGAGTACTTCTATTTCCTCTACAGAGGCTGAATACATAGCCATGTCATCTTGTTGTGCTCAAATCTTATGGATGAGATCTCAATTATCTGACTATGGCTTTGAATTCAACAAAATCCCTCTGTACTGTGATAATAAAAGTGCTATTGCTCTCTCATGCAACAACGTTCAACACTCAAGAGCAAAGAATATCGACATTCGACATCATTTCATCAGGGAACAAGTGGAAAAAGGTGTGGTGGAACTCTATTTTGTGAGGTCTGAATATCAGTTAGCAGACATCTTCACCAAAGCTCTTCCAAGAGAACGTTTTGAGTTTATTCTTCCACGTCTTGGCTTGAAAAGCCTTCAACCAGAAACACTCAAACGTCTTCAGGAGGAAGACGAGGAGTAAAGGTCTAACTTCATCTATCTCTTGTATATATCTATTCGAAAAATCATAATACAAAATTATAAAACCCTCAAAAATCAAATAGAAAAATATAAAACTTTCAAAATCCATAAAAATTTGAAAAATTCGAAAAACCCTCAAAAAAATATTGTCATTTTATCATGTTTTTCTCGGTTCGATAATATCTACGGTGTTTGTGCTGTCATTCAAAGAATGACACGGGTCTTTAGAAGTTGTTCGAATTAATAAAAAAAAAAATCAAAAAAATATTTTTGGGAGAAAGAAAAAATATGGTTTATTGTCATTTCAGGCAGTAACCCGCTTTTCAAAGAAAGAACAGAGCCATGCTTTACCATGTTTTCAAATTCCATGCTCTGATTCTATAAACATTTATCTGCTGAAAACTAACTGGTTTGAAAAATAACTCGGTCTCTATTCTTTGATAATCATCAGGACTTATTTGTCAAAATCTCTATCTCTCAATCAACAACCTATGTCATTGATTGAGGGGGAGAATGATTTCAATTAAATTAAAAAGTTATTTGACATTAAATTGTTTTCAAAAGATGTACATGCATGTTTTATCAATGGAGTTTAAAGTCTTAAAATCCGATCCTTATCAGTTAAAACGCTTTCATAATCAAGTCACAATTCTCCTTAAAAGCCTTCAAAATCAATTTAAATCTATAAGAGATCACAAATCTCAAATGATTTGATAATTGTGATCGGGGGAGAATGTGTGATTTAAATTGGATTTATACTGATAAATTGGTAAATGGTTTTATAAGGATGTACATGCTATCCTTCCCACATGTGCCAAACGATTTTAAATTTTCTTGCACATGTTGAGGGGGAGCATATATCGTAAACCAATATGTGTTGAAACGTGATCATTTTTCTTAATGTGCAGGTTTCCTCTATTATGTGCAAAACTCTTTTCAAACTTAGATGCACATATTGAGGGGGAGCAAAATCATGAAAACCTCATCCTTCCCCAAAATGCTCTATCTACTTGATTTGATGTGGGAAGTGATGTTGATATCTTTTAGAAAATGGTAATCAAAGAAGTTAATTCTTTCTCTTGCCTCCGTGTGCAAAACATTTTTCAAATACTTGATGCACATGTTGAGGGGGAGTTCTCGTTCTAAAAATATCAAAAACAATTCGGGTACAAAATGCTTTGATTATATATCACAAGTATCTGAATTGATTTTCAAATGGTTTTCTATTGAGTCCATATGGCAGGTGAACAATACCAAAAGGATATAAGGATGATAAGGTTAGGTTTTTGTTCCCATGATCCGCCAGAACCGGAGGGATCTACCCAGGGACTATCCACTAGTTAGTGTAGAGTTCTTAGGTATGATGATAAAAGGAGAAAAATGAGAATATGGGAAGAGTGCGGACTGAGACAGAGCTAGTACTGGAATTAACCCAACAAGGTTCTTGCTATGAAGTCTCGGTAAGCACTGAAGGGGTTGAAGAATTAAAAAGAATTGAATGAGAAAAGGGTGAAAACAAATAGCCCTCCATATATTCAACCTTAGGGCAGAAATCGGGTTCAATTCATATGCTACTGATGGTAACATCGGTATTGAAGACAAGACGTCATGGACCCAGTGACGCACTGCACTTCAACTTTCCAAACCACTCAAGTTCCTCTTAAAAGGACTTGTTTCATTCTCACGGGGAACCGACATTATCTATCGACTTTCTCTTAGAGATTGTTGATATTGAAGAAGGAGACCCTCTCCCTAGTCTCCGGCACAGGATCCAAATATGCACAAATTGAGTCTAGAGCCACGAGATCATCAATAAATCTCATTAGGACACTTTCAATGAAGACTCTCTGTTTCACACAATGTGGAAAGAGAGATTATATCTTGAGTCCTACGCATTATCCTTGTGGTATTGCCAGAACATCTGAGTGATGTGTAAACATATTCACAATGAAGATGGAAAGCCTTCTGGAGCCAACATCATACAAGCTCCTGGTAGGTGGCATGTGAGATCTATTATATAGATCAACCATGTGACAACTGAACAGAAACAATGGGGCGATTCAATCTCTTGAATCAATCCTGGTTCAGGTTATGGATTGACGGATACCTTTGAAAAACCGGTCTTTGTGCTTAATAACTCTTTTCTTTAGCACATCGACCGTGTACTAATTTTTCAAATCAAAAGGTGTTTTTATGATTGATAATTGATTTACAATAAAACCTTCGTTGTATTGCAAAAACAACTTCTATTGAGCAATACACGACTGTTTTTCAAATCTCTTTTCATCAATCAGTGGACGTAAATTCACTGGTTCACTCACTCCGTGTTGTCTTCTTTGAGATGTTCCGGTTTGAGAACAGCTAGAGCAGCTGCGAAACCCTATCAAGGAAATTCTTCGGAATTATACCTGATCACAGGCAGTACATGTACTGATCAACGGGGAACCGTGGGCCGTGTACCTCAATTCAACGAAAGTGATCAAAGACACCTTCGTGCGATTTATTGCTAACTGTTGTATGTAGGTACGTCCTACGTTTGCAGCTGATCAGAATGAAGCAGTCAATCCATAGCCGCATGCTCACTTAACACATTCATCTCAAAAGAAATCATGATTAGTGCATCAATGACTCTGATATTTTCACTCCATGCTTCTGCTACGCTGCTGCCAATATCATGAATCAACAAAAGCTTCCGCTACTCTGATGAGAAGATATCATGATCCAGAATGTGAGCATGTCGGTCCGAAAGTCACAACATCACATAATACCAACACCACAATGGATGTCTCAGAGATTTTTAATTGCTGATGATCTCAAAAGCTGGTTCAAAATTATTATCACGTGGATCAGTAAAAGACCTCCACTTGGAGTAACCAAACATGCAATGTGAAGAATCAATGACTACGAGCTTAGGAGCTAAGGATTACATCAAGAATGCAAGAACAATTTTTAATGTAATATCTATTTGTATTCAATGTAATTTTGGTACATGATTGAGGTGACCTCCCTTAGGGGGAGATTGTTAGGAATTAGAAATTCCAGGTATTAAAGAGTCGGTCACCTCAAGTATATGTAATCGTTAGAAAGCTCGTAGTCGTAGTTCTTTTAAGTTAAGTAGTATTTAGTTAAGTAACACCGTGGAGGACGGACGGGTCTTTACCCACTGTATGCCTGATCCACAGCCCGATGTGTGGCATTTTATGTAAGACTATAAATACTCTCTACCTCCCAAGGTAGAGAGTTGGAGCTCATAATAATATCTTTCACTTTCTCTCACTAAGTTCCCTAAACCTCTAACTTTCTCTCTCTATAATTCCATTTATACGCCACTTTGTGTTATGGTTTGATGTGTATGTGAAAACTAATATCTTACAGACACGACAAAGGTTAAGGGGTGACTCGTCATTACTAACATGTCACGGCGAAGTGGACAAAATCAATGATACATGACCAAATCCATGGCCAAGACACCAAATATTGCTCGCTGCATCACCTAGACATGCTTCATGACTAAAGGGTAGGATAAGACATGGGATATGTAAATGGTGTAAAATAAAAATCAAGCAGGTAGTCTAAATCTATAACCAAGTCATCACCACTTACCGTCCGCCCAAAGTTCAAGCTTTGAAGTCAAGAAACTGGATCATGAAATACTAGGTAGATGTGTCATTAGAGGACGTTGTGATGGGCACACTACCTTTTCTCCAACTTTTGGCCAAATTACCAACTCCAATCTTCGAATGTGACTGAGGTGGCCTCCTCGATACTAAATCTATAAAGCTCATAACATAGTGCTTATAACATCGCACTTTACAATAACATAACAATTTTTTTTTTCAACATAACAATAACAACTAAACATAATATCCCCCCACTTGAGATGAACAACGGGAATTCGGGGGTCTTCAATGATCTTCAAAAATATGTCGTCGACGAAAGTGTGATCTCCGAACCTTTCCACTTGAACCTTGAACTTAGGCAAATGATGACTTCCCAATCACAAATAAAGACTACAGGGTAGGCTAAGGTGTATAGGTGTATCGAAACAATATATTGGGTTAACAAAATAAAATGAATGGCTCAGATGGGTGTATCTAGGGGTATCTTGCACTAAAGGTGAGTGCAACAAAAGGGTTTCACATGGGGGTCGAGAAGTCGAGGTGACTAATCGATAGACACACAATGGTAGGCTATTTGGGTGATAATCCTAGAATATTGCCTTCTAAAACTGAAAAGTCCGAATACGTCGAGCTAACTCAACATACCTCGTCTATGGTCTCGAAATGATGCAAAGGCCAAGTTCTAAAGTTTACAAGCCACCGGCACACTCATAATTTGGTGGATTTTTTGTAAAATATTGGAAACGGATAAGGCTAATCTCACCATATAATATCAAGGGTTGTATGTGCTCGGCTAAGGTCTAATCTAGTTAGGTTAAGAACAAAATGTCAAAATTTTAAAAATAACATAATTTTTCAAAATAAACTAGAAAAACGAGGGCAAAATAATGTTCAAGAGATAATTCTACTCCCGTCCCCCACTTGAATTGTACAAAGTCCCTTTTGTACTAAACGTTAAATAAAGGTGAAGAGAAAAGTAGAATTAGAGCGAGAACTTCCTTGAAATTTGCTTCAAAAAGAATGAAGGCCCACGAAAAAGAGACGTGCCTTCGTATAAGCATCATGAACAAACTTCAATCTCTGAAATCACACTACCGACAAGCATAATTCTAAAAAGAAAAAAATGAAAAATGAAAAATGAAAAATAAAAAACAAACCTAACTCACTTTCGTAGGAATCACGGTTGTATTTAGCATATGCAACAAGCCTTTTAAACCACTTGGTGTCCTCAGTGGACGAGTGAAGTCTCGTGAGGGTTTACAGGGAACACACCCATAAAGTTCATTTAAAATACTAATACAAGGTTATTGTGTTTTTAAAATGAAAGAATTAAAGCAGATGAAGGTTACGCCGTAACTCTTTAAGGGAGTTACGCCGTAACTGGCAAAACCTGACATAAGCTGCAAAGCGAGTGGTTACGGCATAACCACTGAGATGGTATTACGCCGTAAATGGTAATGCTTCCATAATTCTGCTGCAAAGGGTTGGTTACGGCGTAATCACAGAGATGAGTTACGTTGTAACTATGTTCAGATCAGCAAACTGCAGCAGCAATCACTTCCTCGTTTCCTGCAAAAATGGTTAGAAAACATAAAACCCTACAGAAATAAAACAAAAGAAAGGGATAATTCGTGTTGTCTCCCGAAAGAGCACTTTTCTTTATTTACGAGTCTTTAAGTTAGACTCAGAGCCGCGGGGCTTCATGGGGGCCTTTGGACTTTCCCGACTTCCTCCATGTCTTTCATCAAGTTACGCCTGACCCAACCGATATTTGTGGTAGTGCGGAGGTATTCTTTAGTTTCAATCTTCCAAATTTTGCAAAATTTTTCCTCTGGTCCTAAATGGTATCGAGTGAACTCATATTTTTCGACGATAATTGGTGGCGGCCTCTTGTAGGTAATCCCAATGAGTTTGCACCTCCTTTGCTCATATGCTTCATCGTCTGGGTCGGTAAATTCCTCATTCCCTTGCAACTCAAGGTAATCTAAAATCCCCTCAATGTCATCATCGTCAAAATCGGTACCTTTAAACCATTCTTCATCGAGCAGATTCTCCACTAGTACACGCTTGCATTCTTCCTTTTCATTTCTTACCAACTCCTTGTCATCCTCAACTGTTATTTCACTCGGGTTGTTAGGACTCTCGTTGTTTGAATTTTCTTTACTCATGTATTCCTTCCAAATCTTTTCTTTTGTTAACGTATCTACATGTCCATACTTAATCTTCACCCAACTGTCAAATCCCAAGTTGTCCAACCAAGGGAAATTTGTTCTCTACTTATCGTTGGTTGAGGTCTAAAAGAATTCGTCTTCTCCCATTCTTCTTAGGTTGCTTCCCCCGTTACCCTTATTGTCATAAGGGTTGCATGATGCCTAGAAAACTTCCCCAAGAGATTTTATCCTTTCACACCAGTGACTTCATATTTCCTTGTTGTTAGTTTCGCTTAAATGATCTTCCATGCAGTAGATTTCGTTATTAGCCACTTCTTTTTTCTGATTATGATCCTATTAGTCAATCTTGAGCTTTTAAGAAGATTCGGGTTAATCTTAACATTCCCGAATTGTATTGCGTACCAATCATAAAATGTCAAATCCCCGAACTTAATATTGTGTCTTTCAAGCTCGTGAGGGCACGTCTATTCTTCTTCTTTAATACTATCCCCACCGTTGCAATACTCGTGGAAAGGGTCACACGAAGGCCATGCTCGTGTGGATTCATCGTCGATTATGACTATCAGAGTGCACCAATCAGTGATAGGAGGCTCCTCTTCTTCCTTGAATGAGAGTTTTTCTAATCTTTCTTCATCAGTATATGCAGCCCACGTAAATTTGTTATTCTTGATCCTATCCTTATCGGCCCCCCCGTCGCAAATTTCGTTTCTAGGGTCGCATGAAGCCCATATATCATACGAGTCCCGCTTAGTTACGGGTATCGCCTTGCGCCAGTGATATTTCTTTTTAGATGGGGACATAGGGCATAAATTAATGTCGTGGGACCATCCGTTAATTACTTGTGTTCCTGATTCGTCTACTTCGAGAAAGCTGTCTGCCCATGTATCCCAGTTACGCCGTAACTATAATGTATGGTTACGGCGTAACTCGCTTGAGTGATCCTTATCAATATTAGTCATGACTCCTCGATTGCTGTCAAAGACATAGTTACGCCGTAACTCTTCAGACAGGTTACGGTGTAACTCTAGACTGTCGACGGAATTTTCACCAGTACTCGCATCTTCAATGTGAGAATTAACCTGTATCTTTGAGCCGTCATCAGCAAAAATGACCTTTCATTCCATTGTAGGTTTTGTTCCTTCTGGCTTAGTATTATTCATCCTTAGCTTCTCACTAAGTTTTTCCACCATAGATTCAAGGTTTTTTAGGGTTGTGTTGTGATTGGAAAGGCTTTTGTCAGTGTTTTCCTGGAATTCTTTTAACCACTCATCTTGTTCCTTTTATCTTTGTGCTGAACTTTCAAGGAATTTGTTAATTGTTTCTTCAAGATTGGGCTTTCTTTCTCCATAAGGCCCACGGTTGTAATTTCCACGGTACCCGTTACTATTTCAATTATCTTCGTAAAACAGTCGATTTTCTCCATATTTGGCTTCTTCAATTATATTTTCATCATAAACGTGAGGACAATTCTTCGTGAGATGTCCTCCCCCACAGTTTTCACTACCCACTTGGATGGCATGAACGGCTTCTCTGACTTTTAGCATATCTTGACTTAGATTTTCAATTTTACTAGCGATTGTTGCAATACCGTCAAAACTTCCACTTTGGTTTCTTTTACTTCCTCCGTCGTGCCATTTTTGAGAATGATCAGCCATTTTTTGAATGGCTTCAATTGCAAAAGTAGGAGTCATGTTTGGGATAGGTCCTTGATAGTCCAGCATCTGTCTTGTAGTCACATTGATTCCTTTGTAGAAGATGTTGACCTTTTGCTGGTTGTTCAGATCATGTGTAGGGCATTTGTAAAAGAGATCGTTGTATATCCCAAGCTTGATACAATGTTTCATCGTCTTCTTGTTTAAAATTATTGATCTCCAAAAGCTGGTTAGAAATCTTCGACGGCGGACAATACCTCTGAATAAAGTGCTTCTTAAGTAGAGCCCAAGTATTAATTGCCCCGACGGGCAATCTTTCGATCCATCTTCTGGCAGCTCCAATAAGAGCCATCGGGAATACTCTAAGCATAACAGCATCATGAGACAAGCCCGGAATATTGAAAAGGCTTGCGATGTATAGGACATTTTCAACGTGCTCATATGCATCCTCGTCCCTGTTTCCTGAAAAAGGGTTAGCACGAAGCTCCCTCATAAATTGGTCTTTAATTTCTAAACGGACATCTGCTCCAATTGCCGGTCTTACGAGACCCGGCCCTTGTTCAGCTCTTGTCAATGCCAAATATTCCTCAAGAGTAAGGTCATCAATGTTAACAACGTCCATGGTACCTGAAAACTTGAATAATGATCGTGAGAAATTTAAAACAAAATGAAAGACTTAATATTAATCCAAATATAACTCCTCGGCAGCGGCGCGAAAAACTTGATGTAGGTTTTACTGACCAGGTTTTAATATTTATATAGTCTCGTTATACATATGGTATACCCTAATGCACTAACGAGCAGTGTACCCGGTCGTGTGTAGTGTAGTATTCGGTAAAACCGAGGTCGTCCCAAGAGCTATGTGTGTTGGATTATTACTAAGTCTAGGTGTCACAGTTTTTAATATGATTATGATAAGAAAATAATTAATTAACTAGTAAAGCTAGATAAAAGCAGATAAAAGGCAAAGGATAAATCAATAGAGGAGAGTGGTGCTAACCTAGTTATTCCTCTTAGCTAGTAATGTCTACGTATATTTACTTCCAATTACTTCAGGTGGGTCAAAGTCGAGAGGACAACACTTGGTCAATTTGCCCTAACCTATCAGCAAAGATGCCACCACAGGAGAAGTCAGGTGTCCCCTCATAAGTCATGTTGTTCCTGGTCCCCTAAGCCAAGTCATTAAGTGCCGCTATATGCTAGATTTATAATAGTGAGTGTCCGGGCATTAGCAACTTAAACACTCACCCCCTAATTCTTAAGTTCATCCAAACGGTAAGCCTCTACCGCCATTCAAAACTACCGAAACAAGGGTAGCTACCAATAAACTATGCATGCATACACTTAGATATAATTATACGGAAGTAATATAAACGCAAATAAAACAATTAAGGAATCATAACTAGGCCAGCACCAAGAGGTGCTTAGCTGCTCATATTAACCATACAAATCAATTCAATATTCAAAGTTACGAAATACATGAATCGAAAGTAAAGAAAAGATAAAATGCCAATGCTTATCGTAGGGGAGTGATTTCCCACATTCTTTGGTTGTGGTGTGTGGAATGGGATGCTTTGAAATGCTGGAAATCGTGGGGTATTTATAGGCCAGATCTGGGTTACGGCGTAACTTATATAAGAGTTAAGCCGTAATCTTCAATTCCTTCGTAATTTGCACTAGATCTGCTGGTTACGGCATAACCTTATGAGTGGTTACGCCGTATCTTCAAAATTTCTTGGTTACGCCGTAGTTGATGAAATAGTTATGGCGTAGTTATCAGCGGCGTGGAACCTCATTTGACCTAATATAGTTACGTCGTAGCTTTTGGGGAGAGTTACGCCGTAACCTTCTGATGAGTTGGTTTTCTGAGTCACGCTTTAGTTAAGGCGTAATGTGAGAGAAGAGTTACGCCGTAACTTCTTCAAAGTCAACATACTATGATAAATCTTTTGATGTTTCTCCAATTCCGTGTCTCTATAGCTCAAATGCTCGTAATTTAACTGAATGTGGAAAACAATGGAAAACAAGCGTAAATCCATATAAATGATATAAATTAAAAGCATTATCGGGGGAAATTGACACTTAATATTCAGGACTATTTGATGTTATCACTCTTCTAATTTCGATGTTCCCATTGATGTAATCTCCGTAGCCCATGATAGCTGCGAAGTGTTCATTCCGGAACCTGACAGTGCCGATGAACTTTGAGACAAAATTTGATAACAGTTTGAGATTACCTGTCGTGTGCCGGGAACATCCGCTATTAACAGTCCAGAGGATGATCTGTATCACCTACATTACACACAGACGACACAGGTGGAATAGAAGTAGAAGTGGAACCCGAAGAGCTAGAGGGTTCTGTTACAGTTACAATTGAAACACACATGTTAATGATTTTTGGAATCCATTTAAATCCTGGTATGTTTTGTAACCATCTCTGCCAAGTCCAACTAGTTCGTGCTTTGGTCTTAGTGAATGCACTAGGTGATATTTTCTTCTTATGAGGTGAAGTGGGTTCTATGGGTACATCAATGATCGTTGCAGAAACACTAGAGGGCGGTTTACCTAGCACAGACTTGGAAGCATTAGTGGGCCTAGAGGTATTCCGTTTCTATTGTTTCGCTTACGAGATAAGATAGCAGTAGCAACACATTTATCATGACAACCAGAAAACATGCTTTTACGACAACCAACACAAGAGGCTTCAAACATAACATTCAAAGTACTTAAAGGTTCATCATTCGTTACATCACTTTTGCTATTACACTTGTCTAACGCAATATCTAAAGTGGGTGTAACTTGAGTTTTATTCAAAGTCCTAAGGTGTTCTTCTACTTTAGAGGTCTTTATTGTTCTTCTCTTACATATTATTTCTGTTTTTGCTCTTAAGCTGTGAAGTGCTAACGTTGGGAAAAGAGGCAACTATTCCTGTTTCAGTGGAAGGAAGCACATTAGTATCTTGTGGTTTGTCATTAGGCCTTCTAGAGTCAATTTTAAACATATATGGGGCAAGTATACTTGTGTTACTAATCTTATCTGGCTTAAGTTTTACCAACTCTTCTTTTAAGTCATGGATAGTGTGTAACAAATCTTGATTTTCAGAGAGAGTGTTTCCATTTTTTCGTAAAACTTCTTTGGTATATGCAAGATGATCATCAGCATCTTTTGACGCTTTAGCACGAGTCTTTTTGAGCAAATCAAATATGACACCATATTATGTTTTGACTTTGGCAATTTCTTGTTCATATTTTGAAATTTGACATTTTAAAGACACGTTGTCATCATCCAGTTGTTTTATTTTTGGATCAAAATATTTTGAACGCAACTAGTTGATTTTGTTTTGCAAAGCAAGTTCTCAATTTTGATAATCTTTTTGACACCATTGAAGACGACGTTTTACATTCAAAAGCTCATTTAACAATCGCTCATTTTCAATTTTTAAAGATTCGATTTGTGACACATTATCGGTATTCTCAACATTATCAACAGAATCAACATTGATATAATCAAATGCATATGCAACAGTATGTAATAACACAAAATTTATGGTATCAGCACAGCTAGCATCTTCCAAGAGTCGGTCAACATGATTTCTTAACATTTTCTTTTTACATTTAGTATTTGAAATCGATGTTTCTGTTTTCTCAAAAACTGTTTTCATAAGTCCAATCTCTTTCTGAAGTTCCCGTTCCCAATATATTGCACACATTTTTAGATTTTGAACATGTGGTAAAAGCCCTTTCTGAAAAATATCCCTTTGTTGTCGCGCAAATGGCGATTGAAAATGTTCAGCTTTTAGTTCAAAATTATCTTCAATTGCATGTTCCAAAAGTTTGATGTCAGACATGAAAGTGTCAAAGTATTTTAGAACCTGACATCGTTCAGCTAATGGCTTTATTTCACTAAAAGAAGGTAAAGGGCCATTAATTTGTGCAACATTGGAGAGGGGACCATCATGGGAGAAGGACTCAGGATTAGCTGTGACAACCCAAGGTGTGTAACAAGTATCCTGTTGTGTGATGAAAGTTATGGCTTTAGAATAGTTAAATGGTTTGTTATAAACAACATTTTCCATTTTTAACCGAGTCACGTCTTCTGCATCTAATTCCTCAGTTCGATTATATTCAACAACACTCATAGTTGAGTCATTAATTCTATGTTCTGCACTGTAGACTTGAGTATTTGGTTTGAATGCTCTATGTGAGAAACTTGGTTGGTAATCAACAAGAATTGGTCCATATCCATCTGGATTTGGTTTAAAAGAAAACTTTTGAATTGTTGTGATTGACTCACCATGTTTGTAAACAACATTTTGAAACTCTTTGATTTTGTGTTGTAAGTCGACAATTTCCTCAAGATAGTCATCTATTTGTTTCCTCAAATGCTTTTTGTACTCACAAACCTGTTTCTGACAAGTTAACAACTCAGACTTGGCTTTTTGAGTTTCCGAAGTGAGAGCGTTAAGTTGTTGTTTATGATCGTATTTTAATTGTTCTATTTGAGAAAGAAATGCATTCTTGGAAGCAACTAGATCACATATCTGTTTTTCCAAAGATTTTTCATTTTGATATGATTTTGCAAACGCGACTTCAAAACCTTTTTCACGTTTCTCTTTAGTTTCAAAAATGTTGAGTTGGAACTTATAGCATTCATTATCCTTAGTCAACAGCGCAATTTTATTTTGCAGTTTCTTATTGATGTCATTGCACTTTTCCAGTTGAGATTGGGTGGTCTGAATTAATTTGGTCATGAGCTCAAGATCTAGATTAGACAAAGTTTCATCTTGATTATCAATATGAACCATAAGGTCATCTTGATCGTCAAATATAACTACGGGATCCATTTGATTATCGTCGGAATGAGATGTAGAAGATTCATGTTGAACACTTTGAGCCTCGTGGGATGCAGATGTTGGCGGAGATATCAGATCATTAATGAGTATATTTTGATCCAGTACTTGAGACAAGCCATCAGTGTCATACATTGGGCCTGTGTCACTCATGTAGAGCTCTTGCATGTTTGCCATTAACATTACAGCTGCATTAGCCTGCAAGTCCTCTATGTCATCATCAGAATCTGCATTAGCCATGAAGCTCTGTTCCTTGTTAGTAAGTGTTCCACCAGCTTCATCCTTTAGAGCCAATAGTAAGGCCTCTTTGTGATAAGCGCTGCCTCTTGTTCTTGGCTTTAGACATGCATTAGCCAGATGACCCTTCTCATTGCAGTTATAGCATCAGACACCATTAACCCCAGTCTGAGCGTTTCCCTGATAAACCACTTGAACCCGTTGTTGTGGAGCACCCATGTTATTCCTTCCATTAACATTAAACCATTGACCACTATTCATCTGATGACCATTTCAACGATTCTGAACATCAACCCTTCCATTGCTGACAACAACTTGATTTCTTGTATTTGATGAGGTGCGAATGCGGTTGTTGGATTTGTTAGCAAATCGTCTGAAGGCTCTTGCAATCATTATAAATCCTTGGTTCAATGCATCGAAGGCTTCTGCATCCTCATTTGATTCACTGTAGAGTGCTTGATTATTGTTGTTGTTGTATGGAACCAATTGAGTTTCTTGTGATTGTTGTTGTGATGGATCATATGGTGTAATCTGAGCAGTTGGTTGTGGAGGGTTTGTGAAGACAGTTGGCATGGTTGGAAATTGAGGATAACATGCTTGAAGAGTTTGATTATCCAGGAGTGAAGGCGAAGCAGGGACTCCACGGATGATTATTTATTTGTCTACTTCCTTTTGGCGAAGCAGGGACTCCACGTATGTAGCTTGATGAAGATTCTTTGCTTGATGGATGAATGTAACATACTTCTCCCAATCAGGACCACGACAACTCAGAAACTTTGTGTTGATTGCAATCCTTGGCATAATGATACTATGTTTATCCAAGTCATTGATGATGTCTGAGAACGGATGATGATATGACTCTAATGTCTCCCCTGGTTCAATCATGAAGTGTTCATATGCTAAGTAGATTTAGATTCCATGTCCTCTTGATTGAGTTCAGTGCCTTCCATTAGAAGATGAATGTGCTCCCACATTGCTTTAGCAGTCTTTTAAGCATCAACACTACGAAGTATCGGATTGGGTAATCCCAAAAGGATATATTGCATTGCAAGTTCATCGGCTTCTAAGTGAAGAAGTTGGTCAGTAGTAAGTTGATCAAGACCGACAAGGTTGGTAACATCATCTCTTGGTGGATTAGCATTCGGATCTCCGGGTATAGTAATAGTAGGCATCTAAAAAGGACCTTCAAGAATGACCTTCTTCAAAAACTTACCATGTGGCTTCTTGAGATCACAAAACCTGAAGAACCTTATCACCCATTGATCGTAGTTTCCGGGAGTGAGCATTAGAGGTCTATCAAGGGATCCTGCTTCATGAATGGATTGTTGGGTACTTAAAGCTTCACACATCTTTGCAAACCAATAAGGTTCCTTTTGTGTTGTAACATTCATAGCATACTTAGCCGGATACTGATATTGGAAGTAGTTACAATGTTGAACTTGTTGACGAGGGTTTGGTTGAACCATCTGTGGTGGAAGATGGTTTGCTCCTAGAGGAAAGTACATTCGAGACGGCGGTTGAAATTTTTGTTGAAATTGTTGTTGAGATGGTGGAGGATATTGTTGATATTGTTGTTGTTGTTGTTGAGGATACTCATGAGGAAACTAGTGAGAGTATGGTGGTTGAGACATCTTGAAACTTGTGTTGATGATGGATCTTTGTAGTCAAATGAAACTTTGTTGATGAAGTAACCTTAAGCATAGAAACAAGCTTAGGCGTAGAGAACCCTTACGCGTAGATTCCTAGTACACGTAGACA
The DNA here is from genome assembly GCA_019973895.1 of Chrysanthemum seticuspe. NCBI lineage: Eukaryota > Viridiplantae > Streptophyta > Magnoliopsida > Asterales > Asteraceae > Chrysanthemum > Chrysanthemum seticuspe. Next base: position 208,582,913 of record BPTQ01000004.1, read on the forward strand.
AGAATTTAAGCATAGTAACTTCTTACTCGTAGACTTGAGAAAAACTTAGCTTATGCATAAACCAAAGGCTTAATAGTAGAAAACCTTATGTGTAATATTTTCTTAGGCGTAAGATAAGCTTAGGCGTTGGAAATGCTTAGGCAAAGAAGTTTCTACTCGTAAGCGTTTAAGCTTAGGCGTAAAACTAGGGTTTTACCCAAAAATCCTTTACACTTATCCAAGTGTAAAAGATATCCAACGTCGAAGTGTTTTCAGGCTTATCCAAGCAAGAAAACACAGAGTAAACCAACAGCTTTGTAGATAAAGTGAAGAATCCCTTATGGGTAGACACAGCTTAGGTGTAGACTTTGAGTATACGAGTAGAGCTAGGGTTTTGTTACGAGTAGAAAGTACCAACTTTTACCAAAACTGATTTTTATGCTTAAAAGTGTTTTGTAACTTGATTTTAATGATGATATAGCATCAATATCATCAAAATAACAAGAAAGTTTTAAACTTGATGATCCAAATCAAATTTTACCCTTACGCGTAGACTATACTACACGAATCAAAAACCAAGCTAAAACTATTCTACACACGTAAAGTTTGAAACTTGATGCAAAAAACTTAAACTTTAACACCCAATAAACCTTAAACCACAAGAATCTTGAGTTTACAAGTGTAAAAATTAAAGCTTTAAGCGTATGAAAGTTTATAGCCTTAAAGAAAAAGTGTTTCACCCAACTAGATGGCGATTGATACCACTGTTAGGTCACCATAAGTTAACACAAGATCAATATGCAAGAAATATAGATGAAGATAGATTGGTTGAACACACAATAACACACAAGTATGAATAAGAAAACGTTAGGCGTAGGTATTATTAGAAATTGAACAACCAGCCTTCAAAGGAAGGTTTACATGTCTATTTATAGTGGAAGGGAGCTAGGGCAACACTACTAATCCATTCCTTCCTTATTGGACTTGGGCCAAGGCTCATGGGCTTTCTACATAAGCCTTGCCATAAATACAAACATAAAAGAGTAGTTTAAGCAACCTATTACATATTAAATACTAACACTTGAAATATAAGTTAGGAGTGATTCCAACAAAACTTACTAAACTTGTTTGAAAACGTGGCGTGGTCAAATTTGTTCTAATATGTGTTTATTTAAAAGGTATGTCAACATTTCAAGAAATTCAATCTCTATGCTTGTGTTAGGTAGTTAGGTAAGAAGTTTTGTGACCTCGAAAAGGATTATAATTTAGTGGGTTAGACGTTTACACTTGACATAAGTATGACAATTTTTTCATTGTATTAAATCATACAGTGGTTAAAGCAGCTCACCAAAAGGGTAAAATAGTTTATAAGACCGTAATATAACTTGCAGGAAAAATTTGTAATATAGTTTACAAATCGCTATCGTAATTGTTTGTTGTTTCATAAAATAGTAGTAAGGTAATTAATCGGTTTATAACTCTACAGAAAATAGTTTGCAAAGCATTAATAAGGTCATTGTTTATGAAGTATGAGTATGGTTGTAAATTTTTGGTTTAATGGCACTGTTGATACATAATCTGGCGCGGGCTGGATTCAACGACTCTCCCTGGGCCTGTCAACAAAGAGAACCCGTTAGGAGTGGACCCGAGGCCGTAGCCCCGGGGTCCACCTCCGACGGTCAAGTTAGTATCGATGCGATGTAGCCTACAAGAGTTAGGGTTAGTGTAACCTGTCATCTTATCGTCCTCACGAAGGAGATCCAGCCATATATTTATAGGGCGTGGATTAGGGTTTAGGTGTAGAGTAGGCCGCTGTCTGCCGGGCCTGACCCATTCCTGGCCCAGTCCGGACTATTCGTCCACAAGCCCCCCAAGTCTAGTATGAGATAGTACATGGCTATGTTATGCTAGACTTAAGTTCCGTTCATGGCCGCGTAGGCCCAATCAATCATGACAGCATGGCCCATGTGTGCGCAACTCAAGTGTGCACATGGGACGGACCATACTGCGCAGCCCAAATGCGACAGTGCGCACTTGACCCATGGCGCTGTCCTGTTTAACCCATTAGACTGTATCCGAATCCGTAACCTTGTAGGCGCGTAGGAATGCGCATATGCTAGGTTTCCCGTTCTTACATGACGGGGAGGAATGCGCATATGCTACGTTTCCCGCCACAGTGTGACAGTAAAGACCCCGTAAAAAGAACACGTAGTTCTATAGTTGGGGTAACAGTGACATTGCGATTGTGAGAGTCTCACAATGGTGAAAGTGGATCCCGTATGCTGCATCCTGGGTAAGGGCGTACCTTTTGTACCAGTAGCGACGCAACATGGTGCGACAGAAGACGTGCTTCTGTAGCAGAAGTGCGCGCATTACATCCGTCTTTACAACCGACAGAGGACGTCTCCCCTGCGGTAAGATGGTGCGAATATTTAAATCCGTCTTTGTACCGGGCTTGCTATACCTCTTACATACAATCTGCTTCCAAGTATGCCTGCGTGACGCCTACGGAAATAGTGGTATTATATACCCTGGTAGCCCCCCAAGTTTGATGGTGCTACTTGTGTAGGAGCATTAAACTTATTTATTCAACAAAAAACACTTAATGCAAATATTAAAAGTATATGCCACGAATCGAAACATATAAAACCTAATGAAGTGAAGCAATATATAGCATATAGCATGTGAACTTAACACATAAGAGAAGTGGCAGTGCGAATTACACCTATCGCGAGGTTTCACAAACTTAACACACCCGAATAGACGTACCGTGACCGCGACTAATAGACGCAGATGGATATATCGTGACCGCATAGATTCGAACGTTTGTGGATGATCGCAGATGAACATAACATGACCACGGCCTTTGTCCAGTGCGCTCATGGCGATTGACTAGCATCGTGGTGTTTGCTCGTAGCTAATCTGCGAAGATGTCCGAACGCACGACCTAACGCGGGTAGATTTATCGTGACTGCGTTGTTCGATCTTACAAACAAGCGCGAACAGGCATACCAACCGTAAAAACAGTATCTGCGCGAATTAATTCGCGGCTAAAAGATAAAATAGGTCCGATCGTGCGAACTTTTCCTTTTATATGTCTTAGTAAAAGAATAGACTATTATACACATTCTTGTATCTCATGTAAAGAAATATTATGATTCTTATACTTGTTATTTTCCAAATTGGGTACCGTGTAACAACTTGGATGGCCTTAATTAATTAATAAACAATATGTCCTGGTTTAAGCTTGGACAATACTATATACGATTTATCATGTTTTAACAGTTAGCCAAATCACATGGGTGAAACACGATTTGATAAGCCGAAGTCTACTGACCTGAATGAGTGTATTCATAAATGATTCGATAAGCTGTCTGCTAACCTTAATGAGTGTATTCATACCGTAAGTCAGCTGGTGACAATATATGGTGGGCATACGAGAAAAAATATTTTGTTCGGGTCCCACGGATGGCGCCAACTTGTTGATACATAATATGGCGCGGGCTGGATTCGACGACTCTCCTTGGGCCGTTCGTCGTCTTCTCGAGCCCTAACTAGACCTGTCAACAAAGAGAACCCGTTAGGAGTGGACCCGAGGCCGTAGCCCCGGGGTCCACCTCTGACGGTCAAGTTAGTATCAATGCGATGTAGCCTACAAGAGTTAGGGTTAGTGTAACTTGTCATCTTATCGTCCTCGAGAAGGAGATCCAGCCATATATTTATAGGGCATGGATTAGGGTTTAGGTGTAGAGTGGGCCACTGTCTGCCGGGCCTGACCCATTCCTGGCCCATTCCGGACTATACGTCCACAGGCACAGTAGTAAGACTTTTTGGAAAAATGACCGTGAAGTGATTGGTAAAATAGTTGAAAGTAGTTCACGTTAGATAACGATAAAGTTTATTATTTCATAAGAGGGTAGTAGGACAGATAGTTGGTGTTTCAAAAGGGATGAGTGGAAGATTAGGTATTAGTTCCCAGAAAAGTGGCTTGAGTTGCAAGTTAACTTCTTGGTACGCTTTTAGATCTTTTAGTCGTTCGTTTATTATTTATGTTTAGTGAGGGGTTTCCTTTGTATATGTCAAGGTGTGTCGTTCCTAGAACGGCTAGATATGTAATTCGGTTCATCGATTGAGTACGAGTTTTGGGGTATAGGTGACACTATTACCGCAACGGATGACGAGATGATTTCGATATCAATGTCTAAGAGAATGATAATAGGATGGGATGGTGGATACATGGGTTGCAACGACTCCGTAATAAAGGTTTAATGATTCCGTAATGAAGACGATAAGTCGATGGGACGGGAAAAAGAAGACATGGTACTGTAGCAACCCAAAAATACAATCTAAACCTAGAGCAATGTTGTGCGGTAATTAAAATCTTAGTTAGTCGCGCATAATCTACTAACAATATATAAATGGCAAATATAATCATTAACTCGCATCATGCAACATCTTATTCGTTATGTATTATCTGCTCAGCAAATCTCATACATAACGTAGGTACGGAGGGCGCGAAGTGGTAGCATGAATCATCTGCCATGTATATCTCCATGCACGTTGCTACTAAGATGTAGACGCGGAGGCATAAGGTAGTAGTGTAAAATGGTCAGTTTAGAGAGTGTAGTAATGAGAAAGGCGTTCCACTTAGGAGAAAAAGTATCGTAGTGATAAAATGTTGTGACGTCAGTGTATGATGTGTAGGAGTAAACCTTTATAACTCTTATGATGAACACACACGAAAATTTTACCTTTTTCAGAAGTCAACTAGGAGGTCAACTGGACATACCACTATTATAACTACTTTCAGTATTGCAACATTCACCTCTGAGTCGGACATAGGTGATCAGGTTATGTCCGACTGTCCCTGGTTGAATATAGGTGATCAGGCTATATTCACCCGAGGTTCAATGAATCTTGCAATGCTTAGCTTAGTTATACTAGTAACATGTCCTAATGCCTTTAAAATTTGTTATGAAAGACAGAACAAATATTTCATTTTACGTGGGGGAGAAGGCGTAGCGCTGCGGTACGTAAACATACGTATAAGTAAAGGAATCATAGTGAGGTTAAGTTGTAAGTAATAAAACACATATCTTATCAAAGATTACTTCAACGAGTCATAAGTGAGGCATTCAGCTTGGCAGGTAGGCATGTGTCGGTTATAGGGTTAAGTTTTTGTAAAAGCGGTTATAGTCTAGGTTTGAAAAATTCATAGTTCTCTATAACCTAGGCTCTGATGCCAACTGTAACACCCCCAAAAAAAATGGTTTGCAGCGGAAGAAAAGGTTTTTGGGATGCTACTCAATTGGATCATAACACAAAGTGAAAAATATAGATTTTTCTTAAAAGATTTCATTTATTGTGGTAAAACGAAGCTTACAAAAGTTGAATTGTTGTGGAAAAATGGCTCATTAACAAAATGTGGTCCCCATTCGTAAATTAGAGTTATCTATGACCATGCCATGCCAACGCCCAAGCGCCTCCAGAGTTAGCTATCGCCTTTTTAATACCTAAGATAAACATGCTTAAAAAGATCAACAAAAATGTTGAGTGATATTCATAGGTTTAGTAAATGGTTGAACACAAGTAAAAGATGATAATTGCTTCGAAGACAATTACCATAGAAAAACAGAGATTATTATGCGCTAAGCTCATGACACCAAACTAACTGCATACACCCAATTACTGGTGTAAGTAATAAAATTGCTCCCCAGAGGTAATAGCCAATTACCTAGAGATAATCAAATATGGTGCGCCCCGGTTATTTTCGATAACCGAGTCGGGGTCGTCAATTCCCATAGTACTATCCATAATATTTGCGTTCACTCGCAAGTGATTAATGCTTCATGATGAAGGGGACTTTTGGCTGGAAACTTAGGCTATAATAATAATAATCAGGCAAACATACATTTTAAGAAAAGACTTGTGTTCTAGTTTATAGCATGGATCTCCCTCGCGGGGGTTGAAGAACAAGTAAAAGCGAGGCTATGAACTCACCTTAGTGATACGGTAGGAAATGCACAACAATAGCAAGTACGATATGATAACGGCTTCAACACGAAACCTAGATATAATAAGGCAAGTCTTAGATAATATATTCCGTTTACGACCCTAAAGGGTAATGTTTGAAAAAAGAAATGATTTTCTATGAGACACTCGTATCGTTTTAACTTGTGTGGTAATGCTTAAAGTTCAAAAATAAATGCTTTCAAATGTTTTCTCATATGTTTGTGTTACGTAGCTTGTGTGGACATTATCGATATACATAAAATGTAGTTGTGAAGATATTTCTTAAGTATTGGCTCTTGGAATAGATGTGGGAAAATGTATACGAAACTTTCGTATAAGAGTTGGCTTGAATATATTTATTGAAGTGGAAATAATTACAAAGCAACTTGTATTTATTAGATTTTGTTTAGTTTTGAAAAGTATAAATATATATACAATATATATTTATCGGAGTTGTGGGAAAATATTATATTTGAAAAAAAAAAGTATAATATTTCTAGTTTATGCAAATGTGATCGTCAAATAGAAATATGTACCAAATATATTTATGTAACGAAGAATGGTAGAATAATATAAATTTATTATCCTATAGAAACTTTTAGGATGAAAAGCGTTAAGTGTAGAACTTGGAGGGATTAAACTTGTAAAGATTTATATATGTTTCAAACTTTATAAAGGTTTTAAGAAATGTGTCAAGTGGTTCAAAGTTGAGGGTTGAAACTGTAAATATCAATATAAGTTTACAAGACTTATAAAAGATCTAAGGAAAATGACGAACTCAAGACCTCCAGGATAATCACCCTATGTTGCACGGGGACGGATACGGAAACGGGGACGGGGACGGAAACGGGTACTTAGAAACGCTAATGTCCCAAAATTCAAGAAACGGGTACGGCCAAAAACGTTTGTGTATTTTATATAATTATATATATAATTATTAATAAAATATAGAAACATCAAACATCCAATATCAACTTGTTATCTTTTAAAGGTTTTAAACTTAGTAAAGTTAGGTGGCTCGTGAAGAAACTAAAACCCCGACTTCAAGGGCGTAGTTTTGCCTTACAAAACCCATCTCTATGACGATTTTTATTTCTGAAATAGAATGTTAGATTACTAAGAGATAAATTTCGAATTGCAAATTCAACATAAACAGTTAAAAATGATATTCTTGCAATAAAAAAACAACTATCTTTTAATAGTAAATGTTTTAAAACCCACTGAATTTATAATCAATTTAAAGAAATAATGTGTAAAAATGTCGAAGGATAACATTTTTATGAATAATTACTAATATTTCAACATTTGTTACTATACAGCCCAAATTTAACAAGTGTTAGTCCCAAGTCCCAACCCAAATGCAGCAAAAAACTTTAAATAGTTGAATAAATAAAAAAATCATTACTTTGTTATTATTTCCTAGAAATACTACTTTACATCCACGTGCCTTTCATCTTTATTACTACCTATCTTACATTTACTTTTCGCTCTATACCCCACCTCTTAAAGGCTGGTCCCAGTCGCGACCTGGGACGACCTGGGACAACCTGCGCCACGTCAGCTTTCTCTCTCCAGCGACTTGGGACAACCCGGATGCCCCAGTCGACGACCCAAGGAATTTATTATTTTTTTTTTATTTTTTTTAATTCAAACATTTTTAACATTAAATTTAAATTTCATTCAAATTATAAAAAAACATTACATTACGAAATAAAAAAAAAAAAAAAAAAACATTACAATACGAATTAAAAAAAAAAAAAAAAAAAAAAAAAAAAAAAAAAAAAAAAAACATTACAATACGAAATTCAAATAAACACTACAATACTTAAACTAATAATCTAAATTGTAACGTGCTTTGATTGCTGCCTTAACTTTCTCCAACTCTTCTAGTTGGCGGCCGGTCAAATTTGGGTCGATTGGGGTGTTGTAGAAGATGATGTCGGACTCCCGTTTTGATGTCCTCAGGAGCTCAAGTTTTTCCTTTTTTATCTCGAGCTCTTTTTCCCTTAACCGTAACCAAGTATCTTTTAAACCCTGCTTATTCTTATCTTTATCCTCTTTTGACGGCTTCTTGGTCCTTAAGAAATTTTTGGCCAACGATTGCATAAATGAGTCTGATGGAACATCATTATCACGAGAGGAGGAGGATGATTTCCTCCTTCCTTTGTCACGACCAGCCGGTCGTGATTCTCTAGTCGCTTCCTCAGCAGAATCATCAACGTCATTGATAACGCTACACGCGTCGTTCGGGGTCAAGGAAACTTCCTTTTCTTCGAGCAAGTTTTATAACACCCTAGGCAGTGAACCTAATCGTTGTAGTGTAGTAATTAGGGTAAGCCACGGGTATTGATATCGTTCTCTAGGGGAATAGGAATGCTAGTAAGGAGTTACTACGCTAAGGTTAAGGTTGAGGAAGATTATTTTTTATCTTTTTTTATTTTTTGAAATGGAAAGGTACGAATCTCGGGTATTGGATTTGGGGGGTTGGTATTTCTACCGATTACTCTACTATTATCTAATTATCTAAACTAAGGTTGTGGGAGTCTATGTCTAATTAATGTGTGCTCGTATGATAGTTTAAAGATGTGTTTACTTAGTTTGTATTACTCCTTAATTATCTCCTATTGATGGTTAAGTGTCACGTCTTATTCTTAATTGCGTTGTGTGTCTAAAGTTGTAGGGTATGCGTTTCTCCCTAACTCTTTGAACTTACCAAAGGGTCTCGTCTACAAACCCACTAGGGATGATAAACTCCTACTCTAAGGCGCTCTTTGGATGGTTTAGCCTACAACTACTCAGGTAATTATATTCTAAGGTTCACATAGATGAATCAAGCATTAAGTACACAACGAATGATCTATCGCATTACTAGATCATTAATCAACTAAGATAAGAAACAACCAATCAATATTCAATAATTAAGTTTCATACTTCCTAAGCAAACACACAAATAAATTAGCCGGACATGGAGAACATGCAAGCATACACACAAATAATCAAAGAAATAATTGAATTAATGAAGTAAAGACTTATCTTGATGTAAGATAGGGTTTAAAACCCTAAAATACAGTACAAGACACCTTAGGTTCGGTTTTAGGTTTTTACTCCAAAGACTCTCCACACAAAGACTGAAAAATTCGGATTCTATATATAAGATTACAATTGCGACGGCGTCACCTTATGTTTAGTGACGCCGTCGTGTCGCCGTCATTAGGGTTTCGTCTTGGCCACGTTAACCTTGCGACGGCGTCACCTTGTGTCCGTGACGCCGTCCTCTTCCGCTTCTGACGTCGTCTGGATTGCATCTAGGCCGTCTGAGTAGCGACGGCCTACTCTTTTACAACTAGACGTCGTCACTTGAAAATACGAGTTTTGGGTTCTGGATCGTCACAATAATTTTGGGACGCCGTCGCCATTAACACCTGACGCCGTCGCCTTCTAGTTTCAGCAACTGTGAGTGTCTCGATTTTGACTTTGGCCATTTTCTTCATATATTCGCGCCTTTTCGTCCAAATAAGTGCCATTCCAGCATTTTGCCTTCAAGAGACCTAAAAAGTGAAAAGGAACGATATTAAGCAATAACGGATACAAAAGTGATCAAATAAGGACTTAAACGACCCCTCAAAATGGTACCTTTTAAAACCTTATCAAATATCCCTACACTTGTTATTTGCTTGTCCTCAAGCAAATGTGCTTTTAGCCAATTAATTTATAAGTTAGGGGTCATTAAGCATTAATTCAAAACGGTCCACAACACATATAAGCCTCGCAAAAGTCATAACAAGCACGGAAATTACATACTAGCACCTCACATGGGGTGTTTGGATACTCACATCTCTCTCGGGTGTATATATGAAATATAACAAAATAGGAAATGGAAGATAAACACTCATTAACCGGTCCTAGTACATAGATTACCATAGGCTTGAGAATAGATCAAACCTCCATCGCTTTGGCGTAAGCACCTAGGAAAGACTATCAAAGAGGTCTTTTAAAGGGTTGTAATGTTAGGCTTACGGTAGGGAAACAAGGGTTTGGTGGGATAGGCTATTTAGTGGTGGAAAGTCAAAAATCTTTATGTTAACTGCATATGAAGAATGGCGTTGCTAAGCCAAGACTCGACACTCTAAACTCTAGATAACTGAAATAAACAAACAAAAATTTAGAGGGTAGATGTAGGATGGTAGCCCGTTTTTTTTTTTTTTTTTTTTTTTTTTATACACTTTTACTCCACCATCCTCTAAGATAACATCAAAATACTAGGGATTTACAGGCATATCCCTACACTTGAGTTTTTATTACTCTAACACTAATTTGACCCGAATTGAAAAGATCAAAACACTTGGGGTACATTATTATGCAAACAAAGGGAATTTGAATTTAACGTTCCCTTCCCGTCATTTCATAAACTTTAACTTTTCCCATGAATCCCAATCATCCCAAAACTGTATACAAAGGATATGACTCGACTTAGCAACTTATGCAAGCAACTAGATAATTGAACTAAGGGTTTGGGGTGATAACAATAATGCACTAAAAGTGAGTGCATAAAGGGTAGGCTAAGGCGATTTGGGTGTATATTTGGGGGTGGGGTGTAAACAATGCTCTTCATTGATATTCCGGAAAAACCGAAACATCACGAGAACCGCGAAAAGGATAGGCTCTGAGGGGTTAACTAGGGGTATCGTGTACTAAAGATGAGTACAATGCAAAGGGTGTGGGGGAATTACTCAACCGATGTGGAAGAACTAATTATATTACAGGTATCAAACAAGGGTTATCCTAATGCCTCTTATCATTTAGTTATTCCTAACTACACAAGTGTAGCCTCACTTGCGATCTCGGAATGCATCACAAAACAAGTTCTAGAATCTAATATACTACCGGTTCACACTCTAAGCATTAAAGAAGAATGCTTTAATTCCTACTAATCTAAGGGCGATCCTCACATTTTGGGTGGAATTTGGGTGGTAAAGGGTTTTGTGCTAGTCATATAATTTCCTATCCATGAGACGCTTTTGTTAAGACTAATGGCCCACTCCTATATGTCATAAAAAAATTTAAATTTGGTGCCAAAATTACCCTAACCGACATTTTCTCATGGTTTATTACACAATCACAATTGGACAAAGCAAATAGTCAAGGATAAGCATAGTTTCAAAGTTCCCGTTTTATTTTCCCTCCCTACACTTAAACTGAACATTGTCCCCAATGTTCCCCGAAAGTATCAAAGTTATGATAAAAGAAGGTAATTTAAAACGAAAGAAACTAATACTCCCCTGATTAGCTCGGTAGGATCCGTGTAAAGTGGTGGTTAAATCCTTTTCAAGAAGAATTATTGCGTGAAAAGCTCCTCCAATCTTATGTGACTTCTTCTTGACAAACTAAACCTGCACACTTGAAGAAAAAAAACGAAACCTTCGCGTAAAATCGGCGGTAATAATACATATAAGACTCGATTTAAACTAGGATATAATTCTTGTGGAATGGATGTTTACAGAATTTCTAAGAAAATTAAGACCTGGAAAATTCCAAAAATTTATAAGTAGCTCAGAAAATGAGAAAAAAGTAATCTGATGTTTTTACTCCTTCCTGACGCCGTCAGGTTGCAATCCTGACAAAAACTGGTCTGCGAATTTCTGGAAAAAATTCTGGAAAATTTACATCTTTAGAATCTGGAAAAATTTCTGCAAAACATCCATTATGACTCGATACAAGCATTTGACTCGAACAAACAAACATATATATCTTTTAGTTAATTGTTATTCTCATGTTTACGTTTCTTTTGAAAATGTGTGTAATCCTCCCTACACTTATCCCTTATGTAAAATACCTTTATATGCAATTAAGACGAGGTTAAAAACAAAATAAAGCATTTTTACAAATTTAAACATGAGGATAAACAATTAATAAAAGATATAAGACACTAACAAGAAAACAATTAAGCATGGGTTGCCTCCCACGAAGCACTTTTCTTTATTTAAGAGTCTTGTAGCTAGACTCGTAGTCGTGCTCCTACGTACCGATATACGTAAGTCTATCCTCAACAATGTCGTAAGGATCAAACTTATCATTCAAGTTCCTAGTAGTACGTTCGGTTAAATATGCCTTTTCGAACATCTCACCATCGGGATCATAGATTTGTATCCTAATGTGCCACCTTCCATTACCATCACTAGGCGGTCTATTCCAATCCCACTTGTGTTCAGATTTCTCAACTATCCACTTATTCATGACAAGGTTAACGGGCAAGCTTCCTAGGAACTCGGTCATCTTCCTAAATACTAAGGCGTCCTCGAACGGGTTCACTTCTATGTCCCTAGCCATTTCTTTTTCTTGGAAAGTTGCTGCACTAGCAAAGGCTTTATCTAGGTAAAAAGGTCTTTGGGGGCCTATGATGTTCTTATCAGTCCAAGGTCCATATCTAGAAGGCTCTCTATCCAACCCTATCTCTTGTGGGATTTCCTCATCCTTGTAGTATGTATGCTTTTTAACATCGTAAACGGATCTAGCACTCCCCTCTCCTACCACTATTTTGGACATCTTACAATCGATGATGGCACTAGCGGTAGCTAAATATCCTCTTCCAACTAGCAATGGGCATGTCGGGTCCTTATTCATGTCTAGCACATGAAAGTCGGCCAAAAGAGTCAACTCTCCTACATGTACTACCATGTCCTTTATTATTCCTACCGGTCGTGCTATACTACCATCCGCTAGACCTAAGATGGTTTCCGTTGGTTCAATTTTACCTAAGTTAAGGCTTCTATGGAGGGACAATGGAACAAGATTGATGCATGATCCTAAATCGGCTAGAGCATCGAGTGGTTTGGAAGTTCCAAGTCTACACGGAAGAGTAAATAGCCCGGGATCGTCTAGCTTCTTAGGTAAGTTGTTTCGCACAAAGGCGGACCCATGTTTTCCAAGCCTAAGTTCTAACTCATATCTCTCTTTTAAAGCATTATAATAAGGTGCATGAGCTAAGACTTCAAGAATCGGTTTTTCTTGATGGAGTTCCTTGTACTCCTCCTCTAAACTAGGTTTGGATTCTTGGCCGACGGGTTTCTCAAGAGTAGGATTTACCAAAGGTGCCGGGCCTTGGTATCTCTTGGATGGCTTGGAACCCTTTTTGATAGCACTTACCGAGTGAACCGTTGGGTGAGAGGGGCATGGATGTGCACTCTCCCATGGTGAACTAGAACATGAAGTCGATGCAATCGAATTCACTTTTGGGTTCTTTATGGTATCACTTGGGAGTGCTCCAACTTCCCGCTCATTGAAGGCTTTTAAGAGGGCATCAAGCTTGGTTGTCATCTCGCTTTGTTTTTGCTTAAAATCGGCTTCAAGCTTATTCAATCGAGTTTCTTGGGATGACAAAAATCTAGATGCGATTGCCTCAAGATTAGTGGGGTTACCGATATTAGAAGAATTGAACCTAGTAGGCGAACTAGATGAGCTTTGGGGCGTGCTTGAGTTTTGGTTCCACTTAAGGTTAGGATGATTTCTCCATGAGGGGTTGTATGAGTTTCCTAAGTTGTTTTGTTCGGGTTTGAAAGTGTACCACTTCTCTCCCGCTTCGTCGGTACGTATGGAGGCGTAGTCCGCAAAAGCTTGTTCGGAGAGCCTTGTGCAATCACGAGTGTCATGGGGACCACTGCATAACTCACAAGGTAGAGTGATTTGATTCACTTGTCGTGAGGACTTAGGATTTTTGTAGGCACTCATGAGGAATCTAACTTGATCTTCAAGTTCGATCATCCTACGGTCGGGAGGAGGTAAGGAGATTGCCTTAACGGTTTTGGGCAGCTCACGAGGGTCATCCCAACTTTCGTTGTCATAGAGGGCGAGGTCCTCTATTATTTCCCATGATTCTTTTGCGGTGAAATCACTAAGTTTTCCACCGGCCGCTTGGTCAATGGATCGCTTAGTGGGGAAGTTGACATGATCATAAAAGATTTGGACTTGGAGCCAAAGATCAATGCCGTGATGAGGGACTTTATGAAGTAAGTCCTTGAATCGGGTCCATGCTTCGTAGAGAGATTCACCTTGACGTTGTTGGAACATCAAGATGTCATTCCTAAGCTTAGTGGTTCTCCCTGGTGGGAAAAGTTGAGCAAGGAAGCGAGAAGTAAGATCATCCCAACTTGAGATGGAGCCGGTGGGAAGTCGCTCAAGCCAATTACTAGCTTGGTCCCGTAGAGAGAATTGGAAGAGACGCAGGCGCGTGGTCTCCCGAGTAGTAGCATCAAGGTCGATGGAATCGACGATTTTGAGGAAATCCCTCAGATGCTGATTTGGATCTTCGGAACGAAGTCCATGGAATGCACATCTGTTTTGCACCAACCGGATGGTGTCGGATCGCAGGGCCGTAGTTTGGGCTTGGTCGGGAAGCTCAATGGTGTTCCTATAGCCTAGGTGGCTTGGTCTCGAGTATTCACCAAGAGTACGGGCTCTTGGCGGGTCATTTGGTGGTGGGTTGATGAATGGTAGTGGGTTATCACCTTCCATGATGAAAAGTGATGGGTATTACGAACAAAGGTTACGAAGAAGGGGGATAGACTAAGAGAAAGCTAAAAATAAGAAAAATTTACTTGATAGGAATCAAGCAAAGAAACCTAAACGAGGTGGACTACTAACTAGCTATTCTATTCCCCGGCAGCGGCGCCAAAAACTTGATAACGCTACACGCGTCGTTCGGGGTCAAGGAAACTTCCTTTTCTTCGAGCAAGTTTTATAACACCCTAGGCAGTGAACCTAATCGTTGTAGTGTAGTAATTAGGGTAAGCCACGGGTATTGATATCGTTCTCTAGGGGAATAGGAATGCTAGTAAGGAGTTACTACGCTAAGGTTAAGGTTGAGGAAGATTATTTTTTATCTTTTTATATTTTTTGAAATGGAAAGGTACGAATCTCGGGTATTGGATTTGGGGGGTTGGTATTTCTACCGATTACTCTACTATTATCTAATTATCTAAACTAAGGTTGTGGGAGTCTATGTCTAATTAATGTGTGCTCGTATGATAGTTTAAAGATGTGTTTACTTAGTTTGTATTACTCCTTAATTATCTCCTATTGATGGTTGAGTGTCATGTCTTCGTCTTAATTGCGTTGTGTGTCTAAAGTTGTAGGGTATGCGTTTCTCCCTAACTCTTTGAACTTACCAAAGGGTCTCGTCTACAAACCCACTAGGGATGATAAACTCCTACTCTAAGGCGCTCTTTGGATGGTTTAGCCTACAACTACTCAGGTAATTATATTCTAAGGTTCACAAAGATGAATCAAGCATTAAGTACACAACGAATGATCTATCGCATTACTAGATCATTAATCAACTAAGATAAGAAACAACCAATCAATATTCAATAATTAAGTTTCATACTTCCTAAGCAAACACACAAATAAATTAGCCGGACATGGAGAACATGCAAGCATACACACAAATAATCAAAGACATAATTGAATTAATGAAGTAAAGACTTATCTTGATGTAAGATAGGGTTTAAAACCCTAAAATACTGTACAAGACACCTTAGGTTCGGTTTTAGGTTTTTACTCCAAAGACTCTCCACACAAAGACTGAAAAATTCGGATTCTATATATAAGATTACAATTGCGACGGCGTCACCTTATGTTTAGTGACGCCGTCGTGTCGCCGTCATTAGGGTTTCGTCTTGGCTACGTTAACCTTGCGACGGCGTCACCTTGTGTCCGTGACGCCGTCCTCTTCAGCTTCTGACGTCGTCTGGATTGCGTCTATGCGTCGCCATTAACACCTGACGCCGTCGCCTTCTAGTTTCAGCAACTGTGAGTGTCTCGATTTTGACTTTGGCCATTTTCTTCATATATTCGCACCTTTTCGTCCAAATAAGTGCCATTCCAGCATTTTGCCTTCAAGAGACCTAAAAAGTGAAAAGGAAAGATATTAAGCAATAACGGATACAAAAGTGATCAAATAAGGACTTAAACGACCCCTCAAAATGGTACCTTTTAAAACCTTATCAGTCATAGACATCGAAAGGATCGCGATCTTGGGTTGAACCAGAGGTAGTGGTAGAACCCTTTGTTTTCTTCCGACTATTTGTTGATAAAGCCGGCAACTCAACCTCCTTCCAAGCAGCATGACCCTTTAAAACCTCGTAGCACTCCTCCAAAGTGAAATCATGACCGTACGTCATACGGTATTCTCTAAGAGCTTTTGAGGTGTCGTCGATATCATTCTCACCGCTTCCATGGGTATTCTTGATATTCTCCATGATAGCACAATAATTTCCAACCCTATTACGAATCCTGCTCTTCCATTTGGTAGTGACAGAGTCATAGGTTCGGTCTTTGCCAGTTTCTTTCTTAAAGTAGTCGATCACTAACTCCCAAAACTTGAAGCGGTTCTGGGCGTTTCCTCTCGCCGCGTTTTCCGACACATAAACCCAAGCTTTACAAAGCACCACCTCTTCCTCCTTTGTCCATGGCTCTGCAGCCTTCTTGTTTTTCCCCTTGCTTGTTTTCGGCTTCTTTCCTTTGTCCGTGGCCTTTGAAGCACCTCTAGATGGCTGCTTTGGTTTGATGGGGGACATCTCTTCAGCGGAAGCGGTTTTCTCATCATCAGAATCATCAACGGGAATGGAACCATGGAATGAACCGTGGTGCGAACTGTGACCCGAACCTTGTCCCATCGAAGCATCTTGACCTGGGTAGTTTTGATTTGGGTAGTTTTGTGTCGGATACTCCGGCATCCAATCTTCCAAATTCATGTCTAGATTAGTGCTTCGAATCGGGGAATAAGGTTGATACGGTTGAGAAGGATAAATGAAGTCCATGTTTGGATGGTACGACGACCCACTAGGTTCTTGCCGGTAATCGTGGTAAGAACGTTGCGGTGGGACAAAAGGACGGTTAAGATAAAACACGTTTTGGTTTTGATTTGGTTGGGGTAGTTGTGGTTGATATTCAAAACCTTGTGGACGAAAGCGAATAGGCCGGTTTTGTTGTGGTGATATGCCGGTTAACTCGAAGTTGTTTTCCGGTGAGAAATTTAGATCCGGGGCTTTTTGGGGTAGTCGTGATCGTCGGGTTTTTGATTGTGGGGTATTTTTCTTTGACATTTTGTAGTTGGATAAGAATTAGATTGAATTGAATGTAGATGAAAATGGTAAGTTGTGAATTGTGTTTGAGGTGAAGTGGGTATTTATAGAGTGGTAAAATGGGTTTGAATTTTTTTTTAGTTTAATTAGACCAAACGGTCGTTTTTTAAATTTTGTATTTTGTATACGTTGGAACATGGAATAGCAAGAATTAACATCGAGTGTAACTCGGACCGATGTTGCATTTTATGGTCACTCGACCGATGTCCCAACCGAGACCCACAGTCGAGGTGCCCGATCTTAAGATCGGTTGAGGTTGCATATTTTTGGTGGCCAACCGATTTGCACCTCTCGACTGCGACTAGCCTAATAATCATCTTCCTCATAGATCTACAGGAAAAGTGGAAAACCATCCAACATCATAACTCACGAAATAGTTTCTGATCCCCCTCAACACCAGGTCCAGAAACGCGTTTAAAAGGCCCAGAAACGTTTCCCAAACGTTTCTTGCTCAATACCTCGCGTTTCCAGTCAATATGAAACGTTTCCTTTTTTCCGAAAATGTTTCCGGCGTGTTTCCATGCGTTTCTAGCCGTTTACCGTTTTCGAAACGTTTCCGGTTTGGGAGACGGCACCCCGACGGCATTTCCGTGCAACATAACCCTTCCCAACTGAGCCAAGGGTCTTTCATGGTTAATTTCTGCATATGACTTCTTATAACGTCATGTTACTGTGTTTGAATTTGTATTCCCATTTCCCTACACAATTATGTCGTGAGTTGTAATAAAAACATTTTCGTGTTATCTTCTTCTTCTCCAAAACTGAGTTTGCATGAAAGTGTGATATGTGTGGTGCTCTATATTCGTGTTCTTCACAATATATGCTAAGTTTTTTTTGAACGCTCAACATGAGTTGCATGTATGTCGACTATAACTAGTAACATATGCATTTCGAATTAGTCTTATGGTACCACACAAGCTAACACGATACGAAACGCAACAGTTTATAGTGGTTAAGAAGAAAAATGAGAGTTTTGACATCACTTCATATTAACGATGGTATATTTGTGTAGAATGGACATGTTTAACGAAATAAACATTTATCGACATGAAAGAGGTATCAAATGAGATGTGTTTGACCATACTTACAACGAGTGAGGAGTATACGAGAGCACAAGCAAGGACCAAAGATCATCATGTTGGGGTTGTGTTGTGTTCATGTGACTAGCGAGATGACAATGAGCGGTAACGAGGCTATATAGCGCGGCTCCACAGCAAGGTTTCATAACAGAGAGTTTACGACCAACCGATCATGGTGAGTTTTAATAGATGCATGGTTTAACAAGGTGGTGGGGAGGCACGAGTGGAGAGACAAGTGAGTAACAAAATGACAATGACAACCCGATACTCTAGCTAGATTTCTAGATGGTTTCGCCTGACTAGTTCCCTTGATGACAACCTGGTATGAGAGTTACCCCAAGACTTTCCCTTTTCTTCCCTTGCTAATTGTGATCTAAAGTGAGAGTGAAGTGAGTGAATATGTTTTGTATTGTTTGAGTTTGGAATATGAAAATGAGAAGCGTTATATGTGTATATGCCGAGTATATATAGGCCAAAGAAAAAGATGAAACTTGTTTTATGTAAATCATGAGACCCAAGAGTGAAAGAAAAAGGAGTGTGTAAGAGTGGACAGTGACAAGAGCATGTAAGAGTAACATGAGTCTTGTCTTTCTTGCTTGTCTAGGAATCGATCACTACTAACAAAATAAATAGAGCTCGGTTTGGTTTTGATGGACAAATAGTAATTTATGACCCATCCTTTCTTGATCTTAATTTGTAGGATATCTAGTCTTGGCAACCATCACTATCCGCCATTTACTTCAATGAAATTTCGTGACCGAGCCTTGGGAGAAGAGAACCGAGAAGAGAGGGATGAAAGTGATAGTTCCATGGTAGACTTGGCAAAGCAGGAAGAACAAATCTATTTTTAGTTGTGGTGGTTTGGGGAAAGACGAAAAGGACAAGGAGGAGGAAATGGGTGGGAGGCTGATTGGTGCTAGGGTAGTGTTTGATTTTGAAAGGAAAAAAAAAGAACCTTTTGTGTGTGTTACATAGTGTGTGACTAAAAGTGGTTAAACTACAACATATCATATTCAAGTGTAGTTGTTTAAGGCATTCATGTGACCAAAAAAAAAGAAGATCATGTGATCTTTATACTTTGCATTTGGGCGGCACAATGAAAGTAAATGAGAGGGATTAAGTTTGAATTTTTCGTCGTGTATTTTGTATATTGTTTAAGCTTAAAGAGTGGTCGCGGTATTTCGGTTTGCCATTTTTAAGAAAAATGCGTAGAATACATTTTTGTGATTGCTTTTAATAAAATAATATTAAAACAATATTATTGACTCCGAAAAATAATTATTGGACTTATACCATTACTAATGTAGTGTCGGTATGTGTCAAGTTCCAGTTCTTATGTTTTACGGTGAAAAACTATCGTTTTCGATTCAAATAAACTCGGAAAATCCAGGAGTGAAACTTAGGGATATAATTACTATAGTTTATTATTAAAATTTGTTTGAAATTTTACGGGTTGTTATAGGTAGTTACCTTAGATCATGTTTGGTAGGAGTCAGAGTCTAGGTCACTTGAGAATGCATTGGTCTATGTGTGTGCATCTGCCTTACGTGTTTTTCTGCATATATGACTATACTATTAGGCATACTGTGTGCTAAGACTTTTTGCCTTTAGAACAATATATGAGCTTGAACTTAAGTGCTTTGAATTGACTTGGCATGATGTCCATTGAACCATGTACCTTTAGTATTAAGCATGCCTTCATTTCCGTCATGTGGTAATCCCGACGTCATAGGCCTTAGTTAGACCTTTAGCCTTCTCACTAATCTGAACCACCACTATTATTTGAATTGATTGGTTTAAGCGATTTCAAACTCGAGCCAAACTTTCAAAAGGTCTCTTACAAAGATGAGAAATTATTTATTTCTGACAACTTTTTTCCTAGCTTGATCTAGTGACAGTTCTTGTTTGATGAGTTGCAAAAATCAAGTTAGAATCAAGTTGTTACCCAACCTACACAACTTAAACACATGACCGGTCAGGTCGATAAGTTTTGAGGACCCACCAACTAAGAGTCTTTTGAGGGCAAAGCTCAAGAATGAGAAAGTTCGAACCGTGAGAGCGTGCACTTGTAGGGTAGACGGAATGAATCTCGAGGACGAGATTCTTTTTAAGGATGGTAGACTGTGACAACCCGTAATTTTTAGACTATTATTTAAGTCATTTTTGTCTGAAAATTAATTTTTTTAATTATTATGACTCAAAAACGAGAAGCCGTCTCGTGTTTTCCGAAGTCCCGGCACCACACGCATACCGGTACCATAATAATATTGGCACGAAATCTATTTTCTAATTTTAAGATAATAATAATACCATAATATTTCGCTCGTCAAAACGTCTCCAAAAATATAAAAAATGTAACTTACGGACACCTAGAGAGTATTCTACGTGAAAATACGTTATCGTTTATGGTACAAATTATACAGTATGTAGTACACAATATACACTTAATAATAATAATAATAATAATAATAATAATAATAATAATAATAATAATAATAATACAAAAACTGAAAATCTATCCTAAACCTACACGACATATCGTGTTCTGCTTTCTGCTTCCTGTCTCCCTCTGCTACGCATCTCTTCCCCAAACTATCACCAAAATTGATTTCCTCCTCCTTTCTCTAAAAATAAACCACAAAGGTTATCATCCCCTATTCCACATATGGATATCTATCATCCTAGACATCACATGGAGCCATCAAGCATGGCAAGGAAGAAAAGACAAGAGCCAAAAGAAGAAACTTATAGCCATGGAGGTCAAGAAAGAGAGTTGGCTTCTACTCGAATCTTTTTGTATAAATAGAGTCGGCATCACCACAAAAGATTTCACAAAAATTAGGGTTTTGTCAATCAAAGGGCTTTTCAAAATTGGTTTAGGGGTTTTGTTCTTGGGTGAAAGAGGAAACTATTCCAGGAGCTAATCGTTCTAATTTGAGTCGAGTCTCTTCCAATTAGAGTCTTGTATGGTGACCATCCCGCTCGACTTACTGTTCATTTTGTAAGAATAACATTTGTTATTTTTTGATTTATGATTTAACTAGTTAATTATATATATACATATTTTTTTAATTTAATATGGCTATGTCGAATGAATTTAATTGGGATGAACTGATATTAGTTGATGTTGTTATTGTTGTCGAACTGCTAAAACACAAGAAAAAGAGAAAAAAATAAAAATAAAATAAACTTGGCTTTTGAGAATTTAGAATTAATACTTTCACCTTTGGCCGCAATATGAATAATCACGAATAGAAGGAAATGAAATTTTGTTGGTTGTGTCGATGCCCTATGGTCACAGTGAGGTGATGATTGTTTAGCTTATTTCCTTTTCTCTTAAATTCATTGACTTAAGTTAATAGACTAAAACATGTCGTAAGGGTTGCGTTAGTTTTTAGCCTTGCTCGAGACCCACTGTGGTCAAACCACAATGGGGAGGTCGAAGTGTTCCATTGTTGATAAAGGTTATAGTGGGTGAGTATAGTTGTTGTCTTCTCGAGTCACGACATACGGGCACACAGAAATCTGGGTTGAACTATACTTCAATAATATAAGCATGACATGAATACACCCTTTTTCATTTTAGTATTAGTACCTCATCATTTTCATCAAAACATTAAACATTAATAAATTATAGATTTTTATAAACTTAATCAAGCTAGTTAAATAATACGTGTAAATGTTGTCAAAATATTCACATTGTTATTTGTATTAGTTAGATCCACACACATTGTTTTGTAAAATCGAAACAGTAAAGATAACCAAGTGCAATTTCTTGAAAATAAAAAATGACCATGTCAAGTTTTCCGAATAGGCATACTGAAATTGCATAATACTAATACGTGTTTGGGCTAAAGCCCACTCCATAGTCCACAACAGCCTGTTGACTGTTGGTTCGGGCCACAGCCCAAGCACGACGAACTACTCGCTCGCGTTTTCAAAATTTCTCGTCAATTAATATTTTTACTTACGTCGTCATTATAAATTACATATAAACACTTAAATTGAGTAATGACTTTTATAAGCAAGATTTGTAATCATGTAAAACAATTAAACCAATTATGACTAAAATAACGGAAATGATTATATGAAGATTTTTCAAAAACTAATATTTCTTTCAGACCCGACACTTTTATACATAAAGCAAGTCAAACTATACGGACTCATCAGGAGATAATCTATAAACCTCGGTTCAAATATTTTATAAATATACTTTCAAAGGCGACAATGAAAATGTTATACATACTTGTATATATATAAATACACATACACTTTACTTATATCGATAAAACATATATGCATATAATTTCATAAATAAATATATACTTTACTTATAACATAAAATTTCTTTATCGAGCAAATGTTATTTTTTTCCATAAAGCTTTCGTTAAAACACTATATGTAACCCATTTCTAGCCAAAGTACATACTTTTCTACATAGTTTTCAAAACAAGTTCTAATTAGTCGAAATATACACATGGTTTTGAAAATAACATTTTTTTAACCAAATTTCGACACAACAACAACATCGCTGTGAAATAAATAAAGTTAGATAAATTTTACTGGGGATCAGAAACTGAGACTTATCGTACTAATATAGGTTGCGTGTCGGTGCCACACTCTCATATTATCTGACTTGACCCTCGTTCATACTGCTTTTTGCCAAGGTGAGTATTCACAGCCCCTTTTTACTGTTTTACTTATTTGGGGTGAAATGCATGATTATAAACTTAAATTGTTTTCTTTAAACTATTTGATATATTTTGAACCTTTAGAATTAATTATAAATTTATGACTTATTTGAACATGATTGACCGTACGTCCTTGACCTAAAGTCTCCCATGTTCGGAGCAATGCCGAGTCTCCCATGTTCGGGGCAGTCATTAATTGATAGTATATAATAGTTGTTATGATGTACTGTTCGTACATTTGCATTGTTAGTCCCCTATTGGTTTGCCTTCGGCACTCCAATTATACGTACCGTTCGTACGGCTCCTTTGTGTGGAGCCGTAGATAGTATGGATAGCGCTATTAGAGGTCGGCTGACCTCTCGTTCCCCTGTCTACGAAACACATATTATTTAATTTAGGAGCTTTGCCGCATAACTTTATTATATATGAGGCGTTATTATGACCTTAGGTGTATTGACTACCAGACTCACCACTTATGGAAATGTATTTCAACTTATATGTTACAGGTCTTGTATTGGCGGGACTTGTAACATGGTGAGTTGACAAGACATTTGTAAGGCAGACATACTCAAAAATATTTTCGTACTATTTAAAGAATTTCTTAAAAATGGATTTTATAATATGTTAAAAGACTTTTATTAAAATGGCTTTTTTGTAATACATAAAACCTGTGTACTCACCATGTTAGGAATTAGAAATTCCCGGTATTAAAGAGTCGGTCACCTCAAGTATATGTAATCGTTAGAAAGCTCGTAGTCGTAGTTCTTTTAAGTTTAGTAGTAATTTAGTTATGTAACACCGTGGAGGACGGACGGGTCTTTACCCACTGTATGCCTGATCCACAGCCCAAAGTGTGGCGATTTATGTAAGACTATAAATACTCTCTACCTCTCAAGGTAGAGAGTTGGAGCTCATAATAATATCTTTCACTTTCTCTCACTAAGTTCCCTAAACCTCTAACTTTCTCTCTCTAGAATTCCATCTTATACGCCACCTTGTGTTATGGTTTGATGTGTATGTGAAAAGTTATATCTTACAATTGGTATCAAGAGCCATGGTTAGATCATGTTGGTTTACTACGTTTTTGGTGATTTGAAAAAGTTTGAGTTTTTGGTGGATTTTTGGTGATATTTAGGTTTCTACACGTTCTATACTAGATTGGTACCGAGAACTATGGTTAACATTCTATATTGAAAAGTGTATGTGTAGTTTGGTATTGTGTTCCACCGCATATTCTACCTTAAGATCTCTCTCTTTCAATCTCCAAATCCCTTGAATCACTCTCTTTCACTTTCTATAATAATACTCGAGGTTGAGAGATGGAACTCTCCATCTCTCATAAATATCAGAATGTATTTAGCGGTGTGAAACCCGACACCTAGTCCGTATGTCACCCATTTCTGGGCAGGCAGGAGGTGCCACAATGTATTGATTTAATGATGATTTGAATTTTCTTGATGCTGATGCTCGAAAGATTGCTAATGTATATGAACTCCACTGGCTGAGAAATTATGGCCCTTAAAGATTAAGGATTGTACCACTCATGTGTCCAAAATACATAATGTTTTTTCGG
>BPTQ01000004.1:208615750-208651437 GCA_019973895.1 Chrysanthemum seticuspe
GTTTAGTATCCAAATTCTATCCACGAGGGGGAGTTGTACACGTAACTTCTGATTCTATAAACTCCTATCTGCTGAAAACCAAATGCTTTGAAAAATAACTCGATCTCTATTTTTGATAATCATCTGGACTTATTTGTCAAAATCTCTATCTCTCAATCAACAACCTACGTCATTGATTGAGGGGGAGAATGATTTCAATTAAATTAAAAAGTTATTTGGCATTAAATTGTTTTCAAAAGATATACATGCATGTTTTATAAATGGAGTTTAAAGTCTTAAAATCTGATCCATATCAGTTAAAACACTTTCACAATCAAGTCACAATTCTCCTTAAAAGCTTTCAAAATCAATTTAAATCTATACGAGATCACAAATCTCAAATGATTTGATAATTGTGATCGGGGGAGAATGTGTGATTTAAATTGGATTTAAACTGATAATCAGGTAAATGGTTATAAAAGAATGTACATGCTGTCCTTCTCACATGTGACAAACGATTTCAATTTTTCAATGCACATGTTGAGGGGGAGCACCTATCTTAAACCTATGATTTGAAACGTGATCATTTATCCCAATGTGCAGGTTCCCTCTAGTATGTGCAAAACTCTTTTCAAACCTCAAGGCACATATTGAGGGGGAGCAAAATTCATGGAAACCTCATCCTTCCCGGAAATGCTATAACTACTTGATTTGCTGAGGGAAGTGATGTTGATATCTTTTAGAAAATGGTAATCAAAAGAAGTTAATTCTTTCTCTTGCCTCCGTGTGCAAAACACTTTCAAATACTTGATGCACATGTTGAGGGGGGGTTCTCGTTCTAAAAATATCAAAAACAATTCAGGTACAAAATGCTTTGATAATAAATCACAAGTATCTGAATTGATTTTCAAATGGTTTTCAATTGGATCCAATGGCAGATGAACAATACCAAATAGACCGACCAACTTTACTTTATGTACGGTGATATAAGGATGATAAGGTTAGGTATTGGTTCCCATGATCCGCCAGAACCGGAGGGATCTACCCAGGGACAATCCACTAGTTAGTGTAGAAGTCCTTAGGTATGATGATAAAAGGAGAAAAATGAGATAAGGGAAGAGTGCGGACTGAGACTGAGCTAGTACTGGAATAAACCCAACAAGGTTCTAGCTATGATGTCTCGGTAAGCATTGAAGGGGTTGAAGAATTAAAAAGAATTGAATGAGAAAAGGGTGAAAACAAATAGCCCTCCATTTATTCAACCTTAGGGCAGAAACCGGGTTCAATTCATATGCTACTGATGGTAACATCGGTATTGAAGACAAGACGTCATGGACCCAGTGACGCACTGCACTTCAACTTTCCAAACCACTCAAGTTCCTCTTAAAAGGACTTGTTTCATTCTCACGGGGAACCGACATTATCTATCGACTTTCTCTTAGAGATGGTTGATATTGAAGAAGGAGACCCTCTCCCTAGTCTCCGTTATAGGATCCAAATATGCACAAATTGAGTCTAGAGCCACGAGATCATCAATAAATCTCATTAGGACACTGTCAATGAAGACTCTCTGTTTCACACAATGTGGAAAGAGAGATTATATCTTGAGTCCTACGCATTATCCTTGTGGTATTGCCATAACATCTGAGTGATGTGTTTACACATTCACAATGAAGATGGAAAGCCTTCTGGAGCCAACATCAAACAAGCTCCTGGTAGGTGGCATGTGAGATCTATCATATAGATCAATCATGTGACAACTGAACAGAAACAATGGGGCGATTCAATTTGTTGAATCAATCCTGGTTCAGGTTAGGGATTGACGGATACCTTTGAAAAACCGGTCTTTGTGCTTAAAAACTCTTTACTTTAGCACATCGACTGTGTACTCATTTTTCAAACCAAAAGGTATTTTTATGATTGATAATTGATTTTCAATAAAACCTTCGTTGTATTGCAAAAACAATTTCTATTAAGCAATACACGGTTGTTTTTCAAATCTTTCTTCATCAATCAGTGGACTTAAAATTCGCTGGTTCACTCACTCCGTGCTGTCTTCTTTGAGATGTTCCGGTTTGAGAACAGCTAGAACAGCTGCGAAACCCTGTCAAGGAAATTCTTCGAAATTATACCTGATCACAGGCAGTACTTGTACTGATCAACGGGGAACCGTGGGCCGTGTACCTCAATTCAACGAAAGTGATCAAAGACACTTTCGTGCGATTTGTTGCTAACTGTTGTATGCAGGTACGCCCGACGTTTGCAGCTGATCAGAATGAAGCGGTCAATCCATTGCCGCATGCTCACTTAACACATTCATCTCAAAAGAAATCATGATTAGTGCATCAATGACTCTGATATTTTCACTCCATGCTTCTGCTACGCTGCTGCCAATATCATGAATCAACTAAAGCTTCCGCTACTCTGATGAGAAGATATCATGATCCAGAATGTGAGCATGTCGGTCCCAAAGTCACAACATCACATAATACCAACACCACAAAGGATATGTCAGAGATTGTTGTATGCTGATGATCTCCAAAGATGGCTCAAACTTATCATTACGTGGATCAGTAAAAGACCTCCACTTGGAATAACCAAACATGCAATGTGAAGAATCAATGACTACGAGCTTATGAGCAAAGGACTACATCAAGAATGCAAGATCAATTGTTAATGTAATATCTATTTGTATTCAATGTAATTTTGGGGTATGATTGAGGTGACCTCCCTTAGGGGGAGATTGTTAGGAATTAGAAATTCCCGGTATTAAAGAGTCGGTCACCTCAAGTATATGTAATCGTTAGAAAGCTCGTAGTCGTAGTTCTTTTAAGTTTAGTAGTAATTTAGTTATGTAACACCGTGGAGGACGGACGGGTCTTTACCCACTGTATGCCTGATCCACAGCCCAAAGTGTGGCGATTTATGTAAGACTATAAATACTCTCTACCTCCCAAGGTAGAGAGTTGGAGCTCATAATAATATCTTTCACTTTCTCTCACTAAGTTCCCTAAACCTCTAACTTTCTCTCTCTAGAATTCCATCTTATACGCCACCTTGTGTTATGGTTTGATGTTTATGTGAAAAGTTATATCTTACACACCAACTATATTCATAGTTGACCCGTTTTCTCATGCATTTCAGGTGATCGTCAATAAGCATGATTTATGAAGTCTTTTGCATAAAGGAGTCTTCACGTGTCGTCTTTGGTCATTAAGTATAAGAAGATGTCTTTTGGAAACCAAGCTTTAAGGTTTTATTGCCAAAGTCGGCTTGAACAATATTGTAACATTTTACTATTTCCTTAAATTTAAATATGGTATTGTACTATATCTCTTTTGCGATGTATATTGATTATGTTGCACCTCGTGTTTCCGCCTCTGGCGGGGTGTGACAATTTTGGAGGGAGTTATCTTGAGCACAAAATATTTTGAAAGATTTTGAAAAATCTTTTTGAACAATCTTGAAAAGGTGCTAAAGATGATGATGATTTCTCACCAATTTTAAATGTAGTGCACTGAAGCGTACACTAGAGATTTTCTTTTGAAAAACGAGTTTCGATTTGGAATAATCAAAAGTCATCATTTATGGTCCGGGTTTCGTACTGAAGTATACGAAAGCCATTGTAAAAGAATTTTTTAAGAAACGACCTGTTTTAGAAAACATTTAAAGAACTCTCACTCAAGCATTTGTACATGTCCGTATCATTGTGGAATGACATTTCTATAAACGTACAGAATATCGATTATACGAGATACATGTCGTGAGAAGAATATTTTTGTATTTTTGATTTTATATTGGTTTTGTATTTTTTGAAAGTTTTATATTTTTATATTTTGCTTTTGTTGGTTTTTAAAATTTTGTATTTGGTTTTTCAAAAATATTTACAGCGAAGCTTTTTGGAAAATCATTTTCAAGAAGATTCGAGAAGACGTTCTAATTCCTCAGGGGTTAGGCTTCGCATTCCAATTCGTCGAACTAAATCATCAAATCGTTCTTTTGGAAGGGCTTTAGTAAATAGATCGGCTAGTTGGTAATTTGTCTTCACGAAAAATAATTCAACAGTGCCTTCTTCTACGTGCTCTTTGATGAAGTGGTAGCGGACACGAATGTGCTTAGTCTTTGAGTGATGAACAAGATTGCACGATATGGCTATGGCACTTTTCGAGTCACAATACATAGGTATTTTATCGAAAGTAAAGCCATAATTTGTTAGTTGTGTTCTCATCCATAGAACTTGAGCACAACACGCAGATAGAGATACATACTCTTGAAGTACTTTTTGCTTCTTTGAAGACCAACTTACTAACTTTTCACCCAAAAATTGTGCTCCTCTTGAAGTACTTTTTGCTGTAACTTGATCACCTACGTGGTCCGCATCTGAAAAGGCGATTAGATCAAATCCGGATTCCTTCGAATACCAAAGTCCCATGTGAATGGATTTCTTCAGGTATCGAAAGATCCGTTTAACCTCTTTGAGGTGAAGTTCGGTAGGCTTTGGCTAAAACCGTGCTAATAAGCAAGCAACAAAATGAATATCGGGTCTACTAGCAGTGAGATACATGAGAGAACCAATCATGCTCCGATATTTCATTGGATCGATAGGTTTCCCAAATAAATCGGCTCTAATTTTTGGTGAAGTTAATTATCCATACCATGATTTTTCAAAATCTCAATTGTATATTTAGATTGATTAATGAAAATTCCACGAGGGATTGATGTATTTCTAAACCAAGAAAAATTTTTAGTTCCCCCATCATGGACATTTCAAATTTGCTTTTCATGAGATTTTCAAAATATTTTGAAAGATTCGGATTAGTGGACCCAAAAATGATGTCGTCCACATAAATCTGAACAATCAAAATGTCATTGTTATATTTTCGAGTAAACAAGGTAGGATCAACAGTTCCTTTGGTGAAATTATTTTTGATCAAGAAAGAAGACAGTTCGTCATACCATGCTCTCGGAGCTTGTTTCAAACCATAGATTGCCTTTTTGAGTTTTGTAGACGTAGTCTGGATGTTCCCTGTCAATGAAGCTTTCTGGCTGACTCACATACACTTCTTCTTTCAGAGTTCCATTCAAGAATGCAGTCTTAATGTCCATCTGATAAACCGTGATGTTTTTGTGAGCTGCATAGGCTAAGAATATCCTGACTACTCCAAGTCTGGCTACCGGCGCGAATGACTCTTCAAAATCTATTCCTTCTTCATGTCTGTATCCTTTGGCCACAAGACGAGCTTTATTGCGAATTACAGTCATTTCTTCATCCTTTTTGTTCTTCCATAACCATTTTAGATCAATGACTCGAATGTCAATTGGTCTTGGAACCAGATCCCAAGAGTCATGTAGACGGTATTGGAGAAGTTCCTCCTGCATCGCTTCTATCCATGTGTTTTCTGCCATTGCCTCCCGAATGTTCTTTGGTTCTTTATTGCTAATTGAGCAAAGGTAAATGCACAAGTCACAGTCTGTGGCAAGTTGGCGTCTCGTCTGAATTGGCCTTGATGGTTCACCAATAACTTGTTCAATTGGATGGTCTTTTGTCCACTTCAGAGTAGAAGGATACCGTTGGTTTAACTTATGCGAGTTAGATGGTTCTCGTAGGCTTGAAGATGATTCTGCTGATTCTGTAGCAAACGGGTTTTCATATACGTCTTCATCTAACGTTGCATCGTTTTGGTTTTGTGTAGGTTCTTCTTGAAATGATATGTTTTGGTTTTGCTCATCAACTATTGGTAGAACGGTTTCAAGAACCGGAGTAGATGTAGATGATGTTGATGGAGTTGGAGCATTGGTTTCAATTATGGTAGATGCATCTTCTGTTGGTGGTGGTGGTTGATGATTTTGAGCGGATGCAGCGGAATGATGGTTTGATGCATTTTTCGTAGTTCCACCATAGTATTCATCGAACATTAACTCAAAGAAGTTATCCCATTCATTTTCTTAAGGTTTGTCAAACGAAGTTGATGGAGCGCTTTGGGGTACGAGTCTGGAACTGACGTGTCCAGAAGTCTGCTGGTTTGGTGCGGGTTCTAATCTGTTTTGGTTAGAAGCCATCGGATTAAGAGCGGGTTCTAGAGCAAGTCTCTCAGAAGCCATCTATGAAAGTTCGTCAAAATTCACATTCATCGTCTCCACTATCTTCCTATTTCCGCTGTTATATATCCTGAATGACCTCGAGTTATCTGAGTATCCAATGAAGATTCCAATATCACCTTTAGCTTCCAGTTTACCTAGATCTTCTCTGTTGTTCGTCGGATAGCACAAAGCGCCAAACACGTGAAGGTAAGAGATATCAGGTTTTCTGTTGTTCACTAGTTCATATGGGGTTTTATTGAATCTTGGATGGATTAGGGGTCGGTTCTGAGTAAAACAAGCAGTGGCAACACCATCAGCCCATAGAAATAATGGTTGATGCGCGCAGAACAGTCAAGCTAAATCACTCAAGCCTGCCACTTGTGAATGGCAGACCGTAATCAGCTTAAAACTGCTCAAACACGAATGCAATGAAGATCAGGAGAGTATAGTGTTTCCCCAGGTCGTTAAGTCCCAACGAGCTGTGCGAGAATAGTCAAACGTAAAGTGATCGAGAGATTTGAACGGGAAAGGAAATTGTGGTTGATCTATACCTAAAGAGAAAGCCCATAAACTACAGGGGCTTAAATGCAAATTAAAGAAAGCTAAAAAGATAAAAAAAAAAATATTAAATAAACGCTATCACTATTTGCAAAAATGATGTTTTTCTATGATTTTATAAAACAAAATATCTTAAATAAACTATTTTAACTAAAACGTAAACTTAAAATATCTAAAAACGTGGCCTGAAATGAAAACGTACGTTATGTACGAAAATTACGCTGGAGCGCAAGATAAAACGTAAAATTTGTGAAATAAAAGTCCTACGAATGTAAAAACAATTTTATCACGTACTACATGACAAAAGAAAATTTTAGGAAAAAGCCGGGTATTTTTTCGACTTTTAAATTATTTATTATGATTTAAAAACTAATTTAATCTAATTTAATTATAAAAAATACTAAACTTTTTTAGAAAAATCTGAAATTTTCACTAAAAATACTTCTAATCCTACTGATTTTAAGAAAAATAAAAAAAAGGTACACTACTTTAGGAAATAAGCTACTAAAAAGCTAAATAAGCTAGTAAGCTAAAAAACTGTTTTTGTATATAAAAGATTAATAGTGCAAGATTCTAATGAAATAAGTCCCTAGGGCAGTTGGTTGTGTGTTGTGTGTTGGGTTGGTGATGCTAGAGACCAAGGTTCGAATCTGTGCTTAGCACCTTTTTGCAAACTATTTTTTTTTTGAAATTTTCTTTTTGCAACTTAATTATAAGGCAAAAACTAATCTTTTTTTTGAAAAACTTTTTTACCAAACCTGTGAAATAAGCAGTTGGATATTGCTTATTCACATCAGTACACACACAACCAAATAAGTATTCCTTTGACAGATTTTAAGCACCAAAAAGCAATAAATGAACAAAGTGTAACCAATAAGCTAACATGCATCTATAAGCACCAAAATAAGCTAAAGAGAACAGTCAAAGGAGGGGGGGGGGGCAGATAAGCAGTTTTAAGATCCTAGGGGAATCCTAAGCTAAAATGGGAGGATAAGCATACAAGGGAGCAAATAAGCACTAATAAGCATTGAATGAGCTAACAACTGGTACACCTAATCTACTATATTTAAATAAGCTCCTAAGGTCCTAAGTAAGCTGAATAGATACTGAGTTAAGCTAAAGCTCAAGGTGTACACAAGTCTGATGTGGGGGCTGCTGTTATGGAGTCCAAAAGCAGTCCTATGGGGTGATTTCAAGGTCAAATTAAGCTACCAAAAAGCTACAACCAAAAATTATAAAAATCACTATTGTCTAGCCAACCTATTGAATATTATGCGTACCAAATTTCAAGATCTAAGACTTAATAATGAGCAAACTAAAAATCTAACAGTGAAGCCACTGGAACATAATGGCTGCTGAACAGTTGCTGTTATGTGTGTTTTGACAGAATTTGATGCAAAATTAAGCTAAGCTACAGCTAAACTAAGTGCTAATAAAGTAAATACAATTGAAGAAGGGTATGTAGAGATGCAAGAAAAGCAATTTGGAAAAGGTTTTGATGATAAATAAGCTGTGAAAAAGGCCTGTAAACAGCAGCTATGGCTACTGTTTACGTGAGTAGGACAGAAAAGATATGAGCCTTTTTTTTTTCTAAAACCAAACTTGCAAACTCTTTTGACACAAGAAAAAAAAAATCTTTTGCGACTGATTTTAACCTTAAGACACTTTGACTTTGAAAGTCAAAGTGGGTAAAAAGGGAATGTTGGACAGAAAATAAGCATGAACCAAACACTCTTGAAACATGTCCAATGCGTTATACAAACAAGGAAACTTAACAATGGCTAACTTACATTACTCAAATCAACATTGGAGCAGACCATTGAACAAAGTAGAACCAGAAACCAACCCAACCAGTCTTTCTTTCAAAACTGACCCACTTTGACTTTTGTCCACTATTTGCAAAATGTCAGATTTCTCATGAGTTCTAGCTGATATTGCAGACCAAAACAAACCCAATCTATGCTAATCTATTCTACTCCAACCCAAATAAACCTCTGTGCAACCATTATCAGCTTCCATTATACTTTGAGCTCCTTTTGACTTTTGTTGACTTTTCCACAAAATTACTTGAAAATAAATCACAAGCTTATCAAAGGCTATATAAAGCTTAAGCAAGCTTGTTTAAGCTTACAAGGAAGCTAATGGAAGCTTGTTCAATAGAAAATAAAACTGGAAATCTCAACAGTGACTTGGAAAATTGGAACTTATATGAAAACTTTGATAAGTAATTAAAAGCACACTACAAAGGTTTATTCACTCAAATGTGATACATAGAAACTAGATTACAACATTTAAACTTAAATTAAAACATTTAATTAAAGAAACGACATTTTAGAGAAAACAATAAAACTAGCTACCCCTTCTTCTCAGCTCCTCCTCTCTCTTTTATAGCTTTGAAAGCTTCCACGTGTCCTTTAGAGTAAATCCCACCACCCTATTGAGCCAATGGGAGAGTTTTGGCCAATTTGGCCACTTTTCCAATTTGGCGGGAAAAGTGGTTTTTTGACTTCTGTGGCTTCTGACTGCAACTAGGGGGGGTGGGGTTTGTATTATGATGAGGGTGAGGAGATAAGGTGATAAGGCATTGGGAGATGGAATTGGAGAAGGAATTGCAGAGTGTAAAGCAGGCAAGTTGAGGAGAAAACCCAGTGGGAGGGAAAGGTTATCATTTTGACTGGGTGTTGACCAGGCAGGGTTCAAAACAGGGAAAGGGGTCCAAAAGGGTTTAAATGGCAGGGTCACAATCCATTTTTGACAAGGCTTATACAAGGACTAGTTTTGTAATTCTTCAAACTTGAGGGGCCATTCCTGTAATTTTCCAAACTTGATACAAGGACTAAAAGTGACAAACTTCAATAGTACAAGGACCAGTTTTGACAAT
The DNA here is from genome assembly GCA_019973895.1 of Chrysanthemum seticuspe. Taxonomy (NCBI): domain Eukaryota; kingdom Viridiplantae; phylum Streptophyta; class Magnoliopsida; order Asterales; family Asteraceae; genus Chrysanthemum; species Chrysanthemum seticuspe. The sequence goes on from BPTQ01000004.1 coordinate 208,625,250, forward strand.
TTCAAATTTTCCAGGGACCAAACTTGACAATTTTGAAAGTTCAGGGACCTTTTCTGCCATTTTACAAAATATTTATTCAAGGACCATTTTTGACAAATTAGAATATTTCAGGGACCTTGAATAACATTTCTCTTTATTTAGATTTACCAGGGACTGTTTTTGACAACTTTTGAAACTTGGGGGACTAAAACTGCAATTTTTGCAAATTTGATATGTTTTTCATCTGATTTTGATATTTTTGCTTTTAAAACACATAAAACACTGATTTGTGATATTTTGATCATTTTGATGTGTTTCTGAGTGTTTTCAGATGATTTTGCAGTTTATTTTGTACAAAAATGATGAGTATTTACACACTCATCAATCCCCCACACTAAACTATTGCTAGTCCCTAGCAATGTTTTGAGAAAAATTAATGGATTTTATCTCTTTACCAAAAGCCATTACTTCTGGAGTAGCCAAATGTTTCAGTTCAAGTAAGAACCTTGGTACACCGATAACCAAATGATTTTTAAGCAAACCACCAGCTTTCAACGGTTTTGATTTGTCTTTACCAGAAGTCGTTTGCTCTGGACTAGCCAACTCTTAGATAAATTATCAATATTATCTTTAGTGAGCTGATTACCAATTATGGTTTTTCCACTGCCTTTACCACAAGCCATAAACTTGCGGGCTAGCCAACTCTTCACTTTTAAGGATATGGTGAGCTGAATACCATACAATTTTGGGCAAATTGTAAGCCGTCAACGGATTTGAGATATCTTTACCAAGAGCCGTTTGCTCCTGGATTAGCCAATCCTTATGTAGGTTAGACATGGTGGATTGATTACCATTTGTTGTGTTTAGTACATAGTACTTCCACTAAAAAATTTTTTTAAAATTTGGCCATTTTGGGGGAAAAAGGGACTAAAAGGGTACATTTATGATCAAAATTCGCCAGAATTTCCTTATCCCCCACACTAAACTATTGCTAGTCCCTAGCAATGTTTTGAGAAAAATTAATGGATTTTATCTCTTTACCAAAAGCCATTACTTCTGGAGTAGCCAAATGTTTCAGTTCAAGTAAGAACCTTGGTACACCGATAACCAAATGATTTTGAGCAAACCACCAGCTTTCAACGGTTTTGATTTGTCTTTACCAGAAGCCGTTTGCTCTGGACTAGCCAACTCTTAGATAAATTATCAATATTATCTTTGGTGAGCTGATTACCAATTATGGTTTTTCCACTGCCTTTACCACAAGCCATAAACTTGCGGGCTAGCCAACTCTTCACTTTTAAGGATATGGTGAGCTGAATACCATACAATTTTGGGCAAATTGTAAGCCGTCAACGGATTTGAGATATCTTTACCAAGAGCCGTTTGCTCCTGGATTAGCCAATCCTTATGTGGGTTAGACATGGTGGATTGATTACCATTTGTTGTGTTTAGTACATAGTACTTCCACTAAAAAAAATTTTAAAATTTGGCCATTTTGGGGGAAAAAGGGACTAAAAGGGTACATTTATGATCAAAATTCGCCAAAATTACTTGAACAGTTGCTGTTATGTGTGTTTTGACAGAATTTGATGCAAAATTAAGCTAAGCTACAGCTAAACTAAGTGCTAATAAAGTAAATACAATTGAAGAAGGGTATGTAGAGATGCAAGAAAAGCAATTTGGAAAAGGTTTTGATGATAAATAAGCTGTGAAAAAGGCCTGTAAACAGCAGCTATGGCTACTGTTTACGTGAGTAGGACAGAAAAGATATGAGCCTTTTTTTTTTCTAAAACCAAACTTGCAAACTCTTTTGACACAAGAAAAAAAAAATCTTTTGCGACTGATTTTAACCTTAAGACACTTTGACTTTGAAAGTCAAAGTGGGTAAAAAGGGAATGTTGGACAGAAAATAAGCATGAACCAAACACTCTTGAAACATGTCCAATGCGTTATACAAACAAGGAAACTTAACAATGGCTAACTTACATTACTCAAATCAACATTGGAGCAGACCATTGAACAAAGTAGAACCAGAAACCAACCCAACCAGTCTTTCTTTCAAAACTGACCCACTTTGACTTTTGTCCACTATTTGCAAAATGTCAGATTTCTCATGAGTTCTAGCTGATATTGCAGACCAAAACAAACCCAATCTATGCTAATCTATTCTACTCCAACCCAAATAAACCTCTGTGCAACCATTATCAGCTTCCATTATACTTTGAGCTCCTTTTGACTTTTGTTGACTTTTCCACAAAATTACTTGAAAATAAATCACAAGCTTATCAAAGGCTATATAAAGCTTAAGCAAGCTTGTTTAAGCTTACAAGGAAGCTAATGGAAGCTTGTTCAATAGAAAATAAAACTGGAAATCTCAACAGTGACTTGGAAAATTGGAACTTATATGAAAACTTTGATAAGTAATTAAAAGCACACTACAAAGGTTTATTCACTCAAATGTGATACATAGAAACTAGATTACAACATTTAAACTTAAATTAAAACATTTAATTAAAGAAACGACATTTTAGAGAAAACAATAAAACTAGCTACCCCTTCTTCTCAGCTCCTCCTCTCTCTTTTATAGCTTTGAAAGCTTCCACGTGTCCTTTAGAGTAAATCCCACCACCCTATTGAGCCAATGGGAGAGTTTTGGCCAATTTGGCCACTTTTCCAATTTGGCGGGAAAAGTGGTTTTTTGACTTCTGTGGCTTCTGACTGCAACTAGGGGGGGTGGGGTTTGTATTATGATGAGGGTGAGGAGATAAGGTGATAAGGCATTGGGAGATGGAATTGGAGAAGGAATTGCAGAGTGTAAAGCAGGCAAGTTGAGGAGAAAACCCAGTGGGAGGGAAAGGTTATCATTTTGACTGGGTGTTGACCAGGCAGGGTTCAAAACAGGGAAAGGGGTCCAAAAGGGTTTAAATGGCAGGGTCACAATCCATTTTTGACAAGGCTTATACAAGGACTAGTTTTGTAATTCTTCAAACTTGAGGGGCCATTCCTGTAATTTTCCAAACTTGATACAAGGACTAAAAGTGACAAACTTCAATAGTACAAGGACCAGTTTTGACAATTTCAAATTTTCCAGGGACCAAACTTGACAATTTTGAAAGTTCAGGGACCTTTTCTGCCATTTTACAAAATATTTATTCAAGGACCATTTTTGACAAATTAGAATATTTCAGGGACCTTGAATAACATTTCTCTTTATTTAGATTTACCAGGGACTGTTTTTGACAACTTTTGAAACTTGGGGGACTAAAACTGCAATTTTTGCAAATTTGATATGTTTTTCATCTGATTTTGATATTTTTGCTTTTAAAACACATAAAACACTGATTTGTGATATTTTGATCATTTTGATGTGTTTCTGAGTGTTTTCAGATGATTTTGCAGTTTATTTTGTACAAAAATGATGAGTATTTACACACTCATCAATGGTGCACTAGAATAAATTAGCATTGTGCGAGCAGCTTCCACAAGAGTTCGATTTCTTCTTTCAACTACCCCATTCTGTTGTGGAGTTCTAACAACTGATGTCTGATGTGTGATTCCAACATCTTCAAAATAAGATCTTAACTCCTGATTAGTAAATTTTGTGCCGTTGTCTGTTCTTACTACCCTTACTAGAGCTTGAAGGAGTACTTGAATACGCTTCAGAAAGGTGATGATGATGTTTGGTTCTTCGTCTTTTGACCACATAAACTTAACCCATGTATATCTTGAATAATCATCGACGATAACAAGAATATACTTTTTCCCGTTTATGCTTCAACTCTCATTGGGCCACATAAGTCCATTTGCAACATATGCAACTTTGCTTCCAAACTATGTACGGATTTGGGTCTATATGATGCTTTTTTGCTTTTTCCTTGTTCACATGATGGACATAAGTGATCCTTGGTGTATTTGAACTTTGGAAGTCCGTTTACGATGTTGTCTTTGGCAAGTTTGTTGATAGTGTCGAAATTGAGATGGGATAATCTTCTATGCCACAACCAGGACTTTGTTCCAGATGCTCGTGTCATAAGACATATTGGTGATGAAGAGGCCATTTGGTTTATGTTGATTGCATACAAGTTTGTGTCACGATTCCCAGTTAAGTGATCAATGCCATCTAAGTTTCGAACGAAGCATGCATTTATCCTAAATGCAACCTCTAAATCTGCATCACAGAACTGCCCGACTTAAAATAAATTATGTCCCAACCCTTCGACATAGTAAACTCGAGTGATCAAATAATTTCCAAAAGGTAGATCTCCATAACCCATGATAGCTGCTACATGATCATTTCCAAAGCGTACGGTTCTCATGAATTTCCAGACAAAACTGATCAGCAACTTCAGATTCCCGGTCATGTGCTTGGAGCAACCCGAGTCAACGATCCAAAGACATATTTCGATAACCTGCCAAGAACAGAAGAAGATGTTTTTGGAAACCGTTTTGATTTTGGTTCCTTTGGGTTAGAGGTAAAATCCAGATCACACTCATAGAAGGTTTCTACTGGGTATACTGGTTTAGCATTCATTCGACGATTCTCAATTGTGAACATTCTACCTGTAGGTTTCCAAATACCATCCCTAAAGGAAAAACTATGCTTCTTATCTATAGTGTAAGACCTAAATCTTGCAACTAAACTTCCTATTGGTTTAGCATAAGTTCTTTTTGGGACGTTCTTTTGAATAGGCTGATCATTCACACTCTTAGAAACACAATCATCTTGAACATTAATTAAAGATTTCTTGCAAGTTACACAAATAGATTCAACACATTCATTAAACATAGCAAGTTTCATAGGTTCATTACCTTTAGATGAAATGTCTTTTTATTAAAAAATGGTAAATTCCTAGGGTGTTCTTCTACTTTATTTTCTTTATTCATGCGACTACCCTTAGAGGTAGGCGAGACTTTATTGTTCCTTGTATTACTCTTAGGCTTTAGTCTGCTGCTCCTAGAGGTGCTTTCTATTCATGTAGAAGGTAAGGCACACGCATTAGGATTCACATTTTTATCAAGATAAGTGGTTTCGGCTTTCCTAGTCTCTTTAGAGTTCTTGTTTAAACTTATGTCGTTTATTCCATATGGTTTAGATGTGGAGGCAGACGCATTAGTGGTACTCATCCTAAAAAGGTTAGGTGCTAAAACTTTTGGTTCCTCGATAACCGCTTTTTCATTTTCAGCAATCTTTTCTTTTTGCTTAGGCAAGGCAGGTGGAGTAACTGGTTTTGACAAATCATTTTTCTCATTGACTTTTGGAGGAGGCTGAGAAATTGACATTTTTGGTTTGAAAACCAGTTTGGTAACATTTTCTTTCTCCTCAGTCAATGGTTTTGAAATCTTAGTATCCACAGCCTTTCCTTTTTGACATTCCAGCTGAGCTCTCAAAAGATCATTTTGTTCTTTCATGTCTGTGTAGGCACGCTCATACGACAATTTGTCATACTTGTATTCCTCAGTTTTTCGATCAAGTTGTTTAAAATATGATACATTTTCTTTTTCAAGTTTTTCAAGAGCTTTTTCATATTTTGAAACAATTACGGAGGACTCATACTGGAGTCTTTCATGGTCTTCAACAGAATATTTTTGTAAAACAATGGACATGATGTCAGTGGTTATAACATCTTCGAAGAGAGAATCGTTTAAATTTTCCAAAACTTTGATGTGTTCAAAACATTCATTATCTTTCTTTACCAAGGATGTATGGTCATTGACAAAGTCACCTGTTTCTTTCAAAAATGCTTGTTCAAAATGAATTACCCTCGCACTGATGTTATTTTGTAGGATCGATATATTTATTGTGTTTGATGATTCGGGTGGTCTTGGATGATCAAAATACATGTTAAACATTGTAGAGAGAGAAAGTAGAGAGATGGTGTTCTTGGTAGAGAGTTGGTTCAATAAAATGTAAAAGGTTAGATTGCCAAGCCACACCCCTTCCATGGATGGAAGGGGTATTTATACTTACAAACAATACGTCCTCCTATCGGACTGTGGATCAGGCATACAGTGGGTAAAGACCCGTCCTTCCTCCACGGTGTTGCTCTAAACTAAACTACGCTACAAACTAACTAATTAACTACTAAACAACGTAAATAACTACAAGTCTACGAGCTAAAATATGGTAGACCATAATTGGGGTGACCGACACTTTAATATGGAATTTCCAATTCCTAACAATCTCCCCCTAAGGGAGGTTACCCCATGAAATACATTTTGCATCCTAGCATTCTATCTTTGTCTTTAGTTCCAAGCTCGTAGACTTCAATTCTTCAAATTCCGCATTCTTTGTGCTTGTGTAGTGATTCTTCAAAGTCCGCATAGAGTTGTACTTTTAGTGGAGGTCTTTTACTGATCCACATCTTTGATGATCTTCGAGCTTTCTTTGAGATCATCAGCCACAATAAATATCTGGATCACCCTTTATTGTGTTGCCATCATGTGAAGTTGTGACTTTCGGACCGACATGCTCACACTTTCTGGATCATGACATCTTTTCCTCAGAGTAGCGGAAGCTTTACTGGTTCAAGATATTTGCAGCAGCGCAGCAGGAACATAGTATCAAAATATCTGAGCCAGGTTCTGTAGATATTCACAAGTCATGATTTCTTCAAATTAAGTGTGGATGCTGTGAGCATGCGGCTTTGGATTGACTCCTCAATTCTGATCAGCTGCAACCGTCCAAATGTACCTGCAAACAACAGTTAGCAATAAAACACACGAAAGTGTCTTTGACCACTTTCGTTGAATTGAGGTACACGGCCCACGGTTCCCCGTTGATCAGTACAAGTACTGCCTGTGATCAGGTAGGATTCCTAAGAATCTCCTTGACAGGGTTTCGCAGCTGTTCTAGCTGTTCTCAAACCGGAACGTCTCAAAGAAGACAACACGGAGTGAGTAAACCAGCGAATTGAGATTCACTGATTGATGAAATATGATTTGAAAAACAATCGCGTATTGCTTGAAGAAAGAGTTTTGCAATATGACGAAGGTTTTATAAGAAAGATCAATTTTCAATCAAAAATACTTTTTGTATTTGAAAAGAGTACACATTCGATGTACTAGATAAGAGAAGAGATTCGCACATCGAACGGTTTTTCCAAAAGTATTTTTTCAATCAGAGATACTTTTTGTGTTTGAAAACATGAATACACATTCGACGTGCTAGATAAAAGAAGGTTTGCACATCGAACGGTTTTTCCAAAAGTATTCGTCAATTCCAATCCTGGACCAAGGTTGATTCAAGATTGAATCTCCCCATCGTTTCTATCTAGTTGTCACAAGTTTGATCTTACGAGAAGATCTCACATGTCACCCACCAAGAGCTTGTTTGATGTTGGCTCTAGAAGGATTTCCATCTTCATAGTGAATATTTTTACATATCACTCGGATGTTCTGGCAATACCACAAGGATAATGCGTAGGACTCTCAATATATACTTACTTTCCACATTGTGTGAAGAAGCAAGTCATCATTAATTTAGTGTCCTAATGAGATATTGTGGATGATCTCTTGGCTCTAGACTCAATTGTGCACATTTGGTTCCTATGCCGGAGACTAGGGAGAGGGTCTCCTTCTTCAATATCAACAAACTCTAAGAGAAAGTCGATAGATTATGCCGGTTCCCCGTGAGAATGAAACAAGCCCTATTAAGAGGAACTTGAGTAGCTTGGGAAGTTTAGTGCAGTGCGTCACTGGGTCCATGACGTCTTGTCTTCAATACCAGTGTTACCTTAGTAAACACTAGTAGCATATGTATTGAACCCGGTTACTGCCCTAAGGTTGAATTATTGGAGGGCTATTTCTTTTCACCCTTTTCATATTCATTTCTTTTTCATTCTTCAACCCCTTCAGTGCTTACCGAGACTTCATAACTAGAACCTTGTTGGGTTTATTCCAGTACTAGCTCTGTCTCAGTCCGCACTCTTCCCATATCTCACTTTTCTCCTTTTTGCATCATACCTAAGGACTCTACACTATCTAGTGGATTGTCCCTGGGTAGATCCCTCCGGCTCTGGCGAGATCGTGTGAACGAATACCTAACCTAACCATCCTTATAACACCATGCATAAAATAAATTGGTCGGTCTTTTGGTATTGTTCTTTTCTTCTTAAAACCAATTGAAAAATCATTTGGAAAAACAATCAAGGTACTTGTGATACGAGATCAAAGCATTTTGTACCTTAATAGTTTTGATCATTTAGAAAACCTCCCCTCAACATGTGCATATGATTTAGAAATTGTTTAGCAGAAGGAGGCAAGAGGACTTTGAAATATTTTCTTTGATCACAATTTTCATAGAAAAAGCCGTTTGATTTTCTTGGTAAATTATCCCCCTCAATATGTGCATAGGATATGTGAAATCATTTTATCACATAGAGGAAAGAGTTCTTTTGAAGCACATCCACGATCACAAAAACCATTAAGAACCATTTGCTCCCCCTCAATATGTGCTTCGAGATTCGAAAGCGTTTAGCACATATGAGAGAGCAGCGTGCACATTTGAATCAAATCGATCATCATTTATCAGATTTCATTTTTAAATCACATTTTCTCCCCCGATCAAAAATATCAAATCCTTTGAGATTTTGGATCCCAAGTGATTTAAATAGGTTTAGAAAACATGAGAGAAAACTGTGTTCAGATTAATTTAATTCTGATAGTGGAACAGATTTAGACATTAAAAGATTGTTAGTGTCAGGTATGATAGTTTTTAAGAGACCTTTAGGTAAAATAAAACAATTTCACAATCAAACAAGAACAGAAAAAATTTCATTTTGATAGATCTTTGAGTTTTAAAGAAAATCAGACCATGACATAACATTAAATCTTTAGATGACCACATTTTAACATACAAACGGACTCTTTTGAAGATATATTGTTTGAAAATACTTTAAATTAAATCACTCTCCCCCTCAATCAATGACCGAAGTAGTTGATTGAGTGACTTATGTTTTGATAAAATGAAGTCCGGTGATTTTCAAAATTAAGTCCGATTTATTTTCAAAACAAATATTTTCCATTTTCAAAACAATTTTATTCAAATTTATCAAAAATTGTTTAAAAATGGTATCCTGCACAAAGATACATTAGTGGTTGAGAAGCTTTTGTTGTTGTTGCTGAGGGTTGGAAGAAAAACCGTCTGCAAATGCAGTGAGACTTCTTACGTTGCATTTTAATGCCAACTGAGGTCAAATTAAGCTCCGTTTCTTCAATCACTTAGAAGAAAACCATCTGCTGATGCAGTGACACCTCTTACGTTGCATTTATGCCAACTCTCCATTGAAGTCCAATTAAGCTCCGTTTCTTCATTTGTCGACCCAAGATATAGTTACCCTTTCCTTTTGGCATCCAATCTTCTTCAATTGTGGGATCCGGATCAGGAACATTCTTATATACCAATATACCTGCATACGTTAGTGAACACACATACAGATATATGGTGGTCGACATCACCCAAACAGCAATCGACTAATAAAAGTCAATTCAACATATCAATCAGAACATAAAAGGTATGGGAATAATGTGTTAACCAATCTATATTCATCTAATCCTAACAATCACATCCTAGAAACCTAGTCCTTCAACATAGGCAATTATATTTTTTCAGATAAGCACGTAGGATGATTAAGAAAGTCCGTTAGATGATGTAAATTTGAAAAACATTCTCCCCCTCAATCAATGAGTCATTTTCTAAAAAGTTTAAAAGCGCTGAAGTCATTGATTGAGTTTTCAATTTTAACGAAAACTCTAAAACTGATTGTATTTCAAGCAACTCATTTACCACCATTTTTGAAAACAACAAATATTTTTCTGAAGAATTTTAGAAAGAAAAATATTTGAGTAGGAACAGCAGTCCTTCGACATGCTTTCCTCATTTTGTTTTAGGATAAGTGCATGATATTTTTGAAAATTTGTTTAGCGCAGCACTTTCCTTCCTTGAAGAGCAGGTTGCTATCTCAAATAATAGCAAACCATAGTTTTAAGCGCGGGTCAGAGTCTGAAGTGACTGCAATCCATATTTTGTGACATGTTTTGGAAAGAATATTTACACCTCCTGCTCGAACTTCATCTATGGTCCCGTGCCATTATTGAATGACATTTCTAAGAGCGTAGATGTTATCGATACCAGAAGACATGTCTTGAGAAAACATATTTTTGGTATTTTTCAATTTTCTGATTTTTATGGATTTTTTAATGATTTTATATTTTTCTATTTTCTTTTTCTGGTTTTATATATTTTGTATTTTGTTTTTCTGATAAATATATACAATGATAGAATAGATGATATAGTTAAAGAAGATGATGATACGAGTACTGAGATAAGGATATCGAACAGCCCCGTTGTAGAAGATATAAGTCATCATATCTTAAACATTCACCACCAAAGCTTTCGAGGCTCCAGAATAGAAAAGAGAACCCGAGCCTTTGAGAAAAAGAGACTTTGGTAGCTTCCCCCCAAACCGAGAATCTATTAGATGAGCAGATTCGAAGCTCTATTCCAAGCTTGCCTTAGCCAGGTGCACAGAGAAGAACACCATTATCATAAATTCCGCTGCTCCTTTTAAGGACGATAATCGAGATTCTCCATTCGGGGTTATATCATCAAGAAGAACAACAACGTATCATCCCACTCATAAATAATCTTCTCAAATTTCATAACCACTGAAGTCTGACGCAATCCATTTCAAAAAGGTGTCAAGAGACCACTTCCCCCAAGTAGATGAATTGATGCAGTCAGTCTCTTAGACTAGAGCTCACGAACCCGAATACACATACCCGAAGACCAAGAAACTTATACCATCGAAGTAGCAGATTAAGTCCAATAGCCAAAGAATAACCCTGATGTATACTTTTCTCTCCCTCTGAAGAAAGTGTATGAAGCTCAAGAACCCGAAGTACCCGAATGCCCAAAGAGAGAATAACCGATAACATTGAAGAAGCAGGCCGAATCACTGATTATCTCTGCGGGTGACAATCTCTGCGGATGTCAACACTGGAATAAGTGATTATATCTCTGAATCAGAGATTAAGCCCTCAAGTAAAACAGCTGAGCATCCCCAATGTACACAATCTCTCTCCCCTGATGATTGCGATTACATCGAAATCATCACACACTTGTGTACCTCTTTTTATCTTCAGAAACTTACTCTTACATCACTTCCCCCACGTCATTGGAATAATAACACACAAAGCCTTGATGAGTAAAACCTTGAGTTTCTCTGCGGTAATAACAATTGTCTTCCCGGGATATCTTCAATCACTTAGAAGAATTAAGTTCATCAAGTTTACTCGCTTTGTGTTTAGATGTGAGTCTCCTTCCCCCTTGCTGGTTTTGATACTTCAGAATCAGCAACTCTTTGAAAGACCATATACTCGAGATCTTTTGAGATGAATACCATTAGCACAAATATATCTGTGAGAATCAACATGCTGAATAATGTGAGCAAGTCTAATTGGGGATTAAATCAGACATTTCACCCTCCCCCAATTAGTGCTCTCCCCTTAACCGACAATCTTTATGATGAATGCTTGAATTAAGAAGAAGTCTTTAGATAATCAAATGCAACTCGTCTTTAGTCTCCTAACATGCACTAGAAAATGTAGAACCGACTGTAGACTCGACCTTCTTCAAGATTGTCCGAATGGGGAATAGAATGTTAACATCTTCAACTCACACCAAAAAGCATCCCACCAAAAAGCATCCCAATTAACTTACATCTTGCAAATCCCCTTAACTAAAATCCCTCCCAATCAAACAAGAACAGAAAGATGTTCATCAAGGAAATCAGCAATCAGGCCGCAACAAACACACAAGATGGTAACACCAAACTACCAATCACATCAAACAAGAACATAGAGATTGTTCGGAATCATCATGTTGATGTATACGTGAAGCATTAACCGAAAGCACTTTGTTGATAAACTCATCAATCCGAGTGAAGATGTCAACCAACGGCTCTTAGAAGAACAACTCCATGTGAAGATGACCCGATAAGAAGAAGCTCGGTTCTTACATGAGTTAGGAGCCGTATGACCATATATTCTCAAAAATCGATCAACCATGCAGTAATTACACACTTCTTCTCCCCCTCAAGAATTGCATACGGAGTTGCCATTCTTGATTAAACAAGTGAAACTCATCCAAATGTAGTCAATTCACACTTCTCCCCCGCAAAATTAGCACAGGATGTCGCCATCGTCATTATAGTTGAGCAACTGGAATAAGAAAACAATCAACAGTAGCCCGGTTCACTTGATAATTGACGCGCATGGAAAAAGCATGAAGCATGTTGATGAGAATGGTCATAATAGAGAAGATTTCTCTTCTTCAGAAGATAAAGCGCACTGAGACGTACACTATTATTTTCTTTAGAGTACGAGGCATGAACTGTTATGTTCATACGTCATAATGTTGAAGTACGAAGCCTGAACTAATGTGAACAGACGTCATAATCTCTCTCTTTTCAATCTCTTTAGGCAAAACATGTAAATGTCACCATTATCATTCAGTAGGCTCTTTCTAGTGAAAGCTGATGGAGATAACCCAATATGATGAATTTGACTCTGAAATAAACTAACCCGAACTCGTGACTTAAACTTGCACATATGAAACAAAGAGCGGTGCCGATTTCCATTAGAATCTCTAAGTACTCTCTATGTACTCTATACTCTTCAACCAACCAACCATCAAGTATAAGACGTACATTACCTCTTGAAAATCCACAATTGAATGTGACACTGAGCACTACAACGTAACTCCTTAAAGTGATAGTTATTTTGTGGTGGTATGAGCCCAATTCCCCCAAGTGGTAAAAGAAAAGGTAAAAGACACCTAACAATAACTAGATTTCCAAGTCTTCGTTTTTGATAATAAGCTCGAACAAGGATCTCGAAGAATCTTCATCCAACCATCCCCGATACCTTCAGATACTAAGTACACTCGCCCGTGATATTTCACTTCAACCTCAAATAAATAATACTGAATTAACGCCGTTGTCACATCTTCTGAACTGCTCAAATCTAGCCTTCTTTGACATTTAAATGAACTTTGATAATGGTTTCATCCCGACCATGTTTAAAAGCACATAACCCCCGTAAAACCATGTAATAACCATACTGCCATGACGAATATCCAAACACACATCCAATTCATGGAGTACACCCTTTTTATCCCTTCTTTGAAGCAGAAACCGTAGCACCAGCATGAGATACGATTCCAGAATTACACTTTCCTTTCTCCAGGATGGTTCCATCATTACGGGATTTTACAATTCTATGGTTTAAACAGAGAAATAGTTTCTTTCGCGGGATTTTACAAAACCAAGAATAAACCGTAAGACAGATCCGGAAATGCACTTTACAATTTCCAGGATGTTTCCATTGTCACGGGATTTTACAAGTCTCTGATTTAAACCGAGAAATTGGTTCTTTCGCGGGATTTTACAAAATCAAGACAAAACCATAAACAATGTCAGTTTGAATATGTTATGACAACTTTGGTTTCGGTGAATATCTGTTTTAGGGGAACATGTAGTGGTTCATCAACGGTTCTTACTCCAACATCAACAAAATCATCAGCCATCCAATAAATACTTTGGTAAACACATCATTCACGTATTCTGACAGCTATTGTAGTGACCACATGGAGAAGTAAAACCGATATACCAAACTTGATCGTGAAATAGAATTCCCCAGATTTGTTACTTAAACTTGTACTAATCCTCGTGAAAAAGAAACGGTGTACCCAATGTACAAAACTCTTGACATTCTCAACTGAGTGAGACACCGAAGTGATAGCTACGTTGTGTGTTAAACGAGAAAGAATCACAACCGTAACTAAGTAGCCAAGTCTTTATCACCCTCAATAAATGCCCAAACAAGTCATCTTCGCGGAATGGAAGAAAGAAAGAAGACGAAATAAGTAAACGAGCCCGGAAAACCTCACTTCAGATCCAAATAAGAAATACCGAACAACGACCCCGTAGTCAACTTTGATTAATCTTAAATTCGAGCCTAGACAAAATATGATTCGTGAAACTGTATAGGCCAAAGTATCAAACCGCATGACATAATGTTGAAACAGACAAAGACCTTGATAGATCTTGAGCTCGTGGATCGTTATGTATGCCTATGTAATCACAAGCACAATAAAAGACAATCTCTACTACTAATGTTTATCAGCGTAATATAAACACAAGTAACAAATAACTAAGAACTTCTTGATCCTCTATGGATCTTTATATTAACTAAAACTGAGTTTTTCAATCGGTACATAAACCTTTCTAATGTGTTCCTTTTATAGATAAGGAACCCTAAACAATATTGCTAAACCGTTTTCCAAGAAACGTATAATCATGAAACTAAATAAGATATACACAATCACTTCCTAATAAAGCTCATGTATATCCACACTCAATAAACTAAATACGGAATAGACACTTCCGCAGAAACAAACTAACCACTATTAAACTTCAGTAGAATAAGTCTTCGGCAGAATCCACTTCACTTCAGTAGAAACACTTCGGCATTAAGTTCAGCATAATCCAGACTTTCACATAATTCCCAACAATCCTCCCCTAAACTGGAATTTGACTTGTTAAGTTCCAGTTTCTTGATAGATCGTACAGCACCAGAGGATTGAACACGAACAACAGCAACAGCAAAGAATCCAAATAACATCTCTATGATGAAGAAACTCCAAAACTCCATATCTTTGCAGCAACAAATGACAAAAAGTACATCAAAACAGATTAGTTTCATACTATTCTCATCACATCCAGGTGTGTTAACTCCTGTGAGAGGTGAATCATTGAAAATAAATGGATTTGATGTCTCTTTACCAATAGCCATCACTACTGGAGTAGCCATATGTTTCAGTTCGTAAACTATGGTACACTGATAACCATCTGATTTATGAGCAAACCAGCAACCATATAAACGGATTTGAAATGTCTTAACCTGTAGCCGTTTGCTCAGGACTAGTCAATTCTTAGAATTGGTGAATTGAGAACCAAATATGGAATGCCACTGCCTTTACCACAAGCCATATACAAGTGGGCTAGCCAATTCTTGGATTCCAAACAGGAATAAACCATGGTGAATTGAAAACCATACAACACTCAGCAATAAAGCATAGGTGGTTGCATACCCTATGATTTTTAGCAAATCATTACAGCTATCAACAGATTTGATGTGTCTTTACCAAAGCTGTACCCTTTGGACTAGCTAACTCTTTGACATACCCAAAGTATATCAGGTGATTCAATAACCAAAAAATATACAACAAACCTGCAAGAAAAGTTAGATAAAACCAAAATCATTTTTTTTTTTTTTTTTTTTAACTAAGAAAATAAAGAAAACAAAGATTACAAAATGTTACAATCAAGATGAACCTTTATGTGATAGAAGTTGATTCTTAATCAAACCAACACATTGAGTAGCATGAAGGTCATCATTGCCAACTGGATTAGGAGGCACTTCCAACTTGTGTCTCAGCAATCTTTCCATAAAAGTATCAGATAAAGGATAAAGCCTATCTGATAGCATACACAAAATCATCCCACATGTAGTCTGAACTACCTGAACACAAGGCAGAGGAGAAAATCTCCAACTCTCAATCTCCCATTTATGAGAATTCTTCCAAATAGAATACCCTTTACCATCTGGAGAATCAGAATCAAACATAACCTGAAGATCTCCCAACAGATATAAACCAGAACCAGTTGCTTGATGAGACTTATAATACTGAATGACATGTTCATACAGCATCTTCAAATCATGTCTATTCACCAAATGAAGAATATCCTTCAAGAAGTTAAACTCAAGAACAGTATTATCCAGCCTATAAACAGTGTTAAGCTTACCAGCTGTCCAATTAACCAAAACCACATGAGTACCTTCAGGAAAAGCTTCAACAGATCCAACCTCAATAAATGTAGATTCATCAGCCTTAAGATCTAAAGTAGTATTCCTTGAAGCATGTTTCTTAGCCAATCTATCCGAACTTCTTGTAACCAAACTCTGCTTTCCCATATCAGCAATGTTATCAGCATCAAGTTGTAGATCCGTTTCCTGAATCAGAGAATCACTTAACTCCACACTTGACAACATTTCAGAAGAAACCAAAGAAGATTCAGCAGAAACACACATATCAGAAGAAGGAGTATCATCAGAAGTTGTATCAGAAGGAACAGCTGGAGTTACCACCGAAGGCAAAACATCATCAAAATTATCCACAATTTCAACTGTTCTCTGTCTCTTGGCTGTAGGAACATCTGACATGGAAGTACTATTTGCCAATTTAGAAGAAGAAGTAGAACCAGAAGAAGAGAATTTCATAACCATATGATACTGTCTAATCAAAGCATCATCAGATAAAGTCATGATTTGCTTCATTGTCATACCAGAATTATACATAGCAGCATTCTTCACAACTCTCCTCATATAATTCCTCTTCTGAGCAACAGTCATAGGTTTATCTCTTTTGGCTTTATTTCCCTGATCAATAAGAGCTCTTCTCTGTGCAGCAGATTCCTTCTTCCTTTGATTACCAAGTGCCACCATTTTATCCACAAAATCATCATCATTAAAAGATTCTCCTAAGATAAGTTTTGCTAGATCAGGATCAGAAGAACCTTGAGAAATATAACCATCCCGTTGATCATCAGTAATCATAGGAAAGAATGCATCAAGCTCTAATTTCCTTTCAGGAGACAAATCAGAAGCATACTGATCTTGAAGAAATTTAGCCACAACACGACTCTTCTGGATATTCTCATAATCAGCAAACAATCCAGCCTAAGCTTGATATTGTTCTTTAGTCACTTTACCTGACTTCAGCAGATCATCAATCACAGGGTCCTGTCCTGTCTTAGAAGATGTCTCAGCAGAACCAATTTCAGCAGAACCAATGTGAGCTTCAGAAGCAATCAAACCCACATCAGAGGAAATAGGTTGAGACAATTCCTCAACAGGTGTAGAGAAAACTTCAGGAGAAGCATTCAACTTATACATTCTCCCAGCAAGAAAAACCTCTTCATCATCTACTGAAGGTGAAACATTTGAATGTTCTGGTATAGATGAAATTTGACCATCAGTAGTAACCTCTTTCACTAAACCATCAGTAGATGCATTCTCCATATTTAGCTCCTTTGATGTGTCAGCAGATACCTTATCCAAAGAATGTCTTCGTCTTTTGCTAGTATATAGAATAGGCTCCTTGCTAGACTCCTTTCTTCGTGAAGATTTAGCAATAGAAGAAGAAACATTAGATGTAAGTGCCACATCAGCCAATATATCAAGAGATTCATTAAGATTCTCTTCATCCTCCTCCTCAGAAGAAACCAAACATCTCTTTTTACCCTTCTGACTCAGCAATTCCTCCAAGTGTTCAACTTTAGTCTCCAATTCCACAATCTTCTGACCAAGAACAGACTTGGTTTCTGTAAGTTCTTTCTTAAGACCAGTCACCTCACCTGTAAGCTTGTTCACCAGATCATATAATGAGGTAAGTGAAATAGGATCCTCAGAAGCATCATCTGATTGCTCAGGTGAAATTGGAACTTCATTAACCTGTTCAGGAGCAACATCAACCTGATCAACATTAGAACATCCTTCACCAAATTGAGTCCTAACAGGACTTGGTGTAGGCAATCTGTCAGTATCAACCTGAACTTCATCAATTTGATCCTGAACTTCTTCAATAGGAACTTGGATAAATGCTGGACTAGAACATGGTCTTGGTGAAGGTATAGATGCTTCAGCAACAATAGAAGGACCCTCATCACCATCTACTGAAAGATTTCCATCAGTAGGATTGGAAGAAGGTAAAACTACATTAAGCTCATTGTCAGTCTCATTCTCCTGAGGTAACATGGCAGCTAACAAAGGAAAATGTGTCCCTTCAAATTTAGTCCTCATTGTAGCAAATAACTTAGGAGTCAGAACACTTATGGGATGAAAGGCCTGGGTTTGTGTAGAAACATTCAATATCATCTGTAAGAACCTAGGGTACATCAAAAACTTACCCTTTTTCCTTGTTATGTTTTCTACCATATTATCAAAGATATATTTAGAGAAATTATAAGTCAAACCCTTAGATAAGCAAACAATACCACATCCCATTTGTGTTGAAAACTGATCCCATCCTCCAGACTTATTGCTCATACACTGTAGCAACGTATGAACCAAAAACCTCCACATAGGACAAAGCTTGTTTTTCAACCACATATCTGTCCTCGAACTTTGATATCCAATTGCTCTAAGCCCTTCAAGTACCATCGTAGAATAAGAATGATAAACACCATTCTCATCATCCAAGCGAAGTTGTCTTCTGATCAGTTCCTCTGTCACCACATACACTTGTCCATCAACACTTGCAACTATCTCAGTATCACCTCTCTTTTCTGCCGACGCCCAAAATTGAGTAATCAAAGTTTCATATATAGCATCTGGAGAATGTGTCAATGCATATACAATCTTTGATCTTAGTAAGAAAGAAATCATCGGCCTATAAAGCTCATCTCCTCGAGCAGATCCAAGAAAAGCAACCTTATTATGATCATGTTTGAATTGAAACGCCATGAGAGATTTTGAAGATTAGGGTTATGATTTAGCACAAAAGGAAGTGTTTTTAATGAGAGTAATAATCGAATCACTTATTGTGGAGCGAAAATATGTCGTAACGAATAAATAGAAATTTCCCAACTTTGGTCAAAGTTGACCAAGGATGACGTGGACTTCTACTTTTACTCGGATTCACTTATAACTTCGGTAGAAACGGAAACCATTCTGCTGAAGTAGAATACTCAGTAGAAACAGAAGACTTACTCTCGAAGCTTCAGTAAATATCTTTTAACTGTTTCACCCACACGCATTAATTCTCTTACCACTTGAACCCGGCTATAAAACAATCCCAATGCACATTAACTTCTTCATCCAAAATTCCCAAATAATATTCCAAACCCTAATTCCTTCAATCCTTCAAAATTAACCAGAATCAACATGAGTACCAAACCTGAGATCATAGATCTCACAACAACATCCTCATCATCATCCTCATCATCTAGTGAAGATACCAATTCATGGTTTCACTATTTTCCAAAGCCATATCCACTACCAAAGAAGTCACCTTTTCTCTCCTCATCAGAAGATGAAAGTGTTGAGAAACCAAGTGTATCTGCTGAAGATTCTGATGAATCCTATAATGAGGGAACATCTTACTCCCAACCCTCAGCACCTAGGCCTCAACGAAGGCCACGGGCCAAAAATCCACCACTCCCTATGGGAAGAAAGGTGGTGCTTGGTCTCTCTGCATCATGTTTTGGTGCATCATCACATATCGTATCGAGGAACGGAAAAAGGAAAATGATGTAAGTTGATGTATGATTGAAAGAGTAGATGATGCGCAAATGAAAATCTTTCAGTCTCATCTCTCTGCCACAATCAGCTTCAGCTTCTTCGTTTTCATCAATCCATCCTCTCCATTTTGATCCTTAGCATCTGTTAGAGTTGGTTATGCTTTCACAAAGGCATAGCCAGCATTTAGTGCCAAAAGATGTGAGCGATCGTGCATATCCAACAGCTATTAGTGAGAAAGATGTGAGCAGTCATACTCATCGTGCTCATCTTTAGATGTTGGAATAGATGATATGTAATAGATTAGGACTATTAGATCATGTAGATGCTTTTGATGTTGCCAGTACTCTATAATCTGTAAGCTGTAAACTGTTTCTTGAATGAATGAATGATCTATTTGCTTCTGTACTTCTTTTGATTGAATCATATAACTTCAGTACTTCAACTTCAGAGGAAACAAATAACACACTTCAGCACAATGAATTCAGTGGAAACCAGCTTAAGCTTTCTTGACCATATCTCAACTGATCAGAGACAACCATTCTGCAAAACAAACACAGAAACATACACAAACCACCAAAGAAACACACTAAAATTACATTAGCAGGTTAGAGTTAGTAAAAATCAACCAAATATACAAAATTACATAGCAAAATGCAAAGTTATACACAAATCCTCCCCTGAGGCATATGCCTCCCCTGAGGCCTATGCCTCCCCTTAAACTTTGCAGTTAAGGGTTAAGCATGCCAATATGGACCACAAGGTGTTGAAACCTTGGTCCTTCAAAAGCCTTTGTTAACAGATCTGCCACATTATCATCAGTATGAATTTTGACCACATTTATCAAATTTTTATCATATGCATCTCTTATAAAGTGGTGCCTGATTTCAATATGTTTTGTTCGACTGTGAAAAACTGGATTTTTAACAATGCATATGGTACTTTGATTATCAATAAAAATTGTTGTGTTCATGAAATTATACCCATAATCCAACAACTGATTTTGAATCCAAAGAACCTGTCCACAGCAGTTAGCAGCAGCCACATACTCTGCTTCAGTAGATGAGGTAGCCACAATAGTTTGTTTCTTGCATTTCCAAGAAATCAATCTCTTTCCAAGGAATTGGCAACCTCCAGTGGTGGACCTCCTATCCAGATTAGCACCAGCATAGTCACTATCACTATAAGCTTCCAACTTAAAAGGAGACTCTTTTGGGTACCAAAGACCTAGAAAAGGTTGGCCTTTAAGGTACTTAAAGATCTTCTTAACAGCATTGAGATGGGAAGTCAGTGGAGTAACTTGATGTCGCGAACAAACACTCACAGCAAATGTAATATCAGACCTGGAAGCTGTTAAATACATCAAAGACCCAATCATAGACCTGTATAAATGAACATTCACAGGTGGATCAACTTCATTGTTAGTCTTTGTCTTTGGAGCTTCATAAGGTGTAGTAGCAGTCCTTACACCCTCCATACCAAACTTCTTCAAGATGTCCCTTACATATTTGTCCTGACTGATAAAGATACCATCAGGTTTCTGCTGAACTTGAAGACCCAAAAAGAAAGTCATCTCTCCCATTGCACTCATCTGAAACTCTCCCTTCATAAGCTCCTCAAACTCCCTGCACCAAGCTTCCTTTGTGGATCCAAAGATAATGTCATCCACATAGACTTGCACAAGAATAATGTCAGTGGAATTCTTCTTTAGGAAAAGAGTCTTATCAATTGCACCTCTTCTGTAACCATGCTTCAGCAGAAATGTAGAGAGCCTAGCATACCAGGCTCTGGGTGCCTGATGTAGTCCATAGAGAGCTTTGACCACCTTATAAACATGATTAGGATGATCTGGATCTTCAAATCCTTTAGGTTGAGTGACATACACCTCCTCTTCAATTTCACCATACAAGAAGGCTCCTTTAACATCCATTTGATAGACCATAAAGCCCATATAGGATGCAT
This sequence comes from Chrysanthemum seticuspe, assembly GCA_019973895.1. Classification (NCBI taxonomy): domain Eukaryota; kingdom Viridiplantae; phylum Streptophyta; class Magnoliopsida; order Asterales; family Asteraceae; genus Chrysanthemum; species Chrysanthemum seticuspe. The sequence continues at coordinate 208,646,550 of BPTQ01000004.1, forward strand.
AAGCTAAGAAAATCCGTATAGCCTCAACTCTTGCCACTGGTGCAAACACTTCATCATAATCTATCCCCTCCTCTTGTCTATAACCCTGTGCAACTAACCTGGCTTTGTTTTTAATGACAAAACCTCTAGCATCTCTCTTATTCTTCAGAATCCATTTTGTCCCAATAGCATACTTACCATCAGGTAGTGGTACCAAAATCCAAACCTGCTGATTTTGAAACTGTTGCATCTCATCCTGCATTGCTTCAAGCCAACTTGAATCTTCAAGAGCCTGAGTAACACTGGTTGGTTCCACTTGTGAGAGAAAACAAGCAAACAGACAATGTTGATAGTCTGTGTGATTGTCTCTCTGCTGATTTGAGACATAAGAGACAAAAGCCACCTGTCCATATTTAGAACGTGCCACAGTACCTCTTGTTCTAACAGGTGCATTAGGATCACCAATAATATTAGTCTGTGGATGAACATTGTTGATCCTTGTAGTAGTAGTGGTGTTGACAGCAAAGGAAGAATCAAGATTAGTCACAGTAGGTTCAAAGTCAGTATCATAGGAAGGTGTGTTGAAGATGCCTGCTTTAGGTTGATGATGACCAAGATCTGAAGGTTTTGGAAACCTTGTATAAGGTTCACCAAGATCTGTTGACACTTTAGTAGAACTAGGAGTAGTGTCACCATGTCTTTCAGCCGAATTGAAGAGGTGAGGAGAAACAGAACTACCTTCAGCAGAATTGAAGTTTCTGCCGATTGCTTCATTTGATCCTTCTTCAACATTCCTCTCAGCATCTAAATTGGCTGCATACTCTTGTTTCTTCAGTCTGGCAAGGTCCTCAGCATAATAGAATTCATCTTCACCCACATCAGTATAATCTTTAGAAGTGTCACCTACAAAATTGTTAGGAGAGAAGGAAGGTACTACAATGGGTTGTTCATCATCAGACCCACTGTCAGAATGAGCATCCAAAGTGTCTGTATTAGGAGTTGGAGATGCTTCAGAATCTGCATTTTGATCAGCCTTATGTCTAGCATATCCCAAGTAATCAGTCAAGTAGTCAAGATCAAATGACCAAACATGACCCTGGCCTTGAACATTAGGCTTGTCTTCAAGATACCTCAGATTCAATGTCTCCTCAATCTTCTTTGCAGATACATTGTATGTTGAATCCAAGATCCTAACTCAACTAGAGTATCAATAACATTGAATATGCACAGCGAAATCAATAAGAACATCAATGTTACTAATAAGGTTTTCTTTATTAATTAAAACAAAGAAACTAATACTACTAATATACACACGCTATGATCGTGTGTTAGACTCTCATTAGAGATGTCTTCTATGAAAATAAATGAAAGGATGAGTAAGTAACCCTAGACGTCATCCCTCTTTATATAATAGAGGGAGGTTACAAACCCTAGCTTACTAGAAAAGCTAACTATTACATATTAGGCCCTCATTGTTTCTTCTTTCTTCATTCTTGCTCGTGGTTTTGTAATCATCAAATCTGTAATTCCCAACAATCTTCCCCTATTTGATATTACAAAACAACCTGTATAAAGAAACAATGCTAAAACATGTCATCACAAATAATAAGCTGCACATCATGAATCTTCTTCCCCTTTTTGTAATCATCTAATAGGGGTCTTGTGCAAGTCGTAGACGCTTCCCCTCAAGTGATGCATGTAGATGGTAAGTATATAAACCATAAGCTTCCCCTTAAAATTATACTAACCATCTCATTTTTTTTTAATAAACAAAATAAATCAAGCGTAACAGCAGAGAAGTCAAATCAGCAGCAGCATCAAAATAGTCTACCAGTAGAAACGGAGAACCAGTAGAAACACCAAAGCATGCGTCTTATATCTTGTACAATCCATGTTACTTGAAACTCAGATGATGCACTAGCAAATGTGAGCATTAAGCACCTTTTCTATAGATCTCGCCCCTTCACTAACCCTGAGCACTATAACGTAACTTCTTAAAGTGATAGCAAATGCGAACATTAAATACTGTTTGTAGATCTCACCCCTTCACTAGAATCATCAAGTCTTTGTCACACCATTAATGTACGAACAAGTTACCTCAAAAGTGTCCATGCTCACTTTGAGATATGATAAGACACGCACCTGATCAACCAGTAGGAACTCCAAAACAACTAGTAGAGACCGATCAGCAGTAACAATCAGCAGGAAACGATCAGCAGAAACCAATACGCTGCCATAAATCAACCATGTAAAGACCAGCACCAGTAATAACAACGACCATCAGCAGATACACGCCCAGCAACAATATATCATCCAATTGCAAAATATCACATTCAATATAATAAACGAGTGTGAGATGGGATCAAACGAGTGGGGATCAAGAGCAATTAGATACCGAGTATGCCGACCAATTAATATCAATCAGATATTCATGCGTTACACATCTTCACCAATAAAATAACTGAATCTGATCAGCCAACACTGCTGTTTAATTTTCATCTGCTGCCTCTTTCCGTTTCGCCTCTGTTGCTGCTATCAGGATATAAACCCTAATACATGAAAACCTTATAAACCCTAGATCGAGAGCCACCCGCTCTGATACCAATTGTTGAATCCAAGATCCTAACTCAACTAGAGTATCAATAACATTGAATATGCACAGCGAAATCAATAAGAACATCAATGTTACTAATAAGGTTTTCTTTATTAATTAAAACAAAGAAACTAATACTACTAATATACACACGCTATGATCGTGTGTTAGACTCTCATTAGAGATGTCTTCTATGAAAATAAATGAAAGGATAAGTAAGTAACCCTAGACGTCATCCCTCTTTATATAATAGAGGGAGGTTACAAACCCTAGCTTACTAGAAAAGCTAACTATTACATATTAGGCCCTCATTGTTTCTTCTTTCTTCATTCTTGCTCGTGGTTTTGTAATCATCAAATCTGTAATTCCCAACATTGTAAACTCTGTATGCCTTACTATGAGCAGAATACCCCACAATGTAGCCATCATCAGCTTTCTCATCAAATTTTCCCAAAGGATCACTGGTATTCAAGATTGTCACCTGACAGCCAAACGGTTTAAGGTAATGAATAACAGGAACTTTTCCAAAGAGAAGTTCATATGGTGTTTTAAGATGTGGTCTAGTAACGGACACTCTATTGAGTACATAACAAGCTGTACCAACAGCCTCAGTCCAAAACATGGTAGGAAGTTTAGAGTCTGCTAGCATTGATCTTGCAGCCTCTATTAAGGTTCTATTTTTTCTTTCTGCCACCCCATTTTGTTGAGGGGTTCTTGGAGTGCTATAGTCCCTTTTTATTCCCTTTAACCTGCAGAGTTCTATTAGAATGGCATTTTTGAACTCTGTACCATTATCACACCTAATTCCTTTCACCTTTTTGTTCAACTGATTCTCAATAAGGGTAATGAAGTCTTTCAATATTTCAGATGTTTCATCTTTGGTCCTTAGAAAGAATACCCAACAAAATTTGCTAAAGCCATCAGTGATCACCAGACAAAAATATTTATGATCAATGCTTCTCACTTTAGTTGGACCAAACAGATCCATATGAAGCAGCTGAAGAGGTTCAGAAATAATGGTTACTGCTGTAACAGGAACACCTTTGTAAGAGGCTCTGTGCTACTTTCCTTTGTTGCATGCAACACAGTTATGATCATTGGTGAATACTTTGGCAGGAAGACCTTGAACGAGACCCAGCTTAGAGAGCTGGTTGATGGTCTTGAAATTGACATGGGCCATCCTTCTGTGCCATTTGGTGGACTCATCCACAGATGCTTTAGCCACCAAACATGTTAAGTCACCTGCTGGCTTGACATTAGTTAAGTTGAATGTATACAGATTGTGACTGCGAGGAACCTTCAGTAGTATTGAAGTTTCTTCTGGGAGTTTGAATTCTTTAGACAGCACAAGACATTCATCCTCTGTGAAGAGTACTTTGTTCTTAGTGTCACATATTTGTGAGACTGAAAACAAATTGAAGTGTTGAAGTTCCTTAACATAGTAAACATTCTCAAAGTCCAGCTGAGGTGTTTTGATGGTCCCTTTTCCTGTAATTCGTCCATCACTTCCTCCAAAGGTTACATTGCCTCCACCATCAATAGGTATAAAGTTATGCATCATGTCCCTGTTTCCTGACATACTTCTAGAACAACCACTGTCAACAATTCCAACATCTTTATGCTTAAGGGGATGATCCTACAACAACAAAAATATACAAAGAATTAGTACACTATGGAGTCTCAAGTCATTGCTGACTTGAACCTGCCTTGTGGATCATATGAGTTGTGCCATGTAGAAGTATAAGATCCACTATTGTTCTTGGGTTTCCAATGAAACTTAGGTCTCTGTTTATTCCAAGAACAACCTGCTGAGGTCTTGACAGCAGTATCCCAGTACCCTCTCCCATCAGTCATAGGGTTTACATATCTAGGCCAAAAACCATCATGATTAAGAAACATATAAAAACAACAACATCCTAGTAGGGGAATTCGTATTTCTACAACCTTAACAACTGTCACCAACAAGATCTTCATACAGTCCTTTGTCCCTGTACTACGTATTGAAATATGGATAACTACCACCTCCGTTACATTGGAAACCTCCTTCACTACCTGCTTAATGTCCTTTTCCCTGGTAGTTTTGTGGAGTCGACCTGAAACTCTTACAAATGATACAATTCCTTGAAGTTGTGAAGTTAAACAAAAGTCAGAGTGTTTATACACTGTGATTCTTGTTTCATGAGAAGTGTCTCCTACTTACAGAACACGACAGATTTCTTAAGTTTGAGGGTCTTCTTTGAAGTTATGATGACTTCCAAGGAGCGTCAGTGTTAGACATATGTAAGTTGAATTGATTACAGTTCGGTCGTCCACTGA
>BPTQ01000004.1:208653332-208873788 GCA_019973895.1 Chrysanthemum seticuspe
CAAACTGTTCCCCTTCAAAATTATCTGCCATAGATTCCAATCAATGTTGGAGATCCAGTTTTGCATCTTCATAGCCCAAAGATCATATTCCTCCCTTTTAAGGTAAGGAAACTTAGCATTGCTATTAGACAGACTTAGTTGCTGCAGATGGGTGGAGTTTTGGTTGTTGGTGAGTTCAGTATCAGCATCTGAACCAGGCATGATGTTTTGTTATGGTTGTATGGGTGTTTAGAAAAAGCTTGTCCTTAGTATCGTAGAGACTCTCACGAGGCTCTGATACCACTTGTTGAAACAGACAAAGACCTTGATAGATCTTGAGCTCGTGGATCGTTATGTATGCCTATGTAATCACAAGCACAATAAAAGACAATCTCTACTACTAATGTTTATCAGCGGAATATAAACACAAGTAACAAATAACTAAGAACTTCTTGATCCTCTATGGATCTTTATATTAACTAAAACTGAGTTTTTCAATCGGTACATAAACCTTTCTAATGTGTTCCTTTTATAGATAAGGAACCCTAAACAATATTGCTAAACCGTTTTCCAAGAAACGTATAATCATGAAACTAAATAAGATATACACAATCACTTCCTAATAAAGCTCATGTATATCCACACTCAATAAACTAAATACGGAATAGACACTTCCGCAGAAACAAACTAACCACTATTAAACTTCAGTAGAATAAGTCTTCGGCAGAATCCACTTCACTTCAGTAGAAACACTTCGGCATTAAGTTCAGCATAATCCAGACTTTCACATAATTCCCAACACATAACAATTACAAAATTTCCACAAACCTCAGCATCATACCAAGTCACATCTTCAACTCTCATCGACAAATCACATGATCAAATCTCATTAGCACAAATCTCATGAACAAAGCTCAAGGACCAATATCATCACATATACTTTCAAGCCCGGTCCAAATAACAATTCAAACTGATCCGGTCAAAGATTATCTCATGCAATCCGATATTTTTGACATAAAACAAGTCGCTAAGAATTTGACCCGGTCACAAGTCCAAGTATAACCGATTGAACTATCACTTCATCACCAAATCCATAACATTGGTCCAGAACCTTGAACTCATTCAATTACATAAGATTAATTCATCTACATGGAAAGTAAATATCCTATGTCAACATTTGATAACCAATACAAATGACGTTATCAAACAGATGCACAAAGAAAGTGTTATACGGCCCATTGAAGTCACTCGGCCCACCATGAGGAGTTATACATGAGTACCACACGGCCCAAACAACAAACGTGAAGCCAAACCCATGATCCAATTATAGAAACACCATACCCGATCCAATTAGACACCACATATTCGGTTATAAAACTAGTGTGATACCCTAATTTTTAGTCATATTATCCAACCCTAATCACTCAACATTTTGTACGCCTACCTCTTCACTCCTTACAAACCAAACACCAAAAATAGATCTGAGAAAAATTAGACCGACTCTTATCTTTTACTCCAACAAATCTGCTCTCACCAATCACTTAAATCAATCGCATAATCCCCCTTTAATATTCTTAAGCCGCATCAAGGAAGTATCAAACCACAACTCAATAGTGAAGCAACACACAAACCGTGCTCACATAAAAGATTATCATCAAGACAAAACTCAAATATCCTAGAAACGGATATCTTTCTATGTGCTCGCCACAGGGATGGCATGAGCAATGATTTTGGCTCCAAGATCTTTTAATGGGTCTCAGGTAGGTACCACTTAATGTGTATTTTCAATTTTGGTTTTTGAACGAACGAAGAAAGAAATGAGTATAACACGATTGTTATAACTCGTTCTTTATTATTCGTATATGAGAAAGAAGCTTTGCTTCGAAAGAGATCGATGATGTAACACCCCCAAATTTTGTTTAGCGGAAGCATACGTGTTATTCGGGAGCGTTACGGGATTGGTGAATCGTAACACAAGTGATAAAGAACGGAATACATACTCCGTTTAACTTCATAAATATTTTAAAACATTATCTTACAACATCGTTTAGATAAATGGGCACATCCCATAATTTTTAGTGGTCCCAAAGTAAAAACATCATTTTTGTGTAAAAACACTTCTTTAAAAATTACTACGACCATTTCTCCGCCTCTTGCCTTGCATTCATGATCACAACTAAGCACATGAGAAAATTTGCTAAAAAGGTCAGCTAAAAGCTAGTGAGTTCATAGGTTTAAGTTAAAATAATAAGTTTGGACCATAAGCAAAGTCATATAATCATTACAACGAATATAATGATATATGGATGAAAGTCTATTACGTTAGCTCTAAGTTCATGCAACCGATACTACGACAGTTTCTGTATGCTAAAAGATGTCATACAATATAGGGGCCCATAGCGAGTGTTTTGTCCCTCAACACTCGGTTCCGACATGGTATACGTTTCGCTTTGGCCTAAGCATGGCCAACCAAACGGAGGAGTCACCCTCAATAGATCTATTTATAACATTCGCGTTTCCCAATGGGGAATTGACGGTTCATGAAAAAGGGCATTCTCTAGGGACATAAGGGCTTAGGCTAAACCACGTAATAGTTTTGGTCCATAAAAGGTTTTGCATATTTCTCACCCTAAAGTGTATAAAACAATTTATCAAGTAAAAGAGGGGCTATGAAAACTCACCTTAGCAATTGTGAAATCCAAATGTGGGATCTAGTGAATGTTGTGATGCGGCACCGACACGCGACCTAGATAAGGAGGGTAATGTTTTAGTTCATTGTTTTAAGTATCACTTGCTTAAAGTGGTTCAATATAATTGTATTAATACTAAAGGTAAGTTTGTAAAAATTGTTAATTTAGTTTTACTAGTAAGTATACAAAGTCTATATACTTTTTATATTGACATTAATAGGGTTTTATAATCCAAAGTTTGATATGAATAATAATTACAACACTCCACTAGCAAGTATATAAATGTGTGTATTCTTATTTAAGTTGACACAAAATGGTATTGTCAAAATTTATAACTAATTGATTTATTTTCTAATTACCTTTAGAAAATGTTTATGTTAAGTTTGAAAACTTTAAATTTTAATATATGATAAAATGACATTGTGGTCTTTAGTTATTTATCAAAACATGTTCTCAATATATATAGTTCTAAACGGGAAGTTTACTTGTCATACATTTGTTTACACATTGATGCTAAATTTTGACGTATGCATTATTAAGTGAATCATGTTTTTACACATTGATTGTCCATGTCAAACTTTTGTATATTGTTCGTTAAGTTACTACTAGCGTACATGATTGACGTTAAGACGATACATGCGAAGTGAAAAGAAAGAATTGACAGAGACTGGTTTTAGTGTTTGTTGTCCGATAAGTTTCCCCGGGTATCGCCTCATTCGGCCTTCTAACAGTTTCTATATAAAAGACCATGGGCTGCGGCCCATTTTAGTTGAAATATGGTATCAAGTGTTGGGCCTGGCCCAATGTGGTTGATGTAACGAGAAAGAGAGAAAAGGGGCTTAGGCCCAAAGTTTATTTCTAATACTTGACTTAATAACAGAAGTTTTGGAGCAAGTCATTTCTTCCAGGTTCCTATTTCGAAAGTTCACGTATTTATCTTTCAAGGTTTAACGTGAGTACTATTGCTCGAGTCGTTTGCTTCGAACAAGATTGACTAACATCAAAAACTAGGAAAGTGTGAGCACGTGAGTGATGAGGCCATGTATAAGTTGAGTACTACTTCAACTTGGTCTCATTCTCGTCAACTATCATGGACTTCGACACAACATAGGCTACTCGAAAATGTTTTAGTAACCGAGTACATTCGACTTGAGTTCTCCCTAGGCGTACATAGAGGCTTAGACACATGGTTTACCTCTAAGATTTGAGTCAAAAGACAATGAGATACTAGCATGTTTCTCATGTTTAAACAAGGTAAAAAACTCAAGGTTCGACACACTTTTAACCAAACGGACTCTAGTGTAAATGACCACATAAGTTCATGTAATGAAGATTGTTTACTAACACAAAGAGTATAACTTGTAAAAACTCAATCTCTCTAGTTCTTGGTTAAGCAACTCAACTAGACTCAAGATTAACATAACAATACTAAGAAACTCAACTTCTAGTTTTTCTTGTTTCTTACACTCGACAAAAACCCAACACCACACCCAAGTGACATATCATTTTTGACATGAAATAATTTAAAAGAAACTAAACACGGTAAACTTTATAATATCATTTTGATACAAGTTACTAACTTAATATCATAACAACAACAAAAAGAACATTACAACAAGGAAGATTTATAACCTCAACTCAAAGGTGATGCGTGAAGAACGAGAATGGCTTCGTGGTTTCGGACCAAACAAGACTTGAATTAGCTCCTACACACCTCCAATTGCAAAACCCCCAAATCAATTTTTGAAAACCTAACTTTCACAAACCCTAGTTTTTGGTAAAATTTTATGAGAAACTGAGTTTGGGGCTTTTGCAATTCGACTAGAGATATAGAAGTATATTGGGGAGGAGCTTGGTTATCTTTCTTTCCTTTGGTCTTGGTTTGAAGCCAAATTCGGTTAGCTTCCAAAAACAAAGAATATCTTGGACTTTTGGCTCAAGCTAGATTTTTGTAAAGATATGATTCCCTTGGATGACTTGGCCTTGATTTCTCTTGGATTCGTACATGTTGTAGCAAGAGTATCAAGGAGAGATTTGTGAAGTAAGAACTTTCATGAATTTGGTAAGAGAGAAGAGGATATGATGGATTAAGCATGTTGGATTATCCTCTTTGGGAAGATTCGACCTACCTAGGGAGGTACAAGTCTAGAGGTTGAAGATGGGATTTGATATCTTCTCCTTTCCTGGTTCTTTTGTTTTTGTCGTGAATGGGAGAGAAAGACAAAGAGTTTTATCTCAATTTTTATTTAGTGTATTCATTTATTCATTGTGTAAGCAAATAGATGTATTATACTTATTGTGAAATTTGGAAATGTATGCATATACATTATACTTATATATAAATTGTATTTGAGTCTTATAAAAGTTATTGCTCAAGTGAAAGTGTGTTAAATATTTTGTGTCCCGCGATATTAAATTGCGACCGAAGCATCATTGTTTGATAGCTTTTATAACGTAGTATCTTATGGTTACGCATCGGAGATATTATTATTTTTGTAATATTTTTCATTACGGGAGTTTGTCATTTGTTTTATCAATCCCTTATCATAGTGTCGGTACGCGTGCAGTGTCGGTCACTGAGGAAAACGAGATAACCTCTCGTCTTACAATTTAAATCATAAGACAAAAATGAAATATTCATAAAATGATATGAATGCAAAAGTGATGCAATGGTCTATAGTGTGCGAGTTATCTACTCAAATGATCAGGCTAAGTTTTTGCATGCTTAATGACTTATGCTTGGTAGTAATAAATTACTAATTATCAGTTAAATTTTTAGTGAAAATTTACCGTGTGTCACATCCTCCCCGCCTTGGAAGTGAAAACCGTCCTCGGTTTTCAGTTAGAATTGTTTGCTGAAGTAGAGAAAAGATGTGGGTATTTACGTTTGAATTGGTCTTCATGTTCCCACGTGTATTCTGGACCTCTTTGAGAGTTCCAGCGGACTTTGACGATAGGAATGCGGCTTTGCTTAAGCCGTTTGATCTCTCTATCCATAATTTCAATGGGTTCCTCGACAAAATTTAATCTTTCGTCAACTTGGATTTCTTCCAAGGGAATAGCAAGAGTTTCGTCAGAAAGACATTTCTTCAAGTTGCATACGTGAAACACGTTGTGCACTGAGCTGAGTTCTTGTGGTAATTCGAGTCGGTATGCTACCGGTCCGATTCTTGCGAGAATTTTGAAAGGTCCAATGTAACGAGGATTTAACTTTCCACGTTTTCCGAAATGGATTACGCCCTTCCATGGCGCAACTCTGAGCATAACTTTATCTCCCACTTGAAACTCAAGTGGTTTCCTTCTTTTATCTGCATAGCTCTTTTGACGGTCACGTGCTGCTTGCAATCGGTTTTTGATTTGTACAATCTTCTCGGTAGTTTCTTGGATTAACTCCGGACTAGTAAGTTGACTTTCTCCAACCATAGAGTGCTTCATATGGTGCGGCTTTGATACTTGTGTGATAGCTGTTATTGTAAGAAAACTCGGCTAATGGCAAGTGCTTATCCCAGCCATTTCCGAAGTCTATCACACATGCTCTTAGCATATCCTCCAGAGTTTGAATGTTTCTCTCGCTTTGTCCATCGGTCTGAGGATGATAAGCGGTGCTCATGTCAAGGTTAGACCCTAAAGCATCTTGAAGCGATTTCCAGAAATTTGAGGTAAAACGGCTATCTTTGTCTGAAATGATGGAGATTGGTACACCATGGCGTACGATGGTTTCCTTCAGGTATAGTTGTGCAAGTTTGTCCATTCCGTCACTTTCTTTCATCGGTAGAAAATGTGCTGATTTGGTGAGACGGTCAACTATTACCCAAATAGTGTCGTAGCCTTTAGAGGTTTTAGGTAGCTTAGTGATGAAGTCCATTGTTATACGTTCCCATTTCCATTCGGGAATTTCGGGTTGTACTAGTAGACCTGAGGGTCTCTGATGTTCATCTTTAACCTTTGAACAGGTTAAACATCGGCTAACATATGTTGCAATGTCGGCTTTCATGTTTGGCCACCAGTACAATTTCTTCAGATCGAGATACATTTTGTCGGATCCTGGGTGGATGGAGTATTTAGACTTGTGGGATTCGTGCATAATAATGTCGCGAATTACTTCGTAGAGTGGTATCCAACTTCGCTCTTTGAAACACAAAATTCCATCCGACTTTTTTACGAATCCATTTTCGCTTTCTGGCATTCCGTAAAGGTTCTCATTCGGACGATTTTCCTCCTTGAGTGCTTCTAATTGAGCCTCAAGAATCTTGGTGGGAAGAGGTGAACTAATTGTCATACCCAAGGATCTGACTCTAAGAGGTTTTGGTTGCTCTTTTCTACTCAGAGCATCAGCAACTACATTCGCTTTACCCGGATGGTAACGAATCTCGCAGTCGTAATCACTGAGTAATTCCAACCATCGGCGTTGTCTCATGTTCAGTTCTTTTTTATCCAAAATGTGTTGTAGGCTCTTGTGATCGGTGTATACGACACACTTTGTGCCATATAAATATAGTCTCAAAATTCTGAGTGCGAACAAAACTGATCCTAACTCCAAATCATGCGTCGTGTAGTTCTTCTCATGTGTCTTTAGCTGGCGAGAGGCGTATACTATCACCTTCTCTCTTTGCATTAACACCGCTCCAAGCCCCTTATACGAAGCGTCGCAATAAACAACAAAGTCTTCACTACCTTCAGGTAAGGCCAGAATAGGTGCACTACACAACTTTTCTTTAAGGAGTTGAAAAGCTTCTTCTTCTTTTTCTCCCTAGTCAAACTTGGTGTTTTTCTGGGTTAGCTTGGTTAAAGATTTTGCAATCTTTGAGAAACCTTCAATGAATTTTCTGTAGTATCCAGCGAGTCCTAAGAATTGGCGTATTTCTGTAGGAGTTGTGGGTGTCGCCCAATCCTTTATTGACTCAATTTTAGCGGGATCTACATGAATACCCTGACTGTCGATTACATGACCTAGGAATTGTACAGTCGATATCCAAAATTCACACTTCGAGAACTTTGCATACAGTTCTTCTTTCTTCAACAATTCCAAGATCCATCTAAGATGCTCTTCATGTTCTTTCACACTCTTGGAATAAATTAGGATATCGTCAATGAATACGACCACAAATTTATCCAAGTAGGGTTTACACACTCGGTTCATGAGGTCCATGAACACAGCTGGTACGTTGGTTAACCCAAAAGGCATGACCTGGAACTCATAATGTCCGTAATGAGTTCTGAAGGCAGTTTTGGGAATGTCTTCTTCCCGAACTCTTAGTTGATGGTATCCGGACCTTAAGTCGATTTTTGAATAAACACTTGAACCTTGAAGTTGATCGAATAAGTCATCGATCCTCGGTAGTGGGTAACGGTTCTTAATGGTTAGTTTTATTCAACTCGCGATAGTCGATGCACATTCTAAAAGTTCCGTCCTTCTTCTTGACGAATAGGACTGGTGCTCCCCATGGTGATGAGCTCGGTCTAATGAACCCTTTTTCCGCAAGTTCCGAAAACTGGTTTGATAACTCCTGAAGTTCCGTTGGAGCTAATCGATAAGGTGCTCTTGCCACTGGTGCGGCACCAGGCACTAGATCGATCTGAAATTCAACCTGTCGGGTCGGCGGGAGTCCTGGCAAGTCTTCATGAAAGATTTCAGGAAATTCTCTCACTATTGGTACGTCCTCCAGACGTTTTTTTTCCTTTTCTTTTTCGTCCTTTCTGGTGACTTGTGCTAGGAAGATGTGACATCCTTCTTCAATGCACCTCAACACATTGGTACGAGATATGACATGCAGTCTTGAAGCGTTTCTTCTGTCACTCCGGCCCCCTTCTATTGTTAGAACTTCATTTCCATATGGTACTTGAACGAGCTTCTCGTCACAAATGATTGCAGCATGATATTTTGCTAACCAATCCATTCCGACGATGACATTGAAACTACCCAATGCTACTGGTATCAAGTCGATATTGAATGGGTGGTTTAACAGATTAAGGGTGCAACCTCCTATGATGGTATCTACCCTTTCTACGTTACCGTTAGCTAGTTCCACATTGTATGCATTTCCTAATGCCATTGGGGCAATATCGAGTAGTGGACTAAATGCATTAGAAACAAAACTCCTATCGGCTACCGTATCAAACAATATGGATGCATAACGGTTATTTATAAGGAACGTACCCGTCACAACATTCGGGTCTTCCTGAGCTTCCACTTTGGTCACAACATAGACTCTCCCACGAGCTCCTTCGCCATTTCCCTGATTACTCGGCTGTCCGACATTACCCTGAATCCTGCCATTCCCATGGCTTCCTGGATTTCCTCGGTTTCCTTGGTTCCTGGTCTTTCGGCATTCATTCTTATAATGCCCTTTTTCACCACAACCAAAGCAAGTTATAGCAGCTTTTGGGTCCTGAGCTGGGGCTGTTTGAACCGTCGCCAATGACTTGGACCTGCAGTTTCTGGTCAAATGTCCGATTTTCTGACAATTACGGCACTTGACTGTACACTGTCCCTTGTGATGCAGTGTGCATCGGTTGCACAATGGTGCAGTTCCTGAGTACGGTTTCCTTTCCCCAACACTAGCTGCATAAGCCCTAGCAACATTTTGCCTTTTGTTTTGATTGTTGTTGTTGTTTCCACTGTTGTTGCCACGGTACCCATTGTTGTTGTAACTTCGGGAGTGGTCATCCCATTTACTCTTATTGTCATCCACTTTATCCATGGAATCCTCAATCACTTGGTCCATGAGTTTGTTGGCTACTTCGATGGTTTCGTGGAGATCAGCAGCCTTAGAAGTGGTGACATTGCCCTTGATAGGTTGGGGCAGTCCTCCGATGTATCTCTCTAACAATCAGGTCTCTGTGGGAACCATTTCAGGACACAACAAGGCTAGTTCTTGAAATCGCTGATTATAAGCAGCCATATTGGTGCCTTGAACTTTGAGGTTCCAAAACTCAGGACAGTACTTTCGGAGTACCATCTCCTTGAAATTCTCCCATGGCATGGCATAGGCAACATCAATACTAGCAGATTTCAGAAAGTTGTTCCACCAGGTCAAGGCAACATCTGTGAAAGTGAATGATGCGTACTTAACCTTAGACTCTTCTTCACAGTTGCAGATTCGGAACACAGTCTCGAGCTTTTCGATCCATCTAGTCAGACCGACAGCTCCTTCGGTTCCACTAAAACCTCCAGTCCTGATAAGTACAAGTGCGGTTGTGGGTGGGTGGTCTCGAAGTTCCAGCATTAGTAGACGAGTGGTTAACTGTAGCTAAAGCGGCGTTCACTCGATCATTGACTAGTTGGTCTATCATAGCTTGATTCATGGTAGGTTGGATTGGAGTAGCCCTAACAGGAGTAGTGGCTTCAGCAGTCTGATCGCGTGTGACTCTGTTTGGAATAACAGTGTTTGCAGCTTGGTTGCGAGTGACTCTCGCTGGAATAGGAGCATTGGAAGCTCCACCAGGGTTGGTACGTTTTGATCTTCGTTTTGGCGGCATTTCTGTAGTAAGAAAGGTGATGAGATATACAACCTTTTAGTCAAGGTAAGTGCCAAGTACTAGTGTGGTTATCGTAGGTAGATCATATGAGCAATCTATAAAAGAAAAGACAATTGGATAGGAAAATAAGTCTGACATAGATAGAATTTCGGTTACAAGGTTCCTAAAGTACATGATGAGATACTAGATGGAATACAACAGAAATACAACGGAAATACAACGGAAATACAAACTGAAGTACAAGAGTAATAGCTAACACTAACTGTTATAAATCCAGTTTAGTGTGATACATCATGCAATCCTATCTAAGGATGTCCACGCTCGGTACGGAGTCGCTTAATGGTGGCAATCAACTCTCGTTGCGTATCCTCCAAACTCGCGATACGTCTCATCTGAGAGGCTAACATGGACTCTAAACCTGTGGTCCTCTGCCATCCTTCTCTGGCAGTATCTCTCGCAACCCACTGGACGCGCTCTAGTTCCTCTAGGTGTCCGTGCATCTGGGCTTGACCTCTGCCCAAGGCCCGTGTTCTGCTGTCCAACTCTCTAACATCCTCGACCTGAGCCTCAACCCTGAAACCCAATCGAATCCTCTCATGTCTCTCGAGCTCCATGCTCTCAAACAACACGTCAGTGACTCGATCTAAGCCCTCAACACGTTGCTCACAAGCTTGCAAGCGTGTTGGATCGACTCTCTCTAGCTGATCAGTATGGACTCCTAGCAAGGTCTCATGAGAGTCCAACTGAATAAACATCCTCTCAGTGAGGGTCAGCTCACCATTTGGAGATCCTGATAGATCTGGTACTGACTGTGCCTCAACCGGTGCAGCTTCCTCAATGGTCTCAAGCTGTCTAGTGGCGCGAGCAAGGCGCTCCATGTCTGCTGCAGATGGTATGAATGAAGGTGATTCGTTGAAGTAGGCTTAGGGGTATGTGTGTATGGATAAAACCACAATATCGATATCAAAAATAATCCACAAGAAATGACTTAAAAACCCTTTAGGAAAAAGGATAATGAATCAAATCCCGTGAGTGATAGTGATACGGATTGTTGGAATCACTCCTAAACTGTATTTCAAGTATTTATATTTCATATGTAATAGGTAGCTTATTATGGCCTTTATGTTTGTTTAAGGTCTAGCTTATGTAGAAGGCCCATGAGCTTAGGCCCAAGCCCATATAAGAAAGGATGAGAACTAGGAGTGTTGCCCTAGCTTCCCTCCTATAAATACTCTTGTAAACCCTCATTTGAGGATTGGTTGTTCAAGTTTTCTTTTCTTTCACATACTCCTTACGCCTAACCGTATTATTATTGTTTGTGTGTGTTAGATCTTGTTCAATCGCCTCATCTTCTTTCTATATTACTTGTGTTTGTAAAACTAGTGACCTAACGTATTGTTTGAAGTGAGTTTTGGTCTCACGCCTAACTTGCGTCTCCTTACCTTTGGCTTGATCAAAAACGTATTTTTTACACTTCTGAATCCAAGATTCTTGTACTTTCAATGTTTTAGGGTGTTAAGATACTTGTTTTTGGCAAAAAGGTTGGAACTTTATGCGTGAAAAGTTGTTTATAAGCTTGTTTTTGTTCTTGGGTGTCGTTCTACGCGTAACCCGTTTAGCCGTTTTGGTACATCAAGTTTCACACTTTTGTGTTATTTTGGTACTATTGAAGCTATTCCATAACAAAAATCTGGTTTAGAAACACATTTGGGCAAAATCAAAATTACGAGTAATCCTACGCGTATTGAAACCCTAAAATTACGCGTAAGTATTTCCTTGGTTTGATCTTCATTTTCCTGGTTTATTCCGTGTTTTCTTACTTGGATAAGTCTGAAAATACGTCGACTTTGGATATCCTTTGCACTGTGATAGTGTAAAAGATCATTTGGGCAAAAACCCTAAAATTACGCATAAGAATAAGCTTACGCGTAGAAATCCTACGCATAAGATTCACTTTACGCGTAAACCTAGTTCTACGCATAAGGAAATCCTACGCCTAAGTTTCTACGCCTAACTTGTGTCTACGCATAACTTTAGAGTGTTTTCACTGCTTACGCATAAGCTAAATCCTACGCGTAACTCCTAATTGTTACGCGTAACTTTGGTGTTTTTACGCATAAGTGCTACTTGGTTCTAGTCTTTTCTACGCCTAAGGACACTTCATCAACAAAGGTTCATTCGACTACAAAGATCCATTTTTACTACACAAGTTTTTCAACATGTCTCAACCACCATACTCTAACTATTTCCCTCACACTTATAATCATCACCAACAACAACAATTAACTCCACAACATCAACAATGGAATCAACAACAAGCTATTTATCGACAACAATTTAATCAACAACATAATCCACAAATTGGTGCAATTCCACCACCACAAATGGTTCAAACACCACCAAGCCTTCAAGTTCAACCCTACACTAATGATTTCAATCAACATCCATCAAGGAACACTATGAAGGAACCCACTTGGTTTGCAAAGATGTGTGAAGCTTTAAGCAGCCAACAATCAATTCATGAAGCTGGATCACTTGATAGACCTCCAATGCTCACTCCAGGAAACTACGATCAATGGGTGATAAGGTTCTTTAGGTTTTGTGATCTGAAGAAGCCACATGGAAAGTTCTTAAAGAAGGTTATCTTGGAAGGTCCATTTGAGATGCCTACTGTCATTGTACCCGGAGATCCAACTGCTGTTCCACCAAGAGATGAACAAACCAACATTGCTACTGTTGCAGATCTAAATGCTACAGAACTTCTACACTATGAAGCTGATAAACTTGCAATGGAATACATCCTCTTAGGATTACCAAACCCAATTCTTCGTAGTGTTGATGCTCAAAAGACTGCACAATAAATGTGGGATCATATTCGTCTTCTTATGGAAGGATCTGTACTCAATCAGGAGGATTTGGAATCCAAAATTTACTTGGCTTATGAACACTTCATGATTAAACCTGGAGAGATACTAGAGTCCTATCATCATCGATTTTCAGACATCATCAATGATTTGGATAAACACAACATCATCATGCCAAGAATTGCAGTGAATACTAAGTTCCTGAGTAGTCTTGGTCCAGAATGGGAGAAGTATGTCATTTTTCTCCGTCAAGCGAAGAATATGCATCATTCTACTTATGGATTGTTGTACGATTACTTGAAGCCTCATGAAAATGAAGTTGATCGGGAACGGATTCTCCGTGCTCAAATTGCTAAACAGTCACATCCGGATAATCAACAACTTGCCTTGTATGCTCAACAAAATTATCCCTCTCAACCAGCAACTCAACCAACTGCTTCAAACACACCTTCACAGCAACAACCTCAACAAAATCAATTGGTTCCATACAACAACAATGCTCAAGCATATGTCAGTGAAGCGACTGAGGAAATCGATCCGTTCGAAGCATTGCAACAAGGATTTGTGATGATTGCTAATGCTTTTGGCCGTTACACCAACAAATCCAACAATCGTATTCGTTCCTCATCTAACACACGGACTCAAGCTATTGTGAACAATGGACGTGTTGAAGTTCAGAATCGTGATTATGGTCGTCAGATGGGCGGTGGTCAAGGGTTTAATGCTGTGGGTAGGAATAACAACAGAGCTCAAGTGGTGGAACAGGGAAATGCTCAGAATCGGTTAAATGGTCTTAGATGCTACAACTGCAATGAGAAGGGACACCTGGCTAATGCATGCCCAAAGCCGAGGACTAGGGGCAGTGCTTATTTCAAAGAGGCTTACTTTTGGCTCTTAAGGATGAAGCTGGTGGATCTTACACAGACAAAGAACAGAGCTTTATGGCAGATGCAGACTCGGATGATGATATGGAGGACTTGCAGGCCAATGCAGCTGTTATGTTGATGGCTAATATGCAAGAGTTACACATGAGTGAAACAGGCCCAGAGTATGACATTGATGGCTTGTCTCAGGTACCCGAACAAACCATCATCATATCTGAACTAATATCTCCGCCAATATCTGAATCCGGCACGGCTCAGACTGTTCAAAATGGGTCATATACATCTCATTCTGACGATTTTCAAATAAACCCCGTAGTTACATTTGACGATCAAGATGACCTTATGGTTTCCTTTGATAATCAAATTGACTCCGTGGTTGTACTTGAGGATCTAAATAATGATCATGTTGTGACTCACGTTGAACAAGTCGAACTGTTGCCTCATCCAGATTTTGCTCGTTTAATTCAAGACCATCAAATCAAAATGGAGAAATGTTATGCATTAAATAAGGAATTAAAAAGCAAAAATGCACTGTTAACCAAGGATTTTGAATGCTTACAAATGCAACTCAACTTTTTCAAAACTCAAGAAAACTGTGAAAAAGGTTTTGAAGCCGCTTTTGCAAAATCTCATCAAAACGAAAAATATTTAGAGAGACAGATGCGTGATCTAGCCGCTTCGAAAAATGCTTTGTTGTCTGAAATAGAACAACTGAAACATGAACATAAAAAGGAAATTAACACTCTCACCTTGGAAAATCAACAAGCTAAGGCTGAGTTGTTAACTTGTCAAAAACAGTTCTCCGCATACAAAAAGCATTCAACGAATCGGGTCGATGACCTTCTTGAAGAAATTATCGGCTTGCAAAACAAACTTAAAGAGTTTAAAACTGTTGTTTACAAACATGGTGAATCAGTAACAGCTATTGAAAAGTTTACCTTAAAACCCAATCCAAAAGGATATGGAAAAAATCTAGCTGATTACAAACCAAAGCTTTCACTAAAAACATTCAAACCAACTCCTGAAGTTTCCAGTGCAGAATACAAAATTGATAATACTGTTATGAGTGTTGTTGAATATCATCGTCAAGAGGAATTAGATGCAGAAGACGAGAGTCGATCAAAATTAAAAAATGTTGTTTACAACAAACCTTTTAATTATAAAAACGCGGTCACTTTCGTCACACCAACGGATTCTTCTAACACACCAAGGGACATCGTCAAAACACCTGAGTCTTCTAATGTTAATCCCAAAACAGATTATGCACAAACTTATGGTCCTTTACCTTCAGTTAGTGAAGTAAACTCAAACCCTGAAAATCGAAATATTCTTAGATATTTTGACATTTTCATGGCTGACCTCAAAATTTTACAACATGAGATAGAATATCGTTCTGAAATCAAAATTGAACACTTTCAGAAAGAGACACTTTCAATCGCCTCTAGCGCGAGAACAAAGAGACATTTTTCAGAAAAATCTTTTACCTAATGTTAAAAACTTGAAAAGTTGTGCATTAGCCTGGGAACGGGATTTTCATAAGGAACTTGGAACTATGAAGGTCGTTTTCGAGAAAACAGAAACATCTATTTCTAATACTAAACGTAAAAAGAAACTTTTGAGAAAAGATGTTGATCGACTCTTGGAAGACCTTATCTGTGCTGATGTCCATAATGCTGTGTTGTTTCATTCTTTGCCATATGCATCTGATTATATCTCTGCTGATATTGTTGAAAATGTTGTAACTGTTGAGAACACCGATAATGTGCTTCAGATCGAGTCTTTAAAAGCTAAAAATAAACGATTACTCAATGAAATTTACAATTCAAAACGTCGTCTTCATTGGTGTGAAAAAGATATTCACAATCATCAATTTGTTTTCAAAAGAAAATCGCTCAGTTGAGTGCAAAATCTTCTGATCCTAAAATTGAGCAACTGGATGATCAAAACGTGTCTTTGAAAAGTCAAATCTCAAAATATGAACAAGAACTTTTAAAAGTTAAACAGGAATATGGTGTCATATTTGATTTACTCAATAAGACTCGTCATGAAGCATCTAACGAACTTGATCACTATCTTGCTCACACTAGAGAAGTCATGAATTTTGCTGGTAATATTCGTTCTGAAAATCAAGATTTGATTCACACTATCTCTAAGTTAAGGGAAATGTTAGGAAAGTATGAACAACTTCCGCCTACCGTGATTAAGAGATTAGCACCAGTCACACTTAGTAATCGTGAACCTAGAATCCCTACAGCCAAATCACAAGTTGCTAATGTGTTTCCCTCTACTGAAACAGGAATAGTTGCGTCTTTTCCAAACGTCCGCACTTCACAGCCTAGGAGCACTCAATCGAAGAATAGGAAGTTGCGACCTAAGAAAAGATCAATAAGGAATGCTAAAGTAGAAGAAAACCCTAGGACTCTGAATAAGACTCATGTTGCTTCCACTATAGATGTTACGTCTGGCAAATGTAATAGAAATAGTGATGTAACGAATGCTAAACCGTTAAGTACTTTTGATATTCAGTCTGATGCACCTTGTGTTATTTGTCGGAAGAATATGAATTCTGATTGTCATGACAAATGTGTTGCTAAAGCTATAATCTCTCGTTTACGGAATCCTAAGAATCGGAATACCTCTAGGCCCACTAATCATTCTAAGTCTGTGCTTGGTAGACCGCCTTCTTTAGATTCTAAGGCAACCATTGCTGTCACAGTAGCTCCCGCTTCACCTCCTAAGAATGTAGTACCACCTAGTGCATTCACTAAGACTAAAGCAAAGAGTAGTTATAGATGGCAGAAATGGATATATAACACACTAGGATTTAAATGGATGCCTAAAATTACTAATGTGTGTATGTCTACTATACCTGCTTCGGAACCCTCTTACATTTCGGGTTCCACATCTACTTCTATTCCATCTGTGTCGTCTGTGTGTAATGCAGGTGATACAGATCATTCTCTGGATTGTTGATAGCGGATGTTCCAGACACATGACAGGCAACCTTAAACTGTTATCAAACTTTATTGCAAAGTTCATTGGCACTGGCAGGTTCGGGAATGATCACTTCGCAGCTATCATGGGCTACGGAGACTATGTTAATGGGAACATCAAAATTAGCAGGGTTTACTATGTGGAAGGCCTCGGTCACAATCTGTTTTCAGTAGGTCAATTTTGTGATGGAGATTTGGAGGTTGCTTTTAGGGAGAAAACTTGTTTCATTCGTGATCTACATGGAAATGACCTTATGTCTGGCTCGCATAATTCTAGTCTCTACACTATCTCTATGCAAGACATGGTTGCTTCCTCTCCCATCTGCTTACTTTCAAAGGCAACATCTACAAAATCCTGGCTATGGCACCGTCGTCTCTCACATCTAAACTTTCAAACCATCACCAACCTTGCTCGACACAAACTAGTTGAAGGACTCCCACGATTCCGGTATTCTAAAGATCATCTATGTTCAGCTTGTGAACAAGGGAAAAGCACTCGTGCTCACTTTCCTTCAAAGGTGGAACACAGCTCTCAGCATGTGCTTCATCTTCTTCACATGGATCTGTGTGGCCCGATGTATGTGCAAACGATCAATGGCAAACGCTACATCTTAGTAATTGTTGATGACTACTCACGATGGACTTGGGTCTACTTTCTTCGAAGCAAAGACCAAGCTCCACAAATGATCATCACCTTTCTCACAAAAATACAGGTTCAGCTCCGCAACACCGTCAGGATAATCAGAACAGACAAAGGAACTGAATTTGTTAACAAAACCCTTCGTGAATTCTATGAGAAAGTGGGAATTCAGCATCAAACATCTATTGCACGTACACCTGAACAAAACGGAGTTGTTGAAAGACGAAACCGAACGTTAGTGGAAGCTGCAAGAACAATGTTAATCAATGCTAAACTTCCAGATTACTTATGGGCAGAAGCTGTATCTACTGCATGCTATACTCAAAACCGTTCTATGATCACAAAACGCCAAAACAAAACACCTTTCGAGCTTGTCCACAACTATAAACCGAACCTCAAACACTTTCATGTATTTGGATCCCTTTGCTATCCAAATAATGATCGTGATGATTTTGGAAAGCTCAAAGCCAAAGCTGATATTGGAGTCTTTATTGGATACTGTGACAATTCTAAAGGTTTTCGAATCTGGAATCGTCGAACTAAGGAGGTAATGGAAACGATTCATGCTCATTTTGATGAACTCACGGAAATGGCTTCTGAGTATAACAGCTTAGAACCCGGTCACAACCGTTTAAACTTCCCTCAACCCCCATCATCAGCTGAACAAAGCCCCCATTTAACTCGTCAACAGATGGAAAGGTTATTTGCTCCTCTGTTCTGTGATGATATTGATGAACGTGCTCCAGGTGTATCCGCTGTTTTCGCTGCACAACCTGATAATATTCCTATACCTGATACACCTGTTACAACAACTACTGTTGAAGATGCACCTACACCATTTGACTCCAACACAACAGTTGAACACACCGCTTCCAACAATGATGAACAAGCTGATGATATTCTGAATGAAGTACCCCCACCTGCAGATTTTGATCCAAATGCATTCTTCAACCCGTTTGCTAATGAGACTGCTGCACCAGATGTCGCAGAATCTTCAACAAACCATTTGAACCCTCAGAATCTGCACAATGTATACCAACATCAACCCTCTACACATAGATGGACTAAAGACCATCCTCTGGCTAACATTATTGGCAACCCGAATCAACCAGTCGTTACGAGACAACGTCTTCACACAGATGGTGAACATTGCATTTATGCACTCACTGTCTGCCAATCTGAGCCTAAAAACATTAAAGACGCAATGACAAAAGAAAACTGGATTGAATCCATGCAGGAAGACCTCAACCAATTCAAACGTCTTGAAGTATGGGAACTGGTTGAAAGACCAACGGGGGTCTACGTCATTGGTCTAAAATGGATGTGGAAAAACAAATTGGATGCTGAAGGGAACGTCATCCGAAAAAAGTCACGTCTAGTTGCTAAGGGTTATCGTCAGGAAGAGGGAATAGAATTTGAAGAATCTTTTGCTCCGGTTGCTCGTCTTGAGGCTGTTCAGATATTTCTCGCGTTCGCAGCTCATATGAATATGACGGTCTATCAGATGGATGTCAAAACGGCGTTTCTCAATGGACAACTTAAAGAAACGGTCTATGTCAGCCAACCAGATGGATTCGTTGATCCTGAGTTCCCGAACCATGTCTACAAACTGAAAAAAGCTCTTTATGGTCTCAAACAAGCCCCTCGGGCATGGTACGATAAACTATCATCTTTCCTCATTGCTAATAATTTCACCAAAGGTTCGGTCGACCCAACTCTTTTTATACAATATCACGGGGCACATATCTTAATTGTTCAAATTTACGCGGATGACATCATTTTTGGGTCTACACATAAAAAGTTTTCAATCGCTTTTGCAAAACTAATGAAGAAAAATTTTGAAATGTCCATGATGGGTGAACTTACATTCTTTCTAGGATTGCAAGTTCATCAATCACCCCGTGGTATTTTCTTGAGTCAGTCCAAATATGCCCTTGAACTGTTAAACAAATTTGGAATGACAACCTGGGACACTTATGCCACACCAATGGCTCATACCAAGAAACTAGATGCTGATTCACATGGGAAATTAGTTGACCCTACCAAATACCGAAGTATTATTGGGTCCCTCATGTATCTAACAGCTAGCAGACCTGATATTGTCTTTGCCGTTTATCTATGCTCCCGTTATCAGTCGCGACCAACTGAAACCTACCTCTCTGAGGCTAAAAGAATCCTCCGATACATCAAGGGAACCATTAACTTGGGGATCTGGTATCCGAAGGATTCTGGTTTTGAACTAATCGCTTTTTCAGACGCTGACCACGCAGGATGCTTAGACTCAAGGAAAAGTACTTCAGGAGCTCTACAATTTCTTGGTGATAAACTGGTGTCTTGGCAATCAAAGAAGCAGGATTGTACATCGCTGTCATCAACCGAAGCAGAATATGTAGCCATGTCCGCGTGTTGTGCTCAAGTCATCTGGATGAGAACACAACTCAAAGACTATGGTTATGTATTCGACAGAATCCCGATGTACTGCGACAATCGGAGTGCCATTGCGATCTCGTGCAACTCAGTTCAGCACTCGAAATCAAAGCACATCGATCTTCGCTATCATTTCATCAAGGACCACGTGGAACAGGGTACCGTTGAATTATACTTTGTGGGTACTGAATATCAATTGGCAGATCTGCTCACCAAAGCCTTGCCTCCCGCTAGGTTTAATGAGTTGGTCCACCGGATTGGTATGAGGTGTTTGACTCAAGAGGAATTGGATGACCTCCTAAAATAGTCTAAAAAACCTGTCAAACACCAAAACTCTCTTTTGTAAATAAATTTTTCAAAAACAAAATACAAAAATATAAAACCTGATAAAATCAAAAATATTCTCCTAATCTATTTTTCTTTCAACATTGCAAGTACATTTCTTCCGTCAACACCTTAATCTTTCAAAATTCGGTATTTTTTCCGATCAAGTGTTGAGGGGGAGAAATCCAAACTTTAACTGTTTCAAAACATCTGTGTACTTGCATGTTATCATACCTCGGTTGTTTCTTTTAACAAATGGTGGTGAATTTTCTGGTACAATGACACTCCTCGGACTTAAATTAATAACCTTTCATTATTTTCTCCAGTCGAGGGGGTGTGTCGTCATGTTTCTTTCCTAAAAATCTTTGTTTGGTAACCAAAATGGAAGTTAATTGGCTTTGTTTGAAAAAGGAAAAGGTGGAGGGACTAAAACTGTCAAAATGTTAAAGTTACTTTTAATAAAAACTCTTCCCCACCTACTTCTTTACTTCTCATTTATTACACTCAACTTTTATCATCTACGCCTAAGAATCAATCAAGAAATCCGTGTTTTTGATCTTCACTTTGTAAGTTGTTTTGTGATCTTAACATGTTTTTAAGCTAAGGTTTTCAATATCATGCAAATCCTACGGTTAAAAATTATGTTACGCGTATGAACACACAATCATTGTGTGGACGTTTGTGGTTAAAAAGAATGTGTCAAAACTTTTTAAATACATCAAGGATATCCTTTTAACCATCAAAACCCACCCAGAAACACTTATCAATGAGTTTTGAAAATTAGGGTTTATAAGTCGAATTGGGTTTTTCAAAATGAGAAGTGTTTTGTTCAAAAAGATTGTTGTGTAATGTTTATATGATGATGAATTGATGATTTCCTTGCTCTATAACCACCCAGAAACACTAATTGTGTCAGAATTAGAAATTAGGGTTTAAGGTTCTTGAGTTTGGGTATTTTTAATTCACTGCAAACTAAGTGTTAAAACTTGGTTACTATACTCTCACAACATCTAAGACATACCAGAAAAACTTTGGTGCATAATCTATGGCTAAAATTCATACGCGTAGATTTAGGGTTTTAAACTACGCGTAAGGTTTTCTTCACTTAACTGTTTATATGAGCAATTGTGTTTTGATCTGTCATAAAATGAATGTTATGTGTCAAAATTGATGATATGATGCTTTGTTTCAGGCTTGCTACACTTAAAATTCAGAATCAAGGTTGTTGTAACTCTACGTATAAGGATCACCTTACGCGTAGCATGTTATGCGTAAGATTAGTCTTACGCGTAGCTTCTACGCATAAGGTTCTACATATGGGACTACGCGTATCCTGTGAAGGATATGCGTAAACAGTGACCTCTACGCATAAGGTCAACTCTTACGAGTAGCCTTACGCGTAAGGTTAATATATGCCTACGCGTAAGCTCTACGTGTAACGTCCCCTTTTCCTACGCGTAACATTTCTTACGCGTAAGTTAAGATCCTACGCGTAAGTTTACGCCTACGCATATATCATTTCTGTCTACGCATAACTTTACCAATCCTACGCATAAGCCTGGATCATACCTTCGTTATGAATTGTTACGTGTACAAACTTGTAAATAAACTAATCATATCGTCACGAATCCAATAATGTCACTAATAAATCTAAAACGTTTGAGATGTTGTGAACCATAAGTGATAACATAAACTTTAAAACTTAAAGTTAACTAACTCACAAAACATTTCACGACGTCATTGGACTATTGGACATACAAGTGACTTAGGACTCGTAACAATCATTGACACTGTACATTCAATAACTAGACAATAAGACCTTCTGTTGACTAACATTATGTCTTTAGATATGTTGGTTCTTTTGGCTAATGTTATTTCAGATCACGCCATGGCTGAACAAATGAATGTGGATGCATCAGAAGTTCTCTCCATTGCTGATATCTATCCTTATGGCTATCCAATGAAGATAGGAAAGAATAATCTCCGTGTTGACTTTGACACCCTCACTTGCTCTGAGTCTTCATGTTTAATTGCTATTGATATTCTGAGGACTCATCCGTATCAGAATATGCTCACTCACTCTGCAACTGTTCCTTAGATCTACATCCAACAGTTCTGGAACACTATGGAAAGGGTCAAAGGACAGACTGCTGTGACGGTGACTCTGAATCACAAACAAGTCACCATTACACCTGCAGACTTAAGGGCTATTCTCCTAATTCCTGAAGTCGAACCAACCAAACTATATGCCACACCTGCTGAAGAGCTCACTCTCCAATTCTTAATCGATATCGGTTATGACGAGGCTACAGGAGTAATCACCAAGCATTCTCACGTAGAGCTTAAGAGTATTCCTCAACCATGGAGAACTCTCTACATGATCATCACCAAGTCTGTTTCTGGTCGTGACAGTGGCTATGAGCATCCCAAGCTCATGGAACTGCAAATATTTTGGGCATTGGTCAACATGAAACACATCGCTATCGAAGCTCTGATTTGGGATGACATGATGTCATTTCTCAACAAGCATGGCTCAAAGATTCCCTACATCAGATATACTAAACTGTTGATCCAGAGAGCACTTGGGCTTCATACAGATATTCCCAAGAGGCTCAATGACCCCGACAATCACGATATGTCGACTGAACCTATTCTATCTTTCAGAATCAAGGAATCGTCTACAAAGAAACAAGGTGCTGTGTTGCCAGATTACCTTCTAACTGAAGATGTCAGAAAGCACGAAACGTACAAAAGGTATCTAGAAGCAGTTAGACAAGGCAAAGTTGGTCATCTCGACGAAAAATCTTCTGGAACACCTGTAAGGAGAACCAGAAGAGGAAGTACAGGAAGTGCAACAAGTACTGTAAGTCAAAGGAAGTTTCCTAAAAGGAATCCTCCTTCTAAAAGGATTGTTCCCGTAAAGGAAGCCGAACCTATTCCCACACTTGAACCGCAAAGAAAGCTTGTGGACGAGAGCTCTGAAGATACTGATACAGATGAAGAGGTTCATTACTCCGTAACTGCAACCGAAGCACCTGCCTCAGTAGCAAAACCTCCAAGTCCTCCAGCTGTCCAAGGAAAAGGGAAGACTCCAGCAATTATACCCTATGATGAGAGCTCTGAAGAAGAAGAAGAGCAACTGGATAAATCATACAGGAAGAAGTATAAAATCGTCAGACATCTTCAAAAGGCTAAAGAATTTGCTAAAGACCAAATGGGTGGCCCCGGTGGGTCAAGTGGTGCAGCTCAATCTTCACCAACTCCTGATGCGGTTAATCAACCCGATAAGGGAGGTGGTGCCACCACTCTTGTGCAACAACAAAAGCCTGCAGAGGATACTATTGTATATGATTTTGGGGAACCGGAAACTGAGAAAGATAAAGATGCTGCTTACGACAATGTGCTTCTGGATAGTCCTACACGCTCACAGAAGGAAACTTCTGAACCACCAAAGGACCCGGAATCTCCTCACATCTCATCATCATCGGATTCTTCGTCTCATTCATCACAACCACCATCTAAGAAGTCAACCAAATCATCATCCAAATCAGTAAATAAACCACCTCGATCTTGGATTTCTCAAACACATGAAAGAATTGTAAAAGCTGTCAAACAAGTTAGAAAGAAGGACATGCTCCACAGAAAACTGAATTGGTATGCTGACCAAATGCAGTACTTACATGATGAGAATGACAAGATGCAGAAAGAAAGGAAAGTTATTCAGGAATTCATGAAAGATCATCGTAAAGAGGAACTGAATGAAATGATTGAAGGTTACACTCAAAAGTACCTTCAGGATATCGTTCCTAAAGTCCAAAAGGAACTGGAGAAGTCAGCAAGAGATCATACCCACAAATTTCTTCTCGACACTGTCCCCGGTGTGACTAGAGAAGTATTTTCCAGACAACTCACTCCTAACATCGTCGCATTGGTTAAACATACAATGGCCAATGAAGCTGATCTCTCTGAATCTAAGCTAATCGCTAAACTAGTGATGCAAATGTCAAAGCGATCTGGAACATTTACTTCGGATGAAGCTAATTTTTTCGAAGGTCTACTTGCTTTTCAACTCAGATCATCATGTAAAGAGTCAGCCGATCAACTCAAACGGCCAAGAGATGACGATGATAAGGACAAGGACTCTGCATCTAAACGTCAAAAGCAGTCTGGTGAATCTTCATCTATGCAACCTCCACCTCAACGGACACCTATTCTACGAAGATCTCCTCCTCGTTCTTCATCTGATAAACCTCAGGACGATTCCGAGTTACCACCCCTGACTCAAATAACCGGTGATCAATTTGAGTATACGGGTGGTGACGATGAAGAGGTCCTTGAGCCCTAACAACAACCCACCTCTCCCAAACAAGGACAGAAACCAGAATCATCATCTAAGCCTTCGAAAAAGAAGAAGAAGACGCTTCATACTGACGTCGTATCATGGCTAGATGACGATAAAACTGAAGAATTTGAATGGTTTGCTACACTTGTTAACAACACTCCCTACCCTGAAGAAGGTCAAGAATTGGTAGACGGTAGTACCTTGGAGCATGCAAAGATTTTGCAAGAAAGGTTCCGTGTGAAGAAGATGACGAAATCTGAATTGAAGCGCATCAAGAATGATGCATTCCTACTTTTGAAAGACAGCTCGGAAAGTGCAATCGAGGTTGAATATCACCTTGAAAACATTGCTCGAGCCATGTCTAATAACATGGATTGGCTCAACCCAGAAGCAAACATCGACTTCACCAAACGGGACAACCCTCCATATTACACCGACTGGTCTCGACCTCTACCTACCATTGGCCAACCTGATCAACACGGTGGCGATGGTTCAAGGAAATACGCTACATCTCTGACACTTCCATTCCCTGCTGCCATATACTCTGATTGTATAGCCATCGAGGAACGTGCTACCCACATGTTCTCCGACAAAGTGGTAGCGTATGACCAAGATGCAATGTATGGGATTCACCATTGGCCGGAACGCCGAAGAATCTACTACAGAAGCTGCTTGGTTCAGAAGTCTCAACATGCAGTGTTCAGTACTAAAAGTATCGTGGCCATCCAACATGTTGGTCTATCATCTAAATGGGACTACACTTTTCTCAAGAATATTGTGGTCAAAAGACAAGACGAAAGGGACTATGCATTCTCTGAAGCTGACTTTGAGAATTTGAACATCAACGATATTGAAGACATGTACCTTGCCAAAGTTCAAGGTCGCATGAGACAATTTCCAACTGAAGTACAACGTGAATTCATCAAGTCACTGCTCATCTTCATCAGACGCATTGTCATCAAAGAACGTGTTGAAGATCTTCAGCTTGCCGTTGAATCATATCAGAAACGTGTAAACTTCACTCCACCACAGCTTGATCTTCCCGACATCAACCAGCTTACACAAATTACGCTCATCAGCAAACCTTTCGGCGTCGTTTACCGCAGTGAACTTCAACGAAACTGCTTAATGGCGTGTGACGATCTTCACAAATTTGGGGATCACACTTTGAAGCTGGTCAGGGATGGATTGGCTTATCGGTTGAAGGATATACATGAAAAAAATTAGGAACCCAAAGCGATGGAACTCTAAGGACAGAAGGGATGTGAGAAGGATCATCAGAATGATTGATGAAAGGTTGTTTCGAAGGGACCAGTTCAGACGCTTGGAGAGCTTTGTTGGTGGTCGACCCAGGATGAACATTACCGGCTTTCAACGCCCTGTTTGCACTCCTGGAAACATCACTGGACTCCCTGGTACTCCTTGAATTGTTTCTTTTCACTATATATTTGGATGCATGATATAATATATTCTATGGCTTGTGCACACATAACAGTGTACAACCCGTAATTGCAAGAAAGGACCCTGTGGTACGCTTCTGTGCCACAATCCTTATAAAAGGAGCGAAAGCTTCTTACTTTTGAGTAAAACCTATCAAACCTTTCATTATTCAAGGTTTTGCTCAAAAGAACAAGTACTTCCCCATATGATTTTCAAAACCTCAACCGTTTATATCACTTGTTGAGGGGGAGTATTTGAATTAAAACTTTGTTCACAAATTGTTCACAGTGGTCACTCTTCCCGCAACACTCGAAATGGTCATATTTATTCTCAAACGTTTCAAAAATAACATTTTCATATGCCATTTTTGAGGGGGAGAAAATTGTGTGATAAGAAATATGTTGTGCAAAATGCAAATGAATCTGTGTACCTCAGACTTAACCAACGAATTGACGGTACTAAACTGTTTGTAACTCGAAACGACTTGTCCTGGACGGGTAATAATTTCAAGCTAGTTCGCTAGTAATGTAAACGTGTCTCGCAAAGGACTTGTCCAAGTAGAAAGTACCATTCGAGACACTCTTGGTAGACATGAACTCTGACGGGTATGACAACCTTTCGAGGTTTGTCTACACTTTCAAGGTAGTTATTAGAGCTAGTTGTCACCTAAAAACTGACAATGTAACTCTTTAACTAGGCAACGTAACCGTGTCTCGCGGGGGATTGTCTATCTCGAGTGGATCAATTCAAAATGTGCGCGCTCTTTCCTCACTGTGCATTTAAACCATTAAAACTCTTTAGCACATGTGGAGGGGGAGTATTTATGCAAAAACTTATCTCTCACAGTGGTTCAAACATGTTTTTCATTTACAAACCCTTTGAGAGATATTTTCACATACAGTGGTTTTAATGGCAAACATAGGTTAGTCATGGAGTTATAAGGTGACTAAGGTTAGGAATAATCGTCCAATGATCCGCCAGAGTCGGAGGGATCTACCCAAGGACATCACAAATAGTTAGTACTTAGAAGTCCTTAGGTACGATTATAAAAAGGAGAAAATGAGAATCGGAGAAAGAAGGAGTTGAAGAATCAAAAAGAAATGCAAAGAAAAGGGTGAAAAGAAACAGCCCTCCAGATTATTCAACTTAGGGCAGACACCGGGTTCAATTCATATGCTACTGGTTGTCACTTAGTGACACCGGTATTGAAGATTAAAAGTCGTCATGGACCCAGTAACGCATGCACTAAACCTTCTTAGCCACTCAAGTTTCTCTCAACAGAAGCTTGTTTCATTCTCACAGGGAACCCTACGTAAACTATTGGCTTTCTCTTAGAGATCGCTGGTATTGAAGAAGGAGACCCTCTCCCTAGTCTCCGCTCAGGAAAACCAAAACGCACTATTGAGTCTAGAGCCACGAGATTCATCAAAAGATCTCTTAGGAACACTTGACATTTTATCACTTGACGATCACCAAATAAGATTATCAGTGGTTCATATCGAGTCCTTCACAGATCTTAGCAATCTGTTGAGAACATTTATGAGAGGTTCACATCTGTGATCCTCAGTGATTGAATGGAAACTCCTGCCAGGGTCAACATCAAACAGCCCTGATAGCAGGTCACTTCGGTAACTCCCTGTGTATTACGCGGAGTGTGTCTCAAACGGTCTACAGTCGTGAGGTAATGCTACGGTGTACCTCAGCGACTCATATGAACTGTAGATGTACTTCGGTACATCGTGTTATCTCATTTGTGGGACTACAGTTCAGGAACGGACTTTGTAAGAATTAGAGTTGTGTTTTCACACTATGCTGTTAACACTCTCGAAGTTCAAACTTGTAAGTGCCGGAACCTGCTTATTACTAACCGTTTGAAATGTTTTCTTCTTATGGAAGCTCCAGAGCAGGATGATCATGCTGATTCTTCTCATGCTCACGCCAACATCATCACTAATGAAAGTTCTATTCAAAAGCAACACAACCGTCAGAATGATTATTCGTCAAACCAAAGAATCTACAAAGTCAAAGGCTTAGAGAACTTCATCAGTATTGTATTCCAACGTCAAAGAGTGTGTGAGCATGTTGAAGAATGACGTGGAGACACTGGAGCAGCGAAGCAGACCTGAGGCAGACTTGATGCAGACAACAACATACTATCACTTTCACCACAAAGAACAATAATCAAAGAACAAAGTTAAAGATGACGTCAAAGCATAACTGTTCAAAGACAACTATCTCTCTACACTGGGGAGATTGTTCGAATCAAGGCAATTCTTCTCACAAGAAAGAAGAATGTCAGAAGACGTCAAAGCTACTATTACATCAACGCCTTCACCGCTTACATTCATATATACTTGAGGGGGAGATTGTTGGAATCACTCCTAAACTGTATTTCAAGTATTTATATTTCATATGTAATAGGTAGCTTATTATGGCCTTTATGTTTGTTTAAGGTCTAGCTTATGTACAAGGCCCATGAGCTTAGGCCCAAGCCCATATAAGAAAGGATGGGAACTAGGAGTGTTGCCCTAGCTTCCCTCCTATAAATACTCTTGTAAACCCTCATTTGTGGGTTGGTTGTTCAAGTTTTCTTTTCTTTCACATACTCCTTACGCCTAACCGTATTATTATTGTTTGTGTGTGTTAGATCTTGTTCAATCGCCTCATCTTCTTTCTATATTACTTGTGTTTGTAAAACTAGTGACCTAACACGGATTAGGAAATCCGAGTCGTTTCCCAACAAGGTGTGAATGGGCAACGTTGTTATTGGTTTGTAATTAAAATGCTCGATATTTTGGATTGATGATTTGATTTATTTAAAATATGGGAAATGGGAAAGCAATTAAGGGAAATTAAACTACGGGGAATCCTAAGTATGCTAATAAACGTAAAATGTGATAAACGAAACGCGAATTAAATATGCAACTACGACTAATCTAAGCCCTAAAAATGATCTAAAATTACTTTTAAACTAAAAATGATATTTGAAAATTAACTAAGATTTAAAACTATTTTTTAAAGATTTTTCTCGAATTTATTTGAATTAAAAACTAATAAAAACTAATTAAATTGCTAAAAATTATAATTTGAACTAGGAAAATTGTGAAAAAATATTTTTATGGCTTTTTATATTTATATTAATCTATAAAAATTGAAAACTTATTTTTTTGAAGCTTTTCTGATTTATTTGTATTAAAAAGTAATTAAAAAGTCCTAAAAACATATTTAAATAGGGAAAAATAGTAAACAGTGATGAAAAATTATAAAAAATTCAGGAAAATGCTAAAATAATATTCTAAATCTATGAAAAATATAAAAACTATAGCTTATGTGAAGGATTTAAGAGCTGTAGTGAAACTGACCCTAAATAAGCTACTAAGATTAAGCTAATGAGTGCTATAAACCACCAAAGCGTTACTGAAGCTAATTTATACTAAAATCACCTAAAAGCAGCTAATTACAACTGCTCCTAACTTCTATAGTGCAACCTACAATGAAATGGCTTGATTGATCAAGTGAACTTAAACAGTCCTACCCATATGTTTAAGCTTAAGCACAAGCTTATATAATAAGCTAAAGTGGAAAACAGAACTTAGGACCTCTAGAACTCCAACCATAGAGTAAGTATACCAATTTTCAGACCCTAGTGATAAAAAAAAGATCTGCACAAGGTCTGGAAGTTGCCTGGTTCACACTCAGTGTATGTTGAGTGTGAACAGGGCAAATGGGGGCTAAAAGAGTAGCTTTTTTAGAGCTTAAGAAAAATTATAAAAATTCTCCAAAAATGATTTTTCAAAACTTGACCAGTTGAAGTTATTTTTACCAAAATCTCAATTGAATTGAACCAATAATGAATCAATGAAAATTCGGCAAACTTTGGTGAAAACTGAGTTTGACACTTTTGACTATTTTGAGACAGTTATGAAATGTTGACCAAACTTAGATTTGAATCCAATTTATGAACTGATTTTGATGTTTTAAGCTAAAACAAAGTTAAATCAAGCTATTCTAACATTATCTAAACACAGATCAAGCTTTTGATCTTCAAATATCCAACTGATGAGAAAATTAGAACTTATTTAATGTGATTTTGACTTTTACAGATCTAAGGTGCAATTTAAATGACTTAAATGACTACTACAATTCTAATAGAAACTAGTGCATCAAAACTTAACCACTAACAATTCCTCAAACTCAGATTAACTAACAGATCCAAACACCTCTTATACTAACTGTTTTGCTACTACTCTACTTAAATGATAATCTAGCTTATGCTAACACTGAAACTGAATCAATATAACCTAATAACAGTTTAATAAACAGATAAAAGCTAATTCTACCACAGATTCAAACTCAAACAATTTATGCAAACTATATCAGTTTATAGAGAAAGACAGAACTCACAAGTAGTCCAGCTTATTTGAAGCTTAATTCAGAACCAAATACCACTATCCTAATTAATTCAAACCCCAATCCAGCTCTGCATCAACCCAAATCCAACTCCATAACAGCAACTGTAGTTGTCTTATGTTGAATATTTTTGAGATTTGAGAGAATGAAAAGAGTAATGAGTTTTTGAGTAGATAATAAGCTAAAGTGAACTTATAAAAACTTATAAAAACAGTAATCTAAATTCAGATTAAAACAGATTTGAAATATTTTTTATTTTTGAAGTATTTTTTTTTTTTTTTTTTTTTGTGATTTTTGTTTGATAGAGAGAATAAGCTGAAAATTATTTGAGATAAGCTAATTTGAGAAACTGAGATACTAATAAGCTATTTGAAACAATGGAATAGTAATTAAGATGGATTGAAAACAAAAGCTGAAATTACTTGAATTAATAAAACTTGAGATTACAATAGAACTAAAATTCAGAAATTACAGAAATGAAATTTAAACATAAAACATTAATAAACTACTAATTATCTACTCAAATTCTACATGAATACAATTGTGAAATAAGGGTGCCTTTTATAGGCGAGCTAAGGCCTTGGAAGGATCTGGAATGTCATCATCTGTGCTTCTTTGAGTGCATATCATCCATTAGATACGTTTCTAGCATCATCCACTCAATAACAGCCCTTGGATCATGTGCCAATTCCTTTTCGACCAATGAGAGGAGAGGATTTAGTAGTATGTCACACAGATTGATGACCTGGCAACCCCCATGTGTCAGATGGTGTCATGAGGTGTCAGAGAAAAGACTGAATTGCCCTTGATTTTAGTGAATTGTTCGAATTAGGAGAAGGGGTAATCTAGGGTTCTTACCTGGGGATTTCGGGGGTTTCTTTTGGGCGGTAAAAGGGTAAAAGTATTTTTTATTTGGTTTGACTGAAAGTTAAGTGGGTGTTGACCGGGTTAATGGGTATTCGGGTTGGGATAACTGGCTTGGACCGGGTATAGTAGGAAATGGGCTTGGTTCATGTCTTGGGCTTAAGATAATGTATTTGGATTTAGGACATGTATTGGATCCAAGGTATAGCATAAGGACTAAAGCTGCCAAATCCGATTTTCCAGGGACCAAAGTTGTAAATTCTGAAAATATCTTCCAAGGGCCATTATTGTCATTCTCAAATAATCCAAAGGCGGAATTTGAAACTTTTGAATCTTCAAGGGTCTATTCTGCCAAATGCTCAAAGTTCAGGGACTGATTCTGACAATTCTTCAAATTTGATCATATCTTCCAAAAATCATCCTCAGAGAATAAAGATCTTCACAAATGCATAATTCTGACCTTCCGGCTCAGCTTTAGCACTCTTAATCTCTCGTGCTCGGGTTTTTGTCAGATTTGTCTATCTTTTGTGTGTTTTGACATATCTGTACCTGCACATGCACAAACTCAAGAAAACAGCAAATATTAGCAATAAACGGCTATTTCTTGGTTATTTTGGGTTTAATTTTGATAAAGAAATGATATGTGTTTTTGCACATATCAGAAGGTGATGATGGACTGTAGCTCGGACTCGCGATGTGTGGTACAGAACAAATCAAGCAATCAATATCCCTCCAAGCAACCTCACTACTCTCCTCCTGGCTATGGAGGAAAGCAGCTCTCTGTCCTAACCCAACTGGTGCATCAATGTTCATGTCCTCGCTCAATCTCTAAGCCATCTTGGAGCTTTGTCCTAACTCCTGGATACTATGGACAATCTCTAAACCCAGTGTCTCCATATCTGCTGATGTGCTAACATATCCGGGGACACTCTCAATCGGCATAGGCTCCGGTAGTTCCTCCTCAGGATCCTCTTCCGGATCTTCTTCCGGGTCTTCCTCTAAGTAGGAATCAGTAGATCTCTGGAGTCTCTGATGAGGTGGTGACTCAGTGGATGATGGTGTCAGTGACTCTGAAGTAGTAGAAGGACTCATGCAAGCAGCGCGGGTCATCTGAGAAGCTAGTGCAGGCACAAATGAATACCGCTCTCGATATCCAGGTACTCTCACAATCATACGGGGTTTTCGCCTGCGCGTCAACAAAGCTGATGGAGTGGTGGTAAGGGTAGGTATAGATGGAGTAGGTGCAATAACTGGCTGAGCTGCTAGTGTGGCCTGAATATACGGATCAGTGGCTAAGTGTGCAAGCTGACGGATGGTAGGTGAGTGAGCTAGTAGGATGTCCTCCTGAACATCGTGAGGGAAGGCTGGTGAAGGCATGGTCTGTGACAAGACGGTGCATATGTGTAAGTATGTGGAAAAATATGCTCATGATGAATATGAAATAGTGCATAAGTAAATAGGAAATAAAACATGTAATCATATTTAAATGAATTTTAAGGCAAGCGGCAATCGCGGTCGTAGTATGATGTTTTTGGTGAAAAGTAGTTATAGTTTAGGGTTTATATGTACCTAGTTCTCTATAACTTAGGCTCTGATGCCAATCTGTAACACCCCCAAATTTGGTTTAGCGGAAGCATAAGTGTTATTCGGGAGCGTTACGGGATTGGTGAATCGTAACACAAGTGATAAAGAACGGAATACATACTCCGTTTAACTTCATAAATATTTTAAAACATTATCTTACAACATCGTTTAGATAAATGGGCACATCCCATAATTTTTAGTGGTCCCAAAGTAAAAACATCATTTTTGTGTAAAAACACTTCTTTAAAAATTACTACGACCATTTCTCCGCCTCTTGCCTTGCATTCATGATCACAACTAAGCACCTGAGAAAATATGCTAAAAAGGTCAGCTAAAAGCTGGTGAGTTCATAGGTTTAAGTTAAAATAATAAGTTTGGACCATAAGCAAAGTCATATAATCATTACAACGAATATAATGATATATGGATGAAAGTCTATTACGTTAGCTCTAAGTTCATGCAACCGATACTACGACAGTTTCTGTATGCTAAAAGATGTCATACAATCTAGGGGCCCATAGCGAGTGTTTTATCCCTCAACACTCGGTTCCGACATGGTATACGTTTCACTTTGGCCTAAGCATGGCCAATCGAACGGAGGAGTCACCCTCAATAGATCTATTTATAACATTCGCGTTTCCCAATGGGGAATTGACGGTTCATGAAAAAGGGCATTCTCTAGGGACATAAGGGCTTAGGCTAAACCACGTAATAGTAACCATGTAATAGTTTTGGTCCATAAAAGGTTTTGCATATTTCTCACCCCAAAGTGTATAAAACAATTTATCAAGTAAAAGAGGGCTATGAAAACTCACCTTAGCAATTGTGAAATCCAAATGTGGGATCTAGTGAATGTTGTGATGCGGCACCGACACGCGACCTAGATAAGGAGGGTAATGTTTTAGTTCATTGTTGTAAGTATCACTTACTTAAAGTGGTTCAATATAATTGTATTAATACTAAACGTAAGTTTGTAAAAATTGTTAATTTAGTTTTACTAGTAAGTATACAAAGTCTATATACTTTTTATATTGACATTAATAGTGTTGGGAATTAAGGAAATACTACTGATTCTGCCGAAGCACAATCTACTGATTCTGCCGAAGCTTCAGTTGAAGAGATTCTGCCGAAGAAGAACTGATGCTGCTGAAGTTATACTTCAGCAGAAGTGATAAAGCAGACAGTGTGTTGCTGCTGAAAGTGGGAACCACGTAGGAGAGATAAGCTCAGTTTAGAGTAAAAGTCAGCGCCGTATGTATAGGTTGGCGCCGTATTATGTAGAGCTTACTCAGAATAAACACGATGATTAACAAAACAATATGATTAGTTGCATGCTTGTCTAGTTGCATGCTTAGTCTAGTTTAGTAGTAGAAGCGTAAATTGTCAACGCTCATTTAGGGTTTCTTGCCTATATAAGAAACCATATTAGTTTGTAATAGAGAAGCTTTTCTCAAGTTTCTCAAGTCTTGTATTCTATCCGAAACATAGAGTTTCCGCTACAATATCAAGTGTTCTTAGTTATTATAACTTGTATTTATTTTCCGCTACAATATCAAGTTGTAGAGATCTTCTATTAGTTTGCTTGTGATTACATCGGCAACACTAACGATCTCCGAGTGCTTAAGATCTATCAAGGTCTTTGTTTCTATCAAGTGGTATCAGAGCCTCGGGAAAGTCTCTACGATACTAAGAACCATATTCTCACCCCCATACAATCAAACACTCCTTCACCATGCCTGGATCCGATAATGAAAATGAAGTCACCAACACAAATAACACCAACACCACTTCCATGCAACAGCTCAGTCTCACAAACAGCAATGGTAAATTCCCTTATTTAAAGAGGGAAGAATATGAACTTTGGACTATGAAGATGGAAAACTGGATTTCCAATATTGATTGGAATCTGTGGGAGGTAGTAAAGAAAGGAAATAGTCTAAAGAAGATGATTCCTGACAGAGATGGGAAGTTTATCATGGCTCCACCAAAAACTGCTGAAGAAGTGCTGGCCATGCAGAGAGAGCATAAAGTGAAGACTATTCTGCTTCAAGCCATACCTGAAGATCATCTATGTGATTTTCATCATATGGATGATGCTAAAGACATTTGGATGGCTCTCAAAGCAAGATTTGGTGGAAATGAAGAATCAAAGAGAATGAGGAAGTCCATGCTAAGACAACAGTTTCAGGACTTCAACATATCAGAAGAAGAAGGTATCCACAAGGGATACGACAGGTTCCATAGGATCTTGAGTCAGCTGAATCAGCTGAATGCTAAACCGGACAATGAAGATTGCAACTCAAAGTTTTTGCGGTCCTTGCCACCATCATGGTTGCATGTTAGTATTGCACTCAAGGCTAAAGGAGGTTTGGACATGCTCACCTTTGATGAGCTATACAACAGACTCAGAACTCTTGAACCAGATGTCAGGACTCCCTACCGTACATCTTCTTCTAACCATGCAGCTTTTGTTGGGACATCTCATTCCAACATGATGGTACAAGCTCCTAGCTCCAACTATTTTCCATCATCTCCTAGTTCCAACTACTTTCCATCATCATCTTCAACTCCCCCTTCACCACATAACCCTCGTCCCACTCCACCAAGTTCTTAAGCTAGGTCTAGTAGTGTGATGGAGGATGTTCTTCATTCGTTTGTTGCTGACTATGATACTCAGCAGTATCTTGCATATGAAGACTTTGATCAGGTGGACCCTCTTGAAATGGAGGAAATGAAGCTGAAAATGCAGGTGGCTTTGCTGTCAGTAGACATCAAAAGGTTTGAAGAGAAGGCTGGAAGGAAGTTTGTTTTCAAAGGAAAGGAACCAGCTCGCTTTGATAGGGGGAAAGTCAGGTGCTACTCTTGTCATCAGATGGGACATTTCTCTAGAGAATGCAAGGACAGAAAGAATGGAGATGGAGCCAAATATCTTTCCTATCAGCAGAAACAGCAGGAAGCTGGAGCTTCAGCAGCTCTCCTCACCATGGATGAACAGGTCAACTGGACTGCACATGAACCTGTTAATGAGGAAGCTCATGATACTGACAAGCTTGGACTGCTTGCAAGGTGCACTTCGGATGAAAGGCATGATCAGTTTGCCTTAATGGGACTATCTCAGGTACACAATTGTATATTTGGCTGTAGTCTTAGATACAATGAACTTAAGGAAGAATTTGATGCTATGAAACCTAAGTTTGATGCATGTTATATTGATAATGAAGCTCATAAACTTGCATTAAAAACTGTTGAAAGACAAAAAGTATGGTTTCAGAAGAATCAAATAGCTTATGAAGAAAAGATAAAAGTGTTACAGTTTGATCTAGAAGTTGCAAATAATTACTTAAAACTGTCTGAGAAAGCAAAGGATGAAGCTGTGTCTGAGAACCTAGAACTTAAGGCAAAACTAGCTGAGGAAATTGATAGGCATAATGAATGGCAAATGTCTGGTAAAAGCTTAAATAGAATCATCTATACTAGTCAATCTCAGACATGCCCTATAGGTTTAGGTTTTCAAAAATATGTAGGTCCAGAAGCTAAGTATGATGGGCGTAAACCTACATCAGCAGGGTTAGCTAATTATGTTAAAGAAGGTATAATGCATGCTGTCCCTGGTCCCATTAGAGGTGAGTTCATGCCCACAGACCTATCCATCACTGTTGACTTTGATGGATCACATCCCTTATATGGCAAAAAGTCAAAAGACTTGCCAGACCCTGATACCTCATCTAATGACTTTGTCTCTTGCTCTGACAGTGACAATTCATCGGATCAAGGGTCTACTTCCTATGAAAGCTGTGATTCAAATGAGAAGTCTGACCTTCCCAAGCCTGAACCAACACCCAAGCCTGCACCCCAGTCTACTTGTGAGCCCTCTAGGGAAGCTGATGAGGAATCATCTTCCAAGACAGTTTCTCCTGAAGACTTATCTTTTAAATGTTTGAATAATCAGTCTGTTAAAATCAAGTCCTTAAATGTATCTGCTTTAAGTACTTCTGCATGTAATCCA
Source organism: Chrysanthemum seticuspe (assembly GCA_019973895.1). Lineage (NCBI taxonomy): Eukaryota > Viridiplantae > Streptophyta > Magnoliopsida > Asterales > Asteraceae > Chrysanthemum > Chrysanthemum seticuspe. The sequence continues at coordinate 208,690,259 of BPTQ01000004.1, forward strand.
ACATCTTCCTATTTGAATAAAACTTCTAAGAAGAAGACATGTTTTGTATGTGGCAGTAAATTTCATTTGATTAAGGATTGTGATTTTTATGAACAAAGATTGGGTGCATGTGCTACTCTCCAAAAACACAAACCTAACTGGACCAATGTTGCTAATATTCCACCTTATGTCCCACAAGCAGCTAAAACTGACTCTCATTGGAGAAGTTCAGTTGCTAGACCCTATGGCCAACCAACGAGCTCATACTTTAAACATGACTATTGGCCTACATATGTTGACTCCATGTGTGCTGGGATGGGATATGGGAGCACTGCTGTGAAGCCCTCAGCAGGTTGTTCTTGGACTAACAAGGGACCAAATTATCAATGGAGGACCAAGAACAATAGTGGATCCTCTAAAACTTCATGCCCTAAACCTGTGATCCACAAGGCAGGTTCAAGTCAGTAATGACTTGAGCCTCCACTGAATACTAACTGTTTGTATATATTTTTCTTTTATTGTTTGTAGGATCATCCCCTTAAGCATAAGAATATTGGTATTGTTGATAGTGGTTGTTCCAGAAGCATGTCTGGGAACAGAGATATGATGCACAATTTTGTCCCTATAGAAGGAGGAGGCAATGTAACCTTTGGAGGAAGTTATGGGAGTATCACAGGGAAAGGCACCATAAAAACACCTCATCTGGATTTTGAAAATGTGTATTTTGTTAAGGAACTTCAGCATTTCAACTTGTTCTCTGTTTCACAAATATGTGACACTAAGAACAAAGTTCTCTTCACTGAGAATGAATGTCTTGTGCTGTCTAAAGACTTCAAACTCCCAGAAGAAACTTCAATTCTACTGAAGGTTCCTCGTACTCACAATTTATACACATTCAACCTTAATGAAGTTCAACCAGGTGGTGATCTCACTTGTTTGGTGGCTAAAGCATCTCTTGATGAGTCCACTAAATGGCATAGAAGAATGGCGCATGTGAATTTCAAGACCATTAACAAACTCTCTAAAATGGGTCTTGTTGAAGGACTTCCCACCAAAGTATTCACAAATGATCACAATTGTGTCGCTTGCAACAAAAGAAAACAACACAGAGCTTCTTACAAAGCTATCAATGCTATGAGCATAATTACTGAACCTCTTCAGTTGCTTCACATGGATCTGTTTGGTCCAACTCAAGTCAGAAGCATTGATCATAAGTTCTTCTGTTTGGTAATCACTGATGGCTATAGCAGTTGAACATTTCAAGTGCTGACTGAATTCATCACTCTTGTTGAAAATCAGTTGAACAAAAAGGTTAAGGGTATTCGGTGTGATAATGGGACAGAGTTCAAAAATGCTATACTTATAGAACTCTGTGGGTCAAAAGGCATAAAAAGGGACTATAGTAATCCAAGAACCCCACAACAAAATGGGGTGGCTGAAAGAAAGAATAGGACCTTAATAGAGGCTGCTAGATCCATGCTTGCAGACTCTAAACTGCCCACTATGTTCTGGACTGAAGCTGTTGGCACTGCCTGCTATGTGCTAAACAGGGTGTCCATTACCAGACCACAACTCAAAACCCCATATGAACTTCTCTTTGGAAAGGTTCCTGTCATTCACTACCTAAAACCTTTTGGTTGTCAAGTGACAATTCTGAACACAAGTGATCCGTTGGGAAAGTTTGATGAGAAGGCTAATGATGGTTATATTGTGGGCTATTCAGCTCATAGTAGGGCCTACAGGGTGTATAATTTGCAAGCCAAGAAGATAGAAGAGACGTTGAACCTGAGATTTTTGGAAGACAAGCATAATGTTCAAGGACAGGGTCATGCGTGGTCTTTTGACCTTGACTACTTAACTGACTCTTTGGGTTACACTAGACACTTGGCTAATCAAAATGCAGGTTCTCAAGCTTCTCCCATTGACAATGCAGGTCCATTAGATGATGACTCTGAAAATGAGTTTGAAGATGATGAGCAACCCATACTTGTGCCTTCCTTCTCTCCTAAGAATATTGCAGGTACCACCTCCAAGGATACTGCTGATTCGAGCGATGAAGATGACTCTCATTATGCTGAGGACCTTGCTAGGCTTCAGACTCAAGAATTTGCTGCCACGCTTGAAGCAGAGAAACTGAAAGAAGGGGTAGCTAATGAAGGAGTCAGCAGAAACAACGTGTCTGCTGAAGTTGACTCTGTCACACCCTCCATTCCCAAATCTGCTGAAGGCTATGCTGTTCCTTCTCAAGTATCTTTAGACTTTGGTGAACCCTATACACGCTTTCCAAAACCTTCAGATCTTGGAAATCATCAACCCAAAGCTGGCATCTTCACCTCACCCTCTTATGATACTGAATTTGAACCAACCATCACTAATCTTGATTCATCCATTGAAGTCAACCCCACTGCTACTCAGAGGATCAATATTGCTCATCCTCAATCCAACATCATAGGTGATCTTCTGGCACCTGTAAGAACTCGAAGGGCTATCACAAGTCCTCAATTTGGACAGATTGCCTTTCTCTCTTATGTCTCCAACCAACAAAGAGACAATCACACAGACTTCAAACATTGTCTGTTTGCTTGTTTCCTCTCTCAAGTGGAACCAACCAGTGTATCTCAAGCTCTTAATGATTCAAGTTGGCTAGAAGCAATGCAAGAAGAGATGCAACAATTTCACAATCAGCAGGTTTGGATCTTGGTTCCACTACCTGATGGCAAATATGCCATTGGGACAAAGTGGGTTCTGAAGAATAAGAGAGATTCTCGGGGTGTTGTGATTAAAAACAAAGCAAGGTTCGTAGCACAAGGCTTCAGACAGGAGGAAGGAATTGATTATGATGGAGTGTTTGCCCCTGTTGCCAGAGTTGAAGCAATTCGCATTTTCTTGGCTTATGCTTCTTATATGGGCTTCATGGTGTATCAAATGGATGTCAAAGGTGCTTTTCTGTATGGTGAGATTGAAGAAGAGGTTTATGTCTCTCAACCAAGGGGATTTGAAGACCCAGATCACCCAAATCATGTTTACAAAGTTGTTAAAGCTCTCTATGGCTTACATCAGGCTCCAAGAGCTTGGTATGCTCGGCTTTCATCATTCCTGCTGAAGCATGGCTATAGGAGAGGAGCTATTGATAAAACTCTGTTCCTCAAGAAGAATTACTCCGACATCATTCTGGTACAAGTGTATGTGGACGACATTATCTTTGGTTCCACAAATGAAGCTTGGTGCAGGGAATTCGAGGAACTTATGAAGGGTGAATTTCAAATGAGTGCTATGGGAGAACTTACTTTCTTTTTGGGTCTCCAAGTTCAGCAGAAACAAGATGGCATCTTTATCAGTCAAGATAAATATGTGAGGGACATTCTGAAGAAGTTTGGTATGGAAGGTGTTAGGACTGCCACCACACCTTATGAAGCTCCAAAGACTAAAGAAAATAATGAACCAGATCTTCCTGTGAATGTGCATCTGTACAGGTCCATGATTGGTTCATTGATGTATCTGACAGCTTCAAGGCCTGATATCACTTTTGCTGTGAGCGTTTGTTCTAGACATCAAGTCACTCCACTTGCTTCCCATCTCAATGCTGTCAAGAAGATCTTTAAGTACCTCAAAGGCCAACCTCTTTTAGGCCTTTGGTACCCAAAAGAATCTCCTTTTAAGTTAGAAGCATATAGTGACAGTGATTATGCTGGTGCAAATCTGGATAGAAGATCCACAACTGGAGGCTGCCAATTTCTGGGCAAAAGGCTGATTTCTTGGCAATGCAAGAAACAAACCATTGTGGCCACCTCAACTACTGAAGCAGAGTACGTTGCTGCTGCAAACTGCTGTGGACAAGTCCTTTGGATTCAGAACCAATTGCTGGACTATGGGTACAACTTTATGAACACTACAATTCATATAGATAATCAAAGTACCATCTGCATAGTCAAAAATCCAGTTTTTCACAGTCGAACGAAACACATTGAAATCAGGCACCACTTTATAAGAGATGCTTATGAAAAACATTTGATAAAAGTGGCTAAAATCCATACTGATGATAATGTGGCAGACCTATTAACAAAAGCGTTTGATGGACCAAGGTTTCAACACCTCGTGGTCAATATTGGAATGCTAAACCCTTGACTGCATAGTTTAAGGGGAGGCATAGGCCTCAGGGGAGGCATATGCCTCAGGGGAGGATTTGTGCAAACTCTGCAGATTTTTGTTTGCTCTTATATTCACTCTGCAGATTTTTGTTTATGTTTATATTTTTGTTTGTTCTCTAACACTAACTTCTAACATTTCTCTAGTTTGTTTGTTTTTGTTGTTATATTATAGTGTCTGTTTTGCAGTTGTCTGTACTGCATTTTGTCTATTCCTTATCTGGATTGCAGTATTTACATCCCATGATCAAGATCAATTTCATCAAGAGTGGCTCATTAGTACATGGTCAGATAGCTGAGAAAGTGTTGCTTGTTTCTTCTGATAACAAATACTGAAGCATACAATTTGATTCTACTGAAGATAATACTGAAAGAAAAGAAATTGAAGTCAAATTGTTCATTCATTCATTCAAGAAACAGTTTACAGCTTACAGCTTACATAAAGTCAACCTACTTCTATTTTGCATCCTCAAGATACGAGCTGTACACTTAAGCTAAGCCTACTCTAATGTATATCTTTCATTTCGAAATCTAATTGAATGCTGGATATGCGTTAAATGCTGGCTTTGCTTTCGTAGGTCTTGCATAACCACCCATTCAGTCTAACTGGCTGGTTGGATATGCATGACCAGCACGACGAAGATGCTAAGGACCAAAATGGAGGGATGGATTGATGAAAACGATTGATGATGACGATGACCACGTAGGATGACGAAGAGAACTATCGTGTCCTTTGTGCTTCATCTATTCACTTCAACCAAAATGCAATCGATCCACCCTCCTCAAGCCCTTCTTCTATACGATGGGTGTTTATGCACCAAAAGATGGCGCAGTGAGACCAAGAACCACCTCTCTATCTTTGGGGAGTGGCGGATTCCTGGCACGAGGTCTTTGTTGAGACCGAGGTGCTGGAGGTTGGGAGTAAGAAGTTCCCTCCTTATAGGAGTCATCAGAATCATCAGCAGATTCACTTGGAGTCACTACACTGTCATCTTCTGAAGAAGAAAGAAAGGGCGATTTATTTGGTCTTGGATAGGGTTGAGGAAAGTAATGGTACCATGGGTTTGATTCACCACTTGATGATGATGAAGAGGATGAGGAAGCTGAGGAAGTGAGATCTATGATCTCAGGTTTGGAAGTCATAGTGCAATTGGGTTAATTGGGGTTATTTGGCTTCTAGGGCTTGTGGTAAATATTTGGGGATCTTGGTGAAGAGATGAGTTACATTGGGATCATTTTATAAACGGATTTGAGGTTCGACGAGTTTAATGCAAGTAAGTGGCACAGTAATTCTAGAAACTTACCGAAGATATTCTTATCTTTGATGCATTCTGCTGATGCCATAACTTCAGCAGATTGATCTTATGTTTCTGCCGAAGTGTTATTTTGGGTTGAGTCAAAGATGTCATATACGTCAGCAATGGTCAACCGAACGGTCCATTTTTCTTTGACTATAATTTAGGCAAAAACACTTCATCCACCATCACTCGCTTCAGAACAAAAAAATTCCCTCTCATTCCTCTTTCACAAAATCTCACCATTTCAAAATCATAATCCTAAACACTCATAACCCTCATGGCTCTTGAATTTAAATATGATCACAACAAAGTTGCTTTTCTGGGTAATGGCAAAGGTTATGAACTGTACGAACCAATGGTGGAATTTCTGAAAAGATCCAAGATTCGTTATGCTCTAACTCATTCTCCAAATGAGATATACGAATCACTGATTACTCAATTTTGGGCAACTGCTGAGAAGAGGAACGAGACAGAGATTAGGGCTGTGATTGATGAAAAAGAGTACAATGTTACAGAGGACCTGATTAGGAGGAAGCTTCACTTGGAAGATGCTGATGGAGTATTTTGCTCTAATCAGGAAGATGTGCTGAATGGACTTAGGGCGATTGGGTATCGAGGAACAAGAACAGATATGTGGCTAAAGAAGGAACTCTGCCCAAAATGGAGGTTCCTGGTTCACACACTGCTCCAATGCATGAGCAACAAGACCGGAGGATGGGACCAGTTCTCTACCAGACTGGGATATGGTATTGTGTGTCTTTCTCAAGGGGTAACTTTCAATTTTTCTAAGTATATTTTCGAAAACATGATTGAAAATATTCAAAAGACAAAGGGAAAATTTTTAATGTACCCAAGGTTTTTACAAATCATACTAGACACCTCTACCCAAGCACAAGCTTTTTATCCTATAGGTTCCTTGACTGCTAAATTGTTTGCAACCATGAAAACTCACTTTCAGGGGGAACATCATCCCTTACTAGCTGCCATGTTGCCCCAGGGTAATGAGGCTGCTGATGAGGAGAATGTGTCTCATAATCCTCCTATCTCACCTATGTCGACTGATGGTAATCCATTGGTTAACATTGATGAGGGCCCATCTTCTACTGTTGAAGCAACTCATGTTGCTCCTGACCAGCCACCCTGTCCCAGTCCTCCACCCACACTTGATACTCATGTTGAGTCAGAGCTTAATAGACCACCCACACCAAGTCCTGTGAGGGATCCTCTTGATGAAGATATTCCCCACATTGAGCATGACCAGGTTACTTCTGAAAGGTCCAATGAGGCTCCCCTTACCACAGAGCAATATGCTGGTGGAGCTGAGGACCCCATTACTCTCTCATCTGTGTATGCTCTTGTCAACAGGTATGCTGCAGAGGTCAAGAATCTGAAAAAGGAGCTTGCAGAGACCAAGTATTCTCTTGGAGGCAAAATTGAAGAACTGCAGAATCAGGTTAAGGTCTTAGAGCACAATCTAAAAGGGTCTTCCAAAAGGAAACTTGTGGTTTCCTCTGATGAAGAGCACGAAGTTCCTCCCTTTGGATCTCTGGACATGTTGGTTGAAGTTTCTCTCAATGACCCTTCATCAGTAGCTGCCACTTCATCAAAGAAGACAAAACCTGTTCTGTACACCAGAAGAAAGAGATCTGATCTTCATAAGGTTTCTTCTGAAGCTTCAGAGGAACCTGGGGTTGATAAGACTGCATCTGCTGATATACAAATGGAGGATGCATCTCCAGACCTTGGACAATCTTCATCTGTTCAAGAACCATCAGGCCCTTCACCTTCAGCAGATCTTCCTGATGTTGCTGTCTTGACCACCTCAGTTGATAATCTACATCAACATGTTGATCTAGGTACTCCAGAAGAAATTCCTATAGTTGATCTTACTGAAGAAGAGTGTGCTAAGTAGCCTGATGATAAAGGAAAAAATGTCATCACTGAAGATGAGCTTGGTCCTAACCTGGTGAGTGAGGAGGAAAGACTGGGTCAAGCAAGTAGATTGGCAGAGTTTGCTATGACAAAGGAAAGTGTAGCATTGGCTAAACAACTTGGAACAGAGGAATTTTCATCTCTAACTCCTGAGAGAAGAAAAGAACTAGATGAACTGAGGGTCAAGATGCCTGCTGAACACTGGGATATTCTTACTCAGCAAGTCATTTCAAGACCTTCTCTGGCTCAAAGTATATTAGGTGAAGACTTCCTCAGTAACAATTATGTGGAGTGAATGATGGCTCAGGGAAGACAAAGGAGGCAAGAAGCAATTTCACAAAAGAGGGCCATCCAAGCTCAGAAGGCCAAAAACAAACCTCCCACTAAAGATGAAATGAGAAGGGTGGTGAAAAACCAATACTCAATGTCCAACTCTGGCCTAACAATGAAACAAGTCAAGGCTTTTCCTGATCATGTCCTGTATCGAAAATATAACCAAATCATGGAGGAAAGATCATTATCTTTAGCAAAGTCTCTCAACCTTAAGAGGATTTCAGAGAATGAAGCTGCTCAAAAAGCCAAAAGACTCAAGACTGATGATGCTCCAACCAAGGAATCCTCTCCAGGCATTCCTGCTGAAGCAACTTCTGAAGTTGTCTCCTCTACTGCCAAGGATCAATCTGCTGAACCATCTTCCATTCCTCCTGAAGCAACTGAAGCATCAGCTCCTTCTCCCTCAGTGGCACCTGATGGCACACTGAAAGATTCTAAAGTTAAGGAAGCTGATCTCACAGAAACCAAAACAGAAAAGGCTATAAGGATATCCCACAGGATGAAAGCTCTTCGTGCTTCAACCCAGTCTCCATCTACTGATACAAGTCCTACTATCAATGCAGAAGATGAAAATGCTCCCTCAACGGATATCTATCAGCCTGGGAGAAGGCAGAAGAGAATGGCCAAAATATCTCCTTTGGATCTTGAAGCTGATGACTCAGCTTTCATTATAGAAGGGTCTGCTGCTGATTTTCCTGATGGAAACTCAGATGGGGTGATAGAGTGGAAATTAAAGGATGATGAGATGAATGTTCTTCTTCGAAGGGACTCCACTTTAATGGAATTCACCTTTCTGAAGGAAATTCTTCACTTGGTAGACAGGGCAGACTTACTTTCTCTGTTCACTCAAGTTACCACCCATTATTGCAACAAGAAACCACAAGGTTCTGGGATGTTTTTACCCGGAGATCTTCAAGTTCTGTTGAACTCCCACATTCCCAATAGCAAAGCATCTTCCATTTGGGACAACTCACATCGGTGGAAGCTCATATCCTGGAGATTTTATCCTCTCCCTCGGGTGCATGTCATTGAAACTAAGGGTGGAATCACTGTGTGCATGTTGTCTGAAAGAAAGTACCCTCTACCAAAAAGACTTATGGAAAAGATGCTGAACCAGAAATTGAAAATTCCTCCCGATCCAGTGGGAAATGAAAGGCACTATGCCTTAGCTCTGGTGGGATTGATCAAAACTCAACTTCAACAACTGCAATAGGCCTCTTCTTCTTCCATATAAGGACAATTGGTACTCACTGCACTACCCTATTTTGTTCATTTTAGTTTGCTTTGTTTATGATTTTTGTCTATTTCGTCAGATTTTTTTTTGAGTAAACGCTTTCATAAAAAGAAATCTCTCAAAAAAAAAAAAAAAAAAAAAAAAAAAAAATCATTTTAAAATAGTGATAGCGTTTATTTAATAAAAATTAGTTCTTTAATTTTCCCTTTCAAAATTTTTATTAAGCTTTTTCAGTTTTATAAATTGTTATCAGTTAAAAAAAAAAAAAAAAAAAAAAAAAAAAAAAAAAAAAAAAAAAAAATTTTTTTTGGTCTTTAGCTCACCAGATGTACCTTGTGTATATCAAAGAGTTGGCTAGTCCAAAGGGTACAGCTTTGGTAAAGACACATCAAATCTGTTGATAGCTGTAATGGTTTGCTCAAAACCATAGGGTTTGCAACCACCCATGCTTAACTGCTGAGGGTTGTATGGTCATCAATTCACCATGGTCTATTCCTGTTTGGAATCCAAGAATTGGCTAGCCCACATGAATATGGCATGTGGTAAAGGCACCTGACTCCATATTTGGTCCTCAATTCACCAATTCTAAGAATTGACTAGTCCTGAGCAAACGGCTACAGGTAAAGACAAGTCAAATCCGTTTATATGGTTGCTGATTTGCCAATAAATCAGATGGTTATCAATGTACCATAGTTTTCGGACTCAAACATGTGGCTACTCCAGTAGTAATGGCTATTGGTAAAGAGACATCAAATCCATTAATTTCAATGATTCACCTCTCACAGGATTTAACACACCTGGAAGTGATGAGAATAGTATTGAACTTATCCGTTTTGATGTACCTGATGTCATATGTTGCTGCCAAGACCTGGTGCTTTACAGATTAATTCATCCAATTGCTCAAACAACATTATGGTACAATCCTCAAGGAAAATGTTACAATCCTCAACAGCATTAGCGATCTATCAAGGAAACTGGAACTTAACCTAGTCAAATTCCAGTTTAGGGGAGGATTGTTGGGAATTAAGGAAATACTACTGATTCTGCCGAAGCACAATCTACAGATTTTGCCGAAGCTTCAGTTGAAGAGATTCTGCCGAAGAAGAACTGATGCTGCTGAAGTTATACTTCAGCAGAAGTGATAAAGCAGACAGTGTGTTGCTGCTGAAAGTGGGAACCACGTAGGAGAGATAAGCTCAGTTTAGAGTAAAAGTCAGCGCCGTATGTATAGGTTGGCGCCGTATTATGTAGAGCTTACTCAGAATAAACACGATGATTAACAAAACAATATGATTAGTTGCATGCTTGTCTAGTTGCATGCTTAGTCTAGTTTAGTAGTAGAAGCGTAAATTGTCAACGCTCATTTAGGGTTTCTTGCCTATATAAGAAACCATATTAGTTTGTAATAGAGAAGCTTTTCTCAAGTTTCTCAAGTCTTGTATTCTATCCGAAACATAGAGTTTCTATAATCAAAGATCCATAGAGGATCAAAAGTGTTCTTAGTTATTATAACTTGTATTTATTTTCCGCTACAATATCAAGTTGTAGAGATCTTCTATTAGTTTGCTTGTGATTACATCGGCAACACTAACGATCTCCGAGTGCTTAAGATCTATCAAGGTCTTTGTTTCTATCAAATAGGGTTTTATAATCCAAAGTTTGATATGAATAATAATTACAACATTCCACTAGCAAGTATATAAATGTGTATATACTTATTTAAGTTGACACAAAATGGTATTGTCAAAATTTATAACTAATTGATTTATTTTCTAATTACCTTTAGAAAATGTTTATGTTAAGTTTGAAAACTTTAAATTTTAATATATGATAAAATGACATTGTGGTCTTTAGTTATTTATCAAAACTTGTTCTCAATATATATAGTTCTAAACGGGAAGTTTACTTGTCATAAATTTGTTTACACATTGATGCTAAATTTTGACGTATGCATTATTAAGTGAATCATGTTTTTACACATTGATTGTCCATGTCAAACTTTTGTATATTGTTCGTTAAGTTACTTCTAGCGTACATGATTGATGTTAAGACGATACATGCGAAGTGAAAAGAAAGAATTGACGGAGACGGGTTTTAGTGTTTGTTGTCTGATAAGTTTCCCCGGGTATCGCCTCATTCGGCCTTCTAACAGTTTCTATATAAAAGACCATGGGCTGCGGCCCATTTTAGTTGAAATATGGTATCAAGTGTTGGGCCTGGCCCAATGTGGTTGATGTAACGAGAAAGAGAGAAAAGGGGCTTAGGCCCAAAGTTTATTTCTAATACTTGACTTAATAACAGAAGTTTTGGAGCAAGTCATTTCTTCCAGGTTCCTATTTCGAAAGTTCACATATTTATCTTTCAAGGTTTAACGTGAGTACTATTGCTCGAGTCGTTTGCTTCGAACAAGTTTGACTAACATCAAAAACTAGGAAAGTGTGAGCACGTGAGTGATGAGGCCATGTATAAGTTGAGTACTACTTCAACTTGGTCTCATTCTCGTCAACTATCATGGACTTCGACACAACATAGGCTACTCGAAAATGTTTTAGTAACCGAGTACATTCGACTTGAGTTCTCCCTAGGCGTACATAGAGGCTTAGACACATGGTTTACCTCTAAGATTTAAGTCACAAGACAATGAGATACTAGCATGTTTCTCATGTTTAAACAAGGTAAAAAAATCAAGGTTCGACACACTTTTAACAACATAAATGTTGACTGAAAAAAAATGAGTATCGACATGGGTTACAAATAGGCTTCGCAAACTTGACTCGTATACCTTATTTTTTTTCCCTAGTCTCGATAGAAAACCAAACGGACTCTAGTGTAAATGACCACATAAGTTCATGTAATCAAGATTGTTTACTAACACAAAGAGTATAACTTGTAAAAACTCAATCTCTCTAGTTCTTGGTTAAGCAACTCGACTAGACTCAAGATTAACATAACAATACTAAGAAACTCAACTTCTAGTTTTTCTTGTTTCTTACACTCGACAAAAACCCAACACCACACCCAAGTGACATATCATTTTTGACATGAAATAATTTAAAAGAAACTAAACACAGTAAACTTTATAATAGCATTTTGATACAAGTTACTAACTTAATATCATAACAACAACAAAAAGAACATTACAGCAAGGAAGATTTATAACCTCAACTCAAAGGTGATGCGTGAGGAACGAGAATGGCTTTGTGGTTTCGGACCAAACAAGACTTGAATTATCTCCTACACACCTCCAATTGCAAAACCCCCAAATCAATTTTTGAAAACCCTAACTTTCACAAACCCTATTTTTTGGTAAAATTTGATGAGAAACTGAGTTTGGGGCTTTTGCAATTCGACTAGAGATATAGAAGTATATTGGGGAGGAGCTTGGTTATCTTTCTTTCCTTTGGTCTTGGTTTGAAGCCAAATTCGGTTAGCTTCCAAAAACAAAGAATATCTTGGACTTTTGGCTCAAGCTAGATTTGTGTGAAGATATGATTCCCTTGGATGACTTGGCCTTGATTTCCCTTGGATTCATGCGTGTTGTAGCAAGAGTATCAAGGAGAGATTTGTGAAGCATAAACTTTCATGAATTTGGTAAGAGAGAAGAGGATATGAGGGATTAAGCATGTTGGATTATCCTCTTTGGGAAGATTCGACCTACCTAGGGAGGTACAAGTCTAGAGGTTGAAGATGGGATTTGATATCTTCTCCTTTCCTGGTTCTTTTGTTTTTGTCGTGAATGGGAGAGAAAGACAAAGAGTTTTATCTCAATTTTTATTTAGTGTATTCATTTATTCATTGTGTAAGCAAATAGATGTATTATACTTATTGTGAAATTTCGAAATGTATGCATATACATTATACTTATATATAAATTGTATTTGAGTCTTATAAAAGTTATTGCTCAAGTGAAAGTGTGTTAAATATTTTGTGTCCCGCGATATTAAATTGCGACCGAAGCATCATTGTTTGATAGCTTTTATAACGTAGTATCTTATGGTTACGCATCAGAGATATTATTATTTTTGTAATATTTTTCATTACGGGAGTTTGTCATTTGTTTTGTCAATCCCTTATCATAGTGTCGGTACGCGTGCAGTGTCGGTCACTGAGGAAAACGAGATAACCTCTCGTCTTACAATTTAAATCATAAGACAAAAATGAAATATTCATAAAATGATATGAATGCAAAAGTGATGCAATGGTCTACAGTGTGCGAGTTATCTACTCAAATGATCAGGCTAAGCTTATGCATGCTTAATGACTTATGCTTGGTAGTAATAAATTACTAATTATCAGTTAAATTTTTAGTGAAAATTTACCGTGTGTCACAGATGAGGATACATGTTCCAAGAAAATCTATAAAAGATTACAATAAGTGGAATGAATCTGAGATCATTTATTTGATTTTTCTTTTTGAATCTTGGATTTGAGATGGAGTTGATGGTATTGAAGGAGATGTGGGATGGGTTAGGATAGATCTTAGATCAGAGGTTGAAGATGATTAATTATTAATGTCGGAACTGTTTTTGTACATGGCATCACAATTATGTTTTAATTAAACCATGGGCAGATGATGAATGTTTAACCTGAGGTTGAGTCATGTTATTTTGGTATTGGTATGTTGTATTGTGGTCGAGGTCTGCTAGTCATTTTTATGCATCATTTTTCTTTCAAGTCGCTAGCAAAAGCCATGTGTCAAATCGCTAGATGGAGTCAAGTTGCTAACTTTTTCAAACACAACAAGTCGCTACACCTTTTTAGAGACAAATCGCTAACCTGCTAAATAGCAAGTCGCTAGCTTCATTTACTTCAAATAAGTCGCTAACTGGTTTAGATAAGTCGCTACCATATCAAAGTTACAACTCGCTTCCTTTATTCAATGTATTTAGACAACTTGTAAATACAAGTCGCCACTAGTTTTTGGTTCATCAAGTCGCTAGCAAGATATTACAGTTTTCCGATGAGTTTTCCGATTAAGTTTTCCGATCAGCATCAATAAAACCCAGAAAACTGCAATACGAAATGCATTGTATGACCCATTTGACCACATTTTTTGACCAAGCAGATATGACCATTAGACCACATGGATATGATATCAAAGAAAATGTCTAACGAATGATATGTAAATGTTTTGACCAAAATATCATTTTGATACAAGACAAATAACCACTGTTGAACCAGAAAAATAGACATATTCATTTTGACATTAAAGTATGGTGATAAAGTAGTTTCAACAATAACACAAACCAACATAAATCAATAATACAAAAAACCATGGCACGAAACCACACAAATCAACACAACACAAAAACCTTGGCTCTCGTACCATTTGTAGGATCGATATATTTATTGTGTTTGATGATTTGGGTGGTCTTGGATGATCAAAATACATGTTAAACATTGTAGAGAGAGAAAGTAGAGAGATGGTGTTCTTGGTAGAGAGTTGGTTCAATAAAATGTAAAAGGTTAGATTGCCAAGCCACACCCCTTCCATGGATGGAAGGGGTATTTATACTTACAAACAATACGTCCTCATATCGGACTGTGGATCAGGCATACAGTGGGTAAAGACCCGTCCTTCCTCCACGGTGTTGCTCTAAACTAAACTACGCTACAAACTAACTAATTAACTACTAAACAACGTAAATAACTACAAGTCTACGAGCTAAAATATGCTAGACCATAATTGGGGTGACCGACACTTTAATATGGAATTTCCAATTCCTAACATATTTAGTAGAATGGCAATTTCAGTTTCAAAAACCTTTTTCATTTCATCATGAAAACTAGAAAACCAGTTGTTAATACTGATATTGGTTTTAGTTTTTACAATCTCTTGAAGTTCACCAATTCTAGTTTTAACGTCATCTAAAAATCTTCTTGCATCACTTGTGTTAAGTGGATTGTTTGAAGACATTTGTTCCATGTTCGAAAATGATTTTGAGACAACAATTGGTTTTGAAACTGGTTTTAACTCTTTGTTTGATACACAGGATGTTATGGAAAACTTTGACTTTTTTTTTGGGGAACAAATTTAATTCTAGAAATTTTGTTAAGTTTGTTGTAATCAATTGGTTTTATTTATGGGTTCTTTTGTTTCATTTTTGATCTACTCTCATCAATTAGTTCTAACGTTTAATGAGAATCACGAACTTCTACAAGTTCATGTTTATCTAACAAAGCTTTTCCGTTATACAAAACATTTTGTTCTTTCTGAGCTTTCTTGAGTGCACAAGGAAGTTTGTTACCAAGAGCCATTTTTTGTGTAGTATGAAAATACGGGTTTGTCTAATTTGTTAAAATGTTGACTGTTTGAGCTGAATGACCTGTTGTAACAAGCAAATTTTCCAATTTATTGATTTTTTTCATTTTTCTCAAGAATTTCATCAAGAAGAGAATCTTCTCGTTTTGACTAATCAGCTATCAAGTTTCTCTTCTCTTTTTCAAGATCAGAATAAGTTGCTTTTTTTAGAAAGTTGGTTTTTAAGATCAGAAATTTCTTTGTTTAAAGATTTTATATTCGAGGTCAAATTAACATCAAGTGTGTCATACTTGATTTGCAATTGTTTTTCTCTTAAAACGGAATTTCGATAACCAATTTCTAATTCCGACTCTTTGTTTTTGTGAAATTCAAAAGCTTTTGCATTCTCCTTGTACCTCTCAAGCTCAGCGTTCAATTTATTATTCGCGGCCTTAACATCGCGATTGATCTTTTCACTTTATAAAATTCAATGCCACAATTTAATATCAGTGTTGTACTTAGCCTCCTGAAGATTTGCCATGAAGATGCAGTTTGCATTGATATCTTCTCATTCTTCCATTTCATCCATAATAGCTATAAAGTCATGTTCCTCAGCACTCAACTGCATCCCTGCTTCTGACTTTTGTGCCAATAGCAATGCTTTTTGAAGATACACATAATCCTTTTTTTCGGCTTAGTAGGAAAATTCCTTGCAATGTGACCCACTCCTTGACAGTTGTAACATGTAACCCGATTAGCCTGATTTATATTTCCATAATTCCCAACGACTGGAGCTGCAACATTCCCATTCTGATTACCTACTGCTCTATTCCCAACATTCTGACCCATCTGATTTCCAATATTCTGACCCAACTGATTACCATGATACGGAGCCGCCTGATTACCCATGTGAAATCCAGTAGCATATCCCTGTTGATTCCCAATAACTCGAACCATTTTTCCTTGTTGACGCATATTCAAACCAGGTTGTGCAATTTACCTGTTGCGAGTGTTTGATGAAATCCTTTGGTTGTTGTTAGTTTTTGTGGAATAGCGTCCTTTGAATACTTTAGTCAAATAAGCAAATGCATTTGACAAAGCCTCTGTTTGTTCAGCTTCAAGGTCAGTGATTCCTGCTTCCTGGTATTGTAGATATTTTTGTTGTTGAATGACTTGTTGTTCTGGTAGATAGAATTGTTTTTGAGGGATAACATCCTGTGGTTGTGGAATGTATCGCTACAAGTTGTTGTTAGTGAAAGATGATGAAGGTTGTTGTAGTGTGTTCACTAGAGTTTGTGACTTTGCAATAAGTGCCAAGGGATCATGATTCTTTGCCAATCTTTCTTTCCTAACTTCATTGACTTCATCTTGGTTTTGTTTCAGAAAATCATAGAATTGATCAAAGTTCACCTGATGTAAGTCCTTTGTTTGGTTGACAATAGTGACATAGCGTCCCCATTCTTCTTGAAGATTGTTGAGAAATTTGATGTTACTCACGGTAGTTTTGGGTGTCAACTTGTGTCTGATAAGCTCATTCATCAAAGTGCAAAATCTTCCATAGTAGGATTCAATGGATTCTCCTTGTGTTGATGTAAACCTCTCCCATTCAGTTAGCAGCTTGTTCTCCATGTCTTGTTGTCCGATTTCTATTCCATAACATAGCTGTCTAACACGTTCCCACATATCGTAAGAAGTTTCACAGCTATCTACAGCAGCAAAGATGTCTCTTGGTAATCCCAGTTGGATGATGTGTATTGCCATGTCATCTGCTTCGATCTGCTGCTTATCCTCTTCATTGTATTCGGATTCATGTTGCTCATGAAAGAATGGTTGAACAGGAGGTGTTCCATTAGGATCTCCAGGGTCTTGGACTTGTCGTGGCTTGAAGGGTCCTTTCGTAAAGGATTGAATCATTAGTTTTCCATTAGGTTTGGCCTTGATGTAGCAGAGCATATGACTTGTCCATTGAAGATATCCACCTTTTTCCAGCATAGGAGGACGTTTTTCAGCACCGGCTGCATGAATATCTTGCTGAGTTGCCATTGATGAAGGTATTTTATGATAAAGTTGATGTAGGATCGATTCAACGATAAAGGAGTTGTGTTTTGATGAAGACTAAGCTTGGTTGTTGTTGTGAAAATTTGGTCTGAAAACTTTATAACCTCAGTAACTTCCTTTTCGAAGGGGATTTGGGCCTTGAAAATTTTGTTTTACGACTTCGTTGTGAAACATCAGAATATTTAGGCTGTTCCGGTCGTTTTGGCAGGTATTTCGCTGAAAATGGTGTTACAGTTCAAAAGTTATGGCCGTTTGAAGTTTTGCTGAAAATCTTACTCTTAAACTTGATCTTAGGCGTAAACTTTGGGTTCTTACGCGTAAACTTGGTCCTTAGGCGTAAGATTTGAAGCTTATGCGTAAAAACTGTCCTTACTCGTAACAATTAACACTTATGCGTAAACAATATCCTTACGCGTAAGATTTTACTCTTAGGCGTAAAAAATATCTTTACTCGCAAGGTTTAACTCTTAAGCGTAAACCACAGTCTTAGGCGTAAGATTGAAGTCTTAGGCGTAAAAGCTGTCTTACGCGTAAGAGAGAATCATATATCACTAACTTGTCCAAGCTATCAAGATTGCACAAGTCGAAGTATTCCACAAACTTATCCAAGTGAGGGAAGTACTGAGTAACCGTTGTTGCACGAAGATTCTTCACCAAATGCTTAAGCGTAAACCTTAGGCGTAAACTTCACTTCTTAAGCGTAAACCATAAGCGTAAGAAAAGGGTTTTGACTTTTATTAAGCGTAAAAGTATTTGACTTTTTGTACTTGAAATCCTTAAGCGTAAACAACCCAGATTTTTGCAAAAACATGAATTTTCACCCAAAAACACGATTCCAAATGATTTCTTTTGCACAAACTTCTTCCAAAACATTTAAGGATCGATAAAAACTACAACTTTAGCTTAACAAACACATAAAAATCAAAACTTTAAGCCAAAAGCTCGCGTTTTATGGAAAAAATGCAACTTTTTTGTAAAGCTTTAACAAAAAAAACATAACACAAACACTCCTAAACCATTGTTAGGCGATTGATACCAAATTTAGGACCTCGTTTTTATCAACCTTATCACGTTACCAACCTTAACACATGAAGAACACGTAAATACTAAGCGTAAAGATGAAGCAAGGTGGTGATTTGAGATATGTATGATTCGTATGTGAAGAGAGAAATAAGATGAAAAGAGAACTTGTTATACCATAAAGAAAACACATACTTGCACACTCAAGCACACCCCTCAAATGACACATTTGAGGGGTATTTATACTCAAATACAAAACGCCCTAATGTGCTTGGCGTGGGCTTCGTGTGAGCTTGTCTTGGATTACAACTTAATAAAGGCTATCTTATCATAACGACCAACCATTTAGCTTAGCCCAATCCACGAGCCCGTTAGCTATTCTAATACAATGTCTTACACACGTTAAAAAGTTTCTAAACATAAATGACCATCACTTCTATTAATTACTATTTAGGCTAACAGAAACAATGTATTTTTGGGTAACATGCAAGTACAAGGTTTTATTAAACTGAAAAATATTTACTTTCTCCCCCTCAACACTTGTTCGGGAAAAATGGTGAAATGTTTGATAGAACACTGTGTTGATGGAAGTTTTGTACTTGCAATGTTTGTTTATCAGATATTTTTGGATTTTATAAGATTTTATATTTTTGTATTTTGTTTTTGAAAAATATTTATAAAAGAGGTTTTTGGTGTTTGACTTTTCAAGTGTGTTTTAAAAGTTCATCTAGTTCTTCTGGAGTCAAACACCTTATACCAATTTGGTGAATCAAGTCAGTAAATCTTGCGGGAGGCAAGGCTTTAGTGAGAAGATCCGCCAATTGGTGTTCTATACCTACAAAGTATAATTCAACTGTACCCTTTTTCACATACTATTTGATGAAATGATATCGAAAATCGATGTGCTTTGACTTTGAGTGTTGAACGGTGTTGCACGAGATCGCAATAGGACTTCTGTTGTCGCAGTACACCGTAATTCTATCAAATACATAATCATAATCTTTGAGTTGTGTTCTCATGCAAATGACTTGAGCACAACACGCAGACATGGCTATATATTCAGCTTAGGTTGATGACAACGATGTACAATCTTGTTTCTTTGATTGCTAGGACACCAATTTATCACCAAGAAATTGTAAACCTCCGGAAGTACTTTTCCGTGAATCTAAGCATCATGCGTGGTTAGCGTCTGAAAAAAGCTATTAGTTCAAAATCAGAATCCTTCGGATACCAGATCCCCAAGTTAATGGTTCCCTTGACGTATCGGAGGATTCTTTTAGCCTCAGAAAGGTGTCTTTCAGTTGGCCTTGACTGATAACGGGAGCAAAGATATACAGAAAATACTATGTCGGGTCTACTAGCTGTTAGATACATGAGAGACCCAATAATATTGTGGTATTTGGTAGGGTCAACCAATTTTCCATGTAAATCAGCATCCAGTTTGTTAGTATTTGCCATTGGTGTAGCATAGGTGTCACAACTTTGCATTCCATGTTTATTCAATATTTCAAGAGCATATTTGGACTGACTTAAGAAAATACCATGGGGTGATTGATGAACTTGTAGTCCTAAGAGGAACGTAAGTTCACCCATCATTGACATTTCAAAATTTGTTTTCATTATATTTGAAAAAGCGTTTGAGTACTTTTTGTGGGTAGAACGAAAGATGATATCATCCACATAAATTTGAACAATTAAAATATGTGCCCCATGATATTGAATAAACAGTGTTGGGTCGACTAATGCTTTGATAAAATGATTAGCAAGGAGAAAGGATGACAACTTATCATACCACACCCGAGGGGCTTGTTTGAGACCGTAGAGAGCCTTGTTCAGTTTGTAGACGTGATTAGGGAACTTTGGATCAACGAATCCTTCTGGCTCGCTAACATACACTGTCTCCTTTAGTTTATCATTTAAAAAGTCGTTTTGACATCCATTTGGTAGACGGTGATGTTCAAGTGAGCCGCGAATGCCAGAAAAATCCATACAACCTCAAGTCTAGCGACCGGTGCGAATGATTCTTCGAAGTCAATACCCTCTTTCTGTCTATAACCCTTAGCCACTAGACGGGACTTGTTTCGGATAACTGTACCTTCAGCATCTAACTTATTCTTCCAAATCCATTTGAGACAAATGACGTAGACCCCTGTCGGTGTTTCAACCAATTCTCATACTTCTAAACGTTTAAACTAGTTTAACTCTTCTTGCATGGATTCAATCCAGTTGTCGTGAGTCATTGCATCTTTAATGTTTTTGGGTTCAGTTTGACTAACGGTGAGTGCATAAATGTAATGTTCTCCATCAGTTTGACTGGTTGGTTTGGGTTGCCAATTATATTAGCAAGAGGATGATCTTTTGTCCATCGGTGTGTGGAGGGTTGATGTTGGTATACATTGTGCAGATTTGGTGGATTCAGATGGCTGGTAGAAGATTTAGCAACATCTGGATTTGCTGTTTCAGTTGCGAAAGGGTTAAAGAATGCATTTCCATCATAATCCGCAGGTGCAGGTACATCTTCATTAAGAATATCATCAGCTAGGTCATTGTCATTAAAAGCAGTTTGTTCTGTTGTTGTTGGAGATTCAATCGGAGGTACATCAGCAAAAATTGTTATTGTTTCAGGTGTATCAGGTATTGGTTTATTATCAGGTTGAGCAGCAGAAACATTTGATACAACTAAAGCACGTTGATCAAAATCTTCATTGAACAGAGGAGCAAACAATGTTTCCATTTGACGACGAGTGATTTGAAAGGTTTGATCAGCTGATGATTGAGGGAAGTTGAGACGGTTATGTCCGGGTTCCAAAATGTTTTGCTCAGAAGCCATATCTATGAGCTCATCAAAATTAGCATGAATGGTTTCCATAATTTCCTTTGTACGACGATTCCAGATCCGATATCCGTTTGAGTTTTCACAGTATCCAACAAAGACTCCAATGTCAGCTTTGGCCTTGAGCTTTCCAAACTCATCACGATCATTATTTGGGTAACAAAGAGCGCCAAATACATGAAAGTGTTTGAGGTTCAGTTTTCTGTTATGGATAAGCTCATAAGGTGTTTTGTTGTGGCATTTTGTTATCATAGAATGGTTCTGAGTGTAGCATGCAGTTGACACGGCTTCTGCCTACAAGTAATCTAGAAGTTTTGCATTGATCAACATCGTTCTTATAGCTTCTACTAACGTACGGTTTCGTCTTTCGACAACTCCATTTTGTTCTGGTGTCCGTGTAATTGATGTCGGATGCTCAATTCCCACTTTCTCATAGTATTCTCGAAGAGTTTGGTTCACAAATTCAGTTCCTCTATCTGTTCTGACTTGTCTAACCATGTTATGGAACTGAACTTGGATTTTCGTGAGAAATGTGATGATCATTTGTGGAGCTTGATCTTTACTTCGTAGAAAATAAACTCAAGTCCATCTGGAGTAGTCATCAACGATTACGAGAATGTATCATTTTCCATTAATTGTCTGCACATGGAACGGACCACACAAATCCATGTGAAGAAGATGAAGAACATGTTGAGAGCTGTTTTCCACCTTTGAAGGAAAATGAGCACGAGTGCTTTTCCCTTGTTCACAAGTTGAACATAAGTGATCTGTTGAATACCTAACCCTTGGAAGACCTTCAACTAGTTTGTGTCGTGCAAGATTAGTTATGGATTGAAAGTTCAAATGTGAAAGTCTTCTGTGCCACAGCCATGATTTTGTTGATGTTTCCTTAGAAAGTAGACAGATTGGAGATGAAGCGATCATGTCTTGCATTGGGATTGTGTAAAGGCTTGATGTGCGGTTTCTAGACATGAGATCATTTCCTTGTAGATCACGAATGAAGCAAGTTTTCTCCCTAAAAGCAACATTCGAATCACCATCACAAAACTGGCCTACTGAGAAAAGATTGTGTCTAAGACCTTCAACATAATAAAATCTGCTAATTTCTATGTTCCCATTGATGTAGTCTATGTATCCCATGATAGTTGCGAAGTGATCATTCCCGAACCTGACAGTGCCAATGAACTTTGAAACAAAGTTTGTAAGAAGTTTGAGATTGCCTGTCATGTGCCGGGAACATCCGCTATCAACAATCCAAAGAATGATCTGTATCACCTGCAATACACACAGATGACACGGGTGGAATAGAAGTAGAGGTGGAACCCGAAGAGTTAGAGGGTTCTGTTACAGTTACAGATGAAACACACATGTTTATAACTTTGGGAATCCATTTAAATCCAGGTGTATTTTGTAACCATCTCTGTCAAGTCCAACTAGTTTGTGCTTTAGTCTTAGTGAATGCACTAGGTGATATTATCTTCCTAGGAGGTGAAGTGGGTTCTATGGGTACATCAATGATATTTGCAAAAACACTAGAAGGCGATTTACCTAGCCCTGACTTAGAAGCATTAGTGGGCCTAGAGGTAATTCCATTTCTATGTTTCCGCTTACGAGATAAGATAGATTTAGCAACACAATTATCATGACAACCAGAAAACATGCTTTTACGACAAACAATACAAGATGCTTCAAACAAAACATTCAAAGTACTTGAAGATTCAACATTCGTTACGTCACTTTTTCTATTACATTTATCTAATGCAATATCTAAAGTAGGTGCAACATGTGTTTTATTCAAAGTCCTAGTGTGTTCTTCTACTGCGGGGATCTTTAATGATCTTCTCTTACGTTGCAACTTCCTATTCTTCCTGTTTATGCTCTTAAGTTGTGAAGTGCTAACACTAGGATTAGAGCCAACTACTCCTGTAGAAGTGGAAGGAAGCACATTAGTATCTTGAGGTTTGTCATTAGGCGTCCTAGTGTCAATTTTAAACATTACAGGTGCAATGACATTTGTGTTACTAGACTTATCACTCTCATATTTCCCCAATTTCTCTTTCAACTCAACGATAGTGTGTAATAATTCTTAGTTTTCAGAGCGAATGTTTCCATTAACATTTAATACTTCACGAGTGTATGCAAGATTATCATCAAGATCTTTTGACGCTTTAGCACGAGTCTTTTGAGCAAATTAAATATGACACCATATTCTATTTTGACTTTGGTAATTTCTTGTTCATATTTGAAAATTTGACACTTTAAAGACACGTTTTCCTCATCCAGTCGTTTGAGTTTTGTTCAAAATCTTTATTACTTGACTGTTTGAGTTTGTTTTGCAAAGCAAGTTCTCGATTATTAGAATCTTTTTGACACCATTGAAGACGACGTGTTACAATTGAATGTTCATTTAACAAACGCTCATTTTCAGCTTTCAAGGTTTCGATTTGAGACACGTTATCAACAATCTTAACATTATCAATAGAATTAACAGCAATATTATCAGAAGCAGAAGCAGCAGTATAATACAACACAAGTGACATGGTATCAGCACACATAACATCTTCCAAGAGTCGATCGACATGGTTTTGAAAAATTTTGTTTTTCTTTTTGGTTTTCAAAGTCCATGCCTCTGTTGCATTGAAAATTGTTTTCAAGTGCCCAATCTCCTTCTGGAGATCCCGTTCCTAATATGTTGGACACATACGTAAATTTCGAACATGGGGTAAAAGTTGTTTTTGAAAAATATCTCTTTGTTTTCGCGCATAAGGTGATTGAAAAGTTTCAACTTTTATTTCCGAATTAAGTTCAATTTCACGTAACAAAAGATTAATGTCAGACATGAATGTATCAAAATATTTAAGGATTTGACACCTTTCGGGTAATGGTGTGATTTCACTCAAAGAAGGTAAAGGACCATTAATTTGTGCAACTTGTTTGACGGGACCAACATTAGAAGAGGACTCAGGAATTGGTGTGATAACCCAAGATGTGTTTGTATTATCTTGTTGTTTAACAAAAGTTATGAGAGGTCCTTTTGAATAATCAAATGGTTTGTTATACTCAACGTTTTCCATTTTCAATCGACTCTCTTCTTCTGCATCAATTTCCTCTTCACGATTATATTCAACGACACGCACAACAAATTCATCAAGCATATGTGCGACACTATAAAACTTTGGATTTGCTTTGAATGCTCGATTGAAGAAGCGTGGTTTTTTATTAGCAAGATTTGGTCCATATCCATCTGGATTTGACTTAATAGAAAACTTTTGAATCGTTGTGATGGACTCACCATGTTTATAGAAAACATTTTGAAACTCTTGATTTTGTTTTGCAAATCGACAATTTCATCAAGATATTGATCTATTCAATTCCTTAAATTTTGTTTGTACTCTTAAAACTCTTTTTGACACGATAACATCTCAGACTTGGCTTTTTTATTTTCCGAAGTAAGACTGTTAACTTGTTGTTTATATTCAAATTTTTGTTGTTCTATTTGAGAAATCAATTCATTCTTGGAAACAACTAGATCACGTATATGTTTTTCTAGGGATTGTTTGTTTTGGTATGACTTTGAAAAAGCGACTTCAAAACAATATTCACGTTTCTCTTTTATTTCAAAATTATTGAGTTGTACCTTAGAGAATTCAATATCCTTATTCAATAGTGCCACTTTTTCTCAAAGATTATTATTAATCTCATTGCACTTCTCAAATTGAGATTGGGTGGTCTGAAATAAGGTCATGAGCTCTGGATCTGGATTAGACAAAGGTTCATTTTGTTCAACTTGAGTCTCAACATATTCATCATTTAGATCCTCAAATGTAATCACGAGGTCAACTTGATTATCAATGGTAACCGGAAGGTCATCTTGATCGTCAAATGTAACTACAAGATCCATTTGATTTTCTTCGTGATAAGATGTAGATGGCTCATGTTGAACACTTTGTTCCTCATCGGATTCAGATGAAGGCGGAGATATCAGATCATGTATAAGACATATGTTAGGATCCAGTACTTGAGACAAGCCATCAGTGTCATACACTGGGCATGTATCACTCATGTGGAGCTCTTGCATGTTGGCTATCAACATTACAGATGCGTTACCTTGCAAGTCCTCCATATCATCATCGGAATCTGCATTAGCCATGAAGCTCTGTTCCTTGTTGTTAAGTGTTCCACAAGCTTCATCTTTGAGAGCCAAGAGTAAAGCCTCCTTGTGATAAGCGTTGCCTATTGTTCTCAGCTTTGGGAAAGCATTCGCCCCCTTTTCATTGCAGTTGTAGCATCGGAGACCATTATTCCCATTCTGAATGTTTCCTTGATCAACAATTTGAACCCGTTGTTGTGGAGCACCCATGTTATTCCTTCCAGTAGCATTAAATTCTTTACCACTACCCATCGGACGACCATTTCCTCGGTTCTGAACCTCAACCCTTCCATTGTTAACAACTGCTTGATTCCTTGTGTTAGATGAGGTACGAACACGGTTGTTGGATTTGTTAGCAAATCTCTCGAAGGTTCGAGCAATTAACGAAAATCCTTGATTCAACATATTGAAAGCTTCAGCATCCTCATTCGGTGTCTCACTGTAGAGTGCTGAATCAGTGTTGTTGTTGTAAGGAACCAGTTGAGTGTCTTGTGATTGCTATGATGGATCATATGGTGTAATCTGGGCTGATTTTGGTGGATTAGTAAAGACAGTAGGGAGCAGTGGAAATTGTGGATAACAAGCTTGAGTGAACAAAGCGAGAGCATTAGCATTTGGTAAAGGTGCATTAACTCCACGAAGAGCTCTATCTTTGTCTACTTCATTTTGATGGTGCTTCAAGTAGTCATATAACAACCCAAACTCAGCCTTGTGAAGATCTTTAGCTTGACGGATGAATGTAAAATACTTTTCCCAATCAGGACCAAGACAGCTTAGGAACTTTGTATTGATTGCAATTCTTGGCATAATGATGTTGTGTCTGTCCAAGTCATTGATGATGTCTATAAACCGAGGATAGTATGACTCTAATGATTCCCCTGGTTAAATCTTGAAGTTCTCATATGATAAGTAAAGTTTTGACTCCATTTCTTCTTGATTGAGTTTTGTGCCTTCCATTAGAAGATGATGTGATCGCACATTTCTTTAGCAGTTTTCTGAGCATCAACACTGCGAAGAATTGGATTAGGTAAACCCAAAAGAATATATTGCATTGCATGTTCATCAGCTTCAAAATGAAGTATTTGTTCAGCAGTGAGTTGATCCATTCTGAGAGTGGAAGTAACATCATCTCTTGGTGGAGTAGCTTTTGGATCTCCGGGTACTGTTGTAGTAGGCATTTGAAAAGGACCTTCAAGGATGACCTTCTTCAAAAACTTACCATGTAGTTTCTTGAGATCACAGAACCTAAAGAACCGCATCACCCGTTGATCATAGTTTCCGAGATTGATCATTGGAGGTCTATCAAGGGATCCAGCTTCATGAATGGATTGTTGGCTACTTATAGCTTCACACATCTTTGCAAACCAAGTGGGTTCCTTTTGCGTTGTTACATTCATAGCATACTTATGTGGAAACTGATACTGAAAGTAGTTAGCATACTGGTGTTGTTGTGGGTATTGCTGAAGGAATTGTTAAGGTGGAAGTGGTTGTGCAATGTGAGGAGGAAAGTAATTTCCAACTTGTTGTAGCTGTTGAAATTGTTGTTGAGGATATTGTTGTAGTTGTTGTTCTTGTTGTTGTTGTTGTTGTTGTTGAGGATATTCATGAGGAAAGTAGTTGGAGTATGGTCGTTGAGACATCTTTGAAACTTGTGTAAATGATGAATCTTTGTATTCGAATGAAACTCGATGTTGTTGATGAAGTACTTTAGGCGTAAACAATAAGATTAGGCGTAACCTGCTGAAGTTAAGAATAAAATACCCTTAAACGTAAACTGAAGCTTATGCGTAAGCTCTTTCTTACACGTAAACTAAAGGTTAAACCTAAGCTCAAGCATAAACTAAACTCTTAGAAGTAAGGAACCTTAGGCATAAGATTTAACTTAGGCGTAAAGGGCTTACTCGTAAGCTTTTAGCTTAGGCGTAAGTTTAGGTTTTAAACCAAAATCCTTCACACTTGTCTAAGTGTGAGAGATATCCACAAGTCGAAGTGTTTTTCAGGCTTATCCAAGCAAGAAAAATAATGAGTTACCAATAGCTTCAAAGAACGTGATGAAAATTCCTTACGCGTAAACTGCTTAGGCGTAACTTCTGACTTTAGGCGTGAACTTTAGGTGTAAGAATAGGGTTTTCACTAGGCGTAAAAAGAGGGTTTTCTTAGGCGTAAACTCAATAGAATTTACCAAAACATATTTTTATGCACTAAAACGTTTTGTACGCTCATTTTTAATGATGAAAAAGCTTCAAAAACACTAAAAGAACAAGAAAGTTTAGAACTTGATGACCCAAAATGAGTTTTTAACTTATGCGTAAAGTGAGTGCACGAAACAAAAACGAGTTTAAAACTATGTAAAACACGTAAAGCTTTGAAATGTTTTGCATAACAATGATTCAAAACACTATATTAACCTAAAAACGTAAGAATCTTGAGGTTTAAAGTGTAAAAATCAAGGTTTTTAAGCAAATAAAAAATGAATAATGTGAGGCCTTACTCGTACATACAAAACTTCAGGAACAAACGTGTTTCACCCAACTAGATGGTGTATGATACCACTGTTAGGTCACCATAATATAAACACAAGTATGTAGATGATAGGAACAAGAGATGAGAAGGGAAGGTTACACACAATCACACGTATGAATAAGAGAAAGGTTTATGTGTATTATGAAAGTGAGAAACACTCTCCAAGGAGAGGTTACAATGTATTTATAGGCAAAGGGATTAGGGCATCCCTTGCCTTGGCCTTTTGGGCCTTTGCATTAGCCTATGGGCTTTCTACATAAGCCTAGCACTAATTACTAACCTAAAAGCCATAAATACGCAACCTATTACATTGAAATGACTAACACTTGATAATACTAGTTACAAGTGATTCCAACACGTTAAAAGAATCTTTAGGTACATAAAAGGTACAACCCAGTTGGGGTTATGGTATCCTAAAGGGACGAGAGTAGAAACTATTGTATATGCAGATTATGATCATGCAGGTGATTATGTTGATCGCAAAAGTACAAGTGGTGGTTGTACATTTATGGGATGTTGCCTAACATCATGGTTCTCTAAGAAGCAAACCACACTAGCTAACTCTACTAGTGCAGAATATGTATCCACGGGCAAAGCATGCCAATAAGCATTATAGATTAAATAAGCTCTCGTTGACTACGACATCAGTCTAAGTGACATTGCCATCCTCTGCGACAACAAAAGCGCTATCAACCTTAGCAAGAATCTAGTTTTTCATTCTCGCACCAAACATATAAAAATACGTCACCACTTCCTAATAGATAATATTCAAACAAGGAACATTTCAATCAAGAAAGTCTCATCCGAAGACATTGCATTGCCGATATTCTCGCCAAGCCATTTAAGCGTGAACCATTCAACTTACTACGATTACGACTAGGTCATATGGAACAATTGTCGTAAACTCTCTCCTAACTTTTCTTTCTACAAGGTACGCATTTCTAATTCTTCTTCTGAGTCTAGGATCTCTATTTCGCACAAATCACAATTATTAAAATCTATGGGGATTTATGTTTAAACTTACACAAATATATACTTTTCTTAGAGAAAAATTGCATCTAATCTTTAACAAATTGATTTTTCAAAGCTTACACCCCATGGTTTCAAATCAAATATTCTCACATTTAGGCACTCACGTCCTTCTTACATAGTTAATATTAAGCAAACACTTTACTCATGCATCATCTCATATGTCACATGAATGCTAAAGGGAATACATAACCACCAATATGTATTTTTCGGGTACATTCAAACGTAGCTACATTGAATTAAGGAGTCTTTGGGGTTGTCTCATGTATATATGTATGTATTTTACAATTCTATCTTTGTCTTTCTTATAGAGTCGAGATAACCGCAACTCCACGTAGTTTACATATAGGCACACATTAGTCCTAATGTATTTACTATGCAAATTTTTGTGTCTGACTGAATAAGATACCTGGATCCCGGTATTAAAGCGGGTTGATCCCTTCTGGGACTGATCCGTGGGAATCAGGTGCATAGAAGACAATTTTTTCTTTCTTTTGACGTTTTTAACTTGAAATTTTTACTTTTACCACTTTCTACTTTATATTTACTGAGTTTAAGACTTAGTGCTTAACCTCTTAGGATTAATTGCATTTAATTCATATCTAATCATTGGATTATGGCTTATTTTGTGGTTTTAGCATTCATTGCAATGCATGAGTTCTATCTATAAATAAGGTCTCAAAATTCTTGCATCTCCATCTCCCTTAATCTCTCAAATTCAAAGAAACATAGCAAGCCATGGCATCCAAAAGATCTCAATCCTCTCAAACCCATGAAAACATAGTTAGTGAAATTAACACCCTTCAAAACATCGCCAACATACTTGAACAACACATCCAAGAAACCACTCATGTTCAAAGTTCAAACTTAATCCTACTATCGTCTACTATTCCTCCACCACCTGAAGCTAGGAAAACCACCCGGATTAGTGTCCGACCATGTGCTTTATCAATCTACTATATTCTTCCAACAACTCATCACCACCAAGCAATTCTTCACTTCTCGGAGACCATATCATAGCACCTCCACCATATCCATAAAACTCACCATCTAGGATTCTCACAACTTCTCAAATCAACTCACCGCCTTGCTCTCTCACACTAACCACTCTAGATGAACTCCTCGAGACTCCAAAAACCAATCCACTACAATTATCTACTCCAACACCTGCTCCAACTTAAACATCTAAGTCCACACCGCCTCTACCATCCAACATAGTGCCCAAAGAACTTGTCTTTTCCACACCTCCTACTTCTCTAAATCCTTTTGATGATCTCCGAGATATTCCACCTAGGAGTGTTAATCCACCACCCTCATTCCCCGATATAATGGATGATGACACACCTTTACCAATCATTCCACCATCACTTTCGCAACTATATGAACCCTCTTAGATCAATGATCCTTTACCTCCACTTCCACACAATCTATTGTGCAACCATTTTCGATGTTCTAGACAAGTCGCTCTAGAAATTAGGGATGAATGACACATCCTGAGATCGCATTAACATCCTCTGTAGGATCGTATATAATATGTTGTTTGATTAATCGGGTGGTCTATGGTGGTGAAAGATCAAGTAAGCCATCGTAGGGAGAGAAAGAGTAGAGAGGGTGATCTTTAGAGAGAGAAAGTTAAATAACAAATGAAAGGTTAGATTAAAGAAGCACCACCCTTCACTTAGAGGGAAGGATATTTATAATTACAAACTAAACGACCTCCTGACGGCCTGTGGATCAGGTATACAGTGGGTAAAGACCCGACCTTCCTCCACGGTGTTACTCTAAACTATTCTACGCTACTGACTAACTAATTAACTACTAAATAAGGTAAACAACGACAAGTCTATGAGCTAACATATGCTAGACCATTATTGGGGTGACCGACACTTTCACATGGAATTTCCAGTTCCTAACAATCTCCCCCCTAAGGGAGGTCACCCCATGAAATACATTTTGCATCCTAGCATTCTATCTTTGTCTTTAGTTCTGAGCTCGTAGACTTCAATTCTTCAAGTTCCGCAATCTTTGTGCTTTAGTAGCGATTCTTCAAAGTCAGCATAGTTTTGTACCTTTTAGTGGAGGCCTTTAACTAATCCACATCTTTGATGATCTTCGATCTTTCTTCGAGATCATCAGCCACAGTAAATCTCTGGATCACCCTTTGTTGTGTTGCCTTCATGTGATGTTGTGACTTTTGGACCGACATGCTCACACTTTTAGATCATGACATCTTTCCATCAGAGTAGCGGAAGCTTTACAGGTTCATGATATTTGCAGCAGCGTAGCAGAAGCATAGTATAAAAATATCAGATCCAGGTTATGTAGATATGCACTAGTCATGATTTCTATAATTAAGTGTGGATGCTATGAACATGCGGCTTTGGATTGACTTCTCAATTATGATCAACTGCAACCGTCCAAATGTACCTGCAAACAACAGTTAGCAATAAAACACACGAAAGTGTCTTTCATCACTTTTGTTGAATTGAGGTACATGGCCCACGGTTCCCCGTTGATCAGTACAAGTACTGCCTGTGATCAGGTATAATTCCGAAGAATCTCCTTGACAAGGTTTCGCAGCTGTTCTAGCTGTTCTCAAACCAGAACGTCTCAAAGAAGACAACATGGAGTGAGTGAACCAGCGAATTGAGATTCACTAATTGATGAAAAATTGATTTGAAAACAATCGCATATTGCTTGAAGAAAGAGTTTTGCAATACGACGAAGGTTTTATGAGAAAGATCAATTTTCAATCAAAAATACTTTTTGTATTTGAGAAAGAATACACATTCGATGTGCTAGAGAAAAGAAGAGATTTGCACATCGAGTGGTTTTTTCAAAAGTATTTTTTCAATCAGAGATACTTTTTGTGTTTGAAAACATTAGTACACATTCGATGTGCTAGAGAAAATAATATTTGCACAACGAACGGCTCTAGACTCAATAGTGCATTTTAGTTTCCTATGTCAGAGACTAGGGATAGGGTCTCCTTCTTCAATATCAACAATCTCTAGGAGAAAGTCGATAGATTATGTAGGTTCCCCGTGAGAATGAAACAAGCCCTTTCAAGAGGAACTTGAGTAGCTTGGGAAGTTAGGTGCAGTGCGTCACTAGGTCCATGACGTCTTATCTTCAATACCAGTGTTACCTTAGTAACCACCAGTAGCAAATGTATTGAACCCGGTTTCTGCCCTAAGGTTGAATTAATGGAGGGCTATTTCTTTTCACCCTTTTTCACATTCAATTCTTGTTCATTCTTCAACCCCTTCAGTGCTTACCGAGACTTCATTACTAGAACCTTGTTGGGTTTATTCCAGTTCTAGCTCTATCTCAGTCCGCACTCTTCCCATATTCTCATTTTTCTCCTTTTTCCATCATACCTAAGGACTCTACACTATCTAGTGGATTGTCCCTGGGTAGATCCCTCCAGCTCTGGTGGGATCGTGGGAACGAATACATAACCTAATCATCCTTATAACACCATGCATAAAGAAAATTGGTCGGTCTTTTGGTATTGTTCTTCCTTCTCGAAACCAATT
Source organism: Chrysanthemum seticuspe (assembly GCA_019973895.1). Taxonomy (NCBI): domain Eukaryota; kingdom Viridiplantae; phylum Streptophyta; class Magnoliopsida; order Asterales; family Asteraceae; genus Chrysanthemum; species Chrysanthemum seticuspe. The sequence goes on from BPTQ01000004.1 coordinate 208,722,573, forward strand.
GAAAAATCATTTGAAAAATCAATCAAGGTACTTGTGATATAATATCAAAGCATTTTGTACCTTAATTGTTTTGATCTTTTAGAAATGCTCCCCCTCAACATGTGCATATGATTTTATAAATTGTTTAGCACATGGAGGCAAGAGTTCTTTTGAAATAAATTCTTGATCACAATTTCCATGGAAAAAGCCATTTGATTTTCTTTGGTAAATTTTCCCCCTCAATATGTGCATCGGATATTTGAAATCATTTTATCACATAGAGGAAAGAGTTCTTTTGAAGTACTTTTCACGATTGCCAATAGAAACCATTCGCTCCCCCTCAATATGTGCATCGATATAAGAAAGGGTTTGGCACATATTAGAGAGAACTTGCACTTTGAATCAAAATGAACATCTTTTATCAAATTTCATTATTAAATCACAAATTCTCCCCTTTGAGAATTTCATCTTTGATAAAAAATATCAAACCCTTTGAGATTTTGGATCCCAAGTGATTTTAATAAGGTTTAGAAAACATGGGAGAAAATGTGACTGCTTTAAAAGCTCTTATGGTTTTTGGTTAAATGCTCCTCCACAATCATGTGCATTATGTATTTCAAAATCGTTAGGCACATGAAGGAAGGAGTGCTTTTGAAGCAATCACTATTTAAAACCGATTTGAGATTTAAATCACGATCTCTCCCCCGATCAAAAATTTCAAACCAATTGAGATTTTGGATCCCGATTGATTTAAATCATTTAGAAAATTTTGGGGAAAGACGTGGCTTGATTTAATTTTTGAAATTGACTGATGAGGACCAATTATAGACATTAAAGATTATTAGTGTCAGGTATGATAGTTTTTAAGAGATCTTTAAGTAAAATAAAACAATTTCACAATCAAACAAGAACAGAAAAAATTTAATTTTGAAAGATCTTTGGGTTTTAAAGAAAATCATACCATGACATAACATTAAATCTTTAGATCACCACTTTATTTTGTACAAACCGGACTTGATAGATGAATTATCGGTTGATGTAAGATATTAGTTTTCACATACACATCAAACCATAACACAAAGTGGCGTATAAATGGAATTCTAGAGAGAGAAAGTTAGAGGTTTAGGGAACTTAGTGAGAGAAAGTGAAAGATATTATTATAAGCTCCAACTCTCTACCTTGGGAGGTAGAGAGTATTTATAGTCTTACATAAAACGCCACACATCGGGCTGTGGATCAGGCATACAGTGGGTAAAGACCCGTCCGTCCTCCACGGTGTTACTTAACTAAATACTACTTAACTTAAAAGAACTACGACTACGAGCTTTCTAACGATTACATATACTTGAGGTGACCGACTCTTTAATACCTGGAATTTCTAATTCCTAACAATCTCCCCCTAAGGGAGGTCACCTCAATCATGTACCAAAATTACATTGAATACAAATAGATATTACATTAAAAATTGTTCTTGCATTCTTGATGTAGTCCTTTGCTCCTAAGCTCGTAGTCATTGATTCTTCACATTGCATGTTTGGTTACTCCAAGTGGAGGCCTTTTACTGATCCACGTGATAATAATTTTGAGCCAGCTTTTGAGATCATCAGCAATCAAAAATCTCTGAGACATCCATTGTGGTGTTGGTATTATGTGATGTTGTGACTTTCGGACCAACATGCTCACATTCTGGATCATGATATCTTCTCATCAGAGTAGCGGAAGCTTTTGTTGATTCATGATATTGGCAGCAGCGTAGCAGAAGCATGGAGTGTAAATATCAGAGTCATTGATGCACTAATCATGATTTCTTTTGAGATGAATGTGATAAGTGAGCATGCGGCTATGGATTGACCGCTTCATTCTGATCAGCTGCAAACGTCGGGTGTACCTGCATACAACAGTTAACAATAAATCGCACGAAAGGGTCTTTGATCACTTTTGTTGAATTGAGGTACACGGCCCACGGTTCCCCGTTGATCAGTACATGTACTGCCTGTGATCAGGTATAATTCCGAAGAATTTCCTTGACAGGGTTTCGCAGCTGCTCTAGCTGTTCTCAAACCGGAACATCTCAAAGAAGACAACACGGAGTGAGTGAACCAGCGAATTTTAAGTCCACTGATTGATGAAAAGAGATTTGAAAAACAATCGTGTATTGCTCAATAGAAATTGTTTTTGCAACACAACGAAGGTTTTATTGAAAATCAATTATCAATCATAAAAACACCTTTTGGTTTGTAAAATGAGTACATGGTCGATGTGCTAAAGAAAAAAGTTGTTAAGCACAAAGACCGGTTTTTCAAAGGTATTCGTCAATTCATAACCTGAACCAGGATTGATTCAAGAGATTGAATCGCCCCATTGTTTCTGTTCAGTTGTCACATGGTTGATCTATATAATAGATCTCACATGCCACCTACCAGGAGCTTGTTTGATGTTGGCTCCAGAAGGCTTTCCATCTTCATTGTGAATATGTAAACACATCACTCAGATGTTCCGGCAATACCACAAGGATAATGCGTAGGACTCAAGATATAATCTCTCTTTCCACATTGTGTGAAACAGAGAGTCTTCATAGAAAGTGTCCTAATGAGATTTATTGATGATCTCGTGGCTCTAGACTCAATTTTGTGCATATTTGGATCCTGTGCCGGAGACTAGGGAGAGGGTCTCCTTCTTCAATATCAACAGTCTCTAAGAGAGAGTCGATAGATAATGTCGGTTCCCCGTGAGAATGAAACAAGTCTTTTTAAGAGGAACTTGAGTGGTTTGGAAAGTTGAAGTGTAGTGCGTCACTGGGTCCATGACGTCTTGTCTTCAATACCGATGTTACCATCAGTAGCATATGAATTGAACCCGGTTTCTGCCCTAAGGTTGAATAAATGGAGGGCTATTTGTTTTCACCCTTTTCTCATTCAATTCTTTTTAATTCTTCAACCCCTTCAGTGCTTACCGAGACTTCATTGCAAGAACCTTGTTGGGTTTGTTTCAGTACTTGCTCTGCCTTAGTCCGCATTCTTCCCATATCTCACATTTCTCCTTTTATCATCATACCTAAGGACTTCTACACTAACTAGTGGATTGTCCCTGGGTAGATCCCTCCGGTTCTGGCGGATCATGGGAACCAATACCTAACCTTATCATCCTTATATCACCGTACATAAAGTAAAGTTGGTCGGTCTATTTGGTATTGTTCATCTGCCATTGGAACCAATTGAAAACCATTTGAAAATCAATCCAGATACTTGTGATATATTATCAAAACATTTTGTACCTGAATTGTTTTTGATATTTTTAGAATAAGTGCTCCCCCTCAACATGTGCATCAAATGTTTGAAATCGTTTTGCACACGGAGGCAAGAGGAAGAATTTACTTCTTTGATTACCATTTTCTAAAAGATATCAACATCACTTCCCACATCAAATCAAGTAGATAGAGCATTTTGGGGAAGGATGAGGTTTTCATGATTTTGCTCCCCCTCGATATGTGCATCTGAGTTTGAAAAGAGTTTTACACATAATAGAGGAAACCTGCACATTGAGAAAAGTGATCACATTTCAAATCATAGGTTTAAGATAGATGCTCCCCCTCAACATGTGCATGGAAAATTTGAAATCGTTTGTCACATGTGGGAAGGATAGCATGTACATCCTTATAAAACCATTTACCGAATTATCAGTTTAAATCCAATTTAAATCACACATTCTCCCCCGATCACAATTATCAAATCATTTGAGATTTGTGATCTCTTATTGATTTAAATTGATTTTGAAAGCTTTTAAGGGGAATTGTGACTTGATTATGAAAGCGTTTTAACTGATAAGGATAGGATTTTAAGACTTTAAACTCCATTGATAAAACATGCATGTACATCTTTTGAAAACAATTTAATGCCAAATAACTTTTTAATTTAATTGAAATCATTCTCCCCCTCAATCAATGACATAGGTTTTTGATTGAGAGATAGAGATTTTGACAAATAAGTCCTGATGATTATCAAAAATAGAGACCGAGTTATTTTTCAAAGCATTTAGTTTTCAGCAGATAAATGTTTATAGAATCAGAGCATGGAATTTTGAAGGCATGATAAAACATGGCTCTGTTCTTTCATTTAAAAACCAGGTTATTGCCTGAAAATGACAATAAACCATAGTTTCTCTTTCTCCCAAAATTATTATTATTATTTTTTTTTAAGAATTCGAACAACATCTAAAGACCCGTGTCATTCTTTGAATGACAGCACAAAGACCGTAGATATTGTCGAACCGAGAAAAAGCATAACAAATTGACAATATTTTTTTTTGAAGATTTTTCGAATTTTTTCAGATTTTTTTGGATTTTGAAGGTTTTATATTTTTCTATTTGATTTTTGGAGTTTTATAATTTTGTATTTTGTTTTTCGAAAAAATATATACAAGAGATAGATGAAGATAGACCTTTACTCCTCGTCTTCTTCCCGAAGACGTTTGAGTGTTTCTGGTTGAAGGCTTTTCAAGCCAAGTCGTGGAAGAATAAACTCAAAACGTTCTCTTGGAAGAGCTTTGGTGAAGATGTCTGCTAACTGATATTCAGACCTCACAAAATAGAGTTCCACCACACCTTTTTCCACTTGTTCCCTGATGAAATGATGTCGAATGTCGATATGCTTTGCTCTTGAGTGTTGAACGTTGTTGCATGAGAGAGCAATAGCACTTTTATTATCACAGTACAGAGGGATTTTGTTGAATTCAAAGCCATAGTCAGATAATTGAGATCTCATCCATAAGATTTGAGCACAACAAGATGACATGGCTATGTATTCAGCCTCTGTAGAGGAAATAGAAGTACTCATTTGCTTCTTTGAGGACCAGCTAACAAGCTTATCACCCAAAAACTGAGCACCTCCAGATGTACTTCGACGAGTATCTTGACACCCTGCATGATCAGCATCTGCATAGGCTGTTAGTGACATACCGTTGTCCTTCGGGTACCAAAGACCCATATTGATGGTTCCTTGGAGATACCGAAAGACCCTTTTAACCGCTTCAAGGTGCTTTTTAGTAGGCTTAGCCTGGTATCTAGCACACATGCAAACAACGAACAAGATGTCCGGTCTACTAGCAGTGAGGTACATCAGGGATCCAATCATACTACGATATTTCGTTTGGTCAATCATGATCCCTGAGTGGTCCTCATCTAGTTTGGTTCGATCAATCATGGGGGTGTCAACAGGGTCACTTGAATCAAATCCAAATTTCTTTAAGATCTCTGTAGCATATTTAGATTGATTTATAAAAATGCCTCCGGGACTTTGTGAAATTTGTAATCCCAAGAAAAATGACATTTGTCCCATCATTGACATTTGAAAATTTGAACTCATTTCATTAGAAAAACGGTCACACTCATTGGGGTCAGTTGAGGCAAAGATGATATCATCAACATAAATTTGAACATGAATTAAATGTTTGCCTGACTTCCTGGTGAACAATGTTGGATCAACTGCTCCTTTGCTAAATCCGGTAGATAGAAGAAACTTAGACAGTGTATCATACCATGCCCTTGGAGCTTGCTTTAAACCGTAAAGAGCCTTCTTCAAACAATAAACGTGAGTAGGATGCTCTTGATTCACAAATCCTTCAAGTTGGCTGACATAGACAACTTCTTTAAGATCTCCGTTCAGAAATGCCGTCTTCACATCCATCTGATAGACTACCATGTTCTTACTAGCAGCATTAGCCAGAAAGATTCTGATTGCCTCGATTCGAGCAACTAGAGCAAAAGATTCTTCAAATTCAATACCCTCCTCTTGACGGTATCCTTTAGCAACTAATCAAGCCTTGTTCTTTAATACATCACCATGCTCATCTAGTTTCACTTTGAAGATCCATTTTAGAGCAATAATCATGGCAAATTCTGGAGCAGGTACTAACTCCCATACATCAAGTCGATCAAACTCATGAATTTCATCTTGCATAGCATTGAACCAGCAGTCTTCGTTCATGGCAGTTTTAACATCCTTTGGTTCGATCTTTGAGAGTACGGAGTTGAAGAAGCACCATAAGGCATCGATTGCAAGTTGTTTCCGTGTTGATACAGGACGAGAGGGATTTCCAATGATGTTGTCTAGTGGATGATCGTGAGTCCATTTTCTATGGTGTTCATGTGGCAGTTGTTGAGGGACTGAGGTAGCAGAGTCGATGTCTCCTGAAGAAGATGGTTCTGATGATGATTCAGGAGCAAATATGTTTTCAAATGGAGCATCTTCAGGAGTAGCAAAGGGATTAACTTCATCATTGATGCCATAAATAGTTCCATGATGTACATTTGAAGAATGATGATTTGTTGATGAGACGGAAGGATCAGCAGTAGGCGCTTCTTGACTTAAAGATATTGAGACTGAGGGATTGATTTCATTCACAGGAATATGATCAGCCTCTGTTGTAGGGATCAACACCGCATTAGTACTTGGATCATAAAGTTCATCAAACATAGGATCAAACAATTTCTTTAAATCATCTTCAGATGGAGGTACATATGGAGTTTCTTGAGAAGAGTTTGGAACAAGGGATGAACCAATGGGACTGTTTTGAAGCGTGGGTCCAGAACTGACTTGTCAAGGAGCCATTTGACCGGTCAGCTCATCAAACGTAACGTGAATTGTTTCCATGATATTTCGGGTTCTTTTGTTGTAGATTCGGTATCCCTTTTTGTTTGGTGCATATCCTACAAATACTCCGATGTCAGCTTTAGCCCTAAGTTTTCCTAAGTCTTGACCCTCATTAGTTGGATAACACAATGCACCAAACACACGAAGGAAAGAGAGATTAGGTTTTCTGTTGTGGACAAGTTCATATGGAGTTTTTCCATGAACAGTGTGAATCAGGGAACGATTTTGTGTGTAGCATGCAGTGGCAATTGCTTCAGCCCAGAGAAACATTGGAACCTTTGAGTAAATCAGCATTGTTCTAGCGGCTTCAATAAGAGTTCGATTTCGTCTTTCAACTACACCGTTCTGTTGAGGAGTTCGTGGAACACTTCTTTGATGGCTGATTCCAACGCTTTCATAGAATTCACTAAGTTGTTTGTTGACAAACTCAGTTCCATTGTCTGTTCTGATAATTCTGACGGTTTTGTTAAGTCGAACCTGCAGCTGTTTGATGAGTTTGATGATGATATCAGGAGTTTCATCCTTTGTCCTTAAGAACTTGACCCAGGTGAATCTAGAGTAATCATCAACCACAACTAACACATATTTCTTCCCAAAGATATTCTGCACCCTCATTGGTCCACATAAATCCATATGAATCATATGAAGAACTTCTGTGACACAGTTAGTAGGTTTGGGTTTATGGGCATACTTCTTGCTTTTTCCCAATTGACATGCTGAACAAAGATGATCCTTTTCGTACTTGAGTCTAGGTAAACCTACAACTAAGTCCTTTCTGGTGAGATCATTGATGGTGCCGAAGTTCAGGTGATTGAGACGACGATGCCATAACCATGACTTTGTTTTAGAGGCCTTTGACAGCAAGCAAATTGGAGAAGACTTCATCATATCATCGATGGAGATGGTGTATAGATTTGAACCACGTGAACCTCTTAACAGTTCCTTACCATCAAGTTCTCTAACGAAGCAGGTATGTTTTCTGAAGGCTACTTCTAGATCAGAATCGCAGAATTGACCAACAGAGAACAAGTTGTGACCAAGACCTTCTACATAGTAAACTCTGGAGATAACACTTTTGCCAACAACATAGTCTCCATAACCCATAATAGCACCAAAATGATCATTCCCGAATCTAACAGTCCCGATGAATTTGCTCACGAAGTTCATGAGCCGTGACCGGTCGCCAGTCATATGCTTGGAACAGCCTGAGTCCAGGTACCACAGAACGATTTGAACGATCTGCAGTTGAACACAGACAAGAATGGATAACTGGATAATTGGGATCCCCATGCAAGAATGGGTTCCATTTGGTTAGTAACAATGGTTGGAACACCCACATCAGAAATAGAAGCATTCATATCAGAAAATGAGGCAATGGAATCATTGTGAATAGATGCAGTACTAGTGTCTGTATTAGCCCTGTTCACAGTGTGATCACTTCTTAAGGGAATAGTTCGACCAGTAGGCATCCATTTTCTAGTGGGCATTATCTGATTAGTATTATGACCAACGGGTATCCAATAATAGCCTATTTTACTGAATGTTCTTCCTGTGGGTTTCCACTGTTTTCTAACTTTCTTTCATTTTTGCCTTTTAGCCTTCTTAGCATGAATTTTAGCATTAACAATATTAACTGGACAATTAACATCATTAGGCAGAACATTAACACCACATTCATGATTAGAGACAGAATTCAAGCAGACATCAATACAAGGTTTGCAAATAGTATCAGAATACGAATTAATTACAGTACGCCTATGGCTAATACTAGAATCAACACGATTCGTTTTATTCGATTCAAACTTAAAGTTCCTAGATTGTTCTTCTACTCTTTTCCAGTGCACATTCTTAGCTTGCGAGGTCCTATCATTCCTTGTATTGTCTTGAGACTTTGACCTGCTCCCTTTAATGTCACTGATTACTCCTGTAGAGGGAATGGGAACATTAGTTGGTTTTACTACTCTTTGCATAACCTGTTTAGATGTGCTGGGATCTGAACTACATGCAGGCACACTAAGGTTCACTTTCTTAAAATAGACAGATCTGGAATCTGAACTACTTAAAGGCACACTACGGTTCACATTCAAAACATTGGGAATCGAATGAATATCATACTTGGCATTAGGCATTGAGCATTGTTAGGAATTAGAAATTCCCGGTATTAAAGAGTCGGTCACCTCAAGTATATGTAATCGTTAGAAAGCTCGTAGTCATAGTTCTTTTAAGTTAAGTAGTTATTTAGTTAAGTAACACCGTGGAGGACGGACGGGTCTTTACCCACTGTATGCCTGATCCACAGCCCAAAGTGTGGCGAGTTATGTAAGACTATAAATACTCTCTACCTTCCAAGGTAGAGAGTTGGAGCTCATAATAATATCTTTCACTTTCTCTCACTAAGTTCCCTAAACCTCTAACTTTCTCTCTCTAGAATTCCATCTTATATGCCACCTTGTGTTATGGTTTGATGTGTATGTGAAAAGTTATATCTTACAATTGGTATCAAGAGCCATGGTTAGATCATATCTTGCACATCTTTGGATTTATAGTGGTTTTTAGGTGGTTTTTGAGTTTGAAAAAGTTTAGTGGTTTTTGCATCATTTGGTTGATTTCTTGTGTTAAAGCTTGAATTTTGTTGGTACTTTTGTGTTTAGAATCATCAAAAGTGTTTAGGTTTTCATTTGGTAAGCTTGAATCATCTTGGTTGGGTTGTTTTTGGATTGAAAAGTGAAGGTTATTTGGTATTTCAAGCTAGCGACTTAGCTCTCGGACTTTTTTCTTGATAGCGACTTACTTCACAGTTTTGTAGCGAGTTACAGTGTTAAATCTAGCGAGTTAGACGTAGCGAGTTAAAGTACAAGTAGTGGAATCTCCACTACGGGTAGCGACTTGTGGTAGCGACTTGGTCAGTAGCGAGTTGCTCTTTAGCGACTTGTGTTTCTAGCGACTTGAGTAGCGAATTGCTGCCAAAATTTGGTTAGCGACTTGGTCCGTAGCGAGTTACTATTTAGCGACTTGCCTCTTCTGTTAGCGACTTGGGATTCTAGCGACTTGGCTGTCTAGCGAATTAATTGGTAGCGACTTAGTGGATTTGTTTCTAGCGACTTAGAGCTTTATCATCTAGCGACTTGAGTGACTGTTTACGGTTTTCTCTTGATTTAGTAAAATCCCGTGAAAGAATCTATTTCCCGGTTTAATCATAGAGTTATAAAATCCCGTATAATCAGTTAACATGTCTACCAACGTTCCCACTGTTCCCACTGTCATCTCCACTGTTGCCGAGGATGTTCAAGCAGCTGGCTCAGATACTCGTCCACCCATGCTTGACAGAACTGACTACGATTCTTGGGCTCAACGAATCAGATTGTATTGCCTTGGAAAGGAAAACGGTGTCAACATTCTCAAATCCATTGATGAAGGACCATATCGGGTTGAGACGACTAGAGACATACTTGATACTAATGAAGATGGTACTCCTGTTTACGGAATGGACAGACCTAAGATGTATGATGAGCTTGATGATAAGGAGAAAAAGAGATTCGATGCAGATATCAGGGCTTCAAACATTGTCCTTCAAGGTCTTCCTAAAGACATCTACAAGCTGATCAATCATAACACTGATGCAAAGGCTGTTTGGGATAATGTTAAGATGCTTCTCTCAGGTTCAGAACTAACCATGGAAGACAGAGAATCACAACTCTATGACGAATTTGAGCACTTCAAGATGAAACCAGATGAGAATGTCTATGAGTACTATGTGAGATTTCATAAGTTAGTTAATGACATGAGGAACATCAGAATGACTATGCCTAACATTCAGTTGAACTCAAAATTTGTGAACAACATGAATCCCGAATGGCACAAGTTTGTTACCGCTGTGAAGCTTACTAAAGGATTGAAGAACACAAACTATGAGCAACTCTATGCCTTCCTCCTTCAGAATGAGAGACATGCTATGTTTGAAAAATTGATTCTCAATCAGTTCAAAACTAACCCAGGAGAGACAAGCTCGTCTAATGATTCAACTGCCTTCTACTCAAACATCGGAATCAAAACCAAAGCTTCACAAGTCATACCCTTGGGTAATGGTAATCACAAACTCATTCCTGATCCTATGTTCAAACAAGCTGATGCTGATGCTCACATGGGTGGCTTCATTAATCAACTTGCTCTTCTCATTAGTCAAAACATGAATACTCTCCCACAAACCAACAACAACCTCAGAACTGCATCTAACCCACACAATCAAGCCACTGTTAAAGATGGAAGGATCGTGGTTCAACCAGTTCAGGAAAGACAGTATGAACAGGGACGAGGTGGAGCTGGGAGAGGTTATGTTGGAAACCAGAATCGAGGAAGGAATGGTAACCCAGGTCAAGCTAAGCCAATCAAGTGCTTTAACTGTGGTGGTGAAGGACACATTGCAAGGAACTGCACATCTCCAAAGCGTCCACAGAATGCTGAATACTTCAGAGATAAGATGTTGCTGGCTCAAGCTCAGGACAATGGTGCTACTCTGAATGAAGAGGAACTGCTGTTTCTTGCTGAGGGCAATGCCAAGACCTATGATGCAGATGTAGACGAGCAGCCTATTCAGGAGATAGGTCACAATCATCAAAATGCCTTTCAAGTCGGTGACTGCGATGCTTACGACTCTGATGTGGATGATGGACCTACTGCACACACAATCTTTATGGCTAGCATTTCTCCCATGGTGTCTCCCAAGGTCTCTTCTTCACCACAAGCTGGCACATCCAAGGACAAACTCATCTCAGAGGTATTAAAACTATACGATGATGCTGATGTGCAACAGATGCATGACAAAGTACAAACAACTGAAATTATTGAATCAAATATTGAAAATGTGGGTAATATCAATATTGTCCCATACGATCAATACGTGAAACAAAGTGAAAGTGAAGTTGTACCAAGTGATGCATCTTCTGCAGTCAACAATGACTATGTCTTTGATGAATACACTGCATGTGCTCCTGATGATTCCATAATTTCTGAACTAAATGCCTATAAGGAACGTGTTGCTATTTATGAACAACGGGCTCAAGATTAAATGAGAATCTTATTACTGAATGTGTTGCTCAAGATGTGTTTTTCACTGCTTCAAATTGCTCTATTAATGCTTCCAAATTTCATGAATTATCTGTGGCACTGAAAGTCTCCCATGATCGTGTCATTGAGCTTGAAAAAACTAATTCTAAACTAAACGAGAAAATTGAACTGGATGATCACGACACGTTGGTTAAACATTTTTCTAAACTAGAAGTTGAGTATTTTAATTTACAACTAAAATATCAACATCTCAAAGAAAATGTCAAAACTTCAAATATCAAGACATCTTCAGATGCTCCAGAGTTTGATGCAGTTTTTCAAATTAACAAACGTGATGAACAGATTCAAGCTCAGAGCAACACGATCAGAAAGTTGAAAGCCCAAATCTCTCAATTAAAGGGCCAAACGAACAATATGACAGGCTCCCAAATGCCTCCTCCTTTAGATTCTCAGAATTCTCAAACGTTTCATCTTCAAAACTTAGTAAATGCTTTACAAAAGGAAAATGAAAGTTTTCTAGAAGAAAATGTAAAGGTTAAACGTCATTTCAATGAGTTATTTGAATCAATTAAAGTCACTCGGAACAAAAATAACGATCAAATAGCGTCTTTGCAAAAGGAAATTGAGAACCTGAAGAGTCAGGTAAAAGGGAAAATGCCAATGACCAATGGGGAAAATGTTGCATCTAAGGTTCCCTCTTATAATAAATATGCTTTGTCTGTAACATAGGTCCCTCCTCATCTAAGGAACAACAAGCTTGCCATTCAAACATATTTCTCATCCCTTAAGGATTGCTTAGAATGCCTGCGTGAGATTGTTGAAGAGGATAAGCTAGAGAAACCTCATGATAATGCAATTGGACATGCATGCTTATATGCCAAACGATCTCAAGAAATCTTAGAATGTTTGATCACAATATGCCCAAAGACATTAGGTGAGAGAGTTAACCCTTTGATTCCATGCTCAATGCCTAAGGCCAAAAATGATATGCAATCGATTCCCAATGTTTTGAATGTGAGGAGTAGTGTACCATTGAGTAGTTCAGATTCTAGATCTGTCAATGCTAGGAAAGTGAACTCAAATGTGCCTTCTAGGAGTGCTAATCCCAGTACCTCTAGCGTTAAGAATGTGAACCTTAGTGCACCTGCATGTAGTTCAGATCCCAGCACATCTAAACAGGTGATGCAAAGAGTAGTAAAACAAACTAATGTTCCCATTCCCTCTACAGGAGTAATCAGTGACACTAAAGGGAGCAGGTCAAAGTCTCAAGACAATACAAGGAATGATAGGACCTCTCAAGCTAAGAATGTGCACTGGAAGAGAGTAGAAGAACAATCTAGGAACCTTATGTTTGAATCGAATAAAACGAATCGTGTTGATTCTAGTATTAGCTATAGGCGTACTGTAATTAATTCGAATTCTGATACTATTTGCAAACCTTGTACTGATGTTTGCTTGAATTCTGTTTCTAATCTTGGATGTGATGTTAATGTTCTGCCTAATGATGTTAATTGCCCAGATAATCCTGTTAATGCTAAAATTCATGCTAAAAAGGCTAAAAGGCAAAAGCGAAAAAGAGGTAGAAAACAATGGAAACCCACAGGAAGAACATTCAGCAAAATAGGCTTTTATTGGATACCTGTTGGTCATAAGACTAATCAGATAATGCCCACTAGAAAATGGATGCCTACTGGCAGAACTATTCCCTTAAGAAGTGGTCACACTGTAAATAGGACTAATATAGACACTAGTATTGCATCTATTCACAATGATTCCATTATCTCACTGTCTGATATAAATGCTTCTATTTCTGATGTGGGTGGTCCAACTGTTGCTAATAACCAAATGGAACCCATTCGTGCATGGGGATCCCAATTATCTAGTTATCCATTCTTGTCTGTGTTCAACTGCAGATCGTTCAAATCGTTCTGTGGTACCTGGACTCAGGCTGTTCCAAGCATATGACTGGAGACCGGTCACGGCTCATGAACTTCGTGAGCAAATTCATCGGGACTGTTAGATTTGGTAATGATCATTTTGGTGCAATTATGGGTTATGGAGATTATGTTGTTGGTGATAGTGTCATCTCCAGAGTGTATTATGTGGAAGGTTTAGGTCATAATCTGTTCTCTGTCGGTCAATTCTGTGTTTCTGATCTCGAAGTAGCCTTCATAAAACACACATGCTTTGTTAGAGATCTTAACGGTAAGGAACTGTTGAAAGGAACTCGTGGCTCCAACCTTTACACCATCTCTATCGATGACATGATGAGAGCTTCACCAATCTGCTTGTTATTAAAGGCTTCAAAGACAAAGTCATGGTTATGGCATCGTCGTCTCAATCACTTGAACTTCGGCACCATCAACGATCTTTCCAGAAAGGACTTAGTTGTAGGTTTACCTAGACTAAAGTATGAAAAGGATCATCTTTGTTCAGCATGTCAATTGGGAAAAAGCAAGAAGTATGCCCATAAACCCAAACCCACTAACTCTGTCACTGAAGTTCTTCATATGATTCATATGGATTTATGTGGACCAATGAGGGTGCAGAATATCTTTGGGAAGAAATATGTGTTAGTAGTGGTTGATGATTATTCTAGATTCACCTGGGTCAAGTTCTTAAGGACAAAGGATGAAACTCCTGATATCATCATCAAACTCATCAAACAGCTGCAGGTTAGACTAAACAAAACTGTCAGAATTATCAGAACAGACAATGGAACTGAGTTTGTCAACAAACAACTTAGTGAATTCTATGAAAGCGTTGGAATCAGCCATCAAAGAAGTGTTCCACGAACCCCTCAACAGAACGGTGTAGTTGAAAGACGAAATCGTACTCTTGTTGAAGCTGCTAGAACAATGCTGATCTACTCAAAGGTTCCAATGTTTCTCTGGGCTGAAGCAATTGCCACTGCATGCTACACACAAAATCGTTCCCTGATTCACACCATTCATGGAAAAACTCCATATGAACTTGTCCACAACCGAAAACCTAATCTATCTTTCCTTCGTGTGTTTGGTGCCTTGTGCTATCCAACTAATGAGGGTCAAGACTTGGGCAAACTTAGAGCTAAAGCTGACATTGGAGTATTTGTAGGATATGCACCAAACAAAAAGGGATACCGAATCTACAACAAAAGAACCCGAAATATCATGGAAACAATTCACGTTACGTTTGATGAGCTGACCGGTCAAATGGCTCCTGGACACTCCAGCTCAGGACCCGCACTTCAAAACAGTCCTATTGGTTCATCCCTTGTTCCAAACTCCTCTCAAGAAACTCCATATGTACCCCCATCTGAAGATGATGTAAAGAAATTGTTTGATCCCATGTTTGATGAACTGTATGAGTCTACTACAAATGAGGTGCTGATTCCTACAACAGAGGATGCTCATATTCCTGTGAATGAAGTCAATTCATCAGTCTCAATATCTGTAAGTCAAGAAGCACCTGCTGCTGATCCTTCAGTCTCATCAACAAATCATCATTCTTCAAATGTACATCATGGAAATGTTTCTGGCATCAATGATGAAGTTAATCCCTTTGCGACTCCTGAAGATGCTCCATTTGAAAACATATTTGCTACTCCTGAATCATCATCTGAACCATCTTCTTTAGGAGACATCGACTCAGCTACCTCAGTTCCTCAACAAATGCCACATGAACACCTCAGAAAATGGACTCACGATCATCCATTAGACAACATCATTGGAAATCCCTCTCGTCCTGTATCAACCCGGAAGCAACTCGCAACCGATGCCTTATGGTGCTTCTTCAACTCCGTACTATCTAAGATCGAACCAAAAGATGTTAAAACTGCTATGAATGAAGATAGCTGGTTCAATGCTATGCAAGATGAAATTCATGAGTTTGATCGTCTTGATGTATGGGAGTTAGTACCTGCTCCGGACTGTGCTATGATTATAGCTCTAAAATGGATCTTCAAAGTAAAACTTGATGAGCATGGTGATGTGTTGAAGAACAAGGCTCGATTAGTTGCTAAAGGATATCGTCAAGAGGAGGGTATAGACTTTGAAGAATCTTTTGCTCCAGTGGCTCGAATCGAGGCAATCAGAATCTTTCTGGCAAATGCTGCAAGTAAGAACATGGTGGTGTATCAAATGGATGTAAAGACAGCATTTCTGAACGGAGATCTCAAAGAAGTCGTCTATGTCAGCCAACCTGAAGGATTTGTGAATCAAGAGCATCCTACTCACGTTTATCGTTTGAAGAAGGCTCTTTACGGTTTAAAGCAAGCTCCAAGGGCATGGTATGATACACTGTCAAAGTTTCTTCTATCAACCGGATTCAGCAAAGGAGCAGTTGATCCTACATTGTTCACCAGGAAGTCAGGCAAACATTTAACTCATGTTCAAATTTATGTTGATGATATTATTTTTGCCTCGACTGACCCAATGGAATGTGATCGCTTTTCTAATGAAATGAGTTCAAAGTTTCAAATGTCAATGATGGGACAAATGTCATTTTTCTTGGGATTACAAATTTCACAAAGTCCCGGAGGCATTTTCATAAATCAATCTAAATATGCAACAGAGATTTTAAAGAAATTTGGATTTGATTCAAGTGACCCTGTCGACACCCCCATGATTGATCGAACCAAACTAGATGTGGACCACTCAGGGATCATGATTGACCAAACGAAATATCGTAGTATGATTGGATCCCTGATGTACCTCACAGCAAGTAGACCAGACATCTTGTTCTCTGTGTGCATGTGTGCTAGATACCAGGCTAAGCCTACTAAAAAGCACCTTGAAGCAGTTAAACGGGTCTTTCGGTATCTCCAAGGAACCATCAATATGGGACTATGGTACCCGAAGGACACCGGTATGTCACTAACGGCCTATGCAGATGCTGATCATGCAGGTTGTCAAGATACACGTCGAAGTACGTCTGGAGGTGCTCAGTTTTTGGGTGATAAGCTTGTGAGCTGGTCTTCAAAGAAGAAAATGAGTACTTCTATTTCCTCTACAGAGGCTGAATACATAGCCATGTCATCTTGTTGTGCTCAAATCTTATGGATGAGATCTCAATTATCTGACTATGGCTTTGAATTCAACAAAATCCCTCTGTACTGTGATAATAAAAGTGCTATTGCTCTCTCATGCAACAACGTTCAACACTCAAGAGCAAAGCATATCGACATTCGACATCATTTCATCAGAGAACAAGTGGAAAAAGGTGTGGTGGAACTATATTTTGTGAGGTCTGAATATCAGTTAGCGGACATCTTCACCAAAGCTCTTCCTAGAGAACGTTTTGAGTTTATTCTTCCACGTCTTGGTTTGAAAAGCCTTCAACCAGAAACTCTCAAACGTCTTCAGGAAGAAGACGAGGAGTAAAGGTCTTTCTTCATCTATCTCTTGTAAATATTTATTCGAAAAACAAAATACAAAAATATAAAACCAACAAAAAGAAATAGAAAAATATAAAACCTTCAAAATCCATAAAAATTTGAAAAATTCGAAAATTCTTCAAAAAAATATTGTCATTTTTGTCATGTTTTTTCTCAGGTTCGATAATATCTACGGTCTTTGTGCTGTCATTCAAAGAATGACACGGGTCTTTAGATGTTGTTCGAATTCTTTAAAAAAAAAAAAAAAAAAAAAAAAAAAAAAAAAAAAAAAAAAAAAAAAAAATATCAAAAAATATTTTTGGGAGAAAGAGAAATGGTTTGTTGTCATTTCAGGCAATAACCCGGTTTTAAAGAAAGAACAGAGCCATGTTTTATCATGTTTTCAAAATTCCATGCTCTGATTCTATAAACTTTTATCTGCTGAAAACTAAATGCTTTGAAAAATAACTCAATCTCTATTTTTGATAATCATCAGGACTTATTTGTCAAAATCTCTATCTCTCAATCAACAACCTACGTCATTGATTGAGGGGGAGAATGATTTCAATTAAATTAAAAAGTTATTTGGCATTAAATTGTTTTCAAATGATATACATGCATGTTTTAATAAATGGAGTTTAAAGTCTTAAAATCTGATACATATCAGTTAAAACACTTTCACAATCAAGTCACAATTCTCCTTAAAAGCTTTCAAAATCAATTTAAATCTATACGAGATCACAAATCTCAAATGATTTGATAATTGTGATCGGGGGAGAATGTGTGATTTAAATTGGACTTAAACTGATAATCAGGTAAATGGTTATAAAAGAATGTACATGCTGTCCTTCTCACATGTGACAAACGATTTCAATTTTTCAATGCACATGTTGAGGGGGAGCATCTATCTTAAACCTTTGATTTGAAACGTGATCATTCATCCTAATGTGCAGGTTCCCTCTAGTATGTGCAAAACTCTTTTCAAACCTCGAGGCACATATTGAGGGGGAGCAAATTTATGGAAACCTCATCCTTCCCGGAAATGTTATACCCACTTGATCTGTTGAGGGAAGTGATGTTGATATCCTTTAGATAATGGTAATCAAAAGAAGTTAATTCTTTCTCTTGCCTCCGTGTGCAAAACATTTTCAAATACTTGATGCACATGTTGAGGGGGAGTTCTCGTTCTAAAAATATCAAAAACAATTCAGGTACAAAATGCTTTGATAATACATCACAAGTATCTGAATTGATTTTCAAATGGTTTTCAATTGGATCCAATGGCAGATGAACAATACCAAATTGACCTACCAACTTTACTTTTTGTACGGTGATATAAGGATGATAAGGTTAGGTATTGGTTCCCATGATCCGCCAGAACCGGAGGGATCTACCCAGGGACAATCCACTAGTTAGTATAGAAGTCCTTAGGTATGATGATAAAAGGAGAAAAATGAGATATGGGAAGAGTGCGGACTAAGACTGAGCTAGTACTGGAATAAACCCAACAAGGTTCTAGCTATGAAGTCTCGGTAAGCACTGAAGGGGTTGAAGAATTAAAAAGAATTGAATGAAAATAGGGTGAAAACAAATAGCCCTCCATTAATTCAACCTTAGGGCAGAAACCGGGTTCACTTCATATGCTACTGATGGTAACATCGGTATTGAAGACAAGACGTCATGGACCCAGTGACGCACTGCACTTCACCTTTCAAACCACTCAAGTTCCTCTTAAAAGGGCTTGTTTCATTCTCACGGGGAACCGACATAATCTATCGACTGTCTCTTAGAGATGGTTGATATTGAATTAGGAGACCCTCTCCCTAGTCTCCAGCACAGGATCCAAATATGCACAAATTGAGTCTAGAGCCACGAGATCATCAATAAATCTCATTAGGACACCTTCAATGAAGACTCTCTGTTTCACACAATGTGGAAAGAGAGATTATATCTTGAGTCCTACGCATTATCCTTGTGGTATTGCCAGAACATCTGAGTGATGTGTTTACACATTCACAATGAAGATGGAAAGCCTTCTGGAGCCAACATCAAACAAGCTCCTGGTAGGTGGCATGTGAGATCTATCATATAGATCAACCATGTGACAACTGAACAGAAACAATGGGGCGATTCAATTTTTTGAATCAATCCTGGTTCAGGTTAGGGATTGACGGATACCTTTGAAAAACCGGTCTTTGTGCTTAAAAAAAAAAAAAAAAAAAAAAAACTCTTTTCTTTAGCACATCGACTGTGTACTCATTTTTCAAACCAGAAGGTATTTTTATGATTGATAATTGATTTTCAATAAAACCTTCGTTGTATTGCAAAAACAATTTCTATTGAGCAATACACGATTGTTTTTCAAATCTCTTTTCATCAATCAGTGGACTTAAAATTCGCTGGTTCACTCACTCCGTGTTGTCTTCTTTGAGACGTTCCGGTTTGAGAACAGTTAGAACAGCTGCGAAACCCTGTCAAGGAGATTCTTAGGAATCCTACCTGATCACAGGCAGTACTTGTACTGATCAACGGGGAACCGTGGGCCGTGTACCTCAATTCATCGAAAGTGATCAAAGACACTTTCGTGCGATTTGTTGCTAACTGTTGTATGCAGGTACGCCCGACGTTTGCAGATGATCAGAATGAAGCGGTCAATCCATAGCCGCATGCTCACTTAACGCATTCATCTCAAAAAGAAATCATGATTAGTGCATCAATGACTCTGATATTTTCACTCCATGCTTCTGCTACGCTGCTGCCAATATCATAATTCAACAAATGCTTCCGCTACTCTGATGAGAAGATATCATGATCCAGAATGTGAGCATGTCGGTCCCAAAGTCACATCACCACAATGGATGTCTCAGAGATTTTTGATAGCTGATGATCTCCAAAGATGGCTCAAACTCATCATCACGTGGATCAGTAAAAGACCTCCACTTGGAATAACCATACATGCATTGTGAAGAATCAATGACTACGAGCTTAGGAGCAAAGGACTACATCAAGAATGCAAGATCAACTGTTAAATGTCATATCTATTTGTATTCAATGTAATTTTGGTACATTATTGAGGTGACCTCCCTTAGGGGGAGATTGTTAGGAATTAGAAATTCCCGGTATTAAAGAGTCGGTCACCTCAAGTATATGTAATCGTTAGAAAGCTCGTAGTCATAGTTCTTTTAAGTTAAGTAGTTATTTAGTTAAGTAACACCGTGGAGGACGGACGGGTCTTTACCCACTGTATGCCTGATCCACAGCCCAAAGTGTGGCGAGTTATGTAAGACTATAAATACTCTCTACCTTCCAAGGTAGAGAGTTGGAGCTCATAATAATATCTTTCACTTTCTCTCACTAAGTTCCCTAAACCTCTAACTTTCTCTCTCTAGAATTCCATCTTATATGCCACCTTGTGTTATGGTTTGATGTGTATGTGAAAAGTTATATCTTACAAGCATGGAATCAAAGGATTAACTCTCTCACCTAATGACTTTGGGCATATTGTGATCAAGCATTCTAAGATTTCTTGAGATCGTTTGGCATATAAGCATGCATGTCTAATTGCATTATCATGAGGTTTCTCTAACTTATCCTCTTCAACAATCTCACGCAGACATTCTAGGCAATCCTTAAGGGATGAGAAGTATGTTTGAACAACAAGTTTGTTGTTCCTGAGATGAGGAGGGACATATTTCACAGACAAAGCATATTTATTACAAGAGTGAACCTTTGATACACCATTCTCCCCATGGGTCATAGGCATTTTCCCTTTTACCTGACTCTTCAGATTCTCAATTTCCTTTTGCAATGAAGCTATTTGTTCGTTATTTTTGTTACGAGTGACCTTTATTGATTCAAATTACTAATTGAAATGACGTTTAACTTTTTCATTTTCTTCTAGAAAACTTTCATTTTCTTTTTGTAATGCATTTACTAGGTTTTGAAGATAAAACGTTTGAGAATTCTGAGAGTCTAAAGGAGGAGGCATTTGGGAGCCTGTCATATTGTTCGTTTGACCCTTTAATTGAGAGATTTGGGCTTTCAACTTTCTGATCGTGTTGCAATGAGCTTGAATCTGTTCATCACGTTTGTTAATTTGAAAAACTGCATCAAACTCTGGAGCATCTGAGGATGTCTTGATATTTGAAGTTTTGACATTTTCTTTAAGATGTTGATATTTTAGTTGTAAATTGAAATGCTCAACTTCTAGTTTAGAAAAATGTTTAACCAAATTGTCGTGATCATCCAGTTCAATTTTCTCGTTTAGTTTAGAATTAGTTTTTTCAAGCTCAATGACACGATCATGGGAGACTTTCAGGGCAACAGATAGTTCATGAAATTGGGAAGCATTAATAGAGCAATTTGAAGCAGTGAAAAACACATCTTGAGCAACACATTCAGTAATAAGAGTCTCATTTAATGTATGCAAGTTCTTCCTCTCAATCTCATTATATTTTAGTGCACGCTCATAGTCACTAACTTCAACAATCATTGCATCAAATTCCTTTTCCTTTCCCTTAATATCAGTTTCTATCCCCTTTTTAAGACTCTCAAAGTGATCTTTTAGAAGTTTAAAGAAAGGCATGACCTCAGTTAAATAACATTCTTTCATTTGTTCAAAACCCCTTTCTCCTTCAGTTATACCAGTGGGTGTGATCCTTTTCTTGCAAGTTTTCTCAAAATCAACAAATAGTTGAAATATAACGTATTGGCTAATTAGGGTCTTGCTTTTAGTGGCAATTGTTCTAGGAACAAGATGCATTGGTGTATTAGGAGGATACACAGTCGCTCTAGGCATTTTCCAAAGGGGAGGGTTTGTTTCAACAATATTTTCAGCTTTCTGCTTATCTAAATCCATTTTCCAGAAGACTTGTTCGGGAGTCAACAATGTCTGAGGCTTAAACTTGTTCAAGGAAATCCAGTTTTCCTTCTTGTAGTCATGAGGAGTGATAATTATTTTTTTCTCTTTGCATTTAGGATCATTTAGTTTCTTATTCATCTTTTACCTAGTGATTTCATCTAGTTTCTTATCATCCTCTGTGCACTCAACGCAACTAGGTTTTCGTCTAGGTTTAAGAATCTCATTGCCATCATAGATCACACTTTGAGCTGCTTTTTCTATATTTCCGTACTCAGGGTTGGGTTTATCTATAATGGGAACACTATGCTTATCGCTTAGAACTCTATGCTTAGTGATCATGTGAGCAGTCTGAATGGTGTTTCCTTGTATGTACAACTTGTTTTCAAGTTTGTTTTTCAAAGTTTTCAGATTAGAAAAGTCTGTCAAGAGTTTTGATTCCTTTGCATTAAATTCTTGCTTAAGCATTTTCACATTTTCTTGAAGTTCTTGTTTTTGCTTAGCTGTTTTAGAAAGCTTTTCTTGCAAGGAATTTAATTCTTGTTTCAATACTTCTTCTCTAAAATTACTTTTTCTAATGACTGTATGCACTTGGTCATCCATTTCCTGCTCACGAGTGGTCAACTCAAATTTTGCACGTTGTTCATAAATAGCAACACGTTCTTTATAGGCATTTAGTTCAGAAATTACAGAATCATCAGGGGCACAGGCAGTGTATTCATCAAAAATATAGTCATTGTTGACTGCAGGAGATGCATCACTTGGTACAACTTCACTTTCACTTTGTTTCACATATTGATCATGTGGGACAACATTGATATTACCCATATTTTCAATATTTGATTCAATAGTTTCAGTTGATAGTACTTTGTCATGCATCTTTTGCACATCAGCATCATCGTATAGTTTTAGTACCTCTGAGATAAGTTTGTCTTTGGAAGGGCCAGCTTGTGGTGAAGAGGAGACCTTAGGAGAAACCATTGGAGAAATGCTAGCCATAAAGATTGTGTGTGCAGTAGGTCCATCATCCACATCAGAGTCGTATGCATCACAATCAGCGACTTGAAAGGCATTCTGATGATTGTGACCTATCTCCTGAATAGGCTGCTCATCCACATCTGCATCATAGGTCTTGGCATTGCCCTCAGCTAGAAACAACAATTCCTCTTCATCCAAAGCAGCACCACTATCTTGAGCTTATACAAGCAGCATCTTATCTCTGAAGTAATCAGCATTCTGTGGACGCTTTGGAGATGTGCAGTTCCTTGCTATGTGTCCCTCACCACCACAGTTATAACATTTGATCGGCTTAGCTTGACCTTGATTACCATTCCTTCCTCGATTCTGATTACTAACATAACCTCTACCAGCTCCACCTCTTCCTTGATCAAACTGCCTTTCTTGAACTGACTGCCCCATAATTTTCCCATCTCTGATCAAAGCATGGTTGTGAAGATTGGAGGCGGTTCGGATCTCATTGTAGGTGTGAAGTTTGTTGGTGTGAGGTGAAAGTGTCCTGTTCTCTTTAACCATGAGTGTCAGTTGAGTGATGAAATGTTCCATGACAGCATTTGCATCAGGTTGCTTGAACCTTGGATCAGAAATGGGTTTGTGATTATCATCATTTGTGGGTACAACTTGAGAAGCATTGGTGGTAATTCCATCATTTGTGAAAAAGGCAGTTGAATCATTTGTAGATCTTGTTTCTCCCTGACCTTTGAACTGATCAAGAATCCTCTTTTCAAACATAGCATGTCTCTCATTCTGAAGGAGGAAGGCATAAAGTTGCTCATAGTTTGTATTCTTCAATCCTTTAGTGAGCTTCACAGAGGTGACAAACTTGTGCCATTCGGGATTCATGTTGTTCACAAATTTAGAGTTCAGCTGAATGTTAGGCATAGTCATTCTGATGTTCCTCATATCATTCACCAACTTATGAAATCTCACATAGTACTCATAGACACTCTCATCTGGTTTCATCTTGAAGTGTTCAAATTCGTCATAGAGTTGTGATTCTTTGTCTTCCATAGTTAATTCAGAACCTGAGAGAAGCATCTTGACATTATCCCATACTGCCTTTGCTTCGGTGTTATGATTGATCAGCTTGTAGATGTCTTTAGGAAGACTTGAAGAACAATGTTAGAAGCCCTGATATCTGCATCAAATCTCTTTTTCTCCTTATCATCAAGCTCATCATACATTTTAGGTCTGTCCATTCCGTAAATAGGAGTTCCATCTTCATTAGTATCAAGTATATCTCTAGTCGCTAGCAAGAAAAACCACATAAACATCACTTTTCAATCCAAAAACAACCCAACCAAGATGATTCAAGCTTACCAAATGAAAACCTAAACACTTGTGATGATTCTAAACATAAAAGTACTAACAAAATCCAAGCTTTAACACAAGAAATCAACCAAATGATGCACAAACCACTAAACTTCTTCAAACTCAAAAAAAACCACCTAAAAACCACTAAAAATCCAAAGATGTGCAAGATATGATCTAACCATGGCTCTTGATACCAATTTTAAGATATTAGTTTTCACATACACATCAAACCCTAACACAAACTGGCGTATAAATGGAATTCTAGAGAGAGAAAGTTAGAGGTTTAGGGAACTTAGTGAGAGAAAGTGAAAGATATTATTATAAGCTCCAACTCTCTACCTTGGGAGGTAGAGAGTATTTATAGTCTTACATAAAACGCCACACATCGGGCTGTGGATCAGGCATACAGTGGGTAAAGACCCGTCCGTCCTCCACGGTGTTACTTAACTAAATACTACTTAACTTAAAAGAACTACGACTACGAGCTTTCTAACGACTACATATACTTGAGGTGACCGACTCTTTAATACCTGGAATTTCTAATTCCTAACAGTTGAAAATATTTTATTTTAAATCACTCTCCCCCTCAATCGATGATCGTAGTCGATGATTGAGTGACTTAAGTTTTGATAACATGAAGTCCGGTGATTTCCAAAATTAAGTCCAATTTATTTTCAAAACCAATATTTTTCCATTTTCAAAATAGTATTTTCAGAATTGTTTAAAAATGTTATCATCCACTACTTGTCCGGCACAAAGATACGTTAGGTGGTTGAGCTGCTTTTGTTGTTGTTACTGGAGGTTTGGAAGAAAACCATCTGCTGAAGCAGTGAGACCTCTGAAGTTGCATCGTGCCAACTATCCATGGAGAGATCCAATTAAGCTCTGTTTCTTCTTTTGTTGACCCAAGAAATAGTTACCCTTTCCATTCGGCATCCAATCATCTTCTTTTGTGGGATCCAGATTAGGAACATTCTTTTAAACCATGTTATCTGCATACGTTAAGCACATATAGATATATATGGTGGTCGACAACACCCAAACAGTAATCGACTAATAAAAGTCAATCCAACATGTCAATTAGATCATATAAAGCATGGAAATAATGTGTTTATCAAACTCTAATCATCTAATCCTAAAAATCATATCCTAGGCACCTAGTCCTTCAACGTAGGTTAACATGTTTTACATTTAAGTATATAGCATAATTGGATAAGGCCGTTAGATGATATAAATTTAAAAACATTCTCCCCCTCAATCAATGACTCATTCTCTGAAAATTTTTAAAAGCGCTGAAGTCATTGATTGAATTTTGAACACTGATTCTGATTGATTTTTAAGCAACTCATTTTCCACCACTTTGTTAAAACAAATATTTTTCTGTAGAATTTTAGAAGGAAAAATATATGAGTAGGAACAACAGTCCTTTGACATACTTTCCTCATATTGTTTTAGGATAAGTGCACGAAATATTTGAAAATTGGTTTAGCGTAGCACTTTCATTTCTTGAAGAACGGGTTGCTATCTGAAATAATAGCAAACCATGGTTTAAGCACGGGTTACAGTCTGAAGTAACTGCAAGCCATTATTTGACGCCCGGGTTACAGTCTGAAATAACTGTAAGCCATAGTATGTGACATGTTTTGGAAAAGAATATTTACACCTCCTGCTCGAACTTCATCTATTGTCCCGTGCCATTGTTGGATGACATTTCTAAGACCGTAGATATTATCGATACTAGAAGACATGTCTTTAGAAAAACAATATTTTTGGTATTTTTAAATTTTCTGATTTTTATGGGTTTTTGTTGGTTTTATATTTTTCTATTTTGATTTTGTTGGTTTTATATTTTTGTATTTTGCTTTTTGATAAATATATACACATATATAGTAGATGATATAGTGTAAGAAAGATGATGATACGATTACCTAGATAAGGATATCGTTCAGCATCGTTGTAGAAGATAGAGACCATCATTTCTTAAACTGTCACCACCAAAGCTTCCGAGGCTCCAGAATAGTCAGAACATGAGCCTTTAAGAAAGAGAATCTTTGATAGCTTCCCCCAAAATCGAAACTCCATTAAATGAGCAGATTCGAAGCTCTATTTCAAGCTTGCCTTAGCCAGGTGCACAGAGGAGCACGCCATTATCATAAATTCCGCTGCTCCTTTTAAGAACGATAATCGAGATTCTCCGTTCGAGGATATATCATCAAATAGAACAGCAAAGAATCATCCCACACATAAATAACTCTTCTCGAATTTCATTCCACTGAAGTCTGAAGCAATTCATTCCAAAAGGTGTCAAGAGACCACTTCCCCCGAGTAGTTGAATTGATGCAGCCCGTCTCTTAGAATAGAGCTCAAGAGCCTGAATACACAAATAGAGTTCCAAAGAATAAATGATAGCACCACACCGAATGCACATTTATCTTTCCTGATGATTGTGTATGAAGCTCAAGAACCTGAAGTACCCAAATTCCCCCACACTTGTGAGCCTCTTTTTTCTTCAGAAACTGTCTCTTACATCTCTTCGCCCACTTAGTTAGAATAAGATCACTAAACGCCATGAGTCAAACCTTGAGTTTCTCTGCGGTAATGACATTTGTCTTCCCGGGATATCTTCAATCACTTAGAAGTATTAAGTTCATCAAGATTACTTGCGTTTAGATGCGTGTCTCCTTCCCCCCTGCTGGTTTTGATACCTCAGAATCAACAACTCATTATACGCCCATAGACTTGAAATCTATTGAGAAGAACACTTGAAGACTTATGAGAATCAACTTGCTGAAGTAGAATGTGAGCAAGTCTAATTAGGGATTAAATATGACTTTTCACTCTCCCCCAATTAGTGCTCTCCCCTAAACTGACAATCTTTATGATGAGTGCCCGGAATAAGAAGACGTCTTTAGATCGTTAAATGCAACTCGTCTTTAGTCTTCTAACATGTAGCAGAAAATATAGAACAGACTGTAGACTCGACCTTCTTCAAGATTGTCCGTTTGGGGATCAGAATGTCAACATCTTCATCTCACCAAATGCATTCCCGTTAACTTATATATAGCAAATTCCCTTAACTAAAATCCCTCCCAATCAAACAAGAACAGAAAGATTTTCATCAAAGAAATCAGCCCCGCAACTGGAAGCATTTTGTCATTTAATCATATCCGCCCATGTGAAGATGTCAACCAACGGCTCTTAGAAGAACACGCTTGCTTCGTTAATATGTTAGTCATAATCTGTTCTCTGTCGGTCAATTCAGTGATTCTGATTCTGAAGTGGCCTTCAGAAAACACTCTTGCTTTGATAGAGAGCTTGATGGTGTGGAACATTTAAGAGGAACACGTGGTACAAACTTATACACCATCTCTATCGAAGACATGATGAAGATGACCCAATAAGAAGAAGCTCGGTTCTTACATTAGTTTGGAGCCGTATGACCATTTATTCTCATATAACAATCAACCATGCAGTATTATCACACTTCTTCTCTCCCTTAATAATTGCATACGGAGATGCCATTCTTGATTAAGTAAGTGAAGTCATCCAAATGTAGTATATTCACACTTCTTCCCCTCAAAGGTAGCATATGATGTCGCCATCATCATTATAATCTAGCAAGTGGAATAAGAGAACAATCATCGGTAGTCCGGTTCACTTGATAACTGAAAGCGCCTGGAAAAAGTATGAAGCGTGTTGTTGAGAATGGTCATTGATAAGAAGATTTCTCTTCTTCAGAAGATAAAGCGCACTGAAGCATACACTTTTCTTTTCTTTGAGGTACGAGGCTTGAACTGTTGTGTTCAAACGTCATAATCTCTCTCTTTTTATCATCTCTTGGCAAAACTTGTAATCACCCCATTATCATTGATCTGTGCTAAACCGTCAAGCTACCTCACACAAGCTAGCCACTTGTGAATGGCTAACCGTAAGAAGCTTAAAACTGCTTAAAACACAAATACAATGAAGTCCTGGAGAATACAATGAATTCTCGGGTCGTTAAGTCCCACGGAGACTCAATGGTGTGTAAACACTTGATCAGACGATAGAATGATCACTAAGGATAGTGATCAGTAAAGATAGATTGATTGAACAATTATAACTAAGGAAAAAGGAAATAAATTACAGAGGCTTAAATGCAAATTAAGAAAATTAAAAAGATAAAATATATTAAATAAACGCTATCACTATATTTACAGTGATGAACGTTTAAAACCTAAAACGTACGTTTAAATAAAATTACGTAAACGTACAAAATAAAACGTGAGAATAAAGAAAGAAAATACCTACGGATATGAAAAATACATTTTTACAATCCTAATTATACTAGAAAATTATTGGAAAAATAAAATTATTTTTAAAACTATTTATCTAATTATTATTAAATAAAAACTATTTTTACTTATTTAATAATAGACTAAAATACAAGAAAATATGAAATAAAGCTAGAAAAATGAAATTATGACTTGGAAAAATCTAAAATATTATAAAACTAATTTTAAAACTGAAAATATATTTTTTAGACTTTTTATATATTTATTACTAATTTAAAACTATTTAAAACTAATTAAAATGATAGAAAATACTATTTAAACTAAGAAAATTATGAAAAAATATTTTTTTGGCTTTTTATATTTATCTTAACTTAAGAAAAATGAAAAATTATTTTTTTGAGACTTTTCTTAATTAATTGTATTTAAAGCTAATTAAAAAGGCCTAAAAATTAATTTAAATGCAGAAAAATAGCAAACCAGCTTGGAAAAATCTGAAAAATTCAAGATAAGCTTAAAATAATATTAGGATTCTAGGAAAAATGGAAAAACAGGAGCTTGTGTAGAGGAACATGAAACTGATGTGGAATGTGCTCAAAAATAAGCACTTCAAATAAGCCAAGTACCACAACAAGCCACCAACTTTTCACAGAAGCTCTAATATGCTATATGTACCCAAATGCAACCAAAAACAACAAGTCTTAACCTCTGGATTGCAAGCTACTAAGATTTGATGTTTTGAGATTTATAGCTAAAAACAGTTGTGATAGGTCTACTTGCAGCCTATCAATAAGCACTTAAATAAGCTGGAAACTAGAAAGCAATTATTGGAACTTAAATAAGACCTGGCTAGGAACTTGTAACCCAAAATACAGACCTAGACAATCTTCTAAGAGCTCTGTGCAAGCCTGCACAAAACCTGTGCAAGCTCAGTTAAAACTGAGCTTGTGCACAGGGGAAGTAAGACCACATTCACAAGCTTATTTGGAACTTATAAAAAATGTGTAAAATTCCATAAAAATGGTAATAAGAAAGGAGACCAGCTGAAGTTTATGATCCCATAATTTCACTTGATAAGACCCAAAAATGAGCTCATGAAAATTTTTCTCAGTTGGGCTCAAAACAGATTTTTCACTTTTAACTTTTTAGAACAGTTATGAAGATTTGACTTTTATGAGTTTTGAGCTCAATTTAAAGACTGATTTTGGTTTATTATGATGAAATGAAGTTAACACAAGCTTTATCTAAGAGCTTTGAACACAAAATAAGACTTTGCTTTGCAAAAATCTGAACAGTTAAACTGTTGAGACATTTTAAGCGGAGTTTTGACTTTGACAGGTTACAAGCACAAAAGTAAGACAGATATGAACTAAGATATGCTAAACAAACTTAAACCAACAAGTTCTATCTACTGAGTAAGCCTCTAAGACAGATATATCAGCAATTCCAAAAACACCTGTTAAGACTGTTTTGAACTATAAATTGAACAAACTGCTGAACCAACATGTGATATTGATCAAACTAAGTTATTACATCCTAAATACAACTAAATAAACACCTAAAAATAGTGGTGACCACAGATACACAAACAAGCAAAATATGCAAATTAGACTTGAAAATTGAAACTGAGAAACTCACTCACATGTGTCCAGCTAGTTCTCAGGCTAAACCAAACCCAATCTTATTCTAACCTAATCCATTTTAACCCATCCAACTGCTCTGCATCACCCAAATATCATCACCATTTCCATTCTTGGCCCAGTTTGACTTTTGTTGACCATGGATGAAAATTATTTGAAACTGTTTCCCAAGCTAATCCAAAGCTATAATAAGCTTAAATTAACTTGTTTCAATTAGAAAAGAAGATATTGAAAGCTTTAATATGTGAACATGAGATTGAAATTTCCAACAGTAATCACAAGAACAAGAAATTTAACCAACCTTTGAAATTGATTCTTAAAACATATTACAATGATAACATAACTTAAGTTTTGATCATAGAAACAAAAGATTACAGAATTTAGGCTACACTAAGACATTTGTAAAAAAAAACGACATAAAGAAAAACTTAAAAACTAACTACTCTCTCTATCTTCCTTCTCATGCTTCCTTTTATAATCCAGACACCTTTTCCACTTGTTCTGATCAATTCCCACTTCTATTTTTGACCTTTGGATGAGTTGAAGCACTCTTGGCCGTTTGATTAACTTTTGGCGGGAAATGGTTTTAGCCAGGTGGAAGGATTGAGTGTTAAGGGGGAGGGATCATTTAATGATTCTTGTTTTGTGGTGGAGGTGGAGGGGACAAGGGGAGTAATATGTTGAGCTGGGGGATGGTTGTGTGGAGTGTATGCAGAGAGCAGTTGAGGAAGAAAGACTTTGGCGCCAAGGTTATTTGACCAGAGATTGACCGGGTGTTAAATATAAAGGGGGGTCAAAATGCATATTGACAGGGGGGTCACAAGGGGTTTTGACCAGGCCAAAAGGCATAAAGGGTTTAATATTCAAGGGCTTGTTTTGTCATTTCTGAAAATTGAAGGACCTAGGCTGCCATTTCATCAAAGTTGCTCCAAGGGCTAAAAGTGACAAGTTCTAAAAGTACAAGGACCAAACTTGACATTTTCCAATTTTCCAAGGACCATTTATGATATTTTTCAAACTTGAGGGACCAAAGTTGTAGTTTTGCAAATTTTAAACTTTGAAGGGTTTGTTTTAACAACTTTTTGAATCTCATGGACCTTAAATGACATTTTTCTTTTATTTTGATATACCAGGGACTGTTTTTGACAACTTTTGAAACTTGGGGGACTAAAACTGCCAATTTTGCAAACTTGATATGTTTTTCATCTGATTTTAAACATTTTTGCATTTGAAACACATAAAACACTGATTTGTGATATTTTTATCATTTTGATGTGTTTCTAAGTGTTTTCAGATGATTTTGCAGTTTAGATTGTACAAAAATGATGAGTATTTAGACACTCATCAATCCCCCACACTAAGATATTGCTAGTCCCTAGCAATAATTTGAAGCTTTAATGGATTTTAAAAACTCTTTACCAAAAGCCATCACTTCTGGAGTAGCCAAATGTTTCAGTTCAAGTAAGAACCTTGGTACACTGATAACCAAATGATTTTGAGCAAATCATAAGCTTTAAACGGATTTGATTTGTCTTTACCAGAAGCCGTTTGCTCTGGACTAGCCAACTCTTAGATAAATTATCAATATTATCTTTGGTGAGCTGATTACCAATTATGGATTTTCCACTGCCTTTACCACAAGCCATAAACTTGCGGGCTAGCCAACTCTTCACTTTTTAGGATATGGTGAGCTGAATACCATACAATTTTGGGCAAATTGCAAGCCGTAAACGGATTTGATATATCTTTACCAAGAGCCGTTTGCTCCTGGATTAGCCAATCCTTTTGTCTATTAGACAAGGCGGACTGATAACCAAGCTGAGTGAGTGTAGAACACTTACTCCAAAAAAAATTTGGCCAAAAACAGGGGAATTGGGTGGATAAATATGATAAAATTCGTGAGAATTCCCCCCCACACTTAGAAATGAATATTGCCCTCAATATTCAAAGTACTGGCGGTTATGCCGAAACAAAGAACGTAAAAGGGAAATACTACGGCCATTATTTGAAAAGATTTTTTTTCTTTTTTTTTTTTTTTTTTTTTTTTTAGAGATATATATATATATATATATATATATATATATATATATATATATATATATATATATATATATATATATATATATATATATATATATAACATGTGGGGCATCACCCCCACACTTAGGTGGTAGAAAGGGGTAAGAAGTCAGAAATATGGGTGAAAACCCATATGGTGTGTGCTACTGTTTTTGATTTCCGAGTCGCTAGCTTGACTCGACCCCGCATTAATTTGTTCATGGGGAAGCAAAGTGGAAGAAACAATCTCCATCGGACTTTCATTCAAGATGTTTGGATAAACATTGAAGCACGCGAAAGTTCCACACCGACGAGATATACAGAGAAAGACCCGGCTCACAGATGATAAATGAAAATGTCGGGGTCAAAGATAGTGTCCTCATTCCCGAAGGAGAAAAGGGAAAGAGCAACCACACCATTAGTGAAGAATGGAATAAATATGTGCATCACAATGCATGTCCATTCCTCATCAGAAAGAAGCAAATCACCATTTTTGACATTTTTAAGCTTAAATTTGAAGCTTTTATGGTGATTGGTAACAAAATTTCCGGGAGGGAGAGCTGGAAACGGTTCTTCAATCAACAGATTTTCAAGAAAAAGGATGTCTCCCTCCGAATCAAAGTAAGTATTGTCAATTCCTGTTGGAATCGACTCATCACTAAGAAAATCATCGACCTCCTTCCAAAAGTTGTCATCTTCCTCATCTGGAGTGAGAGAAGGAATGGAAGAGTCAGAAATGGGATAAGAAATGAGTGGATGATCATTATATAGGAGATTTCTAGTTTCTCCAAGATCGGCTTCGAAATCAAAGAGATCATCGTCACTTTCTGATGAAAGTGGACTGATGTGAGTGAGTTCATCGGTGAACTCCTCAAGAAGAGGATCAGACTGTGGGATTGATGCCTCAACATACTCGATGTCTCCATAAGATTTACAATCATCGCTAAAATCGGAGAAAGTCTCAAAATGATCATTTGAACACTCAAGAGGGGAAGAAGAATCACACATATGATCAGAAATTCCCTGTGACTCTCTCGGGATTGGGACAAGGTCCTCAACACTAGACTTTATAAATTCGTCCGATTCCTTTTCAGGAACAGTGTCAAGATGCTCATCCCCCATGTTCAGAGAGTTAGTGGGAGCTTCGGGTGTGATAACAATAGACTGAGGGAGTTTAGAAGGACTAGCATACATATGTTTAATACTTTCCATTTGTTCTTCTGCTAGTAATTCCATCATAGTCTTTTCTCCCTGATTGTTCATGGAAGGAATCTCAACTGATGAACTTGATGAACCGTTATAAAATTGTAGGATATCAAGGATATCTTCATCATCATCGTCATAAGGAATGAAACGGAATCGAGAGCTAGATTTGGCCGCTTTTTCTTTTGCAATTGATTCCCTAATAGATTGTTCAAAGGCAATTTGGGAATCTAATTTAGCAGCCCGCTCTTCGGCTAACAAAACTTCCATGGATTTCTCATTTGGATTATCTTGGGAGTGTTTACATTCCTTCAAATCTTTCACTAAATCCAAAAGATCAAGGAGAAGTTTTTGAGGAAGTGGCTCAGGCTGGTACTGTAGAGGTTGGTCATGATACGAAGAGTCGTAATTGTTACAAGGAAATGGATTCCTTGTTTGACAATCCGAGCTAGAGTGAGGACCTCCACAATACTCACAACAGTAAAACTGATGTGGCTGTGAGTGGTATGTGTTGTAGTCATAATTGTTATCAGGAACCTGCTCATAGACAAGCGTGTTTCCTGATTGACAATCAGAACTGGAATGTGAACCACCACAGTACTCACAACAGTAAAACTGCTGAGTCTCACAGTGTGGTAGCTGATGGAATAAATCAGTTGTGTTATGGTAAGAATAGGGATCTTGGTTATAGACAGACCCGTTTCCTGACTCCACCATGCCACAACTGGGGCAATTGCCACCATTATAAGGACCACCACACCATTGACAACCAAGAGGGTGAGGATCAGACATAGAAAGAATCAAAGGTTTTCAGAGGGGTAGGGATGAAGAATCAAAGATGTGAGAGGGTAAAGATGGATATTTTTGGATTTTTGGATAAACATATTGTAAAAATAAGAAAGAAAATCTTTTTGGATTTTTGATTTTTAAAAGAAAATATAAACACATACAGATGGTATAAACAAGGAGTGAATATTCAAATCACTAATCTGCTAGACGGAAGATAATCAGCATAGCTCCCCGGCAGCGGCGCCAAAATTTGATCTGTGCTAAACCGTCAAGCTACCTCACACAAGCTAGCCACTTGTGAATGGCTAACCGTAAGAAGCTTAAAACTGCTTAAAACACAAATACAATGAAGTCCTGGAGAATACAATGAATTCCCGGGTCGTTAAGTCCCACGGAGACTCAATGGTGTGTAAACACTTGATCAGACGATAGAATGATCACTAAGGATAGTGATCAGTAAAGATAGATTGATTGAACAATTATAACTAAGGAAAAAGGAAATAAATTACAGAGGCTTAAATGCAAATTAAGAAAATTAAAAAGATAAAATATATTAAATAAACGCTATCACTATATTTACAGTGATGAACGTTTAAAACCTAAAACGTACGTTTAAATAAAATTACGTAAACTTACAAAATAAAACGTGAGAATAAAGAAAGAAAATACCTACGGATATGAAAAATACATTTTTACAATCCTAATTATACTAGAAAATTATTGGAAAAATAAAATTATTTTTAAAACTATTTATCTAATTATTATTAAATAAAAACTATTTTTACTTATTTAATAATAGACTAAAATACAAGAAAATATGAAATAAAGCTAGAAAAATGAAATTATGACTTGGAAAAATCTAAAATATTATAAAACTAATTTTAAAACTGAAAATATATTTTTTAGACTTTTTATATATGTATTACTAATTTAAAACTATTTAAAACTAATTAAAATGCTAGAAAATACTATTTAAACTAAGAAAATTATGGAAAAATATTTTTTTGGCTTTTTATATTTGTCTTAACTTAAGAAAAATGAAAAATTATTTTTTTGAGACTTTTCTTAATTAATTGTATTTAAAGCTAATTAAAAAGGCCTAAAAATTAATTTAAATGCAGA
Organism: Chrysanthemum seticuspe; assembly: GCA_019973895.1. Taxonomy (NCBI): domain Eukaryota; kingdom Viridiplantae; phylum Streptophyta; class Magnoliopsida; order Asterales; family Asteraceae; genus Chrysanthemum; species Chrysanthemum seticuspe. The sequence continues at coordinate 208,757,891 of BPTQ01000004.1, forward strand.
AAAATAGCAAACCAGCTTGGAAAAATCTGAAAAATTCAAGATAAGATTAAAATAATATTAGGAATCTAGGAAAAATGGAAAAACAGGAGCTTGTGTGGAGGAATATGAAACTGATGTGGAATGTGCTAAAAAATAAGCACTTCAAATAAGCCAAGTACCACAACAAGCCACCAACTTTTCACAGAAGCTCTAATATGCTATATGTACCCAAATGCAACCAAAAACAACAAGTCTTAACCTCTGGATTCCAAGCTACCAAGATTTGATGTTTTGAGATTTATAGCTAAAAACAGTTGTGATAGGTCTACTTGCAGCCTATCAATAAGCACTTAAATAAGCTGGAAACTAGAAAGCAATTATTGGAACTTAAATAAGACCTGGCTAGGAACTTGTAACCCAAAATACAGACCTAGAAAACCTTCTAAGAGCTCTGTGCAAGCCTGCACAAAACCTGTGCAAGCTCAGTTAAAACTGAGCTTGTGCACAGGGGAAGTAAGACCACATTCACAAGCTTATTTGGAACTTATAAAAAATGTGTAAAATTCCATAAAAATGGTAATAAGAAAGGAGACCAGCTGAAGTTTATGATCCCATAATTCACTTGATAAGACCCAAAAATGAGCTCATGAAAATTTTTCTCAGTTGGGCTCAAAACAGATTTTTCACTTTTAACTTTTTAGAACAGTTATGAAGATTTGACTTTTATGAGTTTGGAGCTCAATTTAAAGACTGATCTTGGTTTATTATGATGAAATGAAGTTAACACAAGCTTTATCTAAGAGCTTTGAACACAAAATAAGACTTTGCTTTGCAAAAATCTGAACAGTTAAACTGTTGAGACATTTTAAGCGGAGTTTTGACTTTGACAGGTTACAAGCACAAAAGTAAGACAAATATGAACTAAGATATGCTAAACAAACTTAAACCAACAAGTTCTATCTACTGAGTAAGCCTCTAAGACAGATATATCAGCAATTCCAAAAACACCTGTTAAGACTGTTTTGAACTATAAATTGAACAAACTGCTGAACCAACATGTGATATTGATCAAACTAAGTTATTACATCCTAAATACAACTAAATAAACACCTAAAAACAGTGGTGACCACAGATACACAAACAAGCAAAATATGCAAATTAGACTTGAAAATTGAAACTGAGAAACTCACTCACATGTGTCCAGCTAGTTCTCAGGCTAAACCAAACCCAATCTTATTCTAACCTAATCCATTTTAACCCATCCAACTGCTCTGCATCACCCAAATATCATCACCATTTCCATTCTTGGCCCAGTTTGACTTTTGTTGACCATGGATGAAAATTATTTGAAACTGTTTCCCAAGCTAATCCAAAGCTATAATAAGCTTAAATTAACTTGTTTCAATTAGAAAAGAAGCTATTGAAAGCTTTCGTGCGATTTGTTGCTAACTGTTGTATGCAGGTACGCCCGACGTTTGCAGCTGATCAGAATGAAGCGGTCAATCCATAGCCGCATGCTCACTTAACGCATTCATCTCAAAAAGAAATCATGATTAGTGCATCAATGACTCTGATATTTTCACTCCATGCTTCTGCTACGCTGCTGCCAATATCATAATTCAACAAATGCTTCCGCTACTCTGATGAGAAGATATCATGATCCAGAATGTGAGCATGTCGGTCCCAAAGTCACATCACCACAATGGATGTCTCAGAGATTTTTGATAGCTGATGATCTCCAAAGATGGCTCAAACTCATCATCACGTGGATCAGTAAAAGACCTCCACTTGGAATAACCATACATGCATTGTGAAGAATCAATGACTACGAGCTTAGGAGCAAAGGACTACATCAAGAATGCAAGATCAACTGTTAAATGTCATATCTATTTGTATTCAATGTAATTTTGGTACATTATTGAGGTGACCTCCCTTAGGGGGAGATTGTTAGGAATTAGAAATTCCCGGTATTAAAGAGTCGGTCACCTCAAGTATATGTAATCGTTAGAAAGCTCGTAGTCATAGTTCTTTTAAGTTAAGTAGTTATTTAGTTAAGTAACACCGTGGAGGACGGACGGGTCTTTACCCACTGTATGCCTGATCCACAGCCCAAAGTGTGGCGAGTTATGTAAGACTATAAATACTCTCTACCTTCCAAGGTAGAGAGTTGGAGCTCATAATAATATCTTTCACTTTCTCTCACTAAGTTCCCTAAACCTCTAACTTTCTCTCTCTAGAATTCCATCTTATATGCCACCTTGTGTTATGGTTTGATGTGTATGTGAAAAGTTATATCTTACAAGCATGGAATCAAAGGATTAACTCTCTCACCTAATGACTTTGGGCATATTGTGATCAAGCATTCTAAGATTTCTTGAGATCGTTTGGCATATAAGCATGCATGTCTAATTGCATTATCATGAGGTTTCTCTAACTTATCCTCTTCAACAATCTCACGCAGACATTCTAGGCAATCCTTAAGGGATGAGAAGTATGTTTGAACAACAAGTTTGTTGTTCCTGAGATGAGGAGGGACATATTTCACAGACAAAGCATATTTATTACAAGAGTGAACCTTTGATACACCATTCTCCCCATGGGTCATAGGCATTTTCCCTTTTACCTGACTCTTCAGATTCTCAATTTCCTTTTGCAATGAAGCTATTTGTTCGTTATTTTTGTTACGAGTGACCTTTATTGATTCAAATTACTAATTGAAATGACGTTTAACTTTTTCATTTTCTTCTAGAAAACTTTCATTTTCTTTTTGTAATGCATTTACTAGGTTTTGAAGATAAAACGTTTGAGAATTCTGAGAGTCTAAAGGAGGAGGCATTTGGGAGCCTGTCATATTGTTCGTTTGACCCTTTAATTGAGAGATTTGGGCTTTCAACTTTCTGATCGTGTTGCAATGAGCTTGAATCTGTTCATCACGTTTGTTAATTTGAAAAACTGCATCAAACTCTGGAGCATCTGAGGATGTCTTGATATTTGAAGTTTTGACATTTTCTTTAAGATGTTGATATTTTAGTTGTAAATTGAAATGCTCAACTTCTAGTTTAGAAAAATGTTTAACCAAATTGTCGTGATCATCCAGTTCAATTTTCTCGTTTAGTTTAGAATTAGTTTTTTCAAGCTCAATGACACGATCATGGGAGACTTTCAGGGCAACAGATAGTTCATGAAATTGGGAAGCATTAATAGAGCAATTTGAAGCAGTGAAAAACACATCTTGAGCAACACATTCAGTAATAAGAGTCTCATTTAATGTATGCAAGTTCTTCCTCTCAATCTCATTATATTTTAGTGCACGCTCATAGTCACTAACTTCAACAATCATTGCATCAAATTCCTTTTCCTTTCCCTTAATATCAGTTTCTATCCCCTTTTTAAGACTCTCAAAGTGATCTTTTAGAAGTTTAAAGAAAGGCATGACCTCAGTTAAATAACATTCTTTCATTTGTTCAAAACCCCTTTCTCCTTCAGTTATACCAGTGGGTGTGATCCTTTTCTTGCAAGTTTTCTCAAAATCAACAAATAGTTGAAATATAACGTATTGGCTAATTAGGGTCTTGCTTTTAGTGGCAATTGTTCTAGGAACAAGATGCATTGGTGTATTAGGAGGATACACAGTCGCTCTAGGCATTTTCCAAAGGGGAGGGTTTGTTTCAACAATATTTTCAGCTTTCTGCTTATCTAAATCCATTTTCCAGAAGACTTGTTCGGGAGTCAACAATGTCTGAGGCTTAAACTTGTTCAAGGAAATCCAGTTTTCCTTCTTGTAGTGATGAGGAGTGATAATTATTTTTTTCACTTTGCATTTAGGATCATTTAGTTTCTTATTCATCTTTTACCTAGTGATTTCATCTAGTTTCTTATCATCCTCTGTGCACTCAACGCAACTAGGTTTTCGTCTAGGTTTAAGAATCTCATTGCCATCATAGATCACACTTTGAGCTGCTTTTTCTATATTTCCGTACTCAGGGTTGGGTTTATCTATAATGGGAACACTATGCTTATCGCTTAGAACTCTATGCTTAGTGATCATGTGAGCAGTCTGAATGGTGTTTCCTTGTATGTACAACTTGTTTTCAAGTTTGTTTTTCAAAGTTTTCAGATTAGAAAAGTCTGTCAAGAGTTTTGATTCCTTTGCATTAAATTCTTGCTTAAGCATTTTCACATTTTCTTGAAGTTCTTGTTTTTGCTTAGCTGTTTTAGAAAGCTTTTCTTGCAAGGAATTTAATTCTTGTTTCAATACTTCTTCTCTAAAATTACTTTTTCTAATGACTGTATGCACTTGGTCATCCATTTCCTGCTCACGAGTGGTCAACTCAAATTTTGCACGTTGTTCATAAATAGCAACACGTTCTTTATAGGCATTTAGTTCAGAAATTACAGAATCATCAGGGGCACAGGCAGTGTATTCATCAAAAATATAGTCATTGTTGACTGCAGGAGATGCATCACTTGGTACAACTTCACTTTCACTTTGTTTCACATATTGATCATGTGGGACAACATTGATATTACCCATATTTTCAATATTTGATTCAATAGTTTCAGTTGATAGTACTTTGTCATGCATCTTTTGCACATCAGCATCATCGTATAGTTTTAGTACCTCTGAGATAAGTTTGTCTTTGGAAGGGCCAGCTTGTGGTGAAGAGGAGACCTTAGGAGAAACCATTGGAGAAATGCTAGCCATAAAGATTGTGTGTGCAGTAGGTCCATCATCCACATCAGAGTCGTATGCATCACAATCAGCGACTTGAAAGGCATTCTGATGATTGTGACCTATCTCCTGAATAGGCTGCTCATCCACATCTGCATCATAGGTCTTGGCATTGCCCTCAGCTAGAAACAACAATTCCTCTTCATCCAAAGCAGCACCACTATCTTGAGCTTATACAAGCAGCATCTTATCTCTGAAGTAATCAGCATTCTGTGGACGCTTTGGAGATGTGCAGTTCCTTGCTATGTGTCCCTCACCACCACAGTTATAACATTTGATCGGCTTAGCTTGACCTTGATTACCATTCCTTCCTCGATTCTGATTACTAACATAACCTCTACCAGCTCCACCTCTTCCTTGATCAAACTGCCTTTCTTGAACTGACTGCCCCATAATTTTCCCATCTCTGATCAAAGCATGGTTGTGAAGATTGGAGGCGGTTCGGATCTCATTGTAGGTGTGAAGTTTGTTGGTGTGAGGTGAAAGTGTCCTGTTCTCTTTAACCATGAGTGTCAGTTGAGTGATGAAATGTTCCATGACAGCATTTGCATCAGGTTGCTTGAACCTTGGATCAGAAATGGGTTTGTGATTATCATCATTTGTGGGTACAACTTGAGAAGCATTGGTGGTAATTCCATCATTTGTGAAAAAGGCAGTTGAATCATTTGTAGATCTTGTTTCTCCCTGACCTTTGAACTGATCAAGAATCCTCTTTTCAAACATAGCATGTCTCTCATTCTGAAGGAGGAAGGCATAAAGTTGCTCATAGTTTGTATTCTTCAATCCTTTAGTGAGCTTCACAGAGGTGACAAACTTGTGCCATTCGGGATTCATGTTGTTCACAAATTTAGAGTTCAGCTGAATGTTAGGCATAGTCATTCTGATGTTCCTCATATCATTCACCAACTTATGAAATCTCACATAGTACTCATAGACACTCTCATCTGGTTTCATCTTGAAGTGTTCAAATTCGTCATAGAGTTGTGATTCTTTGTCTTCCATAGTTAATTCAGAACCTGAGAGAAGCATCTTGACATTATCCCATACTGCCTTTGCTTCGGTGTTATGATTGATCAAGCATGGGTGGACGAGTATCTGAACCAGCTGCTTGAACATCCTCGGCAACAGTGGAGATGATAGTAGGAACGTTGGTAGACATGTTAACAGATTATACGGGGATTTTATAACTCTATGATTAAACCGGGAAATAGATTCTTTCACGGGATTTTACTAAATCAAGAGAAAACCGTAAACAATCACCCAAGTCGCTAGAAGATAATGCACCAAGTCGCTAACACCTAATTCGCTACACCCCAAAGTCGCTAAAGTCCCAAGTCGCTAGACAAATGCAAGTCGCTAAGTAGTAACTCGCTAAGCCTCAAGTCGCTAGCAAAATTTTGGCAGCAATTCGCTACTCAAGTCGCTAAAGATTCAAGTCGCTAAAGAGCAACTCGCTACAGACCAAGTCGCTACCACCAAGTCGCTACCCGTAGTAGAGAGTCCACTACTTGTACTGTTAATCGCTAGGTCTAAGTCGCTAGCTCCAAAACTGTAACTCGCTACAAAATTGTGAAGCAAGTCGCTACGAAGAAAGAGATCCGTATATCAAGTCGCTAGCAAGAAAAACCACATAAACATCACTTTTCAATCCAAAAACAACCCAACCAAGATGATTCAAGCTTACCAAATGAAAACCTAAACACTTGTGATGATTCTAAACATAAAAGTACTAACAAAATCCAAGCTTTAACACAAGAAATCAACCAAATGATGCACAAACCACTAAACTTCTTCAAACTCAAAAAAAACCACCTAAAAACCACTAAAAATCCAAAGATGTGCAAGATATGATCTAACCATGGCTCTTGATACCAATTGTAAGATATTAGTTTTCACATACACATCAAACCCTAACACAAACTGGCGTATAAATGGAATTCTAGAGAGAGAAAGTTAGAGGTTTAGGGAACTTAGTGAGAGAAAGTGAAAGATATTATTATAAGCTCCAACTCTCTACCTTGGGAGGTAGAGAGTATTTATAGTCTTACATAAAACGCCACACATCGGGCTGTAGATCAGGCATACAGTGGGTAAAGACCCGTCCGTCCTCCACGGTGTTACTTAACTAAATACTACTTAACTTAAAAGAACTACGACTACGAGCTTTCTAACGACTACATATACTTGAGGTGACCGACTCTTTAATACCTGAAATTTCTAATTCCTAACAGTTGAAAATATTTTATTTTAAATCACTCTCCCCCTCAATCGATGATCGTAGTCGATGATTGAGTGACTTAAGTTTTGATAACATGAAGTCCGGTGATTTCCAAAATTAAGTCCAATTTATTTTCAAAACCAATATTTTTCCATTTTCAAAATAGTATTTTCAGAATTGTTTAAAAATGTTATCATCCACTACTTGTCCGGCACAAAGATACGTTAGGTGGTTGAGCTGCTTTTGTTGTTGTTACTGGTGGTTTGGAAGAAAACCATCTGCTGAAGCAGTGAGACCTCTGAAGTTGCATCGTGCCAACTATCCATGGAGAGATCCAATTAAGCTCTGTTTCTTCTTTTGTCGACCCAAGAAATAGTTACCCTTTCCATTCGGCATCCAATCATCTTCTTTTGTGGGATCCAGATTAGGAACATTCTTTTAAACCATGTTATCTGCATACGTTAAGCACATATAGATATATATGGTGGTCGACAACACCCAAACAGTAATCGACTAATAAAAGTCAATCCAACATGTCAATTAGATCATATAAAGCATGGAAATAATGTGTTTATCAAACTCTAATCATCTAATCCTAAAAATCATATCCTAGGCACCTAGTCCTTCAACGTAGGTTAACATGTTTTACATTTAAGTATATAGCATAATTGGATAAGGCCGTTAGATGATATAAATTTAAAAACATTCTCCCCCTCAATCAATGACTCATTCTCTGAAAATTTTTAAAAGCGCTGAAGTCATTGATTGAATTTTGAACACTGATTCTGATTGATTTTTAAGCAACTCATTTTCCACCACTTTGTTAAAACAAATATTTTTCTGTAGAATTCTAGAAGGAAAAATATTTGAGTAGGAACAACAGTCCTTTGACATACTTTCCTCATATTGTTTTAGGATAAGTGCACGAAATATTTGAAAATTGGTTTAGCGTAGCACTTTCATTTCTTGAAGAACGGGTTGCTATCTGAAATAATAGCAAACCATGGTTTAAGCACGGGTTACAGTCTGAAGTAACTGCAAGCCATTATTTGACGCCCGGGTTACAGTCTGAAATAACTGTAAGCCATAGTATGTGACATGTTTTGGAAAAGAATATTTACACCTCCTGCTCGAACTTCATCTATTGTCCCGTGCCATTGTTGGATGACATTTCTAAGACCGTAGATATTATCGATACTAGAAGACATGTCTTTAGAAAAACAATATTTTTGGTATTTTTAAATTTTCTGATTTTTATGGGTTTTTGTTGGTTTTATATTTTTCTATTTTGATTTTGTTGGTTTTATATTTTTGTATTTTGCTTTTTGATAAATATATACACATATATAGTAGATGATATAGTGTAAGAAAGATGATGATACGATTACCTAGATAAGGATATCGTTCAGCATCGTTGTAGAAGATAGAGACCATCATTTCTTAAACTGTCACCACCAAAGCTTCCGAGGCTCCAGAATAGTCAGAACATGAGCCTTTAAGAAAGAGAATCTTTGATAGCTTCCCCCAAAATCGAAACTCCATTAAATGAGCAGATTCGAAGCTCTATTTCAAGCTTGCCTTAGCCAGGTGCACAGAGGAGCACGCCATTATCATAAATTCCGCTGCTCCTTTTAAGAACGATAATCGAGATTCTCCGTTCGAGGATATATCATCAAGTAGAACAGCAAAGAATCATCCCACACATAAATAACTCTTCTCGAATTTCATTCCACTGAAGTCTGAAGCAATTCATTCCAAAAGGTGTCAAGAGACCACTTCCCCCGAGTAGTTGAATTGATGCAGCCCGTCTCTTAGAATAGAGCTCAAGAGCCTGAATACACAAATAGAGTTCCAAAGAATAAATGATAGCACCACACCGAATGCACATTTATCTTTCCTGATGATTGTGTATGAAGCTCAAGAACCTGAAGTACCCAAATTCCCCCACACTTGTGAGCCTCTTTTTTCTTCAGAAACTGTCTCTTACATCTCTTCGCCCACTTAGTTAGAATAAGATCACTAAACGCCATGAGTCAAACCTTGAGTTTCTCTGCGGTAATGACATTTGTCTTCCCGGGATATCTTCAATCACTTAGAAGTATTAAGTTCATCAAGATTACTTGCGTTTAGATGCGTGTCTCCTTCCCCCTTGCTGGTTTTGATACCTCAGAATCAACAACTCATTATACGCCCATAGACTTGAAATCTATTGAGAAGAACACTTGAAGACTTATGAGAATCAACTTGCTGAAGTAGAATGTGAGCAAGTCTAATTAGGGATTAAATATGACTTTTCACTCTCCCCCAATTAGTGCTCTCCCCTAAACTGACAATCTTTATGATGAGTGCCCGGAATAAGAAGACGTCTTTAGATCGTTAAATGCAACTCGTCTTTAGTCTTCTAACATGTAGCAGAAAATATAGAACAGACTGTAGACTCGACCTTCTTCAAGATTGTCCGTTTGGGGATCAGAATGTCAACATCTTCATCTCACCAAATGCATTCCCGTTAACTTATATATAGCAAATTCCCTTAACTAAAATCCCTCCCAATCAAACAAGAACAGAAAGATTTTCATCAAAGAAATCAGCCCCGCAACTGGAAGCATTTTGTCATTTAATCATATCCGCCCATGTGAAGATGTCAACCAACGGCTCTTAGAAGAACACGCTTGCTTCGTTAATATGTTAGTCATAATCTGTTCTCTGTCGGTCAATTCAGTGATTCTGATTCTGAAGTGGCCTTCAGAAAACACTCTTGCTTTGATAGAGAGCTTGATGGTGTGGAACATTTAAGAGGAACACGTGGTACAAACTTATACACCATCTCTATCGAAGACATGATGAAGATGACCCAATAAGAAGAAGCTCGGTTCTTACATTAGTTTGGAGCCGTATGACCATTTATTCTCATATAACAATCAACCATGCAGTATTATCACACTTCTTCTCTCCCTTAATAATTGCATACGGAGATGCCATTCTTGATTAAGTAAGTGAAGTCATCCAAATGTAGTATATTCACACTTCTTCCCCTCAAAGGTAGCATATGATGTCGCCATCATCATTATAATCTAGCAAGTGGAATAAGAGAACAATCATCGGTAGTCCGGTTCACTTGATAACTGAAAGCGCCTGGAAAAAGTATGAAGCGTGTTGTTGAGAATGGTCATTGATAAGAAGATTTCTCTTCTTCAGAAGATAAAGCGCACTGAAGCATACACTTTTCTTTTCTTTGAGGTACGAGGCTTGAACTGTTGTGTTCAAACGTCATAATCTCTCTCTTTTTATCATCTCTTGGCAAAACTTGTAATCACCCCATTATCATTGATCTGTGCTAAACCGTCAAGCTACCTCACACAAGCTAGCCACTTGTGAATGGCTAACCGTAAGAAGCTTAAAACTGCTTAAAACACAAATACAATGAAGTCCTGGAGAATACAATGAATTCTCGGGTCGTTAAGTCCCACGGAGACTCAATGGTGTGTAAACACTTGATCAGACGATAGAATGATCACTAAGGATAGTGATCAGTAAAGATAGATTGATTGAACAATTATAACTAAGGAAAAAGGAAATAAATTACAGAGGCTTAAATGCAAATTAAGAAAATTAAAAAGATAAAATATATTAAATAAACGCTATCACTATATTTACAGTGATGAACGTTTAAAACCTAAAACGTACGTTTAAATAAAATTACGTAAACGTACAAAATAAAACGTGAGAATAAAGAAAGAAAATACCTACGGATATGAAAAATACATTTTTACAATCCTAATTATACTAGAAAATTATTGGAAAAATAAAATTATTTTTCAAACTATTTATCTAATTATTATTAAATAAAAACTATTTTTACTTATTTAATAATAGACTAAAATACAAGAAAATATGAAATAAAGCTAGAAAAATGAAATTATGACTTGGAAAAATCTAAAATATTATAAAACTAATTTTAAAACTGAAAATATATTTTTTAGACTTTTTATATATTTATTACTAATTTAAAACTATTTAAAACTAATTAAAATGATAGAAAATACTATTTAAACTAAGAAAATTATGAAAAAATATTTTTTTGGCTTTTTATATTTATCTTAACTTAAGAAAAATGAAAAATTATTTTTTTGAGACTTTTCTTAATTAATTGTATTTAAAGCTAATTAAAAAGGCCTAAAAATTAATTTAAATGCAGAAAAATAGCAAACCAGCTTGGAAAAATCTGAAAAATTCAAGATAAGCTTAAAATAATATTAGGATTCTAGGAAAAATGGAAAAACAGGAGCTTGTGTGGAGGAATATGAAACTGATGTGGAATGTGCTCAAAAATAAGCACTTCAAATAAGCCAAGTACCACAACAAGCCACCAACTTTTCACAGAAGCTCTAATATGCTATATGTACCCAAATGCAACCAAAAACAACAAGTCTTAACCTCTGGATTGCAAGCTACCAAGATTTGATGTTTTGAGATTTATAGCTAAAAACAGTTGTGATAGGTCTACTTGCAGCCTATCAATAAGCACTTAAATAAGCTGGAAACTAGAAAGCAATTATTGGAACTTAAATAAGACCTGGCTAGGAACTTGTAACCCAAAATACAGACCTAGACAATCTTCTAAGAGCTCTGTGCAAGCCTGCACAAAACCTGTGCAAGCTCAGTTAAAACTGAGCTTGTGCACAGGGGAAGTAAGACCACATTCACAAGCTTATTTGGAACTTATTAAAAATGTGTAAAATTCCATAAAAATGGTAATAAGAAAGGAGACCAGCTGAAGTTTATGATCCCATAATTTCACTTTATAAGACCCAAAAATGAGCTCATGAAAATTTTTCTCAGTTGGGCTCAAAACAGATTTTTCACTTTTAACTTTTTAGAACAGTTATGAAGATTTGACTTTTATGAGTTTTGAGCTCAATTTAAAGACTGATCTTGGTTTATTATGATGAAATGAAGTTAACACAAGCTTTATCTAAGAGTTTTGAACACAAAATAAGACTTTGCTTTGCAAAAATCTGAACAGTTAAACTGTTGAGACATTTTAAGCGGAGTTTTGACTTTGACAGGTTACAAGCACAAAAGTAAGACAGATATGAACTAAGATATGCTAAACAAACTTAAACCAACAAGTTCTATCTACTGAGTAAGCCTCTAAGACAGATATATCAGCAATTCCAAAAACACCTGTTAAGACTGTTTTGAACTATAAATTGAACAAACTGCTGAACCAACATGTGATATTGATCAAACTAAGTTATTACATCCTAAATACAACTAAATAAACACCTAAAAACAGTGGTGACCACAGATACACAAACAAGCAAAATATGCAAATTAGACTTGAAAATTGAAACTGAGAAACTCACTCACATGTGTCCAGCTAGTTCTCAGGCTAAACCAAACCCAATCTTATTCTAACCAAATCCATTTTAACCCATCCAACTGCTCTGCATCACCCAAATATCATCACCATTTCCATTCTTGGCCCAGTTTGACTTTTGTTGACCATGGATGAAAATTATTTGAAACTGTTTCCCAAGCTAATCCAAAGCTATAATAAGCTTAAATTAACGTGTTTCAATTAGAAAAGAAGCTATTGAAAGCTTTAATATGTGAACATGAGATTGAAATTTCCAACAGTAATCACAAGAACAAGAAATTTAACCAACCTTTGAAATTGATTCTTAAAACATATTACAATGATAACATAACTTAAGTTTTGATCATAGAAACAAAAGATTACAGAATTTAGGCTACACTAAGACATTTGTAAAAAAAACGACATAAAGAAAAACTTAAAAACTAACTACTCTCTCTATCTTCCTTCTCATGCTTCCTTTTATAATCCAGACACCTTTTCCACTTGTTCTGATCAATTCCCACTTCTATTTTTGACCTTTGGATGAGTTGAAGCACTCTTGGCCGTTTGATTAACTTTTGGCGGGAAATGGTTTTAGCTAGGTGGAAGGATTGAGTGTTAAGGGGGAGGGATCATTTAATGATTCTTGTTTTGTGGTGGAGGTGGAGGGGACAAGGGGAGTAATATGTTGAGCTGGGGGATGGTTGTGTGGAGTGTATGCAGAGAGCAGTTGAGGAAGAAAGACTTTGGCGCCAAGGTTATTTGACCAGAGATTGACCGGGTGTTAAATATAAAGGGGGGTCAAAAATGCATATTGACAGGGGGGTCACAAGGGGTTTTGACCAGGCCAAAAGGCATAAAGGGTTTAATATTCAAGGGCTTGTTTTGTCATTTCTGAAAATTGAAGGACCTAGGTTGCCATTTCATCAAAGTTGCTCCAAGGGCTAAAAGTGACAAGTTCTAAAAGTACAAGTACCAAACTTGACATTTTCCAATTTTCCAAGGACCATTTATGACATTTTTCAAACTTGAGGGACCAAAGCTGTAGTTTTGCAAATTTTAAACTTTGAAGGGTTTGCTTTAACAACTTTTTGAATCCCATGGACCTTAAATGACATTTTTCTTTTATTTTGATATACCAGGGACTGTTTTGACAACTTTTGAAACTTGGGGGACTAAAACTGCCAATTTTGCAAACTTGATATGTTTTTCATCTGATTTTAAACATTTTTGCATTTGAAACACATAAAACACTGATTTATGATATTTTTATCATTTTGATGTGTTTCTGAGTGTTTTCAGATGATTTTGCAGTTTAGATTGTACAAAAATGATGAGTATTTAGACACTCATCAATCATTCAGTAGGCTCTTTGTTGTGACAGCTGATGGAGGAAACCCAATATGATGAATTTGACCCTGAAGTAAACTAACCCGAACTCGTGACTTAAACTTGCACATATGTAACAAAGAGCGGTGCCGAGACTTCATCCTCCATTGAATCTCTAAGTACTCTATACTCTTCATCCAACCAACCATCAAGTATAAGACGTACATCACCTGTTGAAAATCCACAATTGAATGTGACACTGAGCACTACAACGTAACTCCTTAAAGTGATAGTTATTTTGTGGTGGTACGATCCCAATTCCCCCAAGTGGTAAAAGAAAAGGAAAAAGCCACCCAACAATAGCTAGATTTCCAAGTCTTCATTTTTTATAATAAGCTCAAACAAGGATCATGAAGAATCTTCATCCAACCATCCCCGATACCTTCAGATACTAAGTACACTTGCCCGTGATATTTCACTTCAACCTCAAATAAATAATAGTGACTTAACCCCGTTGTCACATCTTCTGGTTAAAAACTCAAATCTTGCCTTCTTTGATGTTTTAAGTGAACTATGATAATGGTTTTCATCCTGACCATGGTTAAAAGCACATAACCCCGTAAAACCATGTAATAACCAAACTGCTCTGACGAATATCCAAACACACATTCAATTCATGAAGTACACCTTTTTATCCCTTCTTCGAAGTAGAAACTGTAGCACCGGCATCAGATAAGACCTCGAAATACACTTTCCTTTCTCCAGGATGGTTCCATCATCACGGGATTTTACAATTCTATGGTTTAAACAGAGAAATAGTTTCTTTCGCGGGATTTTACAAGACCAAGAATAAACCATAAGATAGATCCGGAAATGCACTTTTCTATTACCAGGATGTTTCCATTATCGCGGGATTTTACAAAATCAAGACAAAACTGTAAACAATGTCAGCTTGAATGTGCAATAACAACTTTGGTTTTGGTGAATATCAGTTTAAGGGGAACATGCAGCGGTTCATCAACGGTTCATTCACCATCTTCAACACTATCATCAACAATTCTTTACCCATATGTAGACAACTTTACAAACCATACTAAGTCAAGTAGTATACACTGTTTCCCCTGGAGGTTGACCGTAAGACATCAAAGTACACGTTTCTCCCCCATGATGGTTTCGAAATTTTGGAAGTATCATAACGTGTACGACCAATTGCACGAGAAGTTCTTGTCATAAGCAGACATCTTGAAAAATCATGATTGACGTTGAAGATTCTTGAAAGATTTTGCTTAGACTGTGAAGTATCATAAACATTCAGTGGCGTCGAATATCCCATGAGAATTGTTGATCACATCACAACCATTCAGCCCTTTGGTAAACACATCATCCACATATTCTGTCGGCTATTGTATTGACCACTTGGTGAAGTAAACCCGATATACCAAACTTGATCATGAAGTAGAATTCCCTAGATTTGTAACTTAAACTTGTACTAATCCTCGTGAAAAAGAAACGGTGTACCCTATGTACAAAACCTCTTGACATATCCTCAACTGCGTGAGATACCGAAGTGATAGCTACGTTGTGGGTTAAGCGAGAAAGAATCACAACCGTAACTAAATAGCCAAGTCTTTATCACACTCAATAAATGCCCAAACAAGTCATCTTCGTGGAAGAGTAGAAAGAAAGAAGACGAAATAAGTAAACGCGCCCGAAAAACCTCAATTCAAATCTCAATGAAAGATATCGTACAAACAGCCCCGTAGTTGACATTGTTCAATAAGCAATTCAAGCCGTGAAACAAAATCTTCCGTAAGAGTGTATAAATCAAAGTATCACACCAAAATAGCCACAAGTCTCATCATTTCATCATGTCTCAATATCAAATATCATCGTCAAATCTCATCGATAGATCTCATTGTCAAATCTCCCAATCACATCTCATGTAATCCACTGTCTCCTAAAATCTTAATTTCGAGAAGCTCAAATGAACATCATCCAAATCCAAATTATCACATAAAATTTCAAGCCCGGTCCATATAACTATTCAAGCCGATCAAGTCCATGTGAATTCTGGCAATGATCATCGCATGTATTCCAACATCATTGACCTATGACACATCGCCAAGAATTTGGCCCGGCCTCCAAATTTCTTTAACATGTAGCCCAACTACCATCATTCGAATATTATTAACATGTAACATAAGAGAGAATACAAATTCTGATTTCACCCTTAATCCCAATCGTTACCACCAATTAACATTCTTACCACAATTAAAGTAATCCATTATAACTTGCATAATCACGGCCCATGTGGAATAGCACAAGCATACCTGATCACGGCCCATGTGATTAAAGCTTCGGCCTATGTGAGTAATTATCACAACCCTACTTTCGGTTATATAAGTCACTTAACCTCACACATAATACAACCCTTACAATACCCCTCTTACCCTAATATCACTCATCAGAAACAAACCACCTCTCATACTTCAAACCCCTAATAATCCTCCAACAACAAATCTGCTCTTTCTCAAAAACGAATCCGCCTCCAAACCCTAATAAGTCTCAAGATAATCCGCCCCCACTTAACTTATCATAAAAAAACGCTCCTCATCTTTACACATAACAATATTGTATCATCTTTATGACCACCACGAGCTCGCCACAGGGATGGCTTGAGGCTCTTGAATCAGCTGTAAGGACATGATGTCGATACCGACTTCAATCTCCCATAAAAATCTCGGGTAGGTATAACGAATTAGTCCTTTGATCTTGTTTCAGTTAAGTATAAATGAACGAATGAAAAATGAATTAACATGAATTGTTAATCTCACTTCATGGTTTCGGATATTTGCATTTGAAGATCTTTTTACTGAAGTTGTCGATTTTCATTTTTCTTTTGATAATGGGATTTTCGTTGATGAAAAACCGAATACAAGATTTGAATGAAACTTGAAGGTTTTGTTCTATCTTTAAGATTCGAATAGTGAACAAGTTATCTCGAAATAAAAAACTGATATGTGATGAGTTTTTCGTGTATGATACCTTCAAGATCTTGAAATATCATAGATAATCACGAATAGACCTGAGATCTCTTGATTCTTGTATTTGATTTTGAGTCATGAATCTAGTATAGTAGTAGGTGATGGTGGATGAGTTAGGTTTGGGATATGTAGTTGGTGTTGATTTATGAGAATAGTTAAGGTTTTGGTTTGAGTCTAAATGCCATGGTCATGTTTGCTTCTTCATCTCATGTTTCTGTCATGGTCAACTGTTTTGATCAATGAGTCAAGTCGCATCAGTGGTGACGAGTCGAATCTTCTTAATCCAGTTGTAGTTGACTCAAAAGTCAACTCGCATTTTTACACAACTCGCACACATTTATGCCAGTATACAACTCGCATTTTTATCTGTTTACACAACTCGCATAGTTAACAATGAATGTTGAATCTGGACATTTGACAACCCGCATCTTTTTGCAACTTAGACAACTCCAATGACACTTTTGACCATAAAATGACAAATTGACCTCATATAGACAACCACAAGTCACTTTTGACTTTTGACTCAAAAGTCAAACAACCACAACTCGCTTCAGATACGTTGAATATGGACAGAGAGTAGACAAATCGCTCAAAAGCAAGCAGCAACTCGCATAGGGTACATAGGATCTGGACATTATGACAACTAGCATTCAAAAATGCCAATACACAACTAGCTTTTAAGAACAGGCACGCAGCAACCAGAACAACAAATTCAGACCCAGAAATTTAAACAGCTTTAAAAACAGAATCGGAACCACAAAATTCAAACTGTTTTGAAATCAATAGATGAGATATCTTGAAAGCGATTTGACCATAACTATTAAAACTAGGTAGGAAACATAAAGACCAAATCACAAACAGTTAAGAACTTAACAATATATTCAACAACCAATCATCAACTATCATCAACAACACACCAAAACATCACCAAATCCTATCAAACCGCATCACAAAGATAACAAACCGCATGCAAGAACCGTATAAAAGCCATTCGAATCACCAAAACAACGTAACCTAGGCTCTGATACCATATGTAGGATCGTATATAATATGTTGTTTGATGATTCGGGTGGTCTAGGGTGGTGAAAATCAAGTAAGCCACCTTAGAGAGAGAAAGAGTAGAGAGGGTGATCTTTAGAGAGAGAAAGTTAAACAACAAATGAAAGGTTAGATTAAAGAAGCACCACCCTTCCTTTAGAGGGAAGGGTATTTATAGTTATAAACTAAACGACCTCCTGACGGCCTGTGGATCAAGTATACAGTGGGTAAAGACCCGTCCTTCCTCCACGGTGTTACTCTAAACTATTATACGCTACTGACTAACTAATTAACTACTAAATAACGTAAACAACGACAACTCTACGAGCTAACATATGCTAGACCATTATTGGGGTAACCGACACTTTCACATGGAATTTCCAATTCCTAACATCCTCACCCACCGAAACTTCCACCTCTAAAAGGATAGGCAAGCATGCTAATATATTCTTCTATTTTTTGTCTTTGTTCTTTTTTATGTTTTATTTTCTTTAAGTTATAAGAAAATATCCTTATTCTTATTTTTACAAGTGTATGTGGTCTAAAATACCCCTACATCTTTATCATTTTATTACAAGGATTAGTCTTACGTACCTTGGCTCTCTCTCATCTTACTTCTCGTCTTTAGATTTTTTATCATTCTATGGCTCTATTATTATCACTAACCTTTTCTTATGTAGGTTTTCGACTCTATTTTTCACTTGACGTCCTTATCTAGGGGGAGCTAACTTCAAGGGGGAGTTTTGCATTTGAGATTCATAGCCCGCCATATGGTCTCTTTGACACTCTTTTTGTTTTGATAAAAAGGGGGAGAAGAGATTAAAATTTAAAATCTTTTCAAAACCTTGAAACATCTCTAAGTTTTACTCATTATAATTTTATTTTTTGTCATCAACCAAAAAGTGGAGATTGTTAATAAAAATAAACCGTAAAATCTTTTATTAATATTTCTCGATTTCTTTAAGTTTTGTCGATAACAACATAAAATTATATGAAGTACAAAACTAAATATTAGATGTTACTATATCTATTTTTACTACTTACTTACATTTTATCTAGTTAAGTATTGGTTTGTAATAATAAAAGATATATGTCAATGTGTTGGACTATCCATATACCCATAACCCATGACCTATGACCCAAAACCCATGGCCATGTACATTGCATCATGCATGACATCAAGTAGGGTAAAATCCATGACCCATGACCCAAAGTACATAATCCACGACCCAAAGTCTATAACCCATAACCCAAATTATTTATTGCATCATGCATGACATCATGTTGGGTACCCATAACCATAGTCCATGACCCATAACGCAGAACCAGGTTTGTAACCCAAAATCCAGATTGTTTTACCCAGTGTGCCAGATCCCTGGGTTTACACCGGCCGGATCCCTTTTTAAAGGAATCCGTCAGATACAGGTGTACAGTAGTCAGTTAGACTATAAATAGTGAGTTATTTCTTCTTTATTTCTCACCCCATTCTAATATACTTCTTCTCTCATTATCATATCTCTCTAACCTCTGATCTAAGGATCATTCTTGTAGCTTTCTTTCTCTTATGTTTCTCAAGATTCTTCTTACAAGACGAGATCACGTTTCTTGCATACGAGTCATCCATTCTCAAGAGAAGATTTTGCTTGGCTTCTTCATCACCTCAAGACCACTGAGTTGTTTCTTGTTGTTGATACATCTTCTTGTATTCATAAAGTTAGTTGTGATAGTTGTGATCGGATTTGTTCTTCCATTTATGTTAAGAACTCGGTATTTAGCTTTATACCGGAAAAATTTTAAGCGGCGTTTTGAAGTGATAGCGGAATTTTGCAAAATCACAATGTTTTAGAATCCTCCTAGGAAGTTTACCTAACCGTTGTAGTGTAGTATAGGCAAGACACGGAGGATTGATCGTTCTCTAGGGCAATAGTGTTGTGAAGGACGAAGTGTATGTCAAGATAGGTATAAAGGTGAGGGATAAGTCTTTTTGTATTTTTATATTTTTATATGAAAGCAAATTAAAATCTTGGAGTTTGAAGAGTGGTCATGTTTACTACTAACTAATTAAAGCAAAACTAAATAAACTAAAATTGAACTAACTACTACGTATGCGGAAAAGTAAAGTGGTAACTCTTATGATAGGAAAAACGTGTTCACTTAGATTATTTTTACTTCCTAGTTATCTCTTATTGATTAGTCGAATTGCCACATCCTTGTTTTAATTGGAGTGTTTTATTCCTTATTATTGGTCGTAGGGAGGTGACATATGCCCTAACCCTATGAACATATAAGTCTCCCCTAAGAAAGCTTAAAGTCTATTAAGTCTCCTAGGATCTACAAGCCACAATTCAAGTAATAAATACAATGAGAAAACCACTAGCGCACTCTAGGGTTGCGTTTAATAAGATGGACAAGCTAGTACATATAAGAATTAAGCCAGTTTTCTTACCCTCACGCAGGGCAACCAATTAAACAAGAGACGACATTTAATAATCAATAACTAGGTTTCATTCAATCTAAGCAAACACTAATAGATCGAGCCAAGCATGTTAAAGTTAAGAAAAGAAAAGCATAAAATCGAACAACACATAGACATATTGAATGATTAAAGATGAATTACGTATCTTCAATAGAACATGGATAAAGTGGTTGTAAAAAGCCTTACAAAAGAGCAGAAATTCGACTAGGGTTTCACATCGCCAAAGTGTTACATGAATAATAGAAAACATACGAAAATATATATAGTTTTACAATTGTGATGGCATCACTTTATGTTTGTCATGCCGTCAGCTCACCGTCATTAGGTTTTACTCAGATGCATTGCCGGTGTTGTGACGACATCGCCTTGTGTCACTGATGTCGTCTCTCAGAATGTTTGGCGTTGTCTCTAAATAAAAAGTCTGAGTTGTCTCGTGTAATTTTTACTCTGAATTTTGGTCTTCAAATGTAAGTGACGCCGTCAGGTTATAGTCATGATCAAATGTTTTGAGACCTCACATGTAAAATTTCCATCAAATCATCATGTCCAAATGCAAGTGACGATGTCACGTTGAAGTTGTGACGTGTAACACCCCCAATTTCATGATACACATCGAAATTCAAACTGGGTGTTACTTCATGGTACAACAGTCATAACAATAGAAAACGAACTCTAATGGAGTTGTTTTAAAAAGGATTTATCATTCGATTTATATAAATATCAGAGTTTACAAAGATTAGGTCCCAAATGGTTCCAAGTTTACAAAATACATTAAATTGGTTTTCGAATGATAATAAAATTTATAGCCTTCTTGAGTATCTGTGCCAGCCTCATACATTATGGACCTGAAATACATGCTTAAAACTGTCAACACAAAGGTTGAGTAAAATTAATAGAGTTTAGGAAATCAGTTGAACACAATATTCGTAACGTGAGGTAATTAGTCTCACATTCATAGTTTAGAAAAACAAAACAGATATTATTGTACTATGATCATGACACCTAAACGTTAACAGATATATTAGTAACAGTTGCCCTAATAGGTAATTTGCCAATAAACTTATGGATCTTTAAATATAGTGCATTTGTTTACCAGACTTGGTCAAACAAACGGGAATTGTCAATACCAATAGCTATCCACATTATTCGCATTCACCCGCAAGTGATTAATGGTTCATGATAATAGGGACTTTGGCAATAGTGTACTTAGTGCAACTAATACATTCAAGTATAATTTCAAAGCAATGTGTTCGATTTAAAATAAAGCATGTATTTCCCCCAAGGGTTTGTAAAACAATTAAGTAATAGAAAGTGGGGCTATGAACTCACAGTAGTGATTAGTAGCAGAGTGTAACGATATAATGTTATCAACGAAGAGTATGACAAGATCACTATCTTTAACGATTACCTAAGAAACCATAGTATTCGTGTTTTAGTATATTGTACGATATAAGTGTACAAGTATATCTAGTTTGTTGGATAATGATGTCGTACATGAATCCTTAAGTTAAAGTATTCCTTAAATGTTGTTTGGCTATCAAAATTAAGAGATCGTGAAGTAGTTTAGCATAACATTTATTATGTATAAATGTTATTCACTCAATAAGTGTTGTGATGAAAATAATTACGGCGTGTCATATTATAATGTCGTGAAATACAAAGGTTTCAAAAATAGTTTTTAAGTTAATATAAGTTCATAGGTTTAAACAAGAGTTAAGACTTGTGAAAATGGTATTTAGATAGTTTATATGTCATATGGTCATTTATCTAGTTTTGTCAAAGTCTAGTAAAGTTCAATCTAATGAACAAGTTTTTGAAACAAGTTTCGGGTTAATAAACCCAAACTAGCCATGCGGCTAAGTTACGGTTAAGCAACTTGAAACAAAAATTAAGGTCAAACCTAATGGCTATATTTAAGTTAAAATTCCTTGAGACATCAGCCTTGGCTTAACCTTGGCTTTGTTTTGGCCTCAAAGAATCAATATATCACTTAAGGTTTCTTACTAAGGTTGTTTTCTAGTCAACAACAGGTCAGTTTAGTTTTTGCCGTTTTTAGGCTTTTACGTTCACTTTCTGCTTATGTGCTCTTGATATCCTGTAAAAAAAACGCATTCTGAGCAACTTTCGTGTTTTACAATTTTGCTGAATCGCACCAGAAAAGGGTCAAAATCGTGATTTAAAATCGTATCAGCAAGCTTTTGTTCCAACAATATATTTTCATCTAGTAAAACTTAACTAGGCATAACTTTTTAACCATAAGTCCTTTTAAAGTGATTCAAAAGCTCAAGTTTACATTTTTATATTCTCTAACAGCTTCTCAAGCTTAATCAAATCTAAGGTCCAAAGTTTACCTATATCAATGGTCTAATTACAAGTATTTACTTATATTTCATTACAGAAAGTTTGGCTGCACATTCAGTCCTGCCAAAATGACCATAAGTGTGACATGTGGCTTTTGCCAAACTTCAAGTTTAGGTCTTGGCTACAATTCATAAAACTGAGTCAACTTCCAGAAATGAACAAAGCCATGGGCTTTTCCCAAATGAAGTATGGTGTGCAGATTTTGACATGTTTTGCCATTTTGGCTCTCATTTACTCATCGGGATGAGTTATGAGGTGCGCCACCCGGCGAAACGACCGTAAGACATAGATATAAAAGCCTATCTTATTGAATTAACCTCAAGGTTTACTAAGATAATCAGTTTAATCAATCTTTGGGACTATTTCAGAATTCAAGTTCATAGAACTTACCTAGGACTTGTTTTAGCTTGTTCTCATGGTCACAACCCTCATGTACAACATCAATTAAGCCATATTACATATACTACTAATATCAAATTTCATCAAATGATTATAAATTATTACAACCATATTTAATGAATATGAAGATAAATAATAGCTTACAAGGATTGGAATAACACAAGTATCACAACTACAAATCAACACCTAAACCCTTCTAATATTTCACCCTTATCTTTAATCTTTATCCATCTTTATAAAACCTTAATAATCACCCTAAATACCACCTTACTTCAGCCCCTAACCTCTTGTATAACTCCTAAACTAACCATGGAAATCATGAAATAAACCCAAGGATCATCACTAGCTACCAAAACCCTTCAACTTTGTAGTACAACTTGAAGTGTGAATCAAAACTAATAGTGGTGATGATGGATTTGGATGTTACAACAACAAGGAGGGAGTAGAAAGGATTTGAGATTGATTTGCATGTGAAAATGACAAAGTGATGTTCTCAACTAATAGTGGGGGACAAGAGGTGTAAGACTTGGGACATGTGGCATCATGACACACTAAGGAACGCCCACCTCATGGTATGAGGTGGTTATTGTGTAATTTTTATACTACTTTAAGTTTACGAGGTGTAGTTTGGTCCCGATAATTACTAATGTAAAGCCCTTAACTCACGAAACTTAAAACTAGGTAACGTAAAAATGTAATACTTATAAAAATGTTAAAACTTATCAATATACTCTAACTAGGTATATTGAATGTGTGATAAGTCTCAGAGGGTGTGTCTATATTGTTAAAACCTAATAACTTAGGTTTGAGTACGCGTCTTACGTAAAAAGTAACATATCTACTTAAGAATGATAAAATAGTAATAGTTCATATAAATTACCAGTTACTACCGGTTATCGTATTTGATTTTACGTTACGGGAAAAGTCAAATAGTCAAAAGTTAAAGTCAAAAGTCAACTTTAAAAAGTCAAAGGGTAAAATAGTCATTTTACCTTATGAAAAATTACGGGTTGCTACGGTATCTACCCCTTAAGGGAATTCCGTCTCGAAATTTAGTGTGTGTTATCCGATGTTGAAGTGTTCTAGGAAAATGTGGGTGTATGCGCCGAATTTTAATCTTTGTGTTCTCAAGTTTCTGGTCATAGAATGTGTTTATGTACCATTCTAAGGTTTTGGTGGTGGCTTAAGTTGATAATCTAAAAGGTTTTGCTAAAATCTTATAGAGTCCAATATATCTCAAGTTTGGCTTTTCCCGATTCTCAAAACGAATCATATCTTATTCTATCGAGGCTTTCAACAAAACTTTAATTTCTAACATGGAGTTTTTGGTAAATTTTAACGCCTTACATCTATGTAATTTTTGTTTTAGGCGATAGTGTGCGGCATGCATCCTAATTTGTATTTGTATGGTTTCATTAGTTGTTTCGTGTGTGATCTCTGAATACCTTAGTCCAGCAAATGGTTTACTGACACTTTCGTCTATATAGTTCCTTAAATGGAATAGTTTTGTTGTTGTTACGGTAATTGTTGTTAATCAATGGTGTAAGATATTGTTGATGTGAAATTGTTTATAATAATGTGATAATTGTCGTTGTAGGAAAGTCTTGATAGTGGCAAGTGGTTGTCCAAACCACTTCCAAAATCGATCATGTATTAGGTAGTTTTGAGATGAAGGCTATATCGTATAGTGTTTATGTTTACTAGTGTTTGAAAGAAACGTGATAGTGTGAACTTTTACATATTGACTTATAACGGGATTCAGATAATGAAGTTATATGTTGTATTAGGAGAGTGTAGTGTATATTTACCATTATTCTTCGGTAGAGATGTCAAGTTTGCTTTAAAATCATAAGTAAATTTTAAAGGATTATGGCGGAATGATATCCTTGAAACCTAAACAGGCTAGTACTTCTAAAAAATGACGAGAAGATTTGATGACTATCCCAAGATAGTAATTAGGATTATTTCATAAATGAAAACTTTCAAAAATGAAATTAGGTAATATAAATAAGTATTAAGATCTCGCTGAGTGGTAAGAAACTATCATGTCTCTAGATCTTTTTAATGAATTCTAGTGGTTTATCGAGTTTCAGTAAGAAATTAACCTGAATATAACCCTTGTATAACTATTCTTAGTGTTTGAAAAATTTAAGTCGAACATAGTTAATCAGACTATGTTCCACTGTCCCTAGGTTAAATATAGGTGATTAGGTTATATTTAGCCGAGGTTCGATAAATTTTCCAAATACCTAAATTAGGTATACTCGTGATATGTCCATAGCTTTTGAGAAAATATCCACGAAGCAAAAGCGATATCAAACCATTCAGTTGCAAGTCCTGGCCATATAAGACTTGTAACCTATGTTTTCACATTCCATTGCATAGAAGATAGTATGGGTAGGTACGTATGGAAAAGAAATTTGAAGTAATTCTAAAATATTCCATACTTGGCTAGAATCATGAACTTTTAACAATGAAAGTTTCAAAATAAGACTTTGATAAATGTAGAGAAAGTTGTGAACTTCAGTTTTTGTAGATGATGAATTAGTTTGTCCTTTAGAAATCCTATTTCTTGTATTTCTATTAAGAAAATCATTAGATTGTGTTGGGTTTCATGTAAAACAATATCACATAAGGTTTATAAGATAATTTCTATAGACTTTGTGTAACTTATAATGTCTATGAAGTAAATTAGACCATTGTGTAACTTACAATGTCTGAGAAGTAGTTGAGACCATTGTGTAACTCACAATGTCTGAGAAATAGTTGAGACCATTGTATAACTCACAATGTCTAGGAAATAATAGAGACCATTGTGCAACTCACAATGTCTGAGAAAGTAAATGAGACCACTGTTTCACTCACAGTGTCTGAGGATATAAGAGAGACCACTGTAGGATCTACAGTTTCTGAGAATGTAATAGAGACCATTGTATAAATTACAATGTTTTGGAAGTAGGAAAGACCATTGTAATCAGTTACAATGTCTTGGAGGAAGTTTCGTAATCCTAAAATGCACAAGTAAATACATGATTTGGAAAAATATGATTGTGTCGTAATGCCTTAGAATAGGCATATGGAGATATGTTTAGTACATCGTTTATGATTGAAATTATGTTGAGTGTATATATATCAGTATACTAATATGTTTGTATAGTTTAAAATGCCTAAAAGTCACATAATCGTCTGGAGGATGGAAGGCACGGAGAACGGAAGGCTATAAAATGTTTTTGTTTGTAAAAGTAGTTATAGTTTAGGTCACATTTAGACCCGTGTCTCTATAATTAAGGCTCTGATACCAATCTGTAACACCTCCAATTTCGTGATACGCAGCGGAATTCAAACTGGGTGTTACTTCATGGCACAACAGTCATAACAATAGAAAACGAACTCTAATGGAGTCGTTTTAAAAAGGATTTATCATTCAATTTATATAACTATCAGAGTTTACAAAGATGAGGTCCCAAATGGTTCCAAATTTACAAAATACATTAAATTGGTTTTCGAATGATAATAAAATTTATAGCCTTCTTGAGTATCCGTGCTTCTCCGTGCCAGCCTCGTACATTATGAACCTGAAATACATGCTTAAAATTGTCAACACAAAGGTTGAGTGAAATTCATAGAGTTTAGGAAATCAGTTGAACACAATATTCGTAACGTGAGGTGATTAGTCTCACATTCATAGTTTAGAAAAACAAAACATATATTATTGCACTAAGCTCATGACACCTAAATGTTAACAGATATAATCGTAAAAGTTGTCCTAATAGATAATTTGCCAATAAACCTATGGATCTTCAAATATAGTGCATTTGTTTACCGGACTTGGTCAAACAAACGGGAATTTTCAATCCTAATAGCTATCCACATTATTCGCGTTCACCCGCAAGTGATTAAAGGTTCATGATAATAGGGACTTTGGAAATAGTGTACTTAGTGCAACTAATACATTCAAGTATAATTTCAAAGCAATGTGTTCGATTTAAAATAAAGCATGTATTTCCCCCAAGGGTTTGTAAAACAATTAAGTAATAGAAAGTGGGGCTATGAACTCACAGCAGTGATCAGCAGCATAGTGTAACGATATAATGTTATCAACGAAGAGTATGACAAGATCACGATCTTTAACGATTACCTAAGAAAGCATAGTATTCGTGTTTTAGTATATTGTACGATATAAATGTACAAGTATATGTAGTTTGTTGGCTTATGATGTTGTACATGAATCCTTAAGTTAAAGTATTCCTTAAATGTTGTTTGGCTATCAAAATCAAGAGGTCGTGAAGTAGTTTAGCATAATATTTATTATGTATAAATGTTATTCACTCAATGAGTGTTGTGATGAAAATATTTACGGCGTGTCATATTATAATGTCTTGAAACACAAAGGTTTCAAAAATAGTTTTTAAGTTAATATAAGTTCATAGGTTTAAACAAGAGTTAAGACTTGTGAAAATGGTATTTATATAGTTTATATGTCATATGGTCATTTATCTAGTTTTGTCAAAGTCTAGTAAAGTTCAATCTAATGAACAAGTTTTTGAAACAAGTTTCGGGTTAACAAACCCAAACTAGCCGTGCGGCTAAGTTACGGTTGAGCAACTTGAAACAAAAATTAAGGTCAAACCTAATGGCTATATTTAAGTTAAAATACCTTGAGACATCAGCCTTGGCTTAACCTTGGCTCTGTTTTGGCCTCAAGTAATCAATATATCACTTAAGGTTTCTTACTAAGGTTGTTTTCTAGTCAACAACAGGTCAGTTTAGTTTTTGCCGTTTTTAGGTTTTTTCGTTCACTTTCTGCTTATGTGCTCTTAAGATTTTGTAAAAAAAAATCATTCTGAGCAACTTTCGTGCTTTACACTTTTGCTGATTCGGACCAGAAAAGGGTCAAAATCGTGATTTAAAATCGTATCAGCAAGCTTTTGTTCCAACACTATATTTTCATCTAGTAAAACTTAACTAGGCAAAACTTTTTAACCATAAGTCCTTTATAAGTGATTTAAAAGCTTAAGTCTATATTTTTATATTCTCTAACAGCTTCTCAAGCTTAATCAAGTCTAAGTTCTAAAGTTTACCTATATCAATGGTCTAATTACAAGTATTTACTTATATTTCATTACAGAAAGTTTAGCTGCACATTCAGTTCCGCCAAAATGACAATAAGTTGAGTTCTACAACTTTTTTTTACACGCGGATTCCTCCAAACTTCAAGTTTAGGTCTTGGCTACATTTCATAAAACTGAGTCAACTTCCAGAAATGAGCAGAACCATGGGCTTTTTCAAATGAAGTGTGGTGTGTAGATTTTGACATGTTTTGCCATTTTGGCTCTCATTTACTCATCGGGATGAGTTATGAGGTGCGAAACGACCGTAAGACATAGATCTAAAATTCTATCTTATTGAATTAACCTCAAGGTTTACTAAGATAATCAGTTTAATCAATCTTTGGGACTGTTTCAGAATTCAAGTTCATAGAACTTACCTAGGACTTGTTTTAATTTGTTTTTATGGTCACAACCTCATGTACAACATCAATTATGCCATATTACATATACTACTTATATCAAATTTCATCAAATGAATATAAATTATTACAACCATATATAATGAATATGAAGATAAATAATAGCTTACAAGGATTGGAATAACACAAGTATCACAAGTACAAATCAACACCTAAACCCTTCTAATCTTTCACCCTTCTCTTTAATCTTCTTTATCCATCTTTATAACACCTTGATAATCACCTCAAAGACCACCTTACTTCAGCCCCTAACCTCTTATATAACTCCTAAACTAACCATGGAAATCATGAAACAAACCCAAGGATCATCACTAGCTACCAAAACACTTCAACTTTGTAGTACTAATTGAAGTGTGAATCAAGACTAATTGTGGTGATGGTGGATTTGGATGTTACAACAACAAGGAGGGAGTAGAGAGGAGTTGAGATTGATTTTCATGTGAAAATGACAAAGTGATGTTCACATCTAATAGTGGGGGACAAGAGGTGTAAGACTTGGGACATGTGGCATCATGACACACTAAGGAATGCCCACCTCATGGTATGAGGTGCTTATTGTGTAATTTTTATACTACTTTGAGTTTACGAGGTGTAGTTTGGTCCCAGTAATTACTAATGTAAAGCCCTCAACTCACAAAACTTAAAACTAGGTAACGTAAAAATGTAATACTTATAAAAATGTTAAAACTTATCAATATACTCTAACTAGGTATGTTAAATGTGTCATAAGTCTCAGAGGGTGTGTCTATGTTGTTAAAACCTAATAACGTAGGTTTGAGTACGCGTCTTACGTAAAAAGTAACATATCTACTTAAGAATGATAAAATAGTAATAGTTCATATAAATTATGATTATTGGTGAAAATAAAGTATTTTGAACATATATACTTATCGTAGTCTTGTGTTGGTTACAAGGAAAATTACCAGTTACTACCGGTTATCGTATTTGCTTTTACGTTATGGTAAAAGTCAAATAGTCAAAAGTCAAAGTCAAAAGTCAACTTTAAAAAGTCAACTTTACGTTATGGTAAAAGTCAAATTGTATCGAGGCTTTCAACAAAACCTTAATTTCTAACCTGGAGTTTTTGGTAAATTTTAACGCCTTACATCTATGTAATTTTTGTTTTAGGCGATAGTGTGCGGCATGCAGCCTAATTTGTATTTGTATGGTTTCATTAGTTGTTTCGTGTGTGATCTCTGAACACCTTAGTCTAGCAAATGGTTTACTGACACTTTCGTCTATATAGTGTCTTAAATGGAATAGTTTTGTTGTTGTTACGGTAATTGTTGTTAATCAATGGTGTAAGATATTGTTGATGTGAAATGGTTTATAACGATGTAATAATTGTCGCTGTAGGAAAGTCTTGATAGTGGCAAGTGGTTGTCCAAACCACTTCCAAAATCAATCATGTATTAGGTAGTTTTGAGATGAAGGCTATATCGTATAGTTTTTATGTTTACTAGTGTTTGAAAGAAACATGATAATGTAAAGTTTTACATACTGACTTATAATGGGATTCAGATAATGAAGTTATATGTTGATTATTAGGAGAGTGTAGTGTATATTTACCATTATTCTTTGGTAGAGATGTCAAGTTTGCTTTAAAATCATAAGTGAATTTTAAAGGATTATGGCGGAATGATATCCTTGAAACCTAAACAGGCTAGTACTTCTACGAAATGACGAGAAGATTTGATGACTATCCCAAGATAGTTGTTAGGATTATTTCATAAATGAAAACTTTCAAGAATGAAATTAGGTAGTATAAATAAGTATTAAGATCTCGCTGAGTGGTAAGACATTATCATGTCTCTAGATCTTTTTAATGAATTCTAGTGGTTTATCGAGTTTAAGTTTGAAATTAACCTGAATATAACCCTTGTATAACTATTCTCAGTGTTTGAAAAATTTAAGTCGAACATAGTTAATCAGACTATGTTCCACTGTCCCTAGGTTAAACCACTATAAATCATTGTGTCATGCTTCTATCCTTTTTATTTCTTTACTATTCTCGTATTTATTTCTTTTCATACTAGCTTGCATTATCTATATCTCAACGTCTAAAGGTTTCACATACTATCAATCTAAAGTTTTATAAACTAAATTTAAATCGGTAAAAACTATTTAACCCCCTTCTAGTTTTCTACAGTATTATTTAAACCCGTAAGACTCGAAATTGGGGAAGTCCACAAGGAGGAAATAATGTCAAAACCAGACCTAGCGATTGTAGTGGAACTAGAGAATGGAAGCCTTACGTGTTTGCCAAGCTGGAAAGCATGGCAAAGCATGGGAGGTTTCGTTTTATTACAAGCAATGGAATTACTAGAAATAAGACTACATAACACTTTACTTACTGGATGTCCAAGTTGTTGGTGCCACATGTGTTGACTCGCAAGAGAAACTTGTGGGATAGGGGAAGACTTGGTAACATGATAAAGATCACCCGTACTCTCATATCGGAGAAGAACCCGACGGGTCAGATAATCCTTAATAGAAAAACCAAATTCATCAAATTCAACAATACATTTATTATCACGAACAAACTGACGAAACGAAATAAGGTTTTAACAATGTTGGGAGTTATGAGGATGTTATTTAAATGAAGAGGTTTATGAGGAGTTGATATGCTATGGCTTGTGTTCGTGATGGGAATAGACTTACCATCACTAACATAAAAAATGGATATATACAATTATTAAAAATGTTATGAAGAGAATTAACAGAGGAGTTAAGGTGAGAAGAAGCGCTTGTATCCATGTTCCATGCACCTGTAGTAGGATCCTGAAGTGATGCAACAATTGGTGTAAACTGACGTTAGGCCAGAAATGCATTCGGTATAGACCAGCAACTTGG
The DNA here is from genome assembly GCA_019973895.1 of Chrysanthemum seticuspe. NCBI lineage: Eukaryota > Viridiplantae > Streptophyta > Magnoliopsida > Asterales > Asteraceae > Chrysanthemum > Chrysanthemum seticuspe. Next base: position 208,789,212 of record BPTQ01000004.1, read on the forward strand.
GTCGGCCCAAATCCTGGTAGAGCGTGATCCAGTGACAGGCCTAGCAGTGGATCTATGAACCGTGCCTCTTGTTGAAGAAATCTGAAGTTGAACTAATAAGTCATTATGTGCCTTTATTAAGTCTACCATTTGTGTTGTGTTAAGTGATAATATGTACATGAATTCCCAAACCGACAGAAACGCTTAGCAAAGTTAAAAAAGTCTTTCGGTGTAGGTGTTAATGTTGGACATGTCATTGATAAGAAGAAACAATAGGTTCGTGTATATTGATCAACAAAAAGAAAAATATTTGGGTTGACCAAATAGTAACAGAATACAAAACAAAAGGTTTCCAATTGACGTAGAGAAAACTAAAGAATGTTTTTGTGGTATGGACAAAAAAATAAGAATCGAGAATTGTGAAATAGCAAGTATAGTATTTGGTTGGTATTTGTTTTTGGTTGTGGGTTGACGAAAGAAATATTAATAATTAGGGTTATGGTTAGGATTAAGGCCGTGATACCACGTTAGAGTGAATAATTAGCTTGCATTCCATTAATTATCAAATACAATATATAGTCACCGTAATATTATTTTAGAACCTACTAAACATGGGCTAAACCCAAACATATAAAAGATAACGTCTAACATTTTGTTAATAAAATGTAGAATATTGCAGTTGGTAATGATGAGGGGAAGAAGCATGCAAGTACTTTACAAGCACAAAACAATGTCAATGAGAATATTTTTGATGTTATACAATCAGAACCGGTTTCATATGTCAACATGCTTAATTCTGAGCGTGTAAAGAAGAAGATTAATTTTAGCTCGTTGGAAAATAGTGAAAGGGGTTGCTGATTCTGATTTGGTGATACTTATATCGACTATTGAAAAGGTCCAAAACATGTTTGCCAATACTCTTTATGGTTATTTTGTTGGAAAACGAGTTGCATTTCCAATAGTTGAAAATTATGTGAAAAATACTTGGGAAAAGTTTAGGTTCCAAAAAGTTATGATGGATAACGATGGTTTTTTCTTCTTTAAATTTACTACTCGAACTGGATTGGAACAAGTCTTAGAGGAGCGGACCTTGGATGATTCGAAACACTCCCATTATCCTCAATAAATGGACGCCTAATGCATCCTTGACTAAGAACGCAATTACTAGTGTACGTCGTATGGTTTAAGCAACATTGTGTTCCCATTGTTGCATATTCTGTAGACGGTTTGAGCTTAATAGCCACACAGGTTTGGAAACCCATTATGCTCGATGCCTTTACTAGTACTATGTGTACTGAATCATGGGGGCGAATTGTTGGAAAATTTAGTGCACTTGTAGGATTAGTTCACACCTGGTTTTGGGTTAGGAGGTACGGAGTGTACACCCATAAGGTCCCTGACCACCCTGACTCAATAGTAGTTAGTACTGGTAGTATTGTTTACTACTGCTAATGTAGTGACTAATGGTTCCTACTGCTAGTGTATTGGTTCCTGCTGGTAGTGTTGGTTACTACTGCTAGTGTAGTAACTGATGGTTCCTAGTGCTAGTGTATTGGTTCCTGCTGGTAGTGTATTGGTTCCTACTGGTAGTGTTGCAGTGTTTAATTTGTAACAACTTTTACTCATTCAAGTGGCTGTTATGACTGTTTTATGACCACGTTTAATTGGTCATGTAACCACTATTCCTATGATAATGGAGGCTTATTATGGGTAATTAATTGGCCGTTAATTACTCATAAAGTCCATTGACTAGGAGTGGGTATTCTCTACTATAAATAAAGATGGACATCATCAGCATGGAAATATGGTGAATAACCGGGAGAAACAAACAAAAAGCTTAAACACTTATATGCGCAAGGGTTATTGATTTGTGCCTAATTCAATAACAAACATTTGGTCTTATCCCAAGTATATATTCGTGTAACCCAGGCATAGGATCGAATAGTTTACTTTGGAAAGTGATCACACGATTCCAAGTGATATCCGGTAACCACCTAGTGGTATTTCATTGTTACTGATTATCTTACCCTGCTGCTGGGCGAATAACCACCAACAATCAAAGTAAACTATTTTGTGATAATCAATGGCTGTTGCTGCAATGAAACACATGGCTTCAAACTTTGCCAAGATGGACAAGTTTGAAGGGGTGGACTTTAGGAGATGGCAGAAGAAGATGCACTTCTTGCTGTCAAGCATGAGTGTGGTCTATGTTCTGACTACACCTATCCCTGATGATGGGGATGATGCTACTGTGGAGTAGATCAGGAGGAGGAGCAAATGGGAGAATGATGACTACATTTTCAGAGGTTTAATTCTCAATGGTATGTCTGATTCACTCTTTGACATTTATCAGAACTTTGAATCTTTCAAAGAACTATGGGATTCCTTGGATGCCAAATATATGGCTGAGGATGCATCAAGTAAGAAGTTCCTTGTAAGTAATTTCACAAATTATAAAATGACTGATTCAAGACCAGTTATGGATGATAATGCTCAGATTGTACACGTTTTCAGTAGCGTTATGTGTGCTTTTGTATATGTTATTTGGTTATATTTGTATGATTTTAGTGCTTAATCGCATCAAAAGATGTTTTTCTTGTGTTTATAACCAAGTGCCGGGAAACGAAAGGAAAAGTAAAAGAATGTTCAACAATTAGAAGATTCCCGTTTCAGTGAAGCATGTCAAGCACAAATCAGTATTTCAAGTATCATAGAAGACCAAGATGATTGAAGAACCAAGCTCTACAAGTCAGAGTAAAGTAAAGGTCGAGTTTCCGTCACTCAGGAAGACGAACCGGATCGGTTGCAACTGCAACCGGATCGGTTGAGTGAAGAGCAAAAGTGCCTAGGACGCCAGTCCAACCGTTCGGTTGCCACCCGCAACCGATACGGTTGGAGCACTTGTAGAAGACCAACCGGATCGTTTGGTCATATGACCGATCCGGTTAGAGGGCCTGTTTCTGCCAAATCTTCATCACTAAGTTTCCCCTTTGTATCCAAACAATTCTAGGTTGTAACATATTGGATTTCATAAACACATCAACACATAATCAAAGTGGCATATGGAATGAGTCTTAGAGAGAGAAAGTAAAGAGAGTTGGGAACTTGGTGAAACAAAGAAAAATGGTATTGAAGCTCCAACCCTCTACCTTGAGAGGTAGAGGGTATTTATAGTTTCTTACAAGATACGCCTCCTACGGACTGTGGATCAGGCATATAGTGGGTAAAGACCCGTCCGTCCTCCACGGTGTTACTTAACTAACTACTTATTAACATAACTTGACTACGACTACGTGCTTTTTAACAAATACATATACTTGAGGTGACCGACACTTTAACCAATGGATTTTCTAAATCCTAACAATCTCCCCCTAAGGGAGGTCACCTCAATTTACATTGAATACACACAGATATTACATTTGACTGTTCTAGGATTCTTAATTAAGTTCTTTACTCTGTAGCTTGTAGTCTTTAATTCTTCATGTTCTGCATGTTTTGTTAATCCAAGTGGAGGTCTTTAACTAATCCATGTGATGAAGAGTTTTAAGCCAGCTTTGAGATCATCAGCTACCATAAATCTCTGACTCTTCCTTTGTAGTGTTGACATTATGTGATGTTGTGACATTGGACCGACATGCTCACATTCTGGATCATGATATTTTCTTATCAGAGTAGCGGAACCTTTAGTTGATTTATGATATTTGCAGGAGCGTAGCAGAAGCATGGAGTGAAAATATCAGAGTCGATGATGCACTTATCATGATCTCTTTAGAAATGAATGTGTTGTGTGAGCATGCGGCTTTGGATTGACCTCTCAATTTTGATCAGCTGCAAACGTTAGGTGTACCTGCATACAACAGTTAGCAATAAAGGGAATGAAAATGTCTTTGATCACTTTCGTTGAATTGAGGTACACGGCCCACGGTTCCCCATTGATCAGTACAAGTACTGCCTATGATCAGGTATAATTCCGAAGAATTCCAAAGAAGACAACACGGAGTGAGTGAACCAGTGAATTGAGATTCACTGATTGATGAAAAGTGATTTGAAAAACAATCGTATACTGCTTAATATAAAGTCTTTTGCAATACAACGAAGGTTTTAAGGAAAATAAATTATCAATCACAAACACCTTTTATTTTGAAATATTAATACACAGTCGATGTGCTAGAGAAAAGAATTTTAAACACAACGACCGGTTTTTCAAAGGTATCCGTCAATCCATTTCCTGGACCAAGGTTGATTCAATGTTGAATTGCCCTATCGTTTCTATCCAGTTGTCAGAAGTTTGATCTATTGGATAGATCTCACATGTTACCCACCAAGAGCTTGTTTGATGTTGGCTCTAGAAGGATTTCCATCTTCATCGTGAATATTTTACACGTCACTCAGATGTTCTGGCAATACCACAAGGATAATGCGTTGGACTCTTAAGATATAATCTTAATTTCCACATTGTGTGAAATAGTGAGTCTTCATTGATTGTGTCCTAGAGAGATTTATTGATGATCTCGTGGCTCTAGACTCAATAGTGCACATGTGGTTCCTATGGCGGAGACTAGGGAGAGGGTCTCTTTCTTCAATATCAACAATCTCTAAGAGAAATTCGACAGATAATGTAGGTTCCCCGTGAGAATGAAACAAGTCCTTTTAAGAGGAACTTGAGTAGCTTAGGAAGTTATAGTGCAGTGCGTCACTGGGTCCATGACGTCTTGTCTTCAATACCGGTGTTACCTTAGTAACCACCAGTAGCATATATATTGAACCCGTTTTCTGCCCTAAGGTTGAATTAATGGAGGGCTATGTATTTTCACCCTTTTCTCATTTCATTTCTTTTTCATTCTTCAACCCCTTCAGTTCTTACTGAGACTTCATAACTTAGAACCTTGTTGGGTTTGTTCCAGTTCTAGCTCTATCTCAGTCCGCACTCTTCCCATTTCTTACTTTTCTCCTTTTTCCATCATACCTAAGGACTTCTACACTATCTAGTTGATTATCCCTGGGTAGATCCCTCCGGCTCTGGCGGGATCGTAGGAACGAATACCTAACCTAACCATCCTTATATCTCCATGCATAAAATAAATTTGGTCGGTCATTTTGGTATTGTTCTTCTGCCATTGAAACCAATTGAAAACCATTTGAATAATCATCCCAGGTACTTGTGATCTATGATCAAAGCATTTTGTACCTGAATTCCTTTTGATATTTCAGAAAAAGCTCCCCCTCAACAATTGCATCGTACGTTTGAAATCGTTTTGGCACATGGAGGCAAGAGGACTTGAAAATCTCAGATTGAGAATTAAGAATTCACTTCTTTGATCAACATTTTCTAAAAATATTGACATCACTTTCCTTATCAAAATTAGTATTTTAAATACTTTGTTAAAGATATTTTTGGGAAAGGATGTGGTTTTCGTAAAATTGCTCCCCCTCAATATGTGCATCGAGATTCGAAAGTGTTTTGCACATATTAGGGAAAACCTGCACTTAGAGACAAATCAATCACGTTTCAATCCTTTTTGGTTTGATATAGATGCTCCCCCTTAACTTGTGCACGAAAATTTTGAAATCGTTTGGCACCTGTAGGGAGGAGAGCTTGTTATAATATTTCTAAACCATTTATCGAATTATCAGTTTATATCCAATTTAAATCACAAATTCTCCCCCGATCAAAATTTTCAAATCCATTGAGATTTGTGATCTCTGTTGATTTAAATTAATTTTGAAAACTTTGAAGGAGAATTGTGACTTGCTTTTGAAAGACATTTTAACTGATAAGGATCAGATTTTGAGACTTTAAACTCCAATGTTCAAGCATGCTTAAGTATCTTATGAAAACATAACATTAGCCAAGGTCTTGAACCAATTGTATAAGACATTGCAATTGTTTGACAAATAACCTTTTTTGATTTAATTGAAATCATTTTCCCCCTCAATCAATGACACAAGTTGTTGATTGAGAGATAAAGATTTTGACAAATATTTTTCAGAAGAATTTATAGAAGGAAAAATATTTGTGAAGGAAACATTTGTCTTTTTGGTGACAAACATTTGTTTTTAGAATCAGAGCATGAGATTTGAAAAATAAGATAAAGCATGGCTCTGTTCTTTCTTTTAAAATGGGTTACTGCCAGACATGACAATAAACCACCATTTTTCTCTATCCCATTTTTTTTATGTACAATCGAACTTCATCTAAAGACCCGTGTCATTCTTAGAGTGACAAATCAAAGACCGTGGATGTTATCGAAGAATAGAAAAAGATGGGAAAAATAATATTTTTGAGCTTTTTCAAAGATTTTCTGATTTTTATGGATTTTTCAAATTTTATAATTTTCTATTTTCTTTTTTTTTAAATAAATATTTACAAGAGATTGATGGAGAAAAACTTTTACTCCTCGTCTTCCTCTTCAAGACGTTTGAGTGTTTCCGGTTGTAGACTATTTAGACCAAGTCGTGGAAGGATAAACTCAAAACGTTCTCTAGGAAGAGCTTTGGTGAAGATGTCTGCTAACTGATATTCAGTCTTCACAAAATATAGTTCCACCACACCGTTCTCCACTTGGTCATTGATGAAATGATGTCGAATGTCGATATGCTTTGCTCTTGAATGTTGAACGTTGTTGCATGAGAGAGCAATGGCACTCTTGTTATCACAGTACAGAGGGATTTTGTTGAATTCAAAGCCATAGTCAGATAATTGGGATCTCATCCATAGGATTTGAGCACAACAAGATGACATGGCTATGTATTCTGCCTCTGTAGAGGATATAGAGGTACTCGTTTGTTTCTTTGAAGACCAGCTCACAAGCTTATCACCCAAAAACTGAGCACCTCCTGACGTGCTTCGACGTGTATCTTGACACCCTGCATGGTCAGCATCTGCATAGGCTGTTAGTGACATACCGGTGTCCTTCGGGTACCAAAGTCCCATGTTGATGGTTCCTTGGAGATACCGAAAGACCCGTTTAACCGCTTTAAGGTGCTTTTTGGTAGGCCTAGCCTGGTATCTAGCACACATGCATACAGCGAACAGAATGTCTGGTCTACTGGCAGTAAGGTACATCAAGGACCCAATCATACTACGATATTTAGTTTGGCCAACCATGATCCCTGAGTGGTCCTCATCCAATTTAGTACGCTCCACCATTGGAGTGTCAACACGGTCACAAGAATCAAATCCAAATTTCTTTAAGATTTCATTAGCATATTTAGATTGATTAATAAAAATCCCTCCGGGACTTTGTGAAATTTGTAATCCCAAGAAAAATGACATTTGTCCCATCATTCACATTTAAAATTTGGAGCCCATCTTCTTAGAAAAACGGTTACATTTATTGGGGTCAGTAGAGGCAAAAATAATATCATCAACATAGATTTGAACATGAATTAAGTGTTTGCCTGACTTTCTGGTGAACAATGTTGGATCAACTGCTCCTTTGCTGAATCCATTAGATACAAGAAACTTCGATAGCGTGTCGTACCATGCCCTTGGAGCTTGCTTCAAACCGTAAAGGGCCTTCTTCAAGCGATAGACATGAGTAGGATGCTCTGGATTCACAAAACCTTTAGGTTGGCTGACGTATACTACTTCTTTCAGATCTCCGTTAAGAAAAGCCGTCTTTACATCCATATGATAGACTACCATGTTCTTACTGGCAGCGTTAGCCAGGAAGATTCTGATTGCCTCGATACGTGCAACTGGAGCAAATGATTCTTCAAAGTCAATACCCTCCTCTTGACGGTATCCCTTTGCAACCAATCGAGCCTTGTTCTTTAGCACATCACCATGCTCATCAAGTTTTACTTTGAAGATCCATTTTAGAGCAATGATCATAGCACAGTCAGGAGCAGGTACTAATTCCTATACATCTAGTCGATCGAAGTCATGTATTTCTTCTTGCATGGCATTGAACCAGCTGTCTTCAGTCATGGCTGTTATAACGTCTTTTGGTTCGACCTTAGATAGTACGGAGTTGAAAAAGCACCACAAGGCATCAGTTGAAAGTTGTTTAAGAGTGGATACTGGACGAGAAGGGTTTCCAATGATGTTGTCCAATGGATGGTAATGTGTCCATTTTCTAAGGTGTTCGTGTGGTTGTTGTTGAGGAACTGAAGTAGCAGAGTTTGGATATCCTGATGAGGATGGTTCTAAAGTTGGTTCAGGAGCAAATATGTTCTCAAATGGGGCATCTTCGGGAGTAGCAAAGGGGTTATCTCCATCATAGGTGCCAGAAACATTTCCATGAGATACACTCGATGATTGATGATTTGATGATGAGGATGAGTAATCTGCAGTAGGAGCTTCTTGACTTAATGATATAGAAACTGAAGGGTTATCTACGTTGACTGGGTTAGGGGCAGCCTCTGTTGATGGATTAGACTGATCATTAGCAATAGGCTCATAGTGTTCATCAAACATTGGATCAAACAATTTCTTCAAATCATCTTCCGAAGGGGGTACATATGGAGTTGTTGGTGAGGGATTTTGTACATGAGAAGAACTAATGGGACTACTTATCAAATGTTGAGATGCGGGTCCAGAACTTGATTGTCCTGGAGCCAGTTGCCCAGACAACTCATCGAACATGACGTGAATAGTTTTCATGATATCTCGAGTTCTTTTGTTGTAGATTCGGTAACCCTTCTTGTTTGGTGCATAACCCACAAAAATTCCAATGTCCGCATTAGCTCTTAATTTACCTAAATCTTGACTGTCATTCATTGGATAGCACAAAGCACAGAATACACGAAGGTAAGAGAGATCAGGTTTTCGTTTATGGACAAGTTTGTATGGAGTTTTTCCATGAGAGGTGTGTATGAGGGAACGATTTTGGGTGTAGCAAGCAGTGGCAATGGCTTCGGCCCAAAGAAACATTGGAACCTTTGAGTAAATTAGCATTGTTCTTGCAGCTTCAACAAGGGTCCGATTTCGTCTTTCAACTACACCGTTCTGTTGAGGCGTACGTGGAACACTTCTTTGATGACTGATTCCAATGCTTTCATAAAATTGACTTAAGTCTTTGTTAACAAACTCAGTGCCATTGTCTGTTCGAATAATTCTAATAGTCTTGTTAAGTCGAACCTGCAGTTGTATGATAAGTTTGATGATGACATCTGGTGTTTTATCCTTTGTCCTCAAAAACTTAACCCAAGTAAATCGAGAGTAGTCATCAACAACGACTAAAACATATTTCTTCCCATTCATCGTTTGCACTCTCATGGGTCCGCACAAATCCATATGAAGAGTATGAAGAACTTCCATAACTGAGTTTGCGGGTTTGGGTTTGTGGGCATATTCCCTGATTTTTCCCAGTTGGCATGCTGAACAAAGATGATCTTTTTCATACTTTAATCTGGGTAAGCCTCTTACGAGGTCCTTTCTGGAAAGATCATTAATGGTGCCGAAGTTCAAGTGATTGAGACGACGATGCCATAACCATGACTTTGTTTTCGAAGCCTTTGACAACAAGCAGATTTGAGAAGACTTCATCATATCTTCGATAGAGATGGTGTATAAGTTTGTACCACGTGTTCCTCTTAAAAGTTCCACACCATCAAGTTCTCTAACGAAACAAGTATTTTTTCTAAAAGCCACTTCTAAATCAGAATCACAGAATTGACCGACAGAAAACAAATTATGACCAAGACCTTCAACATAGTATACCCAGGAAATTACACTATCACCAACCACATAATCTCCATAACCCATAATAGCCCCAAAATGGTCATTCCCGAATCTCACAGTCCCCGATAAATTTACTAACGAAGTTCATGAGCCACGAGCGATCTCCAGTCATATGCTTGGAACAGCCTGAGTCCAGGTACCACAGAACGATTTGAATGACCTGCAGTTGAACACAGACAAGTATGGATGACTAGATAGTTTGGATCCCCATGCGAGAATGGGTTCCACATGGTTAGAAAATGAGATTGGAACATCCACATCAGGAAAAGAGTCAATGAAATCGTTAGAGGTAGATGCCGGACTAGTAGAAATAGTAGATCTATTCAAAGTATGTTCACTTCTTAAAGGTATAGTTCTACTAGTAGGCATCCATTTTCTAATGGGCATTGATCTAGATAATTTAGGGCACAACTCATTAAGATTGAATTTACGGCCAGTAGGTATCAATTGGTAACCTATATTACTAAATTTTCTTCCTGTTGGTTTCCAATGTTTTCTAGCCCTCTTCCTCCTTGGTCTTCTGACCTTTTTATCCTGCTGTCTAGTGTTAGCCATTTTAACAGGATATTTTGCAGTATTACTCATCTCATTCACAACACATTCATGATTAATACCAGAAATCGAGCATTCATTACATGTTTTGCAAATAGTAGCAGAATTCGAATTAATTACAATACGCTTATAGCTAATACTAGAATCAACACGATTCGTTTTATTCAAATCAAACTTAATGTTCCTAGGGTGGTCTTCTACTTTCCTCCATTGATCATTCTTAGCTTGTGAGGTCCTATCTTGCTTTGTATTGCCTGGAGGCTTTGACCCGCTCGCTTTTGTACCACTGATTACTCATGTAGAGGGAATTATGGGAACATTAGTTGGTTTTGCTTTTTTTTGCATTCCTAATCTAGAAGTGTTGGGATCTGAATTACTTTTAGGCACATCAAAGCTGACATGCTTGTCTTTCGGCACAGAACAAGGCATATCATGGGTTGCATGCTTAGCACTAGGCATAGAACAAGGCATAATAGCTTTATCTTTCTCACAAAAGGATTTAGGGCATGTTGCTCTTAAAAATTCTAAAAGCTCCTAAGATCGTTTGGTATATAAGCATGCATACCTAATTTCACTATCAAGTGGTTTATTTATGCGATCCTCTTCTACAATCTCACGGAGACATTCTAGATTATCCTTATGGTGACAGAAATAGGCATGAAACACAAGTTCGTTATTTCTAAGATGAGGAGGAATATATTTTACAGTCACAGTATACTTAGAATCCGCAGATGCCTTTGATGCAACATTCTCATTACTAACAAGTGGCGTTCTCCCTTTTACCTGACTCTTCAGATTCGCAATTTCCTTTTGCAAAGAAGTTATTTTTTCATTGTTCTTGTCACGAGTGACTTTCATTGAATCATATAACTCTTTAAAGTGTCGTTTAACCTTTTCATTTTCATCTAGAAAACTCTCTTTTTCTTGTTGTAATACATTAATGATATTTTGAAGATGAAAGTTTTGAGAATAGTGAGAGCCATTTGGGAGCCATTCACATTGTTTTTTTCACCCTTTAATTGTGAAATATGGGTTTTCATCCTTCTGATCGTGTTACAGTGAGCTCGAATCTGTTCGTCACGTTTGTTTATTTCAAAAACTGCATCAAACTCAGGAACATCCGAGGATGTCTTGATATTTGAGGTTTTAACATTTTCTTTGAGATGTTGATATTATAGTTGTAAATTAAAATGTTCAACTACCAGTTTAGAATAATGTTTTACCAAATTATCATGATCATCCTGTTCTACTTTATCATGCAATTTTAAATTTGTGGTTTCAAGCTCAATGACACGATTATGGGAAACTTTTAACGCAACAGTTAATTCATGAAATTGAGACACATTTATAGAACAACTTGTAACAGTGTAGAACACATCTTGAGCAACACATTGAGAGATCAGATTATCATTAATGATGTGCAGATTCTTTATCTCTATTTCGTTACTCTTAAGTTCACGTTCATACATACTGACCTCAAGTTCCATATAATTAAACATTTTTTTCATTTCTTTAATCTCTATGTCCATTCCCTTTTGAAGACTCTCAAATTGTCCTTTAAGTTGTTTAAAGAAAGGCATGACCATAGTTAAATAGCATTCTTTAGTTTGTTCAAAACCCCTTTCCCCTTCAGTTATCCCAGTGTGTGTGATTCTCTTCTTGCACGTTTTCTCAAAATCAACAAATAATTGGTAAACTACGTAAAGGCTGATTAAGGTCTTGCTATTAGTGGGAAGATTTCTAGGCACTAAATGCATTGGTGTATTTGGAGGATACACAGTGGCAGGAGGCAATTTCCTACAAGGGGAATTCTTTTCAATAAAATCATTAGCTTTTTGTTTGTCCAGATCCTTTTTCCAGAAGATTTGTTCAGGGGTCAGCTGGGTCTGAGGACTAAATTTATTAAAGGTAATCCAGTTATCCTTAGAATAAGTTGGTGTTTTAACGATGATTTTATCTCTTATGCACAAGGAACTGTTAAATTTATCATCCAATTTTTTTCTAGAGACTTCTTCTAATTTTCTATCTTCCTCAGAGCACTCAGCACAAGTGGGTTTCTGTCTAGGCTTAAGAATCTCATTTCCATCGTAGATTACCTTTTGAGCTACTTTAGCCTTACTACACGCCTTAGGATTTGGTTCATCTACAAGTGGAACGCTATGCTTATCACTTAGAACTCTATGCTTAGTGATCATGTGAGCAGTCTGAATGGTGTTCCCTTGTACGTACACTTTATTTTCAAGTTTGTTCTTCAAAGTTTTTAGGTTGGAAAATTCATTTAAAAGTTTTGATTCCTTAGCATTGAATTCTTGTTTAAGTACTTTCACATTATCTTGAAGTTCTTGTTTCTGCTTAACAGTTTTGTTAAGCTTTTCTTGTAAGGAATCTAACTCTTGTTTTAACATTTCTTCCCTAAAATTACTTTTCTGATAATTGTACGCATTTGGTCATCCATCTCCTGCTCATGGGTAGTCTGTTCAAACTTAGCACGTTGTTCATATATAGCAACTTGTTCTTTATAGGCGTTTAGTTCAGAAATAATAGAATCATCAGGGGCACATGAAGTGAATTCATCAAAAATATAGTCATCATTGACTGCAAAAGATGCATTACTAGGTACAATTTCACTTTCATTTTGTTTCACATATTGCTCATATGGGACAACATTGATGCTACCCATATTTTCTGTTAGGATTTAGTAAATCCAGTTATTAAAGAGTCGGTCACCTCAAGTATATGTAATCGTTAGAAAGCTCGTAGTCGTAGATTATTTTGTATTAAGTAGTTTTAGTTGTGTAACACCGTGGAGGACGGACGGGTCTTTACCCACTGTATGCCTGATCCAAAACCCGTAGGTGGCGATTTGTGTAAGACTATAAATACTCTCTACCTCCCAAGGTAGAGAGTTGGAGCTCATAATAATAATTTCACTTTCTCTTACTAAGTTCCCAAACCTCTAACTATTTCTCTCTCTAAAACCTTCAAGTGTACGCCTCTTATTGATCATGGTTTGATGTGTTTATGAAATCCAATATGTTACAAATGGTATCAAGAGCCATGGTTTGATCATCTCTCTTACATATTCTTGGATTTCTAGTGGTTCTTATTGGTTTTTGGGTTTGAAAAAGTTGAGTGGTTTTTGCATCATTTGGACAATTTCTTGTGTTAAAGTTTGGATTTTGATAGTACTTTTGTGTTTAGGATCATCATAAGTGTTTAGGTTGTGATTTGGAAGGCTTGAATCACTGTGGTTGGATTGTTTTTGGATTAAAAAGTGGCGTTTTGTTTATGTTCATTGAAGCGATTTGTCTCTCGGTAAAGTGTTCCATGTGAGCGATTTGTCCCTGTTTTGGAAGCGAGTTGTGTCAGTTTCAAATCTCTTGTTTAAGCGATTTGTCCGGATAGTGGGTGTACTTGTGCAAATTATTCAGAGTAGCGACTTGTCACTTTTCAGCGATTTGCTTATTTAAGCGAGTTGTGTATCTTCTGCGACTTGTGCTATTTAAGCGATTTGACATTCTAGGCGACTTGCTTATTGAAGCGAGTTGTAAGCTTAAGCGATTTTTATTGATCAAGCTACTTGTTGTGATTTAAGCGATTTGGTAGTAGATGCGACTTGTCACTTCTGAGCGACTTGTTGACTGTGCAATTTTTCTTGTTTAGCGATTTGTCTCTTGTGACTTAGTTTTTTTTCTTGATTACATCCTACGGTTTTCTATTGATTTAGTAAAATCCCGTGAAAGAATCTATCTCCCGGTTTAATCATTGAGTTTTAAAATCCCGTGAAATCTGTAAACATGGCTACCAACGTACCAACAATCATCTCCACTGTTGCTGAGGATGTTCAAGACGCTGGTTCAGATACTCGTCCACCCATGCTTGACAGAACTGACTACGACTCTTGGGCTCAACGAATCAGATTGTATTGTCTTGGAAAGGAAAATGGGGTCAACATTCTTAAATCCATTGATGAAGGACCTTATCAGATTGAGACTACAAGAGACATAATTGATACTGCTGCAGATGGAACCATGATCTTTGGATTGGACAGACCAAAGACGTATGATGAGCTCAGTGATAAGGAGAAAAAGAGATTTGATGCTGATATCAGGGCTTCAAACATTATACTTCAGGGTCTTCCAAAAGACATCTACAAGCTTATCAATCACAACACTGAAGCCAAAGCTGTTTGGGATAATGTCAAGATGCTTCTCTCGGGTTCTGAATTAACTAAGGAAGACAGAGAATCACAGCTGTATGATGAATTTGAGCATTTCAAGATGAAACCAGATGAGAGTGTCTATGAGTATTACGTGAGATTCTACAAACTTGTGAATGATATGAGGAATATCAAAATGACCATGCTAAACATTCAGCTGAACTCAAAGTTTGTGAACAACATGAATCCCGAATGGCACAAATTTGTCACCGCTGTGAAGCTTACCAAAGGATTGAAGAATACAAACTATGAGCAACTGTATGCCTTCCTTCTTCAGAATGAGAGAAATGCTATGTTTGAAAAAAGGATTCTTGAACAGTTCAAAAGCAACCAGGGAGAAACAAGTTCGTCAAATGACTCTACAGCTTTTTACACCAATGTTGGAATTACCACCAAAGCTTCTCAAGTCATACCCATGGGTAATGGTAATTACAAGCTCATCCTTGATCGAGCATATAAGCCTCCTGACCCAAACACATTCATGGAAAACTTCATCAATCAACTGTCTCTCATGGTTAGTCAAAACATGAACTCTCTCCCACACACCAACAATAACCTCAGAACAGCATCCAATCTACACAATCAAGCTACTGTCAGAGATGGAAAGGTTATGGTGCAACCAGTTCAAGAAAGGCAGAATGAACAGGGAAGAGGTGGAGTTGGTAGAGGATATGTGGAAAATCAGAATCGTGGAAGGAATCCAAATCAAGGACAAGCAAAGCCAATCAAATGCTACAACTGTGGTGGTGATGGACATATAGCAAGGAACTGCACATCTCCAAAACATCCTCAAAATGCAGAGTACTTCAGAGACAAGATTTTACTTGTGCAAGCTCAGGATAATGGTGTTGTTTTGGATGAAGAGGAGTTGTTGTTTCTTACTGACGGCAATGCCAAGATATATGATGCAGATGTGGATGAGCAGCCAATTCAGGAGATAGGTCACAATCATCATAATGCCTTTCAAGTCGCTGACTGTGATGCATACGACTCTGACGTCGATGATGAACCTACTGCACAAACAATTTTCATGGCTAGCATTTCTCCAATGGTCTCTCCAAAGGTCTCATCATCACAGCAAGCTGGTCCATCTAAAGATTCAATCATTTCAGAGGTATTAAAACTTTATGATGAAGTTGATGAGCAAAAGATGCATAATAAAGTACAATCTCTTGAAACTTATGAATCAGATATTGATGATGAGGGTAATAGCAATATTGTCCCATATGATCAATATGTGAAGCAAAGTGAAAGTGAGATTGCACCAAGTAATGCATCTTCCGCAATCAATGATGACTATGTTTTTGATGAATACACTGCCTGTGCCCCTGATGATTCTGTTATCTCTAAACTGAATGCCTATAAAGAACAAGTTGCTATTTATGAACAACGTGCTAAGTTTGAGTTAACTACCCGTGAGCAGGAAATGGATGACCAAATTTGTACAATTATTAGAAAAAGTAATTTTAGAGAAGAAGTGTTAAAATAAGAGCTAAATTCCTTACAAGAAAAGCTTTGTAAAACTGTTAACCAAAAGCAAGAGCTTCAAGATAATGTTAAAGTGCTTAAACAAGAATTTAATGCTAAGGAATCAAAACTGTTGAATGATTTTTCTAATCTAAAAACTTTAAAAAACAAACTTGAAAATAAGTTGTACGTAAAAGGGAATACCATTCAGACTGCTCACTTGATCACTAAGCATAGAGTCTTAAGCGATAAGCGTAGCATTCCCCTTGTTGAGGAACCTAATCCCAAGGTAGTTAAAAAGGCTAGAGCTGCTCATAAGGTACTGTATGATGGTAATGAGATTCTTAAGCCTAGGCAAACACCATCATGTGTTGGAAGCACGGAAGAGGATAGAAAATTTGATGATGCCTCTAGGGAGAAAATGGATAAGAAGCTTAACGATCCTGTGTGTAAAAGATAAAACATAACGATAAAACCCCATGATTACACTAAGGAAAATTGGATCTCCTTAAACATGTTTAAGCCTCAGACTCTATTAACCCCTGAACAATTGTTCTGGAAAAAGGATATGGATATGCAAAAAGCTGAAAATCTTGTTGCAAAAAACAATCCCCTTAGGAAAATGCCTGCAGCCACTGTGTATCCTCCAAATACACCAATGCATCTAGTTCCTAGATCGATTGTCACTAATAGCAAAACCTTAATCAGCCTGTATGTTGTTTATCAACTATTCGTTGATTTTGAGAAGACATGTAAGAAGAGAATCACACCTACAGGGATTACAGAGGGGGAAAGGGGTTTTGAGCAAACTAAAGAATGTTATTTAACTGAGGTCATGCCTTTCTTTAAACAATTAAAAGGTCAATTTGAGAATCTTCAAAAAGGAATAAATTCAGATATTAAAGAAATGGAAAAGGAATTTGATGCAATGATAGTTGAGGTCAATGATTATGAACATGAACTCAAATATAATGAAGTTGAAAGGAAGAACTTGCATATCTTATATGAGAATTTGATTTCGAGTTGTGTTGCTCAATATGTGTTTTATACTATTACTAAGCACTCTATTACTGCTTCTCGATTTCATGAATTATCTATTGCATTGAAAGTTTCCCATGATCGTTTCATTGAGCTTGAAAACAAAAACTCAGAACTAAATGAGAAAATTGATCAGGATGATCACGATAATTTGGTAAAACATCTTTCAAGACTAGAAGTTGAACATTTTGATTTGCAACTAAAATATCAAGATCTTAAAGAAAATGTCAAAACCTCAAATATCAAGACATCCTCAGATGTTCCAGAGTTTGATGCAGTTTTTCAGATAAACAAACGTGACGAACAAATTCAAGCTCATTGTAACACGATCAGAAAATTGAAAGCCCAAATTTCACAATTAAAGGGTGAAAAGAACAATGTGACTAACTCCCAAATGCCTCCTCCTTTAGATTCTCAGTATTCTCAGACTTTTCATCTTCAAAACTTGGTTAATGTTTTACAAAAGGAAAACGAGGGTTTTCTTGAAGAAAATGAAAAAGTTAAACGACACTTTAAAGAGTTATATGATTCAATTAAAGTCACTCATGACAAGAACAAAGAAAAAATAATGTCTTTACAAAAGGAAATTGAGAATCTGAAGAGACAGGAAAAAGGGAAACTGCCACTTGTCTTTAATGAGAATGTTGCATCAAGGTCATCCTCATACTGAAAATATATTGTGACTGTTAAATACATTCCTCCTCATCTTAGGAATAATGAACTTGTGTTTCATAACTATTTTGCTCACCTTAAGGATAGTCTAGAATGTCTCCGTGAGATTGTGGAAGAGGATTTCATAAATAAGCCTCTTGATAGAGAAATTAGGTTTGTGTGCATTCAAGCCAAACGATCTCAGGAGCTGCTAGAATGTTTAATAGCAACATGTCCTAAATCCTTAGGTGGGAAAGGTAAAGCTGTGATGCCTAGTTCTATGCCTAGTGCCAAGCATACAAACCATTCTATGCCCAGTATTAAGAAAGTGAACTCTAATTTGCCTTCAAGTAGTTCAGATCCCTGCACGTCTAGTTCAGGAATGCAAAAAGTAGATCAACCAACTAATGTTCTCATAATTCCTTCTACAGGAGTAATCAGGCAATACCAAGCAAGATAGGACCTCGCAAGCTAAGAATGTGCATTGGAAGAGAGTAGAAGATCACCCTAGGAATATTAAGTTTGAGTTGAATAAAACGAATTGTGTTGATTCAAGTATTAGCTATAAGCTTACTGTAATTAATTCGAATTCTGCTACTATCCGCAAACCATGTAATGATGACTGCTTGATTTCTGTTACTAATCATGAATGTGATGTGAATGATTTGTCGAATGCTGTCAAATGCCCAGTTAAAACTGTTAATGTTAAAAATCAAGCGAAGAAGGCTAAAGTGGAAACCTACAGGAAGGAAATTTAGTAATATAGGTTATCAATGGATACCTACTGGCCGTAAGATTAATGAGTTGTGCCCTAAATTTGCTAAGTCAATTCGCACTAGAAAATGGATGCCTACTGGTAGAACTATTCCCTTAAGAAGTGAACACACTTTGAATAGGTCAAATGCGGACACTAGCACTGCATCTATTTAAGATGATTCTATTGTTTCTACTTCTGATGTGGGTGTTCCAATCACTATTACTAACCAAATGAAACCCATTCTTGCGTGGGGATCCCAATTATCCAGTTATCCATTCTTGTCTGTGTTCAACTGCAGATCGTTCAAATCGTTCTGTGGTACCTGGACTCAGGCTGTTCCAAGCATATGACTGGATATCGCTCGCGGCTCATGAACTTCGTGAGTAAATTCATCGGGATTGTTAGATTCGGGAATGACCATTTTGGTGCAATTATGGGTTGTGGATATTTTGTTGTTGGTAAAAGTGTAATCTCCAGGGTATATTATGTGGAAGGTCTTGGTCATAACTTGTTCTCTGTTGGTCAATTCTGTGATTCCGATCTAGAAGTGGCTTTTAGAAAACATACTTGTTTCGTTAGAGAACTCGATGGTGTGTAATTGCTAAAAGGAACTCGTGGTTCAAATCTATACACCATCTCTATCGAAGACATGATGAAGTCCTGTCCAATCTGCTTGTTGTCAAAGGCTTCGAAAACAAAGTCATGTTTATGGCATCGTCGGCTCAATCACTTGAACTTCGGCACCATTAATAACCTTTCCAGAAAGGATCTTGTCAGAGGATTACCCATATTAAAATATGAAAAAGATCATCTTTGTTCAGCTTGCCAATTGTGAAAAAGCACGAAATATGCCCACAAACCAAAACCCACAAACTCAGTAATGGAAGTTCTTCATACCCTTCATATGGATCTGTGCAGACCAATGAGAGTGCAAACGATAAATGGGAAGAAATACATTCTAGTAGTTGTTGATGACTACTCTCGATTTAGTTGGGTAAAGTTTTTGAGGACAAAGGATGAAACTCCAGATGTCATCATCAAACTTATCAAACAGCTTAAGGTTCGACTCAACAATACTGTTAGAATTGTTCGAACAGACAATGGCACAGAGTTTGTTAACAAAGACTTAATTAAGTTTATGAAAGTGTTGGAATCAGTCATCAAAGAAGTGTTCCATGAACTCCTCAACAGAACGGTGTAGTTGAAAGACGAAATCGAACTCTTATGGAAGCCGCAAGAACAATGCTAATTTATTCAAAGGGTCCAATGTTTCTATGGGATGAAGCCATTGCCACTGCTTGCTACACCTATAATCGTTCCCTTATTCACACCTCTCATGAAAAAATTCCATATGAACTTGTCCATAAACGAAAACCTGATCTATCCTATCTTCGTGTGTTTGGTGCTTTGTGCTATCCAACAAATGACGGTCAAGATTTAGGTAAATTAAGAGCTAAGGCGGACATTGGAGTTTTTGTAGGTTATGCATCAAACAAGAAGGGTTACCGAATTTAAAACAAAAGAACTCGAGATATCATGGAAACTATTCACGTCACGTTCGATGAGTTGTCCGGGAAAATGGCTCTAGGACAAGCCAGTTCTGGACCCGCATCTCAACTTTCATCAAGTAGTCTTATCAGTTCTACCCTTGTTTCAAATCCCTCACCAGCAACTCCTTATGTACCTCCTTCAGAAGATTATTTGAAGAAATTATTTGATCCAATGTTTGATGAACACTATGAGCCATGTGCTAATGATCTGTCAATTCCATCAACAGAGGCTGCTCTTATCTCTGTCAATGAAGTTAACCCTTCAGTCGCACTGTCGTTAAGTCAAGAAGCGCCTGCTGCTGATCATTCTGTCTCATCAACAAATCATCAATCATCGAGTGTACATCATGGAATTGTTTCTGGTACCAATGATGGAGATAATCCCTTTGCTACTCCTGAAGATGCCCCCTTTGAAAACATATTTGCTCCTGAATCATCATCTGAACCATCCTCATCAGGAGAAATCAACTCTGCTACTTCTGTTCCTCAACAACAACCACATGAACACTTTAGAAAATGTACATATGATCATCCATTGGACAACATCATTGGAAACCCCTCTCGTCCAGTATCTACGCGGAAACAACTTGCAACCGATGCCTTATAGTGCTTCTTCAACTCCGTACTCTCTAAGGTCGAACCAAAAGATGCTAAAACCGCCATGAATGAAGACAGCTGGTTCAATGCCATGTAAGAAGAAATTCATGAGTTTGATTGACTAGATGTATAGGAATTAGTACCTGCACCAGATTGTGCTATGATCATTGCTCTAAAGTGGATCTTCAAAGTAAAACTTGATGAGCATGGAGATGTGCTAAAGAACAAGGCTTGATTGGTTGCAAAAGGATATCGTCAAGAGGAGGGTATTGACTTTGAAGAATCATTTGCTCCAGTTGCTCGTATCGAGGCAATCATAATCTTCTTGGCTAATGCTGCAAGTAAGAACATGGTAGTCTATCAGATGGATGTAAAGACAGCTTTTCTTAACGGAGATCTTAAAGAAGTCGTATACATCAGCCAACCTGAAGGGTTTGTGAATCCAGAGCATCCTACACTCGTCTATCATTTAAAAAAGGCTCTTTACGGTTTGAAGCAAGCTCCAAGGGCCTGGTATGATATGCTATCAAAGTTTCTTCTATCTACTGGATTCAGCAAAGGAGCAGTTGATCTGACATTGTTCACTAGAAAGTCAGACAAACATTTAATTCACGTTCAAATATATGTTGATGATATTATTTTTGCCTCGACTGGCCCCAATGAATGTGATCGTTTTTCAAATGAAATGGGTTCCAAATTTCAAATGTCAATGATGGGACAAATGTCATTTTTCTTGGGATTACAAATTTCACAAAGTCCCGGAAGCATTTTTATAAATCAATCTAAATATGCAAATGATATTTTAAAGAAATTTGGATTTGATTCTTGTGACCCTGTTGACACTCCCATGATAGAGCGGACTAAACTGGATGAGGATCACTCAGGGATCATGGTAGACCAAACGAAATACCATAGTATGATCGGATCCCTGATGTATCTCACAGCTAGTAGACCAGATATTTTATTCGCTGTATGCATGTGTGCTAGATATCAGGCCAAGCCTACTAAAAAGCACCTTGAAGCGGTTAAAAGGGTCTTTTGGTATCTCCAAGGAACCATTAACATGGGTATTTGGTATCCGAAGGACACTGGTATGTCACTAACAGCCTATGCAGATGTTGATCATGCAGGGTGTCAAGATACACGTCGAAGCACGTCTGGAGGCGCTCAGATTTTGGGTGATAAGCTTGTGAGATGGTCTTCAAAGAAACAAATGAGTACTTCTATTTCCTCTACAGAGGCTGAATACATAGCCATGTAATCTTGTTGTGCTCAAATCCTACGGATGAGATCCTAATTATCTGACTATGGCTTTGAATTCAACAAAATCCCTCTGTACTGTGATAATAAAAGTGCCATTGCTCTCTCATGTAACAATGTTCAACACTCAAGAGCAAAGCACATCGACATTTGACATCATTTCATCAGGGAGCAAGTAGAAAACGGTGTGGTGGAACTCTATTTTGTGAGGACTGAATACCAGTTAGCAGACATCTTCACCAAAGCTCTTCCTAGAGAAAAATTTGAGTTCATCCTCCCACGACTTGGGCTAAAGAGTCTACAACCGGAAACACTCAAACGTCTTCAAGAGGAAGACGAGGAGTAAAGGTGTCTCTTATCCATCTCTTGTAATTATTTATTCGAAAAACAAAATACAAAATTACAAAACCTACAAAAAGAAAATAGAAAAATATAAAACTTTCAAAAATCCATAAAATTTTTTGAAA
Organism: Chrysanthemum seticuspe; assembly: GCA_019973895.1. NCBI lineage: Eukaryota > Viridiplantae > Streptophyta > Magnoliopsida > Asterales > Asteraceae > Chrysanthemum > Chrysanthemum seticuspe. The sequence continues at coordinate 208,811,437 of BPTQ01000004.1, forward strand.
ATCTTGAAAAATCTCAAAAAATACTGTCTTTTTGTCATATTTTTCTCAATTCGATAATATCTACGGTCTTTGTACTGTCATTCAAAGAATGACACGGGTCTTTATATGTTGTTCGAATTTAAAAAAAATAAATAAATAAATAAAATAGGAGAAAGTGAAACGTTGGTTTATTGTTATCTCAGGCAGTAACCCGTTTTTAAAGAAAGAACAAAGCCATGCTTTAACGTATGTTTCAAATCTCATGCTCTGATTCTATCAACAATCAATTAATATCTAATGAAAACTAATTGCTTTGAAAAATAACTCGAACTCTATTTTTGAAAATCATCTGATCTGAACATTTGTCAAAATATCTATCTCTCAATCAACAACTTATGTCAATGATTGAGGGGGAGAATGATTTCAATTAAATCAAAAGGTTATTTGTCATACAATTGTTTTCAAAAGATCATCATGCATGTTTAATCAATGGAGTGTAAAGTCTCTAAATCCGATCCTTATCAGTTAAAATATTTTTCATAATCAAGTCACAATTCTCCTCAAAAGCTTTCAAAATCAATTTAAGTCTACAGAGATCACAAATCTCAAATGATTTGAAAATTGTGATCGGGGGAGAATTTGTGATTTAAATTGGTTTTAAACTGATAATTCGATAAATGGTTTCATAAGTGTTTAGCAAGCTTTCCTCCCCACATGTGCCAAAGGATTTCAAATTCATGATGCACATGTTGAGGGGGAGCTCTTTTTCTAAAAATATCAAAAACAATTCAGGTACAAAAACACTTTGATAATATATCACAAGTATCTGGATTGATTTTCAAATGGTTTTCAATTGGTTCTAATGGCAGATGAACTATACCAAATAGACCGACCAAATTTACTTTATGTATGGTGATATAAGGATGATAAGGTTAGGTATTTGTTCCCGTGATCCGCCAGAACTGGAGGGATCTACCCAGGGACAATCCACTAGATAGTGTAGAGTCCGTAGGTATGATGAAAAAAGGAGAAAAGTGAGATATGGGAAGAGTGCGGACTGAGATAGAGCTAGAACTGAAATAAACCCAACAAGGTTCTAGTTATGAAGTCTCGGTAAGCACTGAAGGGGTTGCAGAATGAAAAAGAATTGAATGTGAAAAAGGGTGAAAAGAAATAGCCCTCCAATAATTCAACCTTAGGGCAGAAACCAGGTTCAATTCATATGCTATTGGTGGTTACTAAGGTAACACTGGTATTGAAGACAAGACGTCATGGACCCAGTGACGCACTGCACGAAACTTCCCAAACTACTTAAGTTCCTCTTAAAAGGGCTTGTTTCATTCTCACGGGGAACCGACATAATCTATCAACTTTCTCGTAGAGATTGTTGATATTGAAGAAGGAGACCCTCTCCCTAGTCTCCGGCATAGGAACCAAATGTGCACCATTGAGTCTAGAGCCACGAGATTATCATATAAATCTCATTAGGACACTGTCTATGAAGTCTCTCTATTTCACACAATGTGGAAAGAGAGATTATATCTTATGAGTCCTACGCATTATCGTTGTGGTATTTCCAGAACATCTGAGTGATATGCTAACATATTCACAATGAAGATGGAAAGCCTTCTGGAGCCAACATCAAACAAGCTCCTGGTGGGTGGCATGTGAGATCTATCCAATAGATCAACCATGTGACAACTGAACAGAAACAATGGGGCGATTCAATCTTTTGAATCAATCCTGGTTCAGGTTATGGATTGACGGATACCATTGAAAAACCGGTCGTTGTGCTTAAAAACTCTTTTCTTTAGCACGCCGACTGTGTACTAATATTTAAAAATAAAAGGTGTTTATGATTGATAATTGATTTTCATTAAAACCTTCGTTGTATTGCAAAAACAATTTCTATTGAGCGGTACACGATTGTTTTTTTTTAAATCACTTTTCATCAATCAGTAAATCTCAATTCGCTGGTTCACTCACTCCGTGTTGTCTTCTTTGAGACGTTCCGGTTTGAGAACAGCTAGAGCAGCTGCGAAACCCTGTCAAGGAAATTCTTTGGAATTATTCCTGATCGCAGGCAGTACTTGTACTGATTAATGGGGAACCATGGGCCGTGTACCTCAATTCAACGAAAGTGATCAAAGACACTTTCGTGCGCTTTATTGCTAACTGTTGTATGCAGGTACACCCGTCGTTTTCATCTGATCAGAATGAAGCGGTCAATCCATAACCGCATGCTCACTCAACATATTCATTTCTAAAGAAATCATGATAAGTGCATTAATGACTCTGATATTTTCACTCCATGCTTCTGCTACGCTGCTGCCAATATCATGAATCAACAAAAGCTTCCGCTATTGCGATGAGAATATATCATGATCCAGAATGTGAGCATGTCGGTCCAAATGTTACAACATCACATAATACCAACACCACAATGGAAGAGTCAGAGATTTATGTTAGCTGATGATCTCAATGCTGGCTCAAAACTCATTATCACGTAGATCAGTTAAAGACCTCCACATGGATTAACCAAACATGCAAAAAGGAAGAATCAATGACTACAAGCTACTGGGCAAAGAACAGGAACAATAATCCAAGAACAATCTTAATGTAATATCTGTTTGTATTCAATGTAATTTTGAGGTGACCTCCCTTAGGGGGATATTGTTAGGATTTAGTAAATCCAGTTATTAAAGAGTCGGTCACCTCAAGTATATGTAATCGTTAGAAAGCTCGTAGTCGTAGATTATTTAGTATTAAGTAGTTTTAGTTGTGTAACACCGTGGAGGACGGACGGGTGTTTACCCACTATATGCCTGATCCACAGCCCGTAGGTGGCGATTTGTGTAAGACTATAAATACTCTCTACCTCCCAAGGTAGAGAGTTTGAGCTCATAATAATAATTTCACTTTCTCTTACTAAGTTCCCAAACCTCTAACTATTTCTCTATCTAAAACCTTCAAGTGTACGCCTCTTATTGATCATGGTTTGATGTGTTTATGAAATCCAATATGTTACATTTTCAATATCTGAATCAATAATTTCAATTGATTGTACTTTGTCGTGCATCTTTTGCACATCAACATCATCGTATAGTTTTAATACCTCAGATATGATTGATTCCCTGGAGTGAGTGGCCTGTTTAGTTGAAGAAGCCCTTGGAGTTACCATTGGTGAGATATTAGCCATGAAGATGGTCTGGTCAGTTGGTTCATCATCAACATCTGAATCAAATGCATCATAGTCTGCGACTTGAAATGCATTAGGATTGTTTTGACCCATACCCTGCACTGGTTGTTCATCCACATCAGCATCATAAGTTCTGGCATTTCCCTCAGCAAGAAATAGCAATTCTTCCTCATTCAACTTTGCTCCACTGTCTTGAGCTTGGACCAGGATCATCTTGTCCCTGAAGTACTCTGTATTTTGTGGACATTTTGGAAGAGTGCAATTCCTTGCAATGTGTCCTTCTCCACCACAGTTGTAACATTTAATGGGCTTTACTTGACCTTGAGCCATGTTCCTTCCATGATTCTGATTACCCATATATCCACCACCACCGCCAGCATTGCCATATCCAGCACCAGCATTCCCATATCCAGCTCCAACATTCCTATATCCAGCACCAACATTCCCTTGCTCATTATGTGGAAGGTATGCATTCTGTCTTCCTTGCAAATTTTGCACCACTACCTTTCCGTCTTTAATCGTGGCATGATTGTGAAGATTGGATGCAGTTTTGATATGATTGTTGGTGTGTGGGGTAAGGTTCAAGTTCTGATTGACCATTAAAGCCAATTGATTAACAAGATGTTCCATGAATGTGTCTGAATCTGGAGGCTTATACCCTGGATCTGGAATGAGTTTGTGATTACCATTACCAGTTGGTATCACTTGAGATGCTTTGGTGGTTATTCCTACATTTGTGTAGAATGCAGTTGAATCATTCGATGAGCTTGCATCACCATAATTGGTTTTGAACTTTCCAGGATCATTCGTTCAAACATAGCATGTTTCTCATTTTGAAGCAAGTAAGCATACAATTGCTCATAGTTAGTGTGCCTCAAACCTTTGGTAAGCTTGACTGAAGTGGCAAATTTGTGCCATTCGGGATTCATGTTGTTCACAAACTTTGAATTGAGCTGAATATTTGGCATAGTCATTTTGATATTCCTCGTGTCATTCATGAGCTTGTGGAACCTCACGTAGTATTCAGTGACATTTTCCCCTGGGTTCATCTTAAAGTTCTCAAAATCATCATACAGTTGAGACTCTCTGTCTTTTTTAGTTAATTCTGAACCAAAGAGAAGCATCTTGACATTGTCCCAAACTGCTTTGGCTTCAGTGTTGTGATTGATTAACTTGTAGATGTCCTTTGGTAGACCCTGAAGTACAATGTTTGAGGCCCTAATATCAACATCAAATCTCTTTTTCTCCTTATCAGTAAGTTCATCATATGTCTTTGGTCTATCCAATCCTAATGTCACTGAGCCATCAGCAGCAGTTTCAAGTATGTCTCTGGTAGTCTCAACTTGGTACGGTCCTTCATTAATTGATTTGAGAATGTTAACCCCATTTTCCTTAACCATGCATTACAGTCTGATTCGTTGATCCCATGAGTCATAATCAGTTCTATCTAACAGGGGTGGACGAGTATCTGATCCTGCAGCTTGAACGTCCTCGGCTATAGAAGAGATGATTGTAGGCACGTTGGTAGACATGATTACAGATTCTACAGGATTTTATAACTCTTTGATTAAACTGGGAAATAGATTCTTTCACGGGATTTTACTAATTCAAGAGAAAACCATAAAACATAACATGTTAGCCTTAATAGTTTTATTAGAAGTGATGGTCATTCACGATTAGGAACTTTGTAATGTGTGTTAGATATCGTGATAGAATAGTCAACGGGCTCGTGGATTGGACTAAGCTAAATGGCTAGGCGTTATGATTATGCTAACCGTTTGAAGCTTAAGTATCCAAAGCCCAATCCATGTCCAACCCACGAAAAGCCCAAGCAAAGCCTTTTAGGGTTTTAAGTTACTTGTACTATATATACCCCTCAAATGAGACTTTGAGGGGTGTGCTTGAAAGTGTGTGTGTGTGTGTATTTTCTCTCTCAAGGAATATACAACTTATTGTGTTTATCTTTATCCTCTCACATACACGGTTTTGTATAAACATCAAGTCACCATCTCTCTTAATCTTTCCTTCTTTGTGTAAGCTTTATGTTTGTGTTTGGGTTGAACGTTTTCTACGCGTAGCGTGGTAAACGTGGTGATACTTGTATTTGTGTTGGGTTTGTGATAAGGTTGATAAAATTAAGGTCCTACAATTGGTATCAATCGCCTAACAATGGTTTAGGAGTGTTTGTGTTTGTTTTGAAGGTTGGTACTGTACGCGTATCTTCGTTATAAAAGTTGTCACGCTTAAAGCTTTAATTTTTGCACTTAAAAATTCAAGATTCTTATGGTTTAAGGTTTATTTGGTGCTAAAGTTTCAGTTTTTTGCAAAAAGTTCGAAGCTTTACGCGTTTTGGTTAAGTTTTAAACTCGTTTTTGGTTCGTTGGTCATTTCTACTCGTAACTTATCTAAGCACTTTGGGTGAAAAAGGTCAACATTTTTGGGTCATTCGAGTGTTTTTAAGGCTATCTGTGCAAAAGAAATCATTTGAATCGTTGGAAATTTCTTACGCGTAGAAGTCAAAAAGTCAAAACCCTAGTTTTCTACGCATAACATTTTGGTGAAGAATCTTCGAGCTTTAACGGTTACTCAGTGCTTCCCTCACTTGGATAAGTGTGTGGAACACTTCGACTTGTGGATATCCCTTACGCTGTGACAGTGTAAAGGATTTTTGGTTCTTAACCATAGTTTACGCATAAGCTAAAAGCTTACAAGTAACTCTACGCATAACTTCACAATTACGCGTAAGGTTTACGAGTAACTTTTTGTCTACGCATAAGCTTAAGGTTACGCATAAGATCCTACGCCTAAGGAATCCTACGCCTAAGCTCCCTACGCATAAGATCCTACGCCTAAGCATCGTCTACTCGTAACTTCGTGTGTCTACGCCTAAGCTCTTTGGCGGGAAAACTTGAGTAAAATTTAATTTTTAGAGGAGACTAAACGTTCAATTTTTACGCGAGATTCAAATTTTGGTTTTACTGTGAAAATTTTTGGGTCTAAATTCAAATTTTTCGAGTCAAATTTGGCGTCAAAATTGTCATAACTCAAATTTTTCATACGACCTTAGAATTGATTTTTATAGTGAATTTCAAATTTTGGGCAAAAATTTTTTAAGAACCAAGGTTACGAGTACGACTTTCAGAATCACCTCAACCGAGCTTAATCTTCATCAACCACAACTCCTTTATCGTTGAATCGATCCTACATCAACTTTATCAGATCATACCTTCATCAATGGCAACTCAACAAGACATTATTGCAGCCAGTGCCAAAAACCGACCTCCTATGTTGGCAAAAGGTGGTTATCTTCAATGGACAAGTCGAATGCTCCGCTACATCAAGACCAAACCTAATGGGAAACTCATGATTAAATCCATTCAGGATGGACCCTTCCAGCCTCGACAAGTTCATGTACCTGGAAATGCATATGCAACACCTCCCGTACCACCATCTTCTCGTCTTCAATACGAATCTGAATAAACTGCAGAGGATCAGAAACAAGTCGAAGCAGATGACATGGCAATTCATATTATCCAACTGGGTTTACCAATAGACATCTTTGTTGCGGTAGACAGTTGTGAAACTGCTTTCGATATGTGGGAAAGTGTTAGAAGGCTTTGTCATGGAACATAAATTGGTCAACAAGACATGGAGAACAAGCTGCTAACTGAATGGGAAAAGTTTACTTCTACACCAGGAGAATCCATTGAATCCTACTATGGAAGGTTTTGCACTTTGATGAATGAGCTAATCAGAAACAAGCTGACACCCAGAACTATCGTTCAAAACATCAAGTTCCTGAACAATCTTCCAGAAGAATGGGGACGATATGTAACTATTGTCAACTAAACAAAAGACCTTCATCAGGTGAACTTTGATCAACTGAATGATTTTCTGAAACAAAACCAAGCTGAAGTCAATGAAGTCAGGAAAGAAAGATTGGCAAAGAATCATGATCCATTGGCACTCATTGCAAAGACTCAAACTTCAGTGAATACACATCAACAAGCTTCATCATCTTCCAACAACAACAACTTGCAGCAATACATTCCACAACCACAACAACAATTCTATCCAGATCAACAATACCAGGAACAAGGAATCACTCATCCTGAAACTGACCCAGAAGCGACCTTGCAACAGATATACTCTTTATTGGGTAACGCACTAAAAAGTCGCTATTCCACACCAACTAACAACAACCAAAGGATTTCGTCAAACACTCGCAACAGGCAAATTGCACAGCCGGGTGTGAATATGGGTAATCAAGGTCAAATGGTTGGAGTTATTGGGAATCAGCAGGGATATGCTACTGGATTTTGTATGGGTAATCAGCCGATTCCATATCAGGGTAATCAGATGAGACAGAATGTTGGGAATAGAGTAGTGGGTAATCAGAATAGGAATGGTGCAGCTCCAGTCGTTGGGAATCATGGAAATGTGAATCAGGGTAATCAGATTAAGTGTTATAACTATCAAGGAATGGGTCACATGGCAATGAATTGTCCTACTAAGCCGCACAAGAACGATCTTGAGTATCTTCAGAAAACTATCCTGTTGGTACAAAAGGAACGCGATGGATTTCAGTTGAGTGCTGAGGAACATGACTTTATGGCTATTATGGATGATTTGGAAGACCTCGAGGAAATCAATGCGAACTGCATCTTCATGGCAAATCTTCAGGAGACTAAGTACGACTCTGACTCGGAAGCACCTCCTGTCTATGACGCCAACGCCGTATCTGAGGTACCAATCATTGATCCATGCTATAACAATGTCATATTTGATGTGTTTACTCATGACGAACAGCATTCTGTGACGCCATCACCTACTTATGATACATACATGGACAATCCGAGTTGTAGCAATACTAACTCTGAAACTCTAGATGTGGATCCTAGTGGAGGCTGTGTGGCACAAAATACTGAGACTGATGAGGAAACACATGCCTATTTTGAATCATTAATCAATAACTGTGGCATTGAAATTGAAAAAGTGAGTAAGGTCAATCGCGAAGTTAAGGCCGCGAATAAGAAATTGACCGCTGAGCTTGAGAGTTACAAGGAGCACGCCAAAGCCTATGAATTTCATACAAACAAAATGTCCGAATTAGAAATTGGTTATCGAGATTCTGTTTTAAGAGAAACACAATTGCAACTCAAGTATGACACACTTGATGTGAATTTGAACTTGAAAATAAAATCTTTAAACAAGGAAATTTCTGATCTAAATGACCAACTTTCTAAACAAAAAGCACTGTTTTCTGATCTTGAAAAAGAGAAGAAACAGTTGATTGCTGATTTTTCAAAACGAGAAGATTCTCTTCTTGATGAAATTCTTGATAAAACGGAAAAAATCAAAACATTGGACAATTTGCTTCTTACAACGGGTCATTCAGCTAAATCAAACAAGATGCTTTCTAACTAAGTAAATCCACGTTTTCATACTTCACATAAGATGGCACTTGGTAATGACCCTTCTTCGTTTCTCAAGAAAGCTCAGAAATCTCAGAATGTGTTGCACAATGGAAAACCTTTGCATGAACCCATAATTTTTCGTGATTCTCTTGAAACGTTAGAACTATCTGAGGAGAGTAGATCAAAAATGAAACAAAAGAATCCAGATCTCAAACCGATTGATTATAACAAATGGAACAAAATTAATGGTATTCCTTTTGTTTCTCAAAAAGAAAAGTCAACGTTTTCCACCACACCAAGTGTTTCAAACAAAGTGTCAACACCAGTTTCAAAATCAGTTTCAAAACCAGTTGTTGTCTCCAAATCTCTTTCGAACATTGAACAAATGTCTTCAAACAATCCTTTTAACACAAGTGATGCGAGAAGTATTTTGGAAAATGTGAAAACTAGAATTGCGGATCTTCAAGAGACAGTGAAAACTAAAACCAATATTACAACAAACATCTGGTTTAATAGTTTTGATATTGAACAGAAAAAGTTTTTTGAAACTCAAATTGCCCCTCAGTTAAATAACATCAACTCAAGGGTAATTCATTTTGAACAAGCCTTTTTGAAAGAAACAACTGACTTTGTCAAGGACCATAAATCCCTGGTAAAGCAAACTAATGAAAGTGTTGAACACATCAAAGTTTTGGAAAATCTAAATGATTCACTCTTCGAAGATGTTCTGACTACTGATATTATGTCCATTATTTTTCAAACATATTCTGTTGAAGATCATGAAAGACTCCAGTCTGAGACCTCCGAAATTGTTTCAAAATATGAAAAAGCTCTTGAAAAACTTGAAAAAGAAAATGTCTCATATTTTAAACAACTTGATCGCAAAACTGAGGAATGCAAGTATGACAAACTGTCATATGAGCGTGCCTACAATGACATGAAAGCGAAAAATGATCTTTTGAGGGCTCAGCTAGAAAGTCAAAAAGGAAAGGCAGTGGATACTGTGATTACAAAACCATTGACTGCGGAGAAAGCAAATGTCACCAAACCGGTTTCTAAACCAAAAATGTCTGTTTCTATGCCTCCTCCAAAAGTCAATGAGAAAAATGTTTCATCAAAACCAGTCACTCCACCTGCCCTACCTAAACAAAATGTTGATAAGGGAAAAGCGGTTATCGAGAAACCAAAAGTTTTAGCACCTGGCCTTTTTAAGATGAGTACCACTAATGCGTCTGCCTCCACATCTAAAACATATGGAACAAACGACATAAGTTTAGAAAAGCACTCTAAAGAGACTAGGACAGCTGAAACCACCTCCCTTGATAAAAATGTGAATCCTAATGCGTGTGCCTTACCTTCTACAGGACTAGAAAGCCACTCTAGGAGTAGCAGACTAAAGCCTAAGAGCAATACAAGGAACAATAAAGTCTCGCATGCCTCTAGGAGTAGTAGCTTGAATAAAGAGAAGAAAGTAGAAGAACACCATAGGAATTTACCGTTTTTGAATAAGAAAGACATTTCATCTTAATGTACTGAACCTATGAAACTTGCTAAGTCTAATGAATGTGTTGAATCTCTTTGTTTAACTTGCAAGAAATCTCTAATTAATGTTCAAGATGATTGTGTTTCTAAGAATATGAATGATAAGCCTGCTAAGAAGAAAGTTCCAAAAAGATCTTACGCTAAACGATTAGGAAGACTAGTTGCAAAACTTAGGCTTTACACTACTGACAGGAACTATAGTGTCTACTATAGGGATGATATTTGGAAACCCACAGGCAGAACCTTCACACTCAAGAATGGTACAATGAGTGATAAACCATAACTCCCTGTAGAAAACCTCTCTGAGTGTGATAAGGATTTTACCCCTAACCCAAAGAAACCAAAATCAAAACGGTTTCCACAATATTCTTTTTCTGTTAATGGCAGGTTATCGAAATTTGTCTTTGGATCGTCGACTCGGGTTGATCCAAGCACATGACCGGGAATCTGAAGCTGCTGATCAATTTCGTCTGGCAATTCATGGGAACCGTACGTTTCGGAAATGATCATGTAGCAGCTATCATGGGTTATGGAGATCTACCTTTTGGAAATTATTTGATCACTCGGGTTTACTATGTCGAAGGGTTGGGACACAATTTGTTTTCCGTCGGGCAGTTCTGTGATGCAGATTTAGAGGTTGCTTTTAGGAAAAATGCTTGCTTCGTTAGAAACTTGGATGGCACTGATCTCTTAACTGGGAATCGTGATACAAACTTGTATGCTATTGACATCAACAAAATGGCCTCTTCATCACCAATATGTCTTATGACACGAGCATCTGGAACACAGTCCTGGTTGTGGCACAGAAGGTTATCCCATCTCAATTTTGACACCATCAACAATCTTGCCAAAGACAACATCTTCAACGGACTTCCAAAATTCAAATACACCAAGGATCACTTATGTCCATCATGCGAACAAGGAAAAAGCAAAAGAGCATCATATAAACCCAAATCCGTACCTAGTTCAGAAGCAAAGTTGCATATGTTGCACATGGACTTATGTGGCCCAATGAGAGTTGAAAGCATTAACGGGAAAAAGTATATTCTTGTTATCGTTGATGATTATTCGATATATACATGGGTTAAGTTTCTGAGACAAAAGACGAAGCACAAGGCATCATCATCACCTTTCTGAAACGTATTCAAGTACTTCTTCAAACTCCAGTAAGGGTTGTAAGAACAGACAACGGCACAGAATTCACTAATCAGGAGTTAAGAGCTTATTTTGAAGATGTTGGAATTACACACCAGACATCAGTTGTTAGAACTCCACAGCAGAATGGGGTAGTTGAAAGAAGAAATAGAACTCTTGTGGAAGCTGCTCGCACAATGCTAATCTATTCTAGTGCACCGTTATTTCTATGGGCTGATGCTGTTGCCACTGCTTGTTTCACTCATAACCGATCCCTTATCCATCCAAGATTCAATAAAACCCCATATGAAATAGTGAACAACATAAAACCAGATATATCTTACTTTCAAGTGTTTGGCGCTTTGTGCTATCCTACGAACGACAGAGAAGATCTTGGAAAACTGAAAGCAAAAGGTGATATTGGAATCTTCATTGGATATTCAGATAACTCGAGGGCATTCAGGGTGTATAACCGAAGAACTAGGAGGATCATGGAGACGATGAATGTGAAATTTGATGAACTTTCACATATGGCTTCTGAGAGACTCGCTCTAGAACCCGCACTAAACCAGCAGACTTCTGGACACATCAGTTCAGGACTCGTACCTCAAAGAGCTCAATCAACTTCGTTTGACAATCCTAAAGAACAAGAATGGGAGAATTTCTTCGAGTTAATGTTCGATGAATACTATGGTGGAACTTCGACAAATGCATCAAACCATCATTTCGCTGGACCCGCTCAAAATCATCCTCCACCACCAACAGAAGATGCATCTAAAACGGTCGAAACTAATGCACCAACTCCATCAACATCATCTACATCTACTCAAGTTCTTGCACCCGTTCTACCAGCAGTTGATGAGCAAAACCAAAACCAGAACGATGCAACGTTAGATGACGACTTATTTGAAAACCCGTTTGCTACGGAATCAGCTGAATCTTCTTCAAGCTTACGAGAACCATCTAACTCGCATACGTTTAACCAACGGTATCCTTCTACTCTGAAGTGGACAAAAGACCACACAATTGAACAAGTTATTAGTGAACCTTCAAGGCCAATTCAGACGAGACGCCAACTTGCCACCGATTGCGACTTATGCATTTACCTTTGCTCAATTAGCAATATAGAGCCAAAGAACATTCGCGAGGCAATGGCAGAACCCGCATGGATTGAAGCAATGCAGGAGGAACTTCTCCAATACCGTCTTCATGACTCTTGGGAAATGGTTCCTAGACCAATTGACATTCGCGTCATTGATCTCAAATGGTTATGGAAGAACAAAAGGGATGAAGAGATGACTGTAATTCGCAACAAAGCTCGTCTTGTGGCCAAAGGATACAGACAAGAGGAAGGGATAGACTTTGAAGAGTCATTCGCACCGGTAGCTAGACTAGAAGCAGTCAGGATTTTCTTAGCCTATGCAGCTCACAAAAACATCACGGTTTATCAGATGGACATTAAGACCGCGTTCTTGAATGGAACTCTGAAAGAAGAAGTGTACGTGAGTCAGCCTGAAGGCTTCGTAGACATGGAACATCCAGACTACGTCTACAAACTCAAAAAGGCAATCTACGGTTTAAAACAAGCTCCGAGAGCGTGGTATGACGAACTGTCCTCTTTCCTTATCCAAAACAATTTCACCAAAGGCACAGTTGATCCTACCTTGTTTACACAAAAATGCAAAAATGACATTTTGATTGTTCAGATTTACGTGGACGACATCATCTTTGGGTCCACTAATCCGAATCTTTCAAAACACTTTGAAAATCTCATGAAAAGCAAATTTGAAATGTCCATGATGGGGGAACTAAAATTCTTTCTTGGTTTACAAATACATCAGTCCCCTCATGGAATTTTTATTAATCAAGCTAAATACACAACTGAGATTTTGAAAAATCATGGTATGGATAATTGTGACTCTGTCAGAACACCAATGGTAACTTCACCAAAAAATGGAGCCGATTTGTTTGGGAAACCTATTGATCCGAAGAAATATCAGAGCATGATTGGTTCTCTCATGTACCTCACTGCTAGTCGACCAGATATTCATTTTGCTGTTTGCTTATTAGCACGGTTTCAGGATAAGCCTACCGAACTGCACCTCAAAGAGGTTAAACGGATCTTTCGGTACCTGAAGACATCCATTCACATGGGACTTTGGTATCCGAAGGAATCCGGATTTGATCTAATTGCCTTTTCAGATGCGGACCACGCAGGTGATCAAGTTACAGCAAAAAAGTACATCAGGAGGAGCACAATTTTTGGGTGAAAGGTTAGTCAGCTGGTCTTCAAAGAAACAAGATTGCACTGCACTATCAACCGCTGAAGCTGAGTATGTGTCTCTATCTGCGTGTTGTGCTCAAGTTCTATGGATGAGAACACAACTCACAGATTATGGCTTTACTTTCGATAAAATACCTATGTATTGTGACTCGAAAAGTGCCATAGCCATATCATGCAATCCTGTTCATCACTCAAAGACTAAGCATATCAGAGTCCTCTATCACTTCATCAAAGAGTACGTCGAAAATGGTACTGTTGAATTATTTTTCGTGAAGACTGATTACCAACTCGCCGATCTATTAACGAAAGCCCTTCCAAAAGAAAGGTTTGACTATTTAGTTCGACGAATTGGAATGCGAAGCCTAACCCCTGAGGAGTTAGAACGTCTTCTCGATTCTTCTTGAAAATGATTTTTTCCAAAAAGCTTCGCTGTAAATATTTTTGAAAAACAAAATACAAAATTTGAAAAACCAACAAAAGCAAAATATAAAAATATAAAACTTTCAAAAAATACAAAAACAATATAAAATCAAAAATCCAAAAATATTCTTCTCACGACATGTCTCTTGTATAATCGATATTCTGTACGTTTCTAGAAATGTCATTCAACAATGATACGGGTATGTACAGATGCTTGAGCGAGAGTTCTTTAATGTTTTCCAAAACATGTCGTTTCTCAAAATTTCTTCATAAAATGGCTTTCGTATACATCAGTACGAAACCCGGACCGAAATGATGACTTTTGATTATTTTTTCAAATCAAAACTCGTGCTTTTTAATGAAAATCACAAGTGTACGCTTCAGTGCACTACATTTAAAAATGGTGAGAAATCATCATCATCTTGAGCACCTTTTCAAGATTGTTCAAAACGATTTTTCAAAATCTTTCAAAATATTTTGTGCTCAAGATAACTCCCTCTAAAACCCTTTAATTGATTATGCTTTATTAAAGGGGGAGTATAAAACAAAATGTTCCAAATTCATGCTTAAATCAAATCCGTTTGTCTCCCCAAAAGATTCTAAAATGTTGTTTAATCCGTTGATATCAAAAATATCACATATATGCTATTTTTGAGGGGGAGGAGACGTGATTAAAATGTGATCAAAATCGTTGTTTGAATCTCAAAAGAGCTCGACTCAGTTGAAACCAATGAATTGACGAGGAATAATGTACCCTCTCGAGAAACTTTCTATGGACTTGACCAGGACGGGTAATAATTTCAAGCTAGTTCTCTAGTGATGTAAACGTGTCTCGAATCGGTCTTGTTCATTTAAAGTCGATCAATTCAAAAAGTGCGAACTCTACCCTCTATGTGCAGATTTATGGCAAAACTTATAAGCACATATGAAAGGGGAGTGTTTCTGAAAATATAAAACTCGCAGAGTGTTTCAAACATGTTTTCTATCATAAACACTCTGAGAGATTTTCAAGAAAAATGGTTTTATGGCAACAATAGGACAGTCATGGAGTTATAAGGTGACTAAGGATAGGAAATCAGTCCTATGATCCGCCAGAGCCGGAGGGATCTACCCAAGGACATCACCAATAGTTAGTATTAGAAGTCCTTAGGAATGATTGAAAAAAGGAGTAATGTGAGAAAGGAGAAAGAAGGGGTTGAAGAATTAAAAAGAAATGTAAGGAAAGGGTGAAAAGAAATAGCCCTCCATAATCAACCTTAGGGCAGAAACCGGGTTCAATTCATCTGCTACTGGTTGTCACTAAGATGACGCTGGTATTGAAGACAAAGACGTCATGGACCCAGTGACGCACTGCACCTAACCTTCTAGCCACTCAATTCCTCTTAAAAGGATTTGTTTCATTCTCACTGGGAACCCTACATAAACTATCGGCTTTCTCTTAGAGATCGTTGGTATTGAAGAAGGAGACCCTCTCCCTAGTCTCCGCTCAGGAAAACCAAAATGCACTAATTGAGTTTAGAGCCACGAGATTCATCAAAAGATCTCATAGGAACACTTGACATGACATCGCTTGTTGTTCATAAATAAGGACACAAGTGATATATTATAGAGTCCTACGCAGATCATAGCAATCTGCCAGAACATTTATGAGAAGTTTCACAATTGTGATCCTCAGTGATTGAATGGAAACTCCTGCCAGGGTCAATATCAAGCAGCCCTGACAGCAGGTCACTTCGGTAACTCCCCGTGGATTATGCTTAGTGTGTCTCAAACGGTCTACAGTCATGGGGTGATGCTTCGGTGTACCTCAGCGACTCATCTGAACTGTAGATGTACTTCGGTATATCGCGTTATCTCACTTGTGGGACTCCAGTTCAGGAACGGCCTCTGTGAGAATTAGAGACGTGTTTTCACACTATGCTGTTAACACCCTCAAAATTCAAACTTGTAAGTGCCGGAATCCGCTTATTACTAACCTGTTTTTATGTTTTCTTCTTATGGAAGCTCCGTAGCGGATGGATCGTGCAGACTCGCCACATGCTCATACCAACAACACATGAAAGTTCTCATCAAAATCAAAGGCAACTCAAAGTTAAAGATGATTCTTCGTCAATGTCAAAGAATCTACAAAGTGTAAAGACTCGAGAACTTCATCATTGGAAACTCAAAGTCAAATAGAAGTGTGAGCATGGTGGAGAAAGACGTGGAGATACCTAACCAACGATGTTGACAATGGCAGACAACCACATTATCTGATCACAAAGCATGAAGGAACAAAGAATCAAGACTATTCTAAATCTACACGCAAAGTTCAAGCTCAAGGAAAGTAAAGAACCAATCAAGTGGAGCATCTTTTGAATGACCACCCCTTAGGGGGAGATTGTTAGCCTTAATAGTTTTATTAGAAGTGATGGTCATTCACGATTAGGAACTTTGTAACGTGTGTTAGATATCGTGATAGAATAGTCAACGGGCTCGTGGATTGGACTAAGCTAAATGGCTAGGCGTTATGATTATGCTAACCGTTTGAAGCTTAAGTATCCAAAGCCCAATCCATGTCCAACCCACGAAAAGCCCAAGCAAAGCCTTTTAGGGTTTTAAGTTACTTGTACTATATATACCCCTCAAATGAGACTTTGAGGGGTGTGCTTGAAAGTGTGTGTGTGTGTGTATTTTCTCTCTCAAAGAATATACAACTTATTGTGTTTATCTTTATCCTCTCACATACACGGTTTTGTATAAACATCAAGTCACCATCTCTCTTAATCTTTCCTTCTTTGTGTAAGCTTTATGTTTGTGTTTGGGTTGAACGTTTTCTACGCGTAGCGTGGTAAACGTGGTGATACTTGTATTTGTGTTGGGTTTGTGATAAGGTTGATAAAAGTAAGGTCCTACATAACAATAAGAAACAATGAGTCTCAAGAGACAAATCGCTAGTAAGACAAGTCGCTAGAGTGACAAGTCGCTGGAAAGACAAGTTGCTAGATAGATAAATCGCTAGAATGACAAGTCGCTAGAGTGACAAGTTGCTAGAAAGACAAGTCGCTAGAGAGACAAGTCGCTAGAGTGACAAGTTGCTAGAAAGCCAAGTCGCTAGAGGGACAAATCGCTAGAGAGACAAGTCGCTAGGGTGACAAATCACTAGAAAGACAAGTCGCTAGTGAAAAATCGCTAGACAAAAGAGTACGTCCACTACCTTGTCCTTTTTGTCGTTTTATCTCAATGACAAATCGCTAAGTGCACAAATCGCTTCACAGAACAAAGACAATTCGCTTAAACGTAGGGACAAATCGCTACGAAGAAATATGCACCGAGACTTAAATCGCTTCCATGAAACTTTCAAAAAAACACCACTTTTCAATCCAAAAACAACTCAACCACGCTGATTCAAGCCTTCCAAATCAAAACCTAAGCACTTATAATGATTCTAAACACAAAAGTACAATCAAAATCTAAACTTAAACACTAGAAATGATCCAAATGATGTTAACCACTCTAAACTCATTCAAACCCAAAAACCTTATGAAAACCACTAGAAATCCAAGAACATGAAAGATGAGTGATCAAATCATGGCTCTTGATACCATTTGTAACATATTGGATTTCATAAACACATCAACACATAATCAAAGGTGCGTATGGAATGAGTCTTAGAGAGAGAAAGTTTTAGAGAGAGAAATTAAAGAGAGTTAGGAACTTGGTGAAACAAAGAAAAATGGTATTGAATCTCCAACCCTATACCTTGGGAGGTAGAGGGTATTTATAGTTTCTTACAAGATACGCCTCCTATGGGCTGTGGATCAAGCATACAGTGGGTAAAGACCTGTCCGTCCTCCACGGTGTTACTTAACTAACTACTTATTAACATAACTTGACTACGACTACGAGCTTTCTAACGAATACATATACTTGAAATGACCGACACTTTAACCAATGGATTTTCTAAATTCTAACATAGGTCCTTTCCTTGGTGTATTTGATAAGATTTTAAAATGTACCTTTTTGAGGGGTCGTTTAAGCCCTTATTTGATCACTTTTGTATCCGTTATTACTTAATATCGTTCCTTTTCACTTTTTAGGTATCTTGAAGGCAAAACGCTGGAATGACACTTATTTGGGCGAAAAGGCACGAATATACGAAGAAAATAGCCAAAGTCAAGAATCGAGACACTCAGGCTGCTAAAACTGAAGGGGACGGCGTCAGGTGTTATCTGCGACGCCGTCGCATCACTTTTGTGACGGTTCAGTAGCCAAATTGCTTATTTACAAGTGACGGTGTCAGGTTTTAAAAGAGTAGGTCGTCGCAACACAGACGGCCTAGATTTGATCCAAACGACGTCAGAGACTGAAAGGGACAGCGTCACAAGCATAAGGTGACGCCGTCGCAAGACTAACGTGGCCAAGACGAAACCCTAATAACGGCGACCCGACGGCGTCACAAATCAAAGGGTGACGCCGTCGCATATGCAATCTTATATATAGAATCCGAATTTTTTAGTTTTCAGTGTGTAGTCTTTTGGAGTAAAAACCTAAACCGAACCAAGGCTGTCTTGTACAGTATTTTAGGGTTCCAAACCCTATCTTACATCAAGAAAAGTGTTTTACTTCATTAATTTAATTATGTCTTCAATTACTTGTGTGTATGCTTGCATGTTCCCCATGTCCGGCTAATTTACTTGTGTGTTTGCTTAGGGAATATGAAACTTAATTATTGAATATTGATTGGTTGTCTCTTATGTTAATTGTTAATGATCTAGTAATGCGATAGGTCATCCGTTGTGTAGTTAATGCTTGATTAATCTTTGTAAACCTTAGTTTATAATACCTAGAGTTGTTGTAGGCTAAACCATCCGAAGAGTACCTTAGAGTTAAAGTTTATAAATCCTAGAGATTTTGTAGGCGACACCCTTTGGTAGTTTCAAAGAGTTAGGGATAAACGCATACCCTACGACCTTAGACACACAACGCGATTAAGAATAAGGACGTGACAATTCAACCATCAATAGGAGATAATTAAAGAGTAATAAAACATAAGTAAACACATCTTTAAATCATCATACGAGCACACAATAATTAGACATAGACTACATACACCACTAGATTAGACAATTAGATAAGTAGAGTAATCGGTAGAGATACCAACCCCCAAATCCAAACCCCGAGATTCGTACCTTTCCATTTCCTAAAAAACATAAAAGGATAAAAAATAATCTTCCTCAACCCCAACCTTAGCGTAGTAACTTCTCACTAGCATTCCTATTCCCCTAGAGAACGATATCAATTCCCGTGGCTTACCCTAATACTACACTACAATGATTAGGTTTACTGCCTAGGGTGTTGAAAAACTTGCTTGACGAAAAGGAAGTTCCTTTGACCCCGAACGACGCGTGTAGCGTTATCAAATTTTTGGCGCCGCTGCCGGGGAATAGAATAGCTAGTTAGAATTCCACCTCGTTTAGGTTTCTTTGCTTGATTCCTATCAAGTAAGCTTTTTTCCCAATTTTTAACTTCCTCGTAGTCTATCCCTCTTCTTCGTGACCTTTGTTAGTAACCCCATCATGGAAGGTGATAACCAACCACCATTCATCAACCCACCACCAAATAACCCGCCAAGAGGCCGTACTCTTGGTGAATACTCGAGACCAAGCCACCTAGGCTATAGGAACACCATTGAGCTTCCCGACCAAGCCCAAACTACGGCCCTGCGATCCGACACCATCCGGTTGGTGCAAAACGGATGTGCATTCCATGGACTTCGTTCCGAAGATCCTAATCAGCATCTTAAGGATTTCCTTAAAATTGTCGATTCCATCGACCTCGATGCTACTACTCGGGAGACCACGCGTATGCGTCTCTTCCAATTCTCTCTACGGGACCAAGCTAGTAATTGGCTTGAGCGACTTCCCGCCGGCTCCATCTCAAGTTGGGATGATCTCACCTCCCGCTTCCTTGCTCAATTTTTCCCACCGGGGAGAACCACTAAGCTTAGGAATAATATCTTGATGTTCCAACAACGTCAAGGTGAATCTATCTACGAAGCATGGACTCGATTCAAGGACTTACTTCATAAAGTCCCTCATCACGACATTGATCTTTGGCTCAAAGTCCAACTCTTCTATGATCTTGTCAACTTCCCCACTAAGCGATCCATTGACCAAGCGGCCGGTGGAAAACTTAGTGATCTCACCGCGGAAGAATCATGGGGTATAATAGAGGACCTTGCTCTCTATGACAACGAAAGTTGGAATGACCCCCGTGAGCTGCCCAAAACCGTTAAGGCAATCTCCTTGCCTCCTATTGACTCACAACCTTCCGACCGTTGGATGCTCGAACTTGAAGATCAAGTTAAATTCCTAATGAGCTCCTACGAAAATCCTAAGTCTTCACGCCATGTGAACAAAGTTTCTTCCTCGTGTGAGCCGTGTAGTGCTCCTCATAACACGCGCACTTGCACCCAATTCCCCGAACAAGCTTCCGTTGACTACGCATCCTCGTGTATTAATGGAACGGGAGGAAGATACCCTACAACACCCGGACCTAGGACTTTTAATGACGCCCGAGAAGCATCGAAGGGCAAGCCCGACTTCTATTGGGGAAAAACCAAAGAATTCACTTCCAATGATTTCTCATGGCCCCCATCTCACGGCCCTAACCAACAAAACATTGAAGGGATGTTGCAACACCTAGTCGCATCCCAAGAAGCTCAAATAGCTAAGCTCTCGGACCGTTTTAACCAACAACAAGCCGAGATGGATAGGAAGATAGATAACCTCTTGAAAGCCATGACCAATAGTGATAGGAAGGTTAATGCTATCTCAACTCCCGAACCTTCCGGTGTAGAGATTAAGGACCCAAGTAAGTTAGCTAAGCACGTTCAATTCGTCAATACCATCGCCTTAGTGGAACCTAATAGAACAAATGACGAAGTGAACCATGACACGATACTTGAGGTTAGTGAAACACCGATGAATGAAACAACCGAGGAAGTAGATGAAGTAGACAATGACTATTTCAATAATTTTCCTACAGAAGAAGAACTATCTCGCCACCCTCACTTAGTACGTGACCTCCGTCACATGTATGTTAGGAAGAGCCCTAGGATCGAGTTTGGGAACCCTTGGAATCTTGACATACCATGTTGCATAGGACACCTTTTCGTGGCAAAGGCTTACATTGACCGCAAGTCTCCAATAAACATCATGACTAGCACCTACTATAATTGGGTAATGAAGAAGCCTATCCCAACTAGGCAAGATCCCGATAATCCTAGGGTTAGTTGCAACTTTCTTGGTAGAGTTAAAGGATTTCCCGTCTATGTAGGTAGTTTCACATTTCCTACGGATTTCATAATTGTGGATGATATTAGTACGGCCATCATCCTAGCTTGTCCCACGTTATTCTAGGAAAACCTTTCATAGAAAACACCGGGATGACTTATGATCCCTCATTAGGAATAGTGCAATTCAAGGATGAGACCGATGATGTAGCCTACCAAATGCCGTTTAAGATTGAGAAGTTTCCATCACTCTCCAATGATGAAAAGGAACTTAAACTATCGGTCTATTATAAGAATGAGGAGGATAAGGAGAAAGGAGTAGATTATGTTATGGCCAAGATTTTCAGATTCTATAAGGATTGCTTGAACTTAGGACCGGAATATAGAACCGATTGGGGAGAGGATGACCGCTTAGAAAGGTGCATCATAGGGCACTTTTACAACATGGAATCCCCTAATAGAGACCGTCATGAGGAAGAAGGTGACGGTAATAAAGTCACGTAGGGGCACGACTACGAGTCTAGCTACAAGACTCATAAATAAAGAAAAGCGTTTCATGGGAGGAAACCCATGCTTAATTGTTTGCTTGTTTGTGTCATATATCTTTTATTGATTGTTTATTCTCATGTTTAAAATTGTAAAAATGCTTTATTTTGTCTTTAACCTCGTCTTAATTACATATAAAGGTATTTTACATAAGGGATAAGTGTAGGGAGGATTACACACGTTTTCAAAAGAAACGTAAACATGAGAATTTCAATTAATTAAAAGATATACATGTGTGTTTGTTCGAGTCAAATGCTTGTATCGAGTCATAATGGATGTTTTGCAGGAAAATTTTCCAGATTCTAAAGATGTAAATTTTCCAGAATTTTTTCCAGAAAATCGCAGACTAGTTTTTGTCAGGATAACCTGACGGCGTCAAGATCGCAACCTGACGGCGTCAGGAAGGAGCAAAAACAACTGATTACATTTTCTCGTTTTCTGAGCTACTTATAATTTTTCTTAATTTTCCAGAAATTCTGTAAACATCCATTCCACAAGCATTATATCCTAGTTTAGTAGAGTCCTATATATTTTATTACCGCCGATTTTACGCAAAGGTTTCGTTTGTTTTCTTCAAGTGTGCAGGTTTAATTTATCAAGAAGAAGATACATAAGATGAGAAGGAGCTTTTCACGCAAACGTTCTTCTTGAAGAATGTAACCACCACTTTACACGGATCCTACCGAGCTAATCATGGGAGTACTAGTTTCTTTTATCTTTTATTACCTTCCATTATCATAACTTGATACTTTCGGGGAACATTGGGGACAATGTTCAGTTTAAGTGTAGGGAGGGAAAATAAAACGGGAACTTTGAAACTATGCTTATCCTTGAATGTTTGCTTTGTCCAATTGCATTTGTGTAATAAACCATGAGAAAATGTCGGTTAGGGTAATTTTGGCACCAAATTTAAAATTTTTCATGACATATAGGAGTGGGCCATTAGTCTTAATAAAGCGTCTCATGGATAGGAAGTTATATGACTAGCACAAAAACCCTTTACCACTTAAATTCCACCCAAAATGTGAGGATCGCCCTTAGATTAGTAGGAATTAAAGCATTCATCTTTAATGCTTAGTGTGTGAACCGGTAGTATAATAGATTCTAGAACTTGTTTTGTGATGCATCCCGAGATCGCTAGTAAGACTACACTTGTGTAGTTAGGAATAACTAAATGATAAGAGGCATTAGGATAACCCTTGTTTAATACCCGTAATATAATTACTTCTTCCACATCGGTTGAGTAATTCCCCAACACCTTTGCGTTGTACTCATCTTTAGTACACGATACCCCTAGTTAACCCCTCAGAGCCTATCCTTTTCGCGGTTCTTGTGATGTTTCGGTTTTCCGGAATATCAATGAAGAACATTGTTTACACCCCACCCCCAAATGTACACCCAAATCTCCTTAGCCTACCTTGTATGCACTCACTTTTAGTGCATTATTGTTATCACACTAAACCCTTAGTTCAATTATCTAGTTTCTTGCATAAGTTGCTAAGTCGAGTCATATCCTTTGTACACAGTTTTGGGACGATTGGGACTCATGGGAAAAGTTAAAGTTTATGAAATGACGGGAAGGGAACGTTAAATTCAAATTCCCTTTTTTGCATAAGGGCAAATCGCATAAAAAGGTACTCATCTTATGTCCAATTTCAATTAAAGGTACTATTCTTTTTTTTTCTCAATTTAAGGTACCCGACTTTTTTTTGGAGCCAATTTAGGTTTTTTTCTAACTTCCGTTAACTATTTCGTTAGTAAATTACATGTTTGGTCCTTGAGTTTGTATAGGCATTACATGTTTGGTCCTTCAGTCCGTTTTTGCACATTTTCAAAAAATATTTTTTTAAAATAAATTTTTTTTCAAAAATAAATTTTCGAAATATTTTTTTTTCCAAATTTTTTTCAAAAACAATTTTTCGAAATATTTTTTTTCCAAATTTTTTTCAAAAAAACTTTTTCGAAATATTTCAAAAAAAAAAAATCAAAATATTTTCGTCCGTTTTTGCACGAAAAAAAATTTGGAAAAAAAATATTTCGAAAATTTTTTTTTGAAAATAATTTGGAAAAAAAATATTTTGAAAAAGTTTTTTTAAAAAAAATTTGGAAAAAAAATATTTAAAAAAAGTTTTTTTGAAAAAAATTTGGAAAAAAAATATTTCGAAAAAGTTTTGTTGAAAAAAATTTGGAAAAAAAATATTTCGAAAATTTTTTTTTGAAAAAACTTTGGAAAAAAAATAATTCGAAAAATTTTTTTTGAAAAAAATTTTATTTCGAATTTTTTTTTTTGAAAATGTGCAAAAACGGACTGAAAGACCAAACATGTAATGCCTATACAAACTCAAGGACCAAACATGTAATTTACTAACGAAATAGTTAACGGAAGTTAGAAAAAAACCTAAATCGGCCCAAAAAAAAAGTTGGGTACCTTAAATTGAGAAAAAAAAAGAATAGTACCTTTAATTGAAATTGGACATAAGATGAGTACCTTTTTATGCGATTTGCCCTTTGCATAATAATGTACTCCAAGTGTTTTGATCTTTTCAATTCGAGTCAAATTAGTGATTAAAGTAATAAAAACTCAAGTGTAGGGATGCGCCTATAAATCCTCATCATTTTAATGTTATCATAGAGGATGGTAGAGTAAAAGTGTAAAAGTGTAAAAAAAAAAAAAAAAAAAAAAAAAAAAAAAAAAAAAAAATCGAAAAAAAAATAGAAAAAGAGAAAAAGAAAAAAATAGAGTGTTGAAATATATATATATATATATATATATATATATATATATATATATATATATATATACGGGCTACCATCCTACATTTATCTTTAAATTATGTTTGTTTGTTTCAGTTATCTAGAGTGTCGAGTCTTGGCTTAGCAACGCCATTCTTCGTATGCTTGTAACATAAAGATTTTTGACTTGCCACCACTAAATAGCCTATCCCACCAAACCTTTTCTTTCCCTACCGTAAGCCTAAAACCTCTTTGATAGTCTTTCCTAGGTGCTTACGCCAAAGCGATGGAGGTTTGATCTAGTCTCAAGCCTATGGTAATCTATGTACTAGGAACGGTTAATGAGTGTTTATCTTCCATTTCCAACTTGTTATATTTCATATACACCCGAGAGATGTGAGTATCCAAACACCCCATGTGAGGTGCTCGTATTTAATTTACGTGCTTGTTATGACTTTTGCGGGGCTTATATGTGTTATGGATTGTTTAATGCTTCATGACCCCTAACTTATAAATTAATTGGCTAAAAGCACATTTGCTTGAGGACAAGCAAATAACAAGTGTAGGGATATTTGATAAGGTTTTAAAATGTACCTTTTTGAGGGGTCGTTTAAGCCCTTATTTGATCTCTTTTGTATCTGTTATTACTTAATATCGTTCCTTTTCACTTTTTAGGTATCTTGAAGGCAAAATGCTGGAATGACACTTATTCGGACGAAAAGGCGCGAATATACGAAGAAAATGGTCAAAGTCAAGAATCGAGACACTCAGGCTGCTAAAACTGAAGGGGACGGCGTCAGGTGTTATCTACGACGCCGTCGCATCACTTTTGTGACGGCTCAGTAGCCAAATTGCTTATTTACAAGTGACGGTGTCAGGTTTTAAAAGAGTAGGTCGTCGCAACTCAGACGGCCTAGATTTAATCCAGACGACGTCAGAGACTGAAGGGGACGGCGTCACAAGCATAAGGTGACGCCGTCGCAAGACTAACGTGGCCAAGACGAAACCCTAATAACGGCGACCCGACGGCGTCACAAATCAAAGGGTGACGTCGTCGCATATGGAATCTTATATATAGAATCCGAATATTTTAGTTTTCAGTGTGTAGTCTTTTGGAGTAAAAACCTAAACCGAACCAAGGCTGTCTTGTACAGTATTTTTGGGTTCCAAACCCTATCTTACATCAAGATAAGTGTTTTACTTCATTAATTTAATTATGTCTTCAATTACTTGTGTGTATGCTTGCATGTTCCCCATGTCCGGCTAATTTACTTGTGTGTTTGCTTAGGGAATATGAAACTTAATTATTGAATATTGATTGGTTGTCTCTTATCTTAATTGTTAATGATCTAGTAATGCGATAGGTCATCCGTTGTGTAGTTAATGCTTGATTAATCTTTGTAAACCTTAGTTTATAATACCTAGAGTTGTTGTAGGCTAAACCATCCGAAGAGTACCTTAGAGTTAAAGTTTATAAATCCTAGAGATTTTGTAGGCGACACCCTTTGGTAGTTTCAAAGAGTTAGGGATAAACGCATACCCTACGACCTTAGACACACAACGCGATTAAGAATAAGGACGTGACAATTCAACCATCAATAGGAGATAATTAAGGAGTAATAAAACCTAAGTAAACACATCTTTAAATCATCATACGAGCACACAATAATTAGACATAGACTACATACACCACTAGATTAGACAATTAGATAAGTAGAGTAATCGGTAGAGATACCAACCCCCAAATCCAAACCCCGAGATTCGTACCTTTCCATTTCCTAAAAAACATAAAAAGATAAAAAATAATCTTCCTCGACCCCAACCTTAGCGTAGTAACTTCTCACTAGCATTCCTATTCCCCTAGAGAACGATATCAATTCACGTGGCTTACCCTAATACTACACTACAACGATTAGGTTCACTGCCTAGGGTGTTGAAAAACTTGCTCGACGAAAAGGAAGTTCCTTTGACCCCGAACGACGCGTGTAGCGTTATCACTATTCTAGTCCCTTCCTAACTCCTTGGAGGCCAAGTTCAGCAATAGTACCCTATGCCATGGAACTAGTATAAATAGAGACCTCTTGTGAGCATATGAGACACACACTTCAATACAACTCTCTCTACTCATCAAACAAACCTCTTAAGCTCTCAAATTCGTCCTTAGAAGTCCAGGAAAGTTTGGAGTTCCAGAAGTATCACATTTGGAGGCCAAAACCCCAAGGAGTCTACCCCAATACTTTGGGAATCATTACTTCACCATTTGTAATCTTATTCCAAGCATTGTAAGACTCTTAATCATGTTTTCTAATGTTCAAAGTTCTGAGTTTATGTTTATGTTTGCTATGAGTTGCTAGTTTCTTTATACACTTGCTTAAATGATGTTGATTATCATATGATTAGTTAGTGATACTGTTAACATGTTTTAATTCAATTTCAAGTTGATTCTAAGATCTAATTGTGCTAAAGTTTCATAGTGACATTTGTTAATCAAGTTTGACTAGTTGATAGTAATCGTAGAGGTCGAAAGAACTTATTGTTATTCAACTAGTTATAATCATTTTGTCTATGGATGATTGTTTTTACCCATTATTCTTGGTTAAACAAAGAAACTAAGGTGTGGTTGTAATAAGAACGCTTTTTGATTATCAAGTTGGATTGATTGGAAACATCTAAAAGGTTGTAAGATTAGTTGTTGACAATCAATTGTACCCTTTTGTCTATAATTGGTTACCTTTTGTATTGACCATTTCTTAAGCAATTTGATAAAGCAAATGGATGTTTTTGTGTTTAAGTTAGTGAAAGTAAACTTATGAAACTTGAATTGATTGGTTAAACTAAATGCTTGTTTTTATGAACTAAAATCTTGACGAAGGTTTAACTTGTAAGAACAATAGATTAGAACACCAACTAATTATCATAACCAACATGTTAAGAGGTTAACACAATCACACTAATCAAGGATAAGAAACTAGTTTAAGCAAGTGTAGTTTTTAATCATCTGAATTTCATCATATCTGTTTTCGTTGTTATATGCTTTTGAATTGTCTTATTTGATTCAAACTTGTTAATCAGATTCACTCAAATCCCTGCGAACTATCCCGACTTACCTTCATAATCTTGCTATAACAGACGAGTGCACTTGCTCGTATGTGTTATTGGTAAATTTGGTAAATCATCTTTTATAAATTTAAAACTTGTACACTCCAAGCACATCAATGGAACAATACAATGAACTTCTTGGTATACTTGGAAGGTTTACACAACACAATATGCACATGGATGAGGCTATTTCAGTCTCTTGTGTCATTGATAAACTCCCTCCTTCTTGGAAAGATTTCAAGCATACCTTGAAACATAAAAAAGGAGGAGTTGACTCTGGTTGAGTTGGGCAGTCATCTGCTCATTGATGAATCTCTCAGGGTGCAGGATAATGACAAGCCAAAAAGTAGCAATGCTACTGGTGCATCTGTTGTCAATATGGTGGAGCATAACAACTCCACCAGGTACAATGACAACAAAGGCAAACGTAAACATCATGATAACACGAGGGAAGATCCTAACAAGAAGGCAACACCTACTTGTTGGAAATGTGGCAAAACTAGTCACATTAAAAGGGATTGCAAAGGTATTAAGGTTGGTGGTAAAGCCAATGGATCAGGCACTAATGGTTCAGGGAGTGGTGGTTCTACCAACTCACTGAAAGGTCAGAATATGTTTAATAAGTCTTTTCAGATTTATTATGTTACATATGTATCTGAATCTTATTATGTGCAAGATGATGATGTTGCGTGGTTGGTTGACTCTGGTGCAACAGTTCATGTGTGCAAAGATAGAAGTTGGTTCAAGGCTTATGAGTCACTGAATGATGGTTCGATTCCTCACATGGGAAATGAGTCAACAGCCTTGGTGCATGGTCGTGGTTGTATAGATTTTAAGTTTAGTTTTGGAAAGATTGTAACTTTGTTTAATGTTATTCCTGTTCCTGATATAAGGAAGAACTTGGTTTCAAGTAGTGTTTTGAATAATCATGGTTACAAACAAGTTATTGAATCTGATAAATTTGTTTTGTCTAAACATGGTGTGTTTATTGGTTTTGGCTATTTGTGTAATCAAATGTTCAGGCTTAGTATTGTTAATGAATATGTTAATTCAGCCTTTGTGACCACCTCTGACCTGACTGACTCTACCCTATGGCATGCTAGACTTGGCCATGTACACTATAAAAGGATGCAAGATATGTCTAATGATAGGTTAATCCCAGCATTTGACATGGACACTGAAAAGTGTAAAACTTGTATGTTGACCAAAATAACTAAGAAACCTTTTCAGGGTGTTAAACGTGAAACTAAGCTCTTGGAGCTAATACACAGTGACCTGTGTGATTTGCATGCCACTCCCTCTTTGGGGAATAAGAAGTACTTTGTCACATTTATTGATGATGCTTCTAGGTTTTGTTATTTCTATCTGTTACATACCAAGGATGAAGCATTATATAAGTTCAAAGTGTTTAAAACTGAAGTTGAATTACAACTTGGGTCCCTGATCAAGAGATTAAGGACTGATAGGGGAGGTGCGTACATGAATACTATGTATTTTCAGTCTGTTGGTATAATCCATGAAATGACTGCTCCCTATACTTCTCAGCAAAATGGTATTTCTAAAAGGAAAAACAGGGTGTTGAAGGAGATGGTTAATTCCACGTTGTCATTTTCAGGACTGAGTCAAGGGTTTTGGGGTGAAGCTATGTTAACAGCTTGCTATTTATTAAATAGAGTTCCTAACAAAAGGAACAAGGTTACCCCTTATGAACTCGGGACTAAAAGGAAACCCAACTTGAACTATCTCAGGGTTTGGGGTTGTAGGGCTGTTGTAAGACTCCCTGATGCAAAGCTCAAAACTTTGGGTGAAAGAGGCATTGACTGCATCTTTGTTGGATATGCTGAGCATTCCAAGGCTTTTAGGTTCTATGTTATTGAACTAATGAATATGTTTCAATTAACTCCATAATTGAATCAAGGGATGCAAACTTTGATGAAAATAGATTCTCATCAGTCCCAAGAACAAGTCAGAGGATTCCTTCTGGAACTCATGACATTGGTATATTAGAGGTCTCTGATGAGGTTGTGGTTCAACAACCTGAACCTATGCTCACAAAGAGCTAAAGGGTCAGGAATCCAAAGTCATTTGGACCTGAGTTTCAATTATATTTAATTGAAGGTACTAGGGATGAGGTTTCTGACCAATACTCCTATTGCTTCATTGTTGAGGATGATCCCAAGACATTTGGAGAAGCAATGAAGTCCCAGGATATTGCTTTCTGGAAAGAAGAAATCAATGATGAGATGGATTCCATCATGGGCAACAACACTTGGGTGTTGGTTGATCTACCACCTGGTTGCAAACCTTTAGGTTGCAAATCGATTTTCAAAAATAAAATGAAGGTAGATGGAACTATTGAAAAGTTCAAGGCTCGACTAGTCATTCAAGGCTTTAAAAAAAAGTCAGGAATAAACTATTTTGATACTTATGCTCCTGTAGCTCGTATCAGTACCATAAGATTGCTGATTTCTTTGGCATCAATTCACAGTCTGATTATTCATCAGATGGATGTGAAAACCGCTTTCTTAAATGGTGAATTGGATGAGGAGGTTTATATGAACCAACCTCAGGACTTCATCTTGCCTAGCAATGAAAACAAGGTGTGTAAACTGATTAAGTCTCTTTATGGACTAAAGTAGGCATCTAAGCAATGGCATCAAAAATTTGATGAAGTGGTTTTGTCTAATGGTTATTTACTTAACCAGTCTGACAAATGTGAATATAGCAAATTTGATGAATATAGTAAAGGAGTCATCATTTGTCTATATTTTGATGACATGTTGATCTTTGGCACTGACCAAAATCAGGTTGACCTGACAAAGGAATTTTTGTCATCAAGGTTCTCCATGAAGGACATGGGGAGGCTAATGTTATCCTTGGTATAAGGATTAAACATGAAAGTAAAAGAATTTCTATCTCTTAGTCTCATTATATTTAGAAGGTGTTGAGGAAATTTAGTTACTTTGATTGTAATTTAGTGAGTACCCCTATGGATACTTGTGAGAAGTTGATGCCTAATAAAGGCAAGGTTGTATCTCAACTTGAGTATTCTAGGGTAATTGGCTGCTTGATGTATGCCATGACTTGTACAAGACCTGATATTGCTTTTGCAGTGGGTAAACTGAGCAGGTATACTAGTAATCCTAGTGCTCATAACTGGCAAGCAATTCAGAGGGTATTGAAGTATCTAAATGGAACTATGGATTATAGTCTCTCTTATATTGGTTATCCTTCATTATTGGAAGGATACACTGATGCAAGTTGGATCAGTAACACTGAAGACAATTCGTCTATCAGTGGCTGGGTATTCCTACTTGGTGGAGGTGCAATTTCTTGGGCATCCAAGAAGCAAACTTGAATCACCACTTCAACAATGGAATCTGAATTTGTAGCCTTAGCAGCTGCTGGTAAAGAAGCTGAATGGTTGAAAAACTTGCTTCTTGAGATTCCATTATGGCCTAAACCTATAGCACCTATTTCTATCCGTTGTGATAGTGCAGCTACATTCGCAAAGGCTTATAGCCAGATGTACAATGGGAAGTCTAGACACTTAGGTGTCAGACATAGCATGATTCGTGAGCTTATCATGAATGGGGTGGTATCTATAGAGTTTGTTAGATCTCAAGAAAATTTAGCTGATCACTTGACGAAGGGATTGGCTAGAGACTTGGTTATAAAGTCTGCTAAAGGGATGGGTTTAAGTCCAATTTAGTCACTGAATGCTAGGACACCCAACTCCGTCCTAAGGAAACTTGGGAGCTGCGTTCAATGTGGAAAGCTGAACATTCAGTCGACTGGAGCACATGTTTATTTTACATCCCAAAGTTGTGCTCAGAACCTGCTGAAAGGAGGATGAAGTATTTACTTCTTAATGGTTAATTTCTTTGAAAAAGTGCTTGGCAGGAGCATGAATAAAGAGGAACCACCTATGTGAATGTTGAAGTTTTGCCGCTTCAGGGAGCTTTTGGACTTTTGGCTCTTGCAACATTTATGAATTTGGATATGGACACATGGCTTGTAAAGTGTCAGAAGCGTCTAAGTATTTGAAAAATTGTGTGTATTTTCTCTTCAGGTATTCAAATGGGTTGAAGGATTCAATTCTTAGAACACCCTGATTCTCGAATATTTGAACGTGTAATGTACTAAGATGGAAATTCAATCCTCATGATATTTTTGTTTATGCACATGTTTTGTTTGATGTTTGTTTTTTCATGCAAAGGAAGTGAACTAAATTTGGGGGGGATTGTTGGAAAATTTAGTGCACTTGTGGGATTACTTCACACCTGGTTTTGGGTTAGGAGGTACGGAGTGTACACCCATAAGGTCCCTAAACACCCTGACTCAATAGTGGTTAGTACTGGTAGTGTTGGTTACTACTGCTAATGTAGTGACTAATGGTTCCTACTGCTAGTGTATTGGTTCCTGCTGGCAGTGTTGGTTACTACTGCTAGTGTAGTGACTGATGGTTCCTACTGCTAATGTATTGGTTCCTGCTAGTAGTGTATTGGTTACTACTGGTAGTGTTGCAATGTTTAATTTGTAACAGCTATGACTCATTCAAGTGGCTGTTATAACTGTTTTATGACCACGTTTAATTGGTCATGTAACCACTATTCCTATGATAATGGAGGCTTATTATGAGTAATTAATTAGCCTTTAATTACTCATAAAGTCCATTGAGTAGGAGTGAGTATTCTCTACTAAAAATAGAGATGGACATCATCAGCATGGAAATATGGTGAATAACCAGGAGAAACAAACAAAAAGCTTAAACACTTATATGCGCAAGGGTTATTGATTTGTGCCTAATTCAATAACAAACATTTGGTCTTATCCCAAGTAGATATTCGTGAACCCAGGCATAGGGTCTAATAGTTTACTTTGGAAAGTGATCACACGATTCCAAGTGATATTCGGTAACCACCTAGTGGTATTGCATTGTTATTGATTATCTTACCCTACTGCTGGGCGAATAACCACCAACACGAATTAGCTACGCAAGAGCCCTTACTGAAATCAGCTCGGAAAAGGAGTTAAAGTATGAATTGGATGTTGTGATTCCTGTTGATGATGGGACGGGTTATACTGAGGTAACTATCAGAGTGGAATATGAGTGTAAGCTACCTCTGTGTTGAATGTAAAATATTTGGACACTCTTACGTAATTGCCCTAAAGAGTGGTAGAATCTCTTGTTACACCTATGGACAAGCAAGAAGATGGTTTTATTGAGGTTAATAGGAAGAAAAAAAAAGGAAAGAAAGTGGTTAATTCTCAACCGAAGCAAATTATTGGCTTGAAGCTTAACAAGCAAAAGGATAAATATGTTTAAGGATACAGAGAAAAACACTTCTTACGAGATCAATACTATTAAGCTTAAGAATCATTTTGATGCACTATCTAGGAATGATGACGTTTTTTGTGAAACTAGTGGGGGAAATGTGGTTTTGAATGATCATAAGAAACATGTATCTAGCCATACTTTAAACACTAGTAATTATGAAAGCGATAGCGAAGTTGAGGAAGTATTTAATGAAACGAATATGACTAAGGCTGCTAGCAAGTTAGTTACTCAATCGGAGAGGGCAAGCACTCCCGTACTAGATGGTCTCAATGTTTAGTATAGCCTCTTGGAATATACGGGGTCTAAACCGCGCCCAAAAACAAAAGGAGGTTCATCAAGTGGTGAATGAAAAGCAGCTGAATGTGTGTGCTATCTTGGAATCTCATGTTGATGTGTCTGGTCTTACTAACGTGTGTTTGAAGGTGTTTAAGAGTTAGGATTAGACATCGAATGCTAACATATGTACTAAATGGTGTCGAATTATCCTTGGATGGAATACTGATATTGTGAATCTTATGGTTGCGTCACAAACGAGCCACGTTATTATTCATGCTAAACTCGTTTTAAAGGCCGACAACAAAATTATGTTTTGCTCTTTTGTGTATGCAGGTAATGATTACATTGTTAGGAGAACTCTTTGGCATGATCTTGGGATGCACGAGCTTGTTATTCGTGGCAATCCATGGATCCTTATGGGGGATTTTAATGATGCCCTCAACTTAGAGGCTAGCTATTGTGGTTCTTATTTGATGAATAATTTTATGCGGGATTTTAAAAAGTGTGTTGAAAACATTGAAGTTTTGGATGTTAATAGCCCAGGTCTCCATTACACTTGGAATCAGAAGCCTAAAGGTGGAGATGGTATTTTGAAGAAGCTTGATCGTATTATGGGGAATATTGAATTTGTTGATAACTTTCCTGGTTCTTATGCTATATATTTCAACCATATAGGATTTCAGATCAATCTCCTGCTGTTTTAAAGATTCCTAAGCTTGCTGCCACGAAACCGGAACCTTTTAAGTTTTTCAACTTTCTTACGCATAAAGGCAAGTTTTTGGACGTTGTTAATCTTCATTGGGGTACATACGTTCCTCGTCATACCATGTTTCAAGTGGTTCAAAAGATGAAAGCCTTGAAAAAACCTTTTCGCAAGCTGCTAAGAAATCAAAGAAACTTACATGAGTGTGTGTCTCGACTTAGACATGAGCTTGATGAAGTTAAAAAAGGTATAGATTTGGATCCTTCGAATCTAGAGCTTAGGGAAGAGGAACCTCTTTATGTCCAAGCGTTTAATGAGGCTAGTCTTGATGAAGAACGTTTTTTGAAACAAAAGTCCAAAATTGATTGGCTTGACGTTGGTGATTCAAACTCCGCTTATTTCCACAAATCTCTTAAAAGCCATTGTCAACGAAGCCGTATCGAGCTGATTTTAAACACGGCTAATGAGGAGGTTGCGGGTGCTTTTGTTTCTCATTATGATCAATTTCTTGGTGTTGAAAGCATATGTACTGATCTGGATACCTCAGAACTGTTTATTAATAAAGTTTCGAACTCATCGTGCGCGAATATGGTGCGGGCTGTTTCTAATGAGGAGATAAAGAGTGATATGTTTTCTACTGGGGATGACAAAGCCCCAGGTCCGGACGGGTACACTTCAACATTTTTCAAAAAGGAATGGGATGTCGCGGGTCATGATGTGTGTAATGCTATTCAGGATTTCTTCTCTAATGGGCAGCTCTTGAAAGAAATTAATCACACCATTATCGCACTTATCCAAAGGTGTCTACTCTTCTCAAAATTAATGATTATCGCCTTATTTCTTGCTATAATGTTATTTATAAATGCATTAATAAGATTCTTACTTACTAATCGTATTATTGAGGGGTTAAAGGAAGTGGTTAGTGAAAATCAATCTGCCTTTGTTCTGGGTAGATGTATTTCGGATACTATCTTAATTGCGCAGGAGCTTATGCATGATTATCATAGGGAGAGGGGTCCCTTGAGATGTGCCTTCAAAGTCGATATTCATAAAGCTTATGACACGCTTGACTGGCTTTTCTTGGGTAACATTCTTACATGCTTTGGTTTTCATTCTATTATGATTAATTGGATTATGGCTCGAGTCACTTCTGCCTCTTTCTCTCTTAATGTGAATGGTGAGATTCATGGCTATTTGAAAGGTATGAGAGGTCTTAGATAGGGTGACCCTTTATCCCCTTATATTTTCATGTTGGTTATGGAGGTTTTAACCCTTATTTTTAAGTGGAAAGTTCGTGACTTGGATACTTTCTCGTATCATAATCATTGTGATAAGCTAGAAATTATTAACATATGTTTTGTAGATGATTTATTTCTTTTTGCTAGAGGTGATTTGGATTTGGCTACTGTCATTATGGAGGCTTTAAATGAATTTAAAATGGTATCAGGTTTAGTTACCTAGCATCCCAAAGAGTATTGCCTACTTTTGTAACGTGGTTAACCATGTTTAGATTGCCATCTTATATAAACATTATGCTATTTACTGAAGGTACACTTCCGGTTAAGTGTCTTGGTGTCCCTCTTATTTCTACTCCTCTTTTGTATAAGGACTCTAAAGTCCTTGTAGAAAAATTTCAAAACATGATTGGTGATTGGAAGAACAAATCTTTGTCATTTGCGGGAAGGTTACTACTTTGTAAATTCGTTCTTGCTTCTATGCATATTTATCGGGCTTTAGTTTTTATCCTTCCTAAAGGCATCATTCATGATATTCAACAGCTTATTCGCGGGTTTATTTGGTGTAATGGGGATCTTAAAAAAGGTAGAGCTAAAGTTGCTTGGGAAGATAAATCTTTCCAAATGTGAAGGTGGCCTTGGCATTAGTAACCCGGAAATATTTAACATTCCATTGATGGAAACTCACATTTGGTATATTGTCTCTAATAAAGAGTCTTTTTGGGTTAAATGGATTCATACGTACAAACTAAAGGGGTGCACTTTTTAGGATATCCCTCTGAAGGCGGATATGAGCTGGGGATGGAGAAAACTTCTTCAAATTCGTGAGCTAGTTAAACCACACTTTTGGCATCAATTGGGTAATGGTTGCTCAACTTCGATTTGGTACGATTCATGGTGCACTCAATGCCCTCTAATTAAATTTGTAACTCCCAGAAACATTACGAGGGAAGGGTTTTACCCTTCACAATAGTGTGGCTGACCTAACGTTTAATGGAGCTTGTAAATGGCCTAACTCGTGGTTACTAAAAGCTCACGATTTGCTTCATATTCCTCCCCCGGTGCTTGTTGATACTCGGCTTGACAAGATTGTTTGGCGTGATCAACATGGCGTGTTTTCTGATTTTTCAGTCAAACATGCATGGGAGGCTATTAGGCCTCGTGGTAATGAGGTGTTGTGGCATCGTGTGGTTTGGTTTTCTCATTGTATTCCTTGCCATGATTGTCACCTTTGGCTTGTAATCCGAAGATGTCTTAAAACCCAAGATAATCTCAGGCAATGGGATGTTGGTCCTCCTACCGACTTAAACCTGCTTCGGTGCCTTTTAGGTGAGACTCAACCGGACTCTCATGATCATCTTTTCTTTGAATGTTTTTTTCCTTTGCAAGTTTGGATGCATATTCGACACTTAGCTGGTATGGATATTGTCCCTCTATTTTGCAAGATATTTTTGAATGGATTGAGCCCCTGGCTTACAAACGCACTGCTAAAATTGTTATTGGTCGGCTTTTAATTGCTGCAACATCATACTTCATTTGGACTGAAAGGAATAATCGCCTTTTCAAGAATGCTAGAAGAAAGCCAAAAGAGATTCGTGATATCATTATGATTACAGTTAGCTTAAACTTTATTACATTTCGGTTCAAGAACACTCAAGTGGTCAATCAATTGCACACTTTATGGAAGATGCGTAAGACGTTTAGGATTTATGGTTTTTTGAAGGCTGGTCTCGTTTCATTTTCATGATTGGTCTTCACTTTCGTCTCATTGTTTATCGCTTATATGGAAGATCAGATGTTCGTGTGTGGCATAAGATGGGTTCCACATGAGAGTTGTACTCTTTTTTCCTTCTCCCACTGGATTTTACTTAGGAAGGTTTTTAAAGTGGCAATCTCATTTGGTTATTATTCCCCATCTTGTTGCTGCTAGGTGGGCTTGAAGGCATTTTTTTTTCCTCGATGCTTGGGTTTGTTCTAGCTATTTTATGTGTTGGTTAGTTGTGTGCAACTATAGTGTTATCGTTGTGTAGCATGTCACAAACGCTTTAGTGGTTGTCAAGCATCTCTGCTTGAGGTTAATGTGGTATTTCAACCACATTCTATTGTACTTGACTTTTATTTGATTAATACATGTTTACCGAGATAACCCTTTAACAACAACAACACACACATACACACGCACAAAAAAACCAAAAAAAAAAAAAAACAAACAAAACAAAACAAACAAAACAAAACAAAAAACAAAATAAAAACAAACATAAAACAAAAAACAATAAAAACTCTCCCACCAATAACATTCCTATAACACCCCACAAAAAAATCTCACTTACTCCACTTTTACACTAAAAAATAAAAAATAAAATACCGGTAACCTCCGTTATGCACATGGCGAATGCACCTATAACGCATATGGCAGTGCGTTATAGCGCATTTATAGGAACCAAAAATGCCCTATAACATGACGTCATGACCTATAACTCTTCTCTAACAAGCCCATAGGTACCAAAAAACAACCCTTCTCTAACAAGCCCATAGTTGATAGTTGATAACTTGATACAGTCATATAATAAAATATTGATGCTTGTATAACTGTATTGTATGTTCAATCTCAGAAAACCGCTACATCGTGTTGTCATTGAAAAAAGTATTGTAACAGATAAGTATGTGTAACTGGTCTTGAAATAGTAATTGCGCTGAGCCGCCAAGACAATGTACTAATGTTTTCTGAAAAGTATGTATCTATTTCCGAATACTTGCTGTCTAAATATAAGATCCTCTTTCTCTTTGCCAGTTTAGTTTTACGCACACAAATATACCCACGTCCTATGACAATGGGAATCATAATGAGTGAATGCATAGAAACATAAATAAACATTTGGATCGTCCAGCAAAACAAGAAGTTATAATTTAGAAGCAAACCTACAGAAAGAAAATACTTATGCAGTTATAGTTTAAGAGA
The DNA here is from genome assembly GCA_019973895.1 of Chrysanthemum seticuspe. NCBI lineage: Eukaryota > Viridiplantae > Streptophyta > Magnoliopsida > Asterales > Asteraceae > Chrysanthemum > Chrysanthemum seticuspe. The sequence goes on from BPTQ01000004.1 coordinate 208,849,580, forward strand.
AAAACTGTACTAAATACCCTGCAAGCAATTCATGTTCATAGAGATTGGCAGGCAGAAATCAGAAGCAGATCAAAGGTGCAGCAATTCATCATCTATCTTGTGAGCATGGTTCGCAGATTCACCAATTACCTTAGTCGCATTTCTCTACTCGTCATCCATGGTGTCACTCGTCATCATCATCATCATGAACCTTGATCTCTTTGCACTTTCAGGCGATCTGTTCCACGGTTCACCATCCTGAGTAGACCTCTTGCGTACTTTCGCCTTACTACTAGATCCAGCTGCATCACTGGTGCTGGTTTTGTTAACATTCACATGAGAATCAACCTCTGAAAGCCCATTCTCTAACGCCATCACCAAGTTCTGAAAGTATGACCGAGTCACATCAGTCAAACCAGTTAACTTTATCCTAAAACTATTGAAGATAACCTTAGTAGTTGCATCTTCATCCTCTTTTTTAATATAAATTTGTAGATCCTTTTCTGCACAAAGATGAAGCCTTTCTAATCCAACCTCTGCTTCACCCTGCAAAAACTCAAAAAATGCTTTTTTCTCCTTTTCTTTTTCGGGTATGTAAAATCCATACGCATAGGTCCATTTTAGCATTCGCCTGCATTCAACTATCTGTAACCAAGCATCTGTAATGAATTGTAACTGTGTTTCAGGCATATCGTAATTCGAACTAAGTATCTTGAGATCAACTGTTTCAATCTTGTGAAGATCAGAAAGAGCTTTTTTCCTCGACTTTTCATTTGCAGCCCAACGTTCATAGTAATGTGTGTATCTCTGAATCGCTTTTTTAGCTAAATCACGTTGTTGTTCATCTTTATTAACTATACCCCCTTCTAATTTATAACGATTACAAGTTGTACTAACATGTTGCCTCCAAGGACCAAGACACAACCAACAGAACTCATGTAGGCAAGGCTTTCTACACGTCATATGCATACAACCATCATTTTTCTCAATCGACTTTTTGCACTTAGGACAAGGCTTCGTGTACGCTAGAATCCAAGTAGTATTTTCAGCTTCAGCTGAATTCTTCAACACCCATTTACCAACAGTTTCGCAATCTAAAGGACTATGGGCGTCCTCCATACAATTCCAACAGAATACATGCTTACAATTACAAGTAACATCATAACTGTCATCCTCAAAATTATCATCATACTCAACAGCATAATCACATCCAGGACCAGGACACCACTTAATCATCTTCTGACTACTCTCCACATATGATCTAAGCCAAAACCTATCATACTTTTTCTTCTCCTCACCCTCGGCTAAAATATTAACCATATCAGGGCCAACAGCAGCCCCACAAGATGGTTCAGGACACTTTAAAGTCAAACATCCCGGACCATCATTAATAGCAGTATTAACATAACTTTCCCAACACACCTTACAAAAAACATGACCACACCCACAATTCGCAGTATCCTTAACCATAACAGAATCAAAACAAATACCGCAATCAACTTCACTTTCATCATTTTTAGGAAACTTAACATCATGATCAACGTCTAGCATACCAATCAATTCCCTAACTTTAAGTTCATCTCCAAACCAAGCTTCATGAACATTAGTAACACACCAATTATAATTCAACAAAAGCATGCAAGCCTCATCTTTCGATATCGATAAAACAGAAGTTACCTTTTTAATTTCATCTTTTTGACCTTCGATCAATTTATCTTCTTTTAAAATAACGTAACTTTTTTCATTGCTTGCTTTCTTATCATCAATCGGAACATCGTCATTCTCAGCAGCAGCATCATCATCATCATTGATGCTGTAATCGTCATGGATGACGTCATCAGAATCATAGGGATCATCATAAGTTTGATCAGCATGATGATCATCATCATCTGAAGAAATATCAATTAAAACACGATCATCGTTGGAACCCATGATTAATTATTGATAATTAATAAGTTATGCTTATAATTGAGAATAATTGAGCATCGATGAAGTGGAATTTGATTAGGGTTTAAGAGGATTGACGAAAGATACCGAAATTTGGGGATTTTTGTTGTGGGTTAATATAAACTCAGATGGATTAAGTATATATCCCTCCGAAAAAGTAAATTTACCCATATGTTCCTTCAAGATGCTAAAAGTTGTAAATTTACTTGTATTTTCCTTAAAGTTTTTCTTTTAATATGTAAATTTACATGTATGTTCCTTAAAGATTTTTTATAATATATTTTTTCATACGCAAATAACTATCTCATAATATATTTACTTCACAAATTCATCTCATATATTATAAGCAAAGTTTGAACCTACAACCATTTAATTAAGAAGTTTCTCACAAATTATAAAAGTTTTATGTTTGTTTAAAACTTATGATGTTGTTTAAAACTTATCATAACTCCATATTTCTCCAAACATGCATTAAAAAGTTGTGAAAGAAAATTTTCTATTTTTGAGTTTTTATATTGATGCATACTAAAATTTTGATACATATATTAAAAAGAAGTTTGATGAGAAAATGAATTTTTGATGCTCAAAATATCAATTTACAAAATTTTAATACTCATATGTTGTTTTCATAATTTCTTTTTTTTATCAAAACATTACATTTTTAGAAAAACTTACTTCACAATTTTTTTATTCATCAACGCCCCCTATCTTATGGAACTTTTGGGAAGCTTTTATATTAATTTTTTATTTTTTGAATCTTTTTACACTGCTCATGAATATTTGTCCTTTTAGTTTAACCTTGCCTTATATGAAATTATCCCTAAGTATGGGTCAAAAACTTATTATATAAAAATATTTATTTTAAAAAGATTAGATAACCACATATCTACTTACAAGTTAAATAAACCCGTGCAATCACGTGATTTTTGGCTAATCTTAAATAATGTGTCTTAAGATAAGTCGCAATATATCTAAATTTTAATTATTTGTGCACAAAAATTATATATTATCTAATTTTAATAATATAATTGATTAAGAATGTAAATTTTTATCTTGACACGCAATATTGTGTTTGGTGCATAAACGAGGTTTGTAAATAAGATTTATATATAACATTATGTAAAATATTTTATGCTTATATAGTTATAATACACATGTATGTGCATGTTTTTACATAAATTTCCTGTTATGTTTTAATATCGAATAATATTTTGCATAGATTTTTGTTAGACGAATGATTTGAATTTGTTTAATTGGCATGCAATTATGGTTGATGTTGCTTAGATTTAACAATTGATATCATGTTTTAGACATTATGCATGTTTAATAGCATGTAATAACCTTTGAAAATTGCTTTTCCAAGTATCCTTATTTAAACTTTGAAGAGGAATCATCGGAAAGACAAAGGGGTCAACAGGTCAAGTTTTACTACAATTACTTGAAATGCACCTGGATAACATCCTTTTTCGGTTGGGTATGGCCCCAACTATTCTGGGAGCTCGATTACACGTGTCGTTGATATATATATATATATATATAGAGAGAGAGAGAGAGAGAGTAGGGATCCGGTGAGAAGTAAATTAAAATAAAAAGTGGTGAGAAGTGACCAAAACCACGCATTTGAAATGCAACGACTTGCATTAGATGCATTTCTATTCATATAGATGCAACATCTTGAGTTTCGAAAGTTAATTTGATGTATAGATGGTGCAAATTGATTTTCATGATTTCGGCACGTGCAGAGTAACAAAAAAAACAAAAGAAATCTTGAAATGCATCTAATATACGTATATGCATCTGATTAAAAGCTAGAAAATACACTATGGTGCGTTATAATGCATCTAAGATTATAGGGATGCATCTAATTTAGGTCGGTGCATCTCGGATTTGCAGTTATAGTTCTTCTTATTTTAAGTAATCTTCTTATTTGATCCTAACTATATATATATATATATATATATATATATATATATATATATATATATATATATATATATATATATATATACTATATAACAGGAGGCATGACACGTAGATTATTCCACAAATGTCCACCTCAATGCCATGTAATTCTTTTTAATGTCATGTAATCATTAGTTGTCCACCTAAGCATTTTTTTAATTTAATTAACTATTATTTAATTTTCGGATTTTTTTTATTAATTTTCGAAATTTGTTTATAAAAAATGAGCCTTGCAAGGATTGAACCTTGGTTATTTGGTTGAATAACATGTGTGTTTACCACTAAGGCAACATGACTTTTTGGAATATATGTTGCAAGTCTAAAATTATAAATCTATGCAACCAATTACGTAGGAGAATCCCTACAATTTAGGTAACCCTAAACAAAACATATACGAAAAAACTTATATACGATTCATTATATTTTTTTTCTCAAAAACCCTAATATCCTTTTTCCCTCACAATCTCATCTAATGATCGTTTCTGTGTTTTCTTCATCACAAGTTTGTAAGAAAACATTGATGTTCACGGACAATCTCTTTGAATACTCGAAATCACTAAGGTATGCGTTTGAAATTGTTAGTTATTACTTAAATAGTAATTCAGCTGATGTGAATCACCTTGCTAACGATAGTGAACAGCCGTAAATCAGTTGCCAATAGATTCTAAATTCACAATTATTAGAAGAGATATATGTTGTCTAAACTCTTATGATTTGTAACGTTATGATATCATCGTATGATACGCCAATGTAGTCAATAGGATAATACTATCAATTGCAGCTCTTTCTGGAATATACGTATTCATCATGCTTGATTGTGTGGTCATCCTTCCACTTATTGCAGCTCTTTTGGGAATATATACGTATTCACTGTTTTTCCTTAAACTGTTTTAGATTTAAATGTTATGGCTTAAAGGTTACAAAGATTACCAAGTTCGATGCTTTCTTACCATTGAGATACATTTTTTTTTTCATATATATTGTTGAGGAATGATATGATATAAGTTTACTGTAGTTATTAGTTAGATGGTTATAGAGCAATATATATATATTAATATATGTTGTATGAATATCGATATGCGTTCTTAGTAGGTGTGTTTGCATGTGCCTTTGAAATGGGTCATTTGATATTAAAGAATTTAAATTCGAGAATCTGTTGCAATAACTAGTAGCCCTGGCTAGGGATTTTTTTGATTTTTTCCTTTTGAGAAAAGCTTCACAAGCTAATGAAATCGCTATTTTTATTTTTAAAATTTTTTTATATCAAACTAAAATGGATAAAAATCTGTGCTAAAAGTATTGGGTTAAGACTAATTGTTCTGACCCATTTGAAGCAAATGGTCAAGACTGAGCAACTTTAGACCTACAGCAGCCTAATCAAAACATATTTTTGATTTTTTTTTTCCTTTTGAGGGAAGTTAAAAAAGCTATTGAAATTATTATTTTTATTTTTTAAATTTTTTTATAACAACTAAAAATGAATTAAAATGCTAGGCTTAAACGGAGGAAAACCACTATTTGGGACAAAACCACCAACTTTGAGCTACTAGCAGCCCTAGCTAGGGATTTTTTTGATTTTGTTTCTTTTGAGAAAAGCTTCACAAGCTAATGAAATTGCTATTTTTATTTTTTAAAGCTTTTTATATCAAACTAAAATGGCTAAAAAACTGTGCTAAAAGTACTAGGCTAAGACTAATTGTTCTGACCCATTTGAAGCAAATGGTCAAGACTGAGCAACTTTAGACCTACAGCAGCCTAATCAAAACATTTTTTGATTTTTTTCCTTTTGAGGGAAGTCAAAAAAGCTATTGAAATTGTTATTTTTATTTTTTTTTTAAATTTTTATAACAACTAAAAATGAATTAAAATGCTAGGCTTAAACTCAGGAAAACCACTATTTCAGATAAAACCACCAACTTTGAGCGACTAGCAGCCCTAGCTAGGGATTTTTTTGATTTTTTTCCTTTTGAGAAAAGCTTCACAAGCTAATGAAATTGCTATTTTTATTTTTTAAATTTTTTTATATCAAACTAAAATGGATAAAAATCTGTGCTAAATGTACCCATTTGAAGCAAATGGTTAAAATTGAGCAACTTTAGACCTACAGCAGCCTAATCAAAACATTTTTTTGATTTTTTTCCTTTTGAGCGAAGTTAAACAAGCTATTGAAATTGTTATTTTTATTTTTTAAAATTTTTTATAACAACTAAAAATGAAATAAAATGCTAGGCTTAAACTGAGGAAAACCACTATTTGGGACAAAACCACAAACTTTGAGATACTAGCAGCCCTAGCTAGGGATTTTTTTGATTTTTTTTCTTTTGAGAAAAGCTTCACAAGCTAATGAAATTGCTATTTTTATTTTTTAAATTTTTTTATATCAAACTAAAATGGCTAAAAATCTGTGCTAAAAGTACTGGGTTAAGACTAATTGTTCTGACCCATTTGAAGCAAATGGTCAAGACTGAGCAACTTCAGACCTACAGTAGCCTAATCAAAACATTTTTTTGATTTTTTCCTCTTGAGGGAAGTTAAAAAAGCTATTGAAATTGTTATTTTTACTTTTTTAAAACTTTTTATAACAACTAAAAATGAATTAAAATGCTAGGCTTAAACTGAGGAAAACCACTATTTGGGACAAAACCACCAACTTTTAGCTACTAGCAGCCCTAGCTAGGGATTTTTTTGATTTTTTCCTTTTGAGAAAAGTTTCACAAGCTAATGAAATTGCTATTTTTAATTTTTAGAATTTTTTATATCAAACTAAAATGGCTAATAATCAAACCATGTGATGCAATATCTCTAATGAACCATTTGAGTTTGTATTATTACAATAGGCAAGATGGGTGATTAGGGTTGAATTAAGTATGGGTCAAAACGGGTCCAAACCGAAACAACTCATGGTTTAGCACGGGTAGGCTCACAAACAGATTTTTGTAAATTAAATTTGGCCCTGGCACTTTCTATAACTTTTCAAATCTTCTTAAATCCAATGATGCTTCAATTATAAATTATTACTGTAAGATAGACTTTGAATGTTTCGGAGGTGTTAGTCATTAAGATAGACTTTGAGTTACTATGAAAAACTGGACGTTTACTTGCTTTATCTAAATTATTTCAATAGTTTTTTACTCATTTATGCTCTAAACTGTGATGAAATTCCTAATACCAACATTACAGATAATTTTGCTTTTCAAAAGGATTGGGTAGAAGGTTTCTCTAACTGGTGATAACAACCTTCTTACAATAAAGAAAAATATGTTAACAATAATTATAAGTCATGCCCGCCCATTGGGCGGGCTTTGAAATCTAGTGTGTGTGTGTGTGTATATATATATATATATATATATATATATATATATATATATATATATATATATATATATATATATATATATATATATATATATATATATATATATAGGGGAGAGTTAATGTGAGATCAAACTTAAAATTGTAAAAATAAGATAAAGTCTAAAAAACCACTAAAACATTTATAAATAACAATATTAGCAATAATACACATAAAAATAATATTTTAATACAAATTAACATTTTAGCAACTAATAATCAAATGATACATGAGTTTGAATTAGTGATACACCTGATACACATTACATTAATAAATATTCCAAAACCTGATACACATACAAAAACCTGATACACATTACACTTCTAATCAAAGTGTATCACCTAGGTTTCGTAAATTTTAAAAAGAAATCTATCGAAACTTTAACAATTTTAGTTGTAGTTAATAAAAAATTTATTTTTGTTGTAAGGAGAGTGTCGCTTGTCAAATTTTAGTTGGATCTCATTTTAACAACTTTAAGTTTGATCTATATTATATATATATATATATATATATATATATATATATATAATATCGTGTATTTATTTTCTTCTCATAATAACCCGTGGGTTCGTGCCTTAATTTTAATATTTATATTCATGTTAATAATAAGTTAGTCGTATTTAATTTTTAAACTTGTGTATGCACGTGTTAAACTTATAAAGAAGAATAACATGAGTCATTATTAAATGTGGATTGTAAAGCAAATCTTCATGACAACCTTACTTAATCTCATAAAGAAGAATAACATGAGTCGTTCATATATACAGAGACGGACCCATGATTTTTAAGAGGGTGTTGCACAAAAGAGATGTTGGACTAACTAAAGTTACACTGTAAGAAACGAAAGTAGCAAAACAATTTTGGGGGTTGCACATGCCACAAAAACGACAGTTTTGAAATCTTTTTACACTCTGTGACCTAAAATCGGGTGTAGCCCGTGCTACATCCGACATACATGTAGGTCCGTCCATGCATATATACATAATCACATGTATTTATTCACATATCGCAGTAACTCGTGCTTTCATATTGAAATTCATAAAAACGATGTATGATGTTTTTTTTAATAGAAAGTCTAAGGCGTATAATATATATATAGGGGTTATTATTAATTTTATAAAGTTATTAAAACACACGAAAACTAATAAGTTTACTAATGACGTATGTACATATGATACATTAAGTTCTCTTGCCTTGGATATTACTATACAATCCCACTACTCAAATAAGGCCCCAAAAGCCTAACTGATGGACAAGCCCCCAGGCCCCATCACCACATCTCTTAACCTAATTCCCACCAATATATATATACCATATGATATAAGGATTTATGGTAAGCAAGCACGCATAGATCACTTGGCAGCCTCCATAGGCTCTTCCAACACATGGAGACCATCTCCATCCTCATCTACCACATAAACCCTTCTCTTAATGCTCACTTACAAGATAAGATGAAGGTACCTGATGAGTGTGTAAAAACTCATCATTTTAGGTCAAATCTGAACTGCAAAACATCTAAAAACACTCCGAAATGCATCAAAATTCTGAAAATATCTCAAAATTGTGTTTTATATGTTTCAGATGCAAATTTATTGAAAACAAATGAAAAACGAACAAAGTTGGCATAATTGGCAGTTTCAGTCCCCCGACTTTCAAAAATTGACAGAAATAGTCCCTGAGCACTTATTTTAAAAGAAAAGTCACCAAAGGTCCTTTTGAAATCATAACTTGTCATAATTGGTCCCTATGATACTTTTGGAAAATTACAGTTTCGGTCCCTTGGTTTTTGTGGAATTTCAGTTATGGTCCTTGTGATTAATATACCAAACCCATTTCCCCTTGACCCTTGAACCCCCATTTCCTTATCCCTTTTAGAACCCCCTCCCTACCAATTGAACCCCATCACCCACAAATAAAAAAAACCACCCACGACCCAACCCTGTTACCCAAACCCCTTTCCCTCCTCCTCCTGCTTTCTCTCTAACCCAGAAATACCACAACCCACCTATTACCCAGAGTTTCAGAACCCCAAACACTCAACCTAAACCTCAAGCTTTTACCCAGTCACCCCCAAATCCCAAACCCACTCACTGTTTTCCCACTCTTTTTCCCACTGCCACCATGGCAATCCAAGTCAAAAAGCACCAATAGATGGCTCGGATTTGCTCCCATCTATACCTACTTATTGGATGGCCAGGATTGATGGAAAGAAAGCACAAATTTGGTTTTTGCTTGGTTGCACTCACACAGGAAACACATCAAGAGAATTGGAGCCCATGAAAAAGTAGTATAAATAGAACTCTTGTAGCCATGTTATGAGGCACCCCTTTTCTTAGTTTTCAAAAATTAGATTTCTGTTTTTAAGTTTTAATGTAATGAGTTTTATTTGATTAATGAAAAGCAATTCCTTCTTTCTTTATCTGTTACAAATTTTTTATAAGCAATCTGTACTCATTTGGTAGTTATCAAGTTTCTTTAATAGTTTAGTTAAATTATATTTAAGCTTTCTTCAAAAAAAAAAAAATTCCAAGTTACAAAAGTTATGCAAGCTGTTTAAATGAAAATACACAAAAAGGGAGTGTTTGGTTCTAGCTTATTTTGAGGTCTAAAAAGCTTTTTACCCAATTTGACTTTCACAGTCAAACTCACTTTTAAGTCTTGAGTTGGTTTTTGTAGAGTTAAAATTGGATTTACAAAGTTTTACAAGTTTGCTAAAAAAAAAAAACATAACAGTTTCCTGTCCTGCATACTTGCAGCAGCATAGCTGCTGTTTGCAGCCCCTTTGTAGCTTATTTCTGGTCAAGAACTTTCCCAAAATTGCTTTTATTACTTCTCTACATTCCCACCTAGATATAGCTATAGCTTATTTTGCACTTAGGATAGTTGTACTTAGTTTAAATTTACATTCAAAATCTGTTTTTACCATATCAGTTTCTGTCCCTACAGGTCCATATGTCCCAATCCCCTTCCTTTCTAGATTTTTAATTTGCTCAATATTAAGCCTTAGATTCTGAAATTCGGTATGCATAGTATTTAGTTGGTCACCTAGTTAATGGTATTTTTTTTAATTTTTGGTGATAGCTTATTGATAGCTTAATCTGCCCTCAAAAAGTACCCTTTAGGAGTGTTCACTGCTGCAACAGCAGCCTGCACACATCCCTTTTGTTAGCTTATCTTGGCTTATCTTTAGCTTATTTAGGATACTTTTAGTACTATCAGGTAACATAGGTTAGGTTAGTTTGTAATTTCATTCATTAGTGCTTATTAACAGCTTTTCCATTGCTTATTTCCCCTTTTCTAGTTTAGGACTCCCCTAGTTAAGCTAGCTTTTTCCAACTGCTTCTTCCCCATTAGTGTATCTGATTCCCTTGCCATTTGATTATGTTGAATCAAGATTGTTCATGATTGCTTGTTTAGTGCTTATTCATTTATTATCTCGTGCTTAAATAGAATCTGTCAAAAAGAAAAAAAAAGTTGGTTTGCTTATTTGGTTAACTGTTGGAAATAAGCAGTTCCAACTGCTTATTCTTCTAGTTTGATAAGAAAAGTTTTTACAAAAAGTTGTTATTTCAAGTCCCTTGCTAAGTTTCAAAAGAAAATTTTGAAAAAAAAAATGTTTGAAAAAAAACGGGGATGCCTAGATTCGACCCCATGATCTCTTGGCTTACACCACAACACACACCACATTACCAACTGCCCTTGGGACTTTGACTGGTCATTTCTTGCATTGTTAATGTCTTAAATACAAACTCAGTTTTTAGCCTATTAGCTTATTTAGCTTTTTAATTGCTTATTTCAAAGCACAGTAGTCCACTTTTTTATTTTTCTTTAATCAAGTATAATTCAAAGTATTTTTAGCAATTTCCTTAGAATTGTCTGAACTAGTTTAGTATTTTTTATAATTAAATTAGATTAAATTAGTTTTTAAATCGTAATAAATATTTTAAAAGTCGAAAAAATACCCGGCTTTTTCCTAAAATTATTTTTAGTAGTTTAGAATGTAGAAAAATTACTTTTTCACCCGTAGGCCTTAAATTGCATTATTTTCACTTTTTAAGGCTCGGGATTAGCCCGGGTTTTCACGTTTTTGCATATTAGCACCCTAGGATTTAGTTTAGCTTCGTTTTATCATTCCTTAAGCTTAGTAATAGTTAATTTGTAGTTTATTAGGTTTCCCTTGCCTTAATTATCTTCCCGTTAATCAATTCGTAGATAACCTAATTCAAATCAACAAATCATTAAAACCAATTCAAGTTCAAATCACAAAACTCAACGAATCCTTCCATTCACACCTCGTTGGGACACGACCCGGGAAATCACTTTTCCGGTATCACTTTTATCACACCCGTGAGATTTGGCAAGTTAACCCTTTTCCTAAAAGGTTGATTTGTCGGGTTTCACGGTTAATTTGATATATTGATATTGTGTTTGTTTTTCACCACTCACTTTCCACGAATCAAATTTTGGCGCCGCTGCCGGGGAGGTGTGTTGCGACAATATCGTGAAGTTTTTGCGATTAGTGACTTGAAGAACCTTCCTCGTGAAGTTATTGTTTTTATAAAAATACAAAAATACAAAAATATTTTTCTTTTCTTTGTATATATATGTAAAAGATTAAAAATACAAAAAGATTTTCCTTGTTGTTTTAAATAATATAGAAGACACAATCAATATAACATTCTCAACTGAGGTGTTATCATTATAAGTTCCCGAACAAAAGATTTAAAACTTGCCTTTGTGTCGCTCGTGATTTGGTTTACTTTTATCGGTTTAACAAACTGTGTGAGGGGTATAAGGACGGCCTGACATTAAATTGCGGCTGAAAAGAGACGGGTTTTTAATAAGCTTCGCGCTGACCTAATAAAGTCTCCTCGCTCCTTTGTGCGTTTTACTTATAGAAGTGATCATTTCACGTGGGATTATTGGTTTAAGTTCACTGTCGTTTTGCCTCGATATTGTTTTAATTGGATTTGTTATTATCTTTTACTTTTCAAAAAAACAATAAAACCCAAAAAGATTCTTCTTTCCCCATTTTCATAATTCTCTTGTTTCCTCGAGTTACGTCTAGTGCATGCGCACTCGTTCTTCTAGATCATTGAGCCCTTTTCGTGATCTAGTAGAAATTCCTAGAAGACGTTCTCATAGACGTGCTGCCCGAATAGTCGAACCCGAGATTCGTACTATTCCAAACAACAATATGGCAAACGAACGAACTATGGCAGAAATGCTCCAGGCACCCACCGAGGGTTATGGAGATGCCATCGTGTTAGGAATTAGAAATTCGATAGTGAAGTGTCGGTCACCCCATATATAATCTAGCATAATTTAGCTCGTAGACATTACGTTATTTACTAGTTATTTAGTTAGCTATTTAGTTTAGAGCAACACCGTGGAGGAAGGACGGGTCTTTACCCACTGTATACCTGATCCACATGCCGATAGGAGGTCGTTATATTTGTAACTATAAATACCCTCTACCTCCCAAGGTAGAGGGTTGGACCTTTCATTCATCTTAATCTAACCTTCTATGTTTTCTTTCACTTTCTCTCTCTAGAAAGGCTCCCACTTTCTCTCTCTAAAACCTCTAAATAATTCGACCATATTATTGTTTGTTATGTGTTTATGAAATCCAATATCTAACAATTGGTATCAAGAGCCATGGTTAGATCATATCTTGCACATCTTTGGATTTCTAGTGGTTTTTAGGTGTTTTTTGAGGTTGAAAAAGTTTAGTGGTTTTTGCATCATTTGGTTGATTTCTCGGGTTAAAGTTTGGATTTTGTTAGTACTTTTATGTTTAGAATCATCACAAGTGTGTAGGTTTTCAGTTGGTAAGCTTAAATCATCTTGGTTGGGTTGTTTTTGGATTGAAAAGTGATGTTTACATGGTTTTTTTCTTGCTAGCGACTTAGCTCACGGACTACTTTCTTCGTAGCGACTTGCTTTACAAATTTGTAGCGAGTTACAGTTTTAAACCTAGCGACTTAGATCTAGCGAGTTACAGTACAAGTAGTGGACTCTCCACTACGGGTAGCGACTTGGTGGTAGCGACTTGGTCCGTAGCGAGTTGCTCTTTAGCGACTTGTATCTTTAGCGACTTGAGTAGCGAATTGCTGCCAAAATTTTGCTAGCGACTTGAAGCTTAGCGAGTTACTACTTAGCGACTTGCATTTGTCTAGCGACTTGGGACTCTAGGGACTTAGTGGTGTAGCGAATTAGTTGTTAGCGACTTGGTTCAAGAATTCGTAGCGACTTGGTTGATTTTTTCCCGTCAAAACTTCAAACGGCCATAACTTTTGAACCGTAACTCCGTTTTCAGCGTTCTACCCATCAAAACGACCGTGAGAACGAGGAGAATGGCACATTGAATCAACTAAAGTTCATTCGGGTAAATCTTTGAGGTCTAAATCCGCTCCGAACAAAAGTTATTGAGGTTTTTAAGCTTTTAGACCTAAATTTCTCAGGAAAAACGGGCATAAACCAATCCGAATCACAACCAAACAACATCTCTGCTTATCCCACAAACAATCATAAGACCTAACACACAATTGTCTATCATTGTGTCGATCCATCAGTCGTCTTAACACATTCCATTGGTCATTGCTTAACGGTTTAGTCTTGATTTTAGTAAAATCCCGCGAAAGATTCTATTTCTCGGTTTAAATCATAGACTTGTAAAATCCCGTGCATTCTACCACATCATGTCTTACTCTACTGACCCAGTGATTTCAGAAGTGCTTAAATTGTATGATGCTGTGGATAATAATGATAATGGATGCTACACTGAACGATTAAAGATGATTGAATCAATCAATGAGGATGTGATATCTCCGGGTTCAGACTTTGAAAAGACTGAAATGCACCAGTCAATGCTACAAAATGCCATGCTAAAGGAATGTAACATTGAGCCCTTTCAACTACTTTATCAGCACCTCAAACTACTTTTATCTACAACTATGGATCGAACAAGCAGTGCTCTCCTTCGTCAGGATTTTCCCATCTTGACAAGAACTGTGCTACTAAACTTAGAACAACTGAGGTTTCAAATTACTAAAGAGAAGTTCTCAACTGATGAATCTAATGCAGCTCTTCAAGTAATCTTCGATCAATTTCAGCCATTTATCCGGGGGGAATATTCCTTAGATTTTGATGATGAAATGACTGAAGTGTCTTTCAAGAAACACACTGGAATGGAAATTAGCGTGTTCATTGAGACATTCATACAACTCATGGATAATGTGGAGAAGTACATTGAGGAAGTTACACAAAAAGATGAAAACGTAAATGAGTGTCAGGTGCAGTTGAGAAATAGTTGTGATAAGTTGGGTATTGTATCTGTTAAAGAATCGGGTGTTGTTGAATGCAGAATGTCAGAGTCAACATATAATGATGAGTCGGGTAAAACACCAGATGATGGATCAGTTGGCACTGAATACAGAGGCTCAGATATTGATAAGCTTGACACATCCAGCGGTCCAGTGACTCTCGTTACACATGTTGTGGATGCAGATAACAGACCTGAAATTGAGCAGGTGTCATGTAATGAGGTACCCTTTACTGTTCAACATAGTGCATCTGCTAAAGCACTTAAACAAACTGTTCATAATGTTGAACATGTCTTTCATAAATGTTCTGTTACTGAGGCTGAGTCTGAGATTAAGTGTTTCAAAACAAAAGATTTGGTTGATAAGAAGGCTTTTGATGAACTTTCAAACAAATTCTCAAATCTTGAAAAATATTGCATTTCACTTGAAATCGCGATTCAGAGTAAAGAAGAAAGTTTTCAACTTAACAAACCATGTAAAAAACCGGAACTTCCTGAATTCCGTGAACTTTTTGAAATTAACACTTTGAAAGCTCAGCTTCAAGACAAAGAGTCAACCATTTACAATCTGAAGAAACATATTTCTGTCTTGAATGAGAAAAGTAATTTAGTCATGAATACACAAGACATTGATGCTATTATAACAAGAAATAATGAACTGTCAATTTATGTGGCTAAATTACTAAAGGAAAATGAGTCTTTGAGAAAGCATCACGTAGAACTTAGTGAGTCTGTCAAAGAAGCTAGAACTAAGTCAATGGAACAAACAAACTCTTTGATAGAAAAAATTGATGAACTCAAAGCTCAACTTCAGGATAAGAGTTTCGCTATTGTAGCCTTAAAGAATGAGCTTAGGAAAACTGTAGGGAAAAGTGTGAACACTAAGTTTACAAAACCATCAACCTTGGGGAAACCAGTTTCTCATCCCATTAGAAACCGGTCTGTCGTTAGGCAGCCTACTGCGTTTATATCCGAAAGACCAAAATCTTCAAAAACACGGTTTGCCTCCCAAGTTGATGAGGAAAAAGTTTTGTCAAAACCAGTCACTTCACCTGTGTTACCTAAGAGTCATGCCTCTAGTTCCTCTAATCCTCAACATGCAGCTACTTTTACTCCCAGCACCTCTAGGATTAGTTCAAAAACAGTGTCAAAACCAAGCATTAAAACCCAGAATTCATATGATATGAATGACTTGTGGAAGAACTATTATCTAGAAAAAGCTAGGAAAAAGGCACAGATTCAAAAAGACGGAATTTTAGGTGCAAGACCTAGGGTGAGGAATTCTACGAGATTTCAAGGCACTACTAGTAGTTGTAAACCACTACCTAGGAACACTCAAAAGACTAGGGATTGGCGTGCAGCTAAGAGTAGTTATTTGCATAAGAATGCTAAGCATGTAGAAAACAAAACTAGAAATTCTGAGTCTTTTCCACATAAGAAACAGTTTCCTAATTCACATGCCAAGGTACTATCCACTAAGACCACTAACGCGACTAAGGTTCAACATGTTGTGAAACAATACAAACCAAAAACTTCGCCTAGATGGATACCAACTGCTAAATCTTTGGAAACTAGGAACAAGGATAAGTCTTCCACTATGTATAAGAAGCCTTACAATCCTATACCTTGCCATAAGTGGATACCATCTGGTAGAATGTTTAAGGATGCTGGACTTAGGTGGATTCCTACCGGAAAGCTGTTTTCTGATGAAAAAATCAAGGTTGACCGTGAAACCCCAAAGAGTTTGGATACTAATGTCACTAACCCATATATATGCAATCAAGCTTGTAATGTTAGTGCAGGTACTCCTTACTCAGTTGCAGATACTTCGATCCTTCAATACATGGACTGGCTTAAAGTATGGATCACAAATGGATTGATATCTCATAACTCACGGGTTCAAGTTTCTCAACATTGATATTCAACCGGCTATGACGTCTGTTCACATTAGTTTAGGCCTCGTTCTTCAACACTATGACGTCTGTTCAAATCAGTTCAGGCCTCGTACTTCATCATTATGGCATCTGCAGAGAACACTTCAGGCCCCGTTCCTCAAAGAAAAGAAAGGTGTACGCTTCAGTGCGCTTTATCTTCTTAAGAAGAGAAATCTTCATGTTTATGACCATTCTCATCGACATTCTTCATCAACATGCTTCATGCTTTTTCCATGCTCTTCAGTCATCAAGTGAACCGGACTACTGATAATTACTCTTATTCCTCTTGCTCAATATAATGAAGATGGCGTCATCATGTGCTAATTTTGTGGGGGAGAAGTGTGAATATAATACATTTGGATGATAATCACTTGGTTAATCAAGAATGGCATCTCTGTATGCAATTCTTGAGGGGGAGAAGAAGTGTGAATTTTTTGCATGGTTGACTGATATTTGAGAATATATGGTCAAACGGCTCCTAACCCATGTAAGAACCGAGATTCTTCTTATCGGATCATCTTCACATGTAGTTTCTTCTAAGAGCCGTTGGTTGACATCTTCACACGGGCTGATATGATTAAATGACAAAGTGCTTCTAGTTGCTGGGCTGATTTCTTTGATGAACATCTTTCTGTTCTTGTTTGATTGGGAGAGATTTTAATTAAGGGGATTTGCTATTTACAAGTTAACGGGAATGCCTTTGGTGTGAAGAAGATGTTAACTGTCTATTTCCCCATTCGGATAATCTTAAAGAAGGTCGAGTCTACAGTCTAATCTACATTTGAAAGCTACATGATTAGAAGACTAAAGACGAATTGCATTTGATGATCTAAAGACTTCTTCTTAATCCGGGCTGAGAAGAACACTTGAAAATCTTCGTCAGTTTAGGGGAGAGCACTAATTGGGGGAGATTGAAAAGCCAAAATTTAATCAACAATTAGACTTGCTCAGATTCTTTAGCAATGATTCATTGCTTGATTTTTGATGACACTCCTCCAACGCCTAATGCTTCTATTACTAAGGATAATTGGGATTCATTGTTTGGGATTCATTGTTTTTCAAAGATATGTTTGATGAGTACTTCCAACCTCTAACGAATGTTGATCATCCAGCTTCTGAAGCTCATGCTCCGGTTTCTACTGACTCAACTAGTTCACTATCTAAGAAGTACTTCTCAGAACTCTCAAGAAACCCAATCTCCAGTTATTCCTCAAGGCGTTGATAATGACTATCATAATATTGCTGTTGCACTCATGAATAATGATCCGCTCTTTGGTATTCCTTTAACCAAATCTTCACGGATTATTGTTCATGAATAATGATCCACTCTTTGGTATTCCTTTGCCAAATCTTCACGGATTATTGTTCCTCTCATGGTGCACGTTATAAATCAACCACATGAACATTAAGGAAAATGACTACCTCATCCGCTCGAAAACATTATTGGTGAATCTTCCAGATCAGTTTCTACATGTATACCTTAAGGAAGAATGCATTGATGTTGAGGAATCATTTGCTCCGGTTCATTCAGTGGGTCAATGTACATCCGATTGTATGTTTATTCACGTGTTGGACATTTGACACAAGTTGAGTACTTCAGAGTTAATCATTTATCACTTATTTGAGATTGAAGTTGTCCTTCACAAAGGCGTGTTCTTATTTGATAACTTGCTCGGGCTTAAGAATTTGAGTTGAAGGCTTGATTTATCTAGTTACCAGCAGTCGGAGTGGATGGTTGAAGACCTGGTTAACTATCACTATTAGGAGTTACGTTGTTTTACTCAGTGTCACATGCAGATGACGATGTGGATAATATCAAGAGGTGTTAATGTCTCATACTTTGTTTCAGTGTGAGTACTTAGAGATTTGCTTGAAGCATAGATTCTCGACACCGTTCTTCCATCTTTAAGTGCAAGCTTAAGACACAAATGCGGGGAATTCGACTTCAGTTTCAAGTTTGGTATATCGGGTTTTCTTCAACAGTGGTCACTTCAAATTGTCTACATATGGGTTGATAAAGATAGTCAGAGAGAGTTTTTGTAGCAGTTGATTCTCACTGGATTCTGTAGAACTAATTGTTTGTTCTTCTCTATTTCAAGAGTATTTGCTGATTCTGAGGTATCAAAATCATTTGGGGGAAGGATATATTATTCCAACTATTTGGGGGAAGGATGTATTATTCCAACTATTTGGCGGAAGTGGTCTCTGGAGACCTTTGGTATATGTTACTTCAGCGTTCAGTTGGAAGAAATGTGAGAAGAATATTTGGAACGTGAGATGATACTGCCTATCGACATCTTATATACGGTTTATGATAAAGTGCTTTCGGTTATTGACTCATGTACACAAGGTAATGATGATTTTGATGAGATCGCAACCATCAATGGAGAGATATGTGTACCTCAAGGATGTACAACATGTTCACTTGATCGAGCTAATTCACAGAGATGATTAGTGACTCAACATGTTACATGGATGTCATCGTCTCTACTCGTGTTGGGTACATGTGTACATTATGTGCTGATTGGTTATGTGTTAGATAACTGGAATGCTCTTGGTAAAATGAAGATGTTGATATATTGTTCCCCTAAATTGACAACTGGTCAATCTCGAAGAGTAAGGTGTACATCGGGGATGCACAACAGGTTCATGTGATCGGTCGTAATCAGTTAATCCGGATTTGATAACCATTGAGACGATCAATGTTTCAACTTGTTACTTCGGTGTTCTCGTGTTCCTCGGAGTGCTGAGCTTCAATCAATGAGACCCCTGTGTAGTCAACTCTACTTCTTAGGGAAATGGTCTTTATTCGATGTTTGTCGGTTTGGGGGGAAGCTACCAAAGATTCAAATTGAGAAGGCTCATGTTCAGATTTTCTTAGAAGCCTCGAATGCTTTGGTGGCGAAAGTTTAAGAGATGTTGATTCCTCTTTTTCTACATCGTGCTGAACGATATCTTTATCTCGGTACTCATTTCATCATTCTCTTAAACTAATTTATCTCTTGTAAATATTTATTCGAAAAACAAAATACAAAAATATAAAACCAACAAAAAGAAAATAGAAAAATATAAAACCAACAAAAGAAAATAGAAAAATATAAAACCTTCAAAAATCCCATAAAAATCAGAAAAATTCAAAAAATACCAAAAATATGTTTTCCAAGACATGTCTTCTGGTATCGATAACATCTACGGTCTTAGAAATGTCATTCAATAATGGCACGGGACTTTAGATGAAGTTCGAGCAGGAGGTGTAAATATTTCTTTCTAAACATGTCCCAAATCTAATGGCTTACAGTTATTTCAGACTGTAACCCGCGCTTCAAATTATGGCTTACAGTTACTTCTGACTGTGACCCGCGCTTAAACTATGGCTTTCTATCATTTCAGATAGCAACCCGTTCTTATAAGGAAGGAAAGTGCTACGCTTAAACGTTTTTCACAAATTTCGTGCACTTATCCTAAAACAAAATGAGGAAAGTATGTCGAAGGACTGCTGTTCCTACACAAATGTTTTTCCGTCTATAATTCTTCAGAAAAATATTTGTTGTGTTCAAAATGGTGGTAAATGAGTTGCTTGAAAAATCAATCAGAATCAGAGTTTTCGTATTAATTTGCAAACTCAATCAATGACTTCTGCGCTTTTAAAATGTTTCAAAAAAATGAGTCATTAATTGAGGGGGAGAATGTTTTCAAATCTATATCATCTAACGAGCTTTCTTAATTATCCTACGTGCTTAATTAAAAATGATATTTGCCTGTGTCGAAGGACTAGGAATTTAGGATATGATTGTTAGGTTTAGATGATTAGAGTTTGATTAACACATAAACCCCATGCCTTATATGATCTGATTGTTATGTTGAATTGACTTTAATTAGTCGATTGCTGTTATGGGTGATGTCGACCACCATATATATGTATGTGTGTTCACTAACGTATGCAGGTATATTGGGTATAAGAATGTTCCCGATCCGGATCCCACAATTGAAGATGATTGGATGCCGAAAGGAAAGGGTAACTATTTCTTGGGTTGACAAATGAAGAAACGGAGCTTAATTGGACTTCAATGGAGAGTTGGCATAAATGCAACGTAAGAGGTCTCACTGCATCAGCAGATGGTTTTCTTCTAAGTGATTGAAGAAACGGAGCTTAATTTGACCTCAGTTGGCATTCAAAATGCAACGTAAGAAGAAGTCTCACTGCATCAGCAGACGGTTTTCTTCCAAACCCTACAGCAACAACAACATAAGCTTCTCAACCACCTAACGTATCTTTGTGCAGGATGCCATTTTTAAACAATTTTGAATAATTTGATTAAATTGTTGTGAAAATGGAATATATTGTTTTGAAAATATATTGGACTAAACTTTGAAAATCACCGGACTTCATTTTATCAAAACTTAAGTCACTCAATTATCGACTACGGTCATGGATTGAGGGGGAGAGTGATTTAAAATAAAATATTTTCAAAACGATATTTCTTCACAAAAGTTCCGCTTTGTACAAAAAGTGGTGATCTAAAGATTTAATGTTATGTCATGGTATGATTTTTTTCTTTAGAATCAAGGTCTTTCAAAATGAAATCTTTTCTGTTCTTGTTTGATTGTGAAATTGTTTTGTTTTACTTAAAAGATCTCTTAAAAACTATCATACCTGACACTAACAATCTTTAATGTCTTTAAATGGTCCGTATCTGTCATCTTTCAAAATTGAATCTTGCCACGTCTTTCCCCAAATTTTTTCTAAATGATTTAAATCAGTTGGGATCACAAATCTCAAATGGTTTGATATTTCTGATCGGGGTAGAGATCGTGATTTAAATCTCAAATCTGTTTTAAATGGAATTGGTTTTAGTCCTTTAAAGGCACTCCTGCCTCCATGTGTCAAACGATTTCAATATACATAATGCACATGTTGAGGAGGAGGATTTATCCAAAAACCAGATGAGTATTTAAACAAGGCCACATCTTCTCCCATGTTTTCTAAACTTAATTAAATCACTTGGGATCCAAAATCTCAAAGGGTTTGATATTTTTGATCGGGGGAGAATTTGTGATTTAATAATGAAATTTGATAAAAGGTGATCGTTTTGATTTAAATTGTGCACGCTGCTCGCTCATATGTGCTAAACGCTTTCGAATCCTGAAGCACATATTGAGGGGGAGCAAATAAACTATCGAGGTACGAAAGCTTTGTAAAGTTATTTATAAAGTACCTTGATTGAGTTTTAAAATGGTTTCTTAATGGCGCTTGTGATTGTGGATGTGCTTCAAATTAACTCTTGCCTCTATGTGATAAAAATGATTTCAAAAATCCTATGCACATATTGAGGGGGAGAATTTTACCATGAAAATCAAATGGCTTTTTTCGTATGAAAATTGTGATCAAAGAAAATATTTCAAAGTTCTCTTGCCTCCTTGTGCTAAACAATTTCTAAATCATACGCACATGTTGAGGGGGAGGTTTTCTAAATGATCAAAACTATTAAGGTACAAAATGCTTTGATCTCGTATCACAAGTACCTTGATTGGTTTTCCAAATGATTTTTCAATTGGTTTCATGAAGGAAAGAACAATACAAAAAGACCGACCAATTTATTTTATGCATGAAGTTATAAGGATGGTTAGGTTAGGTATTTGTTCCCACGATCCAGCCAGAACCGGAGGGATCTACCCAGGGACAATCCACTAGATAGTGTAGAGTCTTTAGGTATGATGAAAAAAGGAGAAAAGTGAGATATGGGAAGAGTGCGGACTGAGACAGAGCTAGTACTGGAATAAACCCAACAAGGTTCTAGTTATGAAGTCTCGGTAAGCACTGAAGGGGTTGAAGAATGAAAAAGAACTGAATGTGAAAAAGGGTGAAAAGAAATAGCCCTCCATCAATTCAACCTTAGGGCAGAAACCGGGTTCAATTCATATGCTACTGGTGGTTACTAAGGTAACACTGGTATTGAAGACAAGACATCATGGACCCAGTGATGCACTGCACTTAACTTCCCAAACCACTCAAGTTCCTCTTAAAAGGGCTTGTTTCATTCTCACGGGGAACCGACTTAATCTATCGACTTTCTCTTAGAGATTGTTGATATTGAAGAAGGAGACCCTCTCCCTAGTCTCCGACACAGGAACCAAAAAAATGCACTATTGAGTCTAGAGCCAAGAGATCATCCACAATATCTCGTTAGGACACTAAATTCTTGAAGACTTGTTTTTTCACACAATGTGGAAAGTAAGTATATATTAAGAGTCCTACGCATTATCCTTGTGGTATTGCCAGAACATCCGAGTGATATGAAAATATTCACGAAGAAGATGGAAAGCCTTCTGGAGCCAACATCAAACAAGCTCCTGGTAGGTGGCATGTGAGATCTATTTTATAGATTAACCATGTGACAACTGAACAAAAACAATGGGGCGATTCAATCTCTTGAATCAATCCTGGTTCAGGTTATGGATTGACGGATACCTTTGAAAAACCGGTCTTTGTGCTTAAAAACTCTTTTCTTTAGCACATCGACTGTGTACTCATTTTTCAAACCAAAAGGTATTTTTATGATTGATAATTGATTTTCAATAAAACCTTCGTTGTATTGCAAAAAACAATTTCTATTGAGCAATACACGATTGTTTTTCAAATTTCTTTTCATCAATCAGTGGACTTAAAAATTCGCTGGTTCACTCACTCCGTGTTGTCTTCTTTGAGATGTTCCGGTTTGAGAACAACTAGAACAGCTGCGAAACCCTGTCAAGGAGATTCTTAGGAATCCTACCTGATCACAGGCAGTACATGTACTAATCAACGGGGAACCGTGGGCCGTGTACCTCAATTCAACGAAAGTGATCAAAGACACTTTCGTGCGATTTGGTGCTAACTGTTGTATGCAGGTACGCCCGACGTTTGTAGCTGATCAGAATGAAGCGGTCAATCCACAGCCGCATGCTCACTTAACACATTCAACTCAAAGAAATCATGATTAGTGCATCAATGACTCTGATATTTTCACACCAAGCTTCTGCTACGCTGCTGCCAATATCATGATTCAACAAAAGCTTCCGCTACTCTGATGAGAAGATGTCATGATTCAAAAGTGTGAGCATGTCGGTCCAAAAGTCACAACTTCACATGATGGCAACACAACTAAGGGTGATCCAGAGATTTACTGTGGCTGATGATCTCAATGAAAGCTCGAAGATCATCAAAGATGTGGATCAGTTGAAAGGCCTCCACTAAAAGTACTAAATATGCGGACTTTGAAGTATCACTGCTAAAGCACAAATGATGCGGAATTTGAAGAATTTAAGTCTACGAGCTCAAGACTGAAGATTAAATAGAATGCTAGGATTCGAAATGTAAAACATGGGGTGACCTCCCTTAGGGGGAGATTGTTAGGAATTAGAAATTCCATAGTGAAGTTTCGGTCACCCCATATATAATCTAGCATAATTTAGCTCGTAGACATTACGTTATTTACTAGTTATTTAGTTAGCTATTTAGTTTAGAGCAACACCGTGGAGGAAGGACGGGTCTTTACCCACTGTATACCTGATCCACAGGCCGATAGGAGGTCGTTATATTTGTAACTATAAATACCCTCTACCTCCCAAGTTAGAGGGTTGGACCTTTCATTCATCTTAATCTAACCTTCTATGTTTTCTTTCACTTTCTCTCTCTAGAAAGGCTCCCACTTTCTCTCTCTAAAACCTCTAA
>BPTQ01000004.1:208873888-208884163 GCA_019973895.1 Chrysanthemum seticuspe
TAATGCCCCTCGTCTAAGAATCCGTAAAATAATCGAGCTCGTCAAGTACATATGATAATAAAATTATATGGAGCATTTGAGATTAAAACTTTCATTTTAACTTACAAATAAAAGTAACACTTTAAAATATTTATATACCTATTTAATTAACAAAATAATTAAATGTACAATAGTATTTTTGGTAAGGTAAAATTGAATGTGTAAATTGCTTTGTGATCTCCTCAATTTTGACAGAAGAAAACGCCTCAAGATGCTCCTAAAATCATTGCCTAATTTAACTAACTATTATCCTACATTTACCTAGTCTTATTAATCGCAAATAAACCCTAGCCCCCAAGATAATATACGGCAAACAAATCCTCTCCTCCATCTCATTTTTTCTGTCGGCACACAACCAGTCCAAAGAGGGAGTTTTGAGGTTCTTGAAAACTGCTATCATTACGCGTATGGTACGGGGTTGCTTGGTTGCATTGGGACGTTGAATTGCTGTTGTGGTCGTGGGTAATAAGGGCACAAAAGAGGGGTGCCTTGGGTTGGTTTTGTCCGTTGTCTTTCCCTTCTTCTTACACGCTACAAGAGGTACCAATACGACTAGTTTTCTCCTTGCTTTTTCTGTTTCTGGACGTGTGTTTGTTGACCTCCACACGCATGTTTTTGTTTATAAAATCATGCTACAATCGTGTAATAAACCTAAGTCACTTATACCTATAATTGTGCCATGTAAAAACCATGAAATAACCTTTGTACTTGTAAATATATACACCATACGAATCTGATTGTGTGTTTGTTTCCTGGTCGTGGGATTTCAGCATCATACGCTCACTTATGAGCCCTAAATCATGTGATAGATGAATGTTAAACTAAGCATATGATAACCTACCATTAACCACCTAAAAGACATGAATTAGAACCTTTTATATGTGTTAAAATGTGTATTTAATCTGTTCCTACGAATTCAGTTTGTAAACCCTCACTATACTCTTTATTTTGGGTATTTAACATGTGTAATGGAACATGGAAACTTGCGTATTGAAGTGGTGTTAACATATGTAGAAAGGGTCGATGTTGAGGGCTGTTTTAAAGGGTTAAAAGGGCGTATAAAATCTGTTTTGGGTAAAGGCTATGTCACGTTAAAATAAGGTTCACAAGAGGGGTTTGGGTAAATTTGTATCAAACACGTTTAAAGGGAAATAACACTTATGGTATTCATAAAATGGATCTAAGGTTTCGTTAAATAAATGGACTCATTGTTGCATGGTTTATTGGTCTCGACCTAAAATACTTAAACACATTAGATCATATAATATTGTGCTAATCGATGCTAATACGAAAGCTTGTACTCGTTATACGTATACATATGCAAATTACGTGAAATTAATGTCGTATGCATGATTATTGAAATAAAAAGGTTGAATTGTAAATATAATGACTAAAAGGGGATAAGATTAGTAAAATGGGTAAAATGGCATATTTACACTTACCCTACACTTTGTGATAATTACACTTTAGACCCTGAACTTGTGTAAACTGGCATAAATGATCCTTAAAGTCTATAAAACACTCATTTAACCTAATATGTCTTTAAATGCATCATTAATGGCTAAATCTGATAAATATAGAAACATGCTAATTATGGAAACCTACCTAAAATAGAAAGTTACCTAAAATGGAAAGTTACTAAATATGGAAACCTACTAAAAGTGGAAATCTGCTAAAAATGGAAAGCCATCTAAAATGAGTAATCTAATTTTAATAAGCGTTATCTAATTCATAGGTTCCGGGCGGCAAGATTGATTCATCGTGTGACCTTACTTTCCTATTTTGCTTGCTTCGATTGAGGTACAGATATTCTATCCCTTTTTCAGTATGAATTTCTCATGACTTTTCGATCCTTGACTTTATTTCACTTATGATACCCCTTGCTATGATTTCCTTTACTGTGAACCTTTGGTATGATTCTGTTCGCTATGATATTCGTTTGTTATGATTATGAACCTTATGATTATGAACCTATGTTATGGAAATCTTATATGAACCTTTGACTTCTGAACCTTTG
Source organism: Chrysanthemum seticuspe (assembly GCA_019973895.1). Lineage (NCBI taxonomy): Eukaryota > Viridiplantae > Streptophyta > Magnoliopsida > Asterales > Asteraceae > Chrysanthemum > Chrysanthemum seticuspe. The sequence continues at coordinate 208,875,945 of BPTQ01000004.1, forward strand.
ATATGAACCCTTATGATATGATTATGCTTTGACCCCTCAGTTTGATACCCGAGCCAAATATGTGTTCCTAGTCATGGAGGTACCATGACCATGTCATTGATGCACCAATGGCATGACTCCAGTGTGTACGAGTGATGTTACACACCGTCCCCTTTCTGTTATATGATTATGAGCTCAAGATATATGTTTGGCCACTATGTTTCCGCGGGGACGTATGGATGCATCCTAGATATGTTCTGATATGATATGATATGGTGAATGATGTCGTGTGTTATACGCGTCTTCACAGTCTGGGAGCTAGCTACTCTATTGGTTACTGAGGTCTCCCCTCCTATTATATATGGTATTCCGAGGTCACCCCTCCGAATACAATGGTTACTTACAGTATGATATGATATGATATGTTTTCGGGCTCGTGGTAGATTTTTGACAACCCTTACACTTTTGATATACCTATATTGTACCTCATGTATTCCCCAACGCACCATATTCTGTATTAATTGTTCGTTACTCAGTACCCTTATATGACTCACTCTACTACCAAGATATAGATATTCCATTGCATTGATTTGTCACACTCTCATTCCGTTACTTCAGACTATCGTTCCATTCACGTACTGGGTTATTATATGTTTATTGGGTTTGATTATGCTATTCATGTTTTATGTGACTACTGATTACCCTGCTTCGATATGATTAGTATACGGTTATCTGATTTACCTGTTGTCATTTGATGATATGTGATCTCACTATTATGTGACCCTCTGAATTGTCTGGTGACCATGCTAGTGTGTAATCGATAGTTTTGTCTGTTTATCATGTGTACTTCGTTAAGTTAATCTCGTGGTCTATGACTATCCGTTGTATCCTTATCTGCTTGTTGTTAACCTGCCACGTGTACATTTGTGTCTATGCTACGAATTGATTGGGTAAATGGTTCAACTTATGACGTCTGGCTTGCTAACTTGTTTAATTGCCCTGCTATGTCCCTAGTTTATTCAATTATAATGTTCATACTGTATTCCTACTTGTTACGTGTGACTGCCATATTTTGACTGCTGTTAATACTTCCACTGTTATGATACTGGTTATGTTTTCAACTAAGGGTTTTTGACCTGTGTGATTGCCATGCTCACTTAAATTGCTTCCGCTTGCCTTTGGATTTATGTTTGACTTGTACGTCTTCTGATTTCCTGAATTGATTGTATGCCATATATATGTTGTGTGGTTACGACATCTGTTATTGATAAGTGCTTATTCACTCATCGTTTTTACCCGCCTAAGACCACAAAAATGACAAAAACACCCAAATATGATCAAAATATGTCAAAAATATCCTTGGAGTGTGTTTTATGTCTTGCAGGTACAAAAGGATCGAAAATAGAGCGAAAACGAGCAAAATCGAGCCAAAATCAGAAAAGTGCTGAGAAGCCGGTGCGGGGAAGTGATTTTCTACATTTCTGAAGCCCGAGACGCGTGTTTGGAGTGAGAGTGGGAAAATAAACCTAAAAACCTTACCCGAAACCAAAATTACCATTTTACTCATCCCCGATACCCAAATAACCAAATTGTCTTTTAAAACCAAAAATCCAAAAAAATTCCCATTTTTAAACCTTTAAAACCAATTTTGTAAAAATTCAATTTTTCTTAAAACCAATTTTCAGTTTTGTTAAAAAAAATACATCTTAACCTTTTTATAATAAAACTCTACTTTTTAAAACTATAAACCACCCTTTCACAAACCCTTACCTACCCTTTCCCCTTTCCTTCTTTAACCCAAAAACCAGGAACACAAATAAAAACCCAGTCAAACACGCTTCCTCCTTCATCCCTTTTTCCCGCCGAGCTATAACCTGAAACCCACCCAACACTTCTTTTCCTGCTACACTCAACCTTCATCCCATCCTTTACCCACACTGATAACCAAGCCAGACATCCCCCACATCCCACATGGTCTTCTTGCCAAGTTGGCAATCCTTGGCTCAAAAGGACCCCATGGACGGCTCAGATTGAAACTCATTTGTACCTAATTGTTGGATGGTGGAGATCAATTGAAGAAAGCACAAGGAAGCTACAAATCAAACACAGCAGAAGCAGACAAAGAAAAAAGATGAAGACACTTTTGAGTTTCATATAAATAGGCATTTAGGATTGGTGTAAAACTTAGTCTAGAATCTTTATGTTCTAGCTCATTTTACTTTTTGTCATTTAATTTTAATGTAATCTTTTAATTTCAGTTTAATTCAAGTTAAGATTCTACTTCCAGTTTTAAAATTTTATGCAGCCTTGGTATTTTTTTTACATGTTCTCAAAATGCCTGTCATTTGTGTTCTAAACCTTGTTACAAGTTGGCTTTGGCTCATTTTGAGCTCATGTTAATGATCTCGATACTAGTTCTCAAGTTTTCCAAGTTGTGATTTGGTATTGGTATACCTTTTTCAAAGAAGCCATTTCATTTGTGATTATTGGTTAAGTTCACTTGTGTTTTGCCTCATTTGTTTTGAAATTTTGATTTTTATACTTAGTGCATGCGCACTCGTTCTTCCAGTTCTACAAGTCCACTTTCAGAACTTGGAAACATTCCTCGAAGACGTAGAGGACGTTCAGCTCCTTCAGCCGTGACTGAGGAACGTCTACCACCACCACCACCTGTCGAAATGGCAGAAGACAAACCCATGAATGAGCTTCTCCAAGCACCCATCGAGGGTTACGGAGATGCCATTGTTGTCCCAGCCATTGTGGCTGATACCTTCGAGCTCAAAACCGGGTTACTTAATCTTGTAACCCAAAGCCAATTCTATGGTTTTGAGCGGGATGATCCTCATGCACACATTCGATGGTTCAATAAGATTGCATCAACCATCAAGTACAAGAATGTCCCACACGAAGCTATCAAGCTTCTTCTGTTCCCATTTTCTCTAGAGGGACAAGCCCGGAATTGGCTTGAGAAACAACCCCCTCGTTCTATTGAGACATGGGAAGATCTAGTTACCAAGTTTGTTAACGAATTCTATCCTCCATCCCGAACCACAAGTCTTAAGAATGAGATAATGAAATTTTCTCAGAGATTTGATGAATCATTCGGGGAGGCATGGGATCGTTACAAAGAATTGCTCCGCAAGTGTCCACATCATGGTTTTACCGAGTTAATGCAAATGGATACTTTCTATAATGGTCTGAGACAAGCTGACCAAGACTCTCTGAATGCCTCCGCGGGAGGTAATTTCCTTAGCAAAACCACCAAAGAAGCCTTACAAATAATTGAAAACAAGTCCCAGGTCCGTCCTTTCCGCACTAAGACATATCAAACTCAGTCTAATGCTGGACCTTCTACTTCATCTCCTGTGAGTACATCTAGCACCGATGCTAAGATTGATAAACTCACAGATATTGTTCAGGCTTTGGTTCTTGCTAACCAAAAGAAAGTCACCTTCACTCAAACACCATCACATGGTGAAGTGAAGAAAGTTGAAGTTTGTGTCACTTGTGGTGGTCCTCATGCATACTACAACTGTACTACCACCGATGGTAGTCCGTTTGAAGCAAATGCTATAGCCGGTACTTCAAATCAAGGAGGTAATCAATACCGTCCTCAAAATGATCCAAGTTACCGTGCTAATACTTATCAGGCACCACCCGGTTTTAACCAGAATCCTAACCGGAATCAGAATCAACCTAGAATGAACCAAGGTTATCAAAACCAAGGTAATTTCTATCCTGGACCCAATCAAGGTTTCCAACAACAAGGACACCTTCATCAAAACAATTTCAATCGAGGGAATCAATTTCATGGGAATGTGAATCCTAATCAAGGGAATTTTCAACAACAAGGTCATAATCAAAACATCCGACCTCAAAATTTCCCTCCTAATCCACCTCCCGTCATTACTCCTCCAGGACCATCATCTGATGAGTTACTGAAGCAGTTTATGAAATCCCAAGATGAAATGAACAGGTTGTTGGTCAGTCAGATTGCTGATCTCAAGAAGTCTTTAAATGATCAACCCTCGGGCTCAGGAAAACTTCCGAGCAACACGATCGCTAACCCGAGGGGCGATGCTAAGGCGATCACGACCAGGAGTGGTGTTTCATACAATGGACCCGCTATTCCTACTACCTCTTCTTCTTCTTCTCTTCCAAAGGTAGTAGAAAGTGAACCTCTGACTCACAATGGACCTACGACTCCAATGCCTCCTCCACTAGGAGAAATGAGTCAAGTTATCAAGGAACTTCCTGTTAATAACGGAGGAACCAATGATGTCCATCCTCAAGTTGTCCAGAAACCCAAGTCTAATCCAGGAGTTGTTTTTGAACCACCTGTAGCTCCCGTTGAAAATACCAAATCCAAATCTTCTATTCCTTATCCATCACATTTGAATGAGCAAAAGCTCCGTGAAAAAGCTAGTCATCAAATGGACAAATTTTTCCAAATTTTCCAAGAGTTACATTTTGACATAAGCTTTGCGGATGCTATCATGCTGATGCCCAAGTTTGCATCAACTCTCAAACACATGTTAAGCAACAAGGAAAAGCTGTTTGAAATGGCTAAAACTCCTCTTAACGAGAACTGCTCTGCAGTTATCCTGAAGAAGCTTCCAGAAAAGCTTGGAGATCCTGGGAAATTTCTCTTACCTTGTGTATTCCCAGGAATGGTTGAATGCTTTGCCCTAGCAGATCTTGGTGCAAGCATCAACCTGATGCCTTATTCAGTATGGAAGAAACTTTCTCTTCCGGAACTTACTCCTACATGCATGACCCTCGAGCTTGCAGATCGTACAATCTCCCGTCCTCTTGGCATTGCCGAGGACGTATTTGTGAAAGTAGGAAAGTTCCATTTTCCAGCTGACTTCGTGGTTGTTGATTTTGATGCCGATCATCGGGTTCCTCTCATTGTTGGTCGAGGATTCCTGAGAACGGGCCGTGCTCTCATAGATGTATTTGAGCAAGAAATCACATTACGTGTTGGTAATGAAGCTGTCACTTTTAACCTTGATCAAACTTCGAGGTACTCTGCAAATTATGATTCTGAATCGGTTAACCGAATAGATATCATTGATGTTGCTTCTGAAGAGTACTCGCAAGAAGTTCTTGGTTATGATCATAATTCTTCGAGTGATAATCTCACTCATTCATCTCAACCTATCATCGCCAATTCTACCCCTTCTCTTACCCCATTTGAGGAAAGTGACTTCATCTTAGAAGAGATTGAAGCCTACTTATCCAGTGATTCTGTTCCATGGGAAATTGATCACGCTCCAATTGACATTGAGAAAGACATACTTCTCATTGAGAAGTTGCTTAATGATGATCCATCATCCGCCCCTCACTCTAGTGATTCAATTCCTGATGAGATTAATCAAAATGAGATTAATCTGGGAGGAGATTTTCTTCTTGAGAAGTTGTTAAAGCATGACATTTCTTCTCCACTCCCTCCCATCAAACTTCATAACAAGGAAGTCAAATCAGTTGAGAAAACTGAAGAATTTCCTGAGGTTGAGCTTAAGGACTTACCACCTCATCTCGAGTATGCATTTCTTGAAGGTGATGATAAATTACCAGTCATTATTGCTAGAGATTTGAGTAAAGATGAAAAAGTTGCTCTCATAAAAATCTTGAAGTCACACAAGCAAGCAATTGCTTGGAAACTCTCCGACATCAAGGGTATCAACCCTGAATTTTGTACACACAAAATCTTGATGGAGGATGACTTCAAGCCAGCAGTTCAACATCAGAGAAGAGTAAATCCAAAAATCCATGATGTTATCAAACAAGAGGTTATCAAACTTCTTGATGCAGGATTGATTTACCCGATCTCAGACAGTCCTTGGGTTAGCCCAATTCATTGTGTTCCTAAAAAGGGTGGCATAACTGTTGTCACAAATGAAGATAACGAGTTAATTCCAACTCGTCTGGTTACGGGATGGCGTGTTTGCATTGACTATCGTAAGTTGAATGACGCCACTCGTAAAGACCATTTTCCTCTACCCTTCATGGACCAAATGCTTGAGAGATTAGCAGGAAATGAATACTATTGTTTCCTTGATGGTTTCTCGGGGTACTTTCAGATTCCCATTGATCCAAAGGATCAAGATAAAACCACATTCACCTGCCCATACGGAACTTTTGCCTATAGACGTATGCCTTTTGGCTTATGTAATGCTCCTGGCACGTTCCAACGATGTATGATGGCCATTTTCCACGACATGATCGGGGAAACAATGGAGGTGTTTATGGATGACTTCTCGGTCATTGGGGATTCGTTTCAAACATGTCTCTCCCATTTAGATAAAATGCTTCAAAGGTGTGAAGACACCAATCTTTGTCTAAACTGGGAGAAAAGCCATTTTATGGTCAAAGAAGGCATAGTCCTTGGCCATAAGATTTCCAAGAACGGTATTGAGGTAGATAGAGCAAAAGTCGATGTTATTGCTAAACTACCTCATCCTACTACCGTTAAAGGTATTAGGAGTTTTTTAGGTCATGCCGGTTTCTATCGTAGATTCATACAAGATTTTTCCAAAATCGCCCGGCCAATGACCCATCTTCTTGAAAAGGATGCTCCTTTTATCTTCTCACCCGAGTGCATCGTAGCTTTTGAAACATTGAAGAAAAAGCTTACTGAAGCACCCATTCTCGTTGCTCCCGACTGGGACTTGCCTTTTGAACTTATGTGCGATGCAAGTGATTTTGCTATCGGAGCAGTCTTAGGGCAACGAAGAAACAAGCATTTTCAGCCAATTCACTACGCAAGTAAGACTATGACGGAAGCTCAAACTCATTACACCACCACAGAAAAAGAGCTATTAGCCGTGGTGTATGCATTTGAAAAGTTTCGGCCGTATTTAATCTTGACCAAATGTGTAGTGTATACGGATCACTCGTGTTGGAATCACTCCTAAACAGTATTTCAAGTATTTATATTTCATATGTAATAGGTAGCTTTATTCTGGCCTTTATGTTTGTTTAAGGTCCAGCTTATGTAGAAGGCCCATAAGCTGAGGCCCAAGCCCAATAAGGAATAGGGAAGGAGAGGGAGTGTTGCCCTAGCTCCTTGCCTATATAAACTATTGTAAACCCTCATTTGAGGGTTAGTTGTTCAAGTTTTCTCTTTCACTACACTTTACGCATAACCGGTCTAGTATACTTGTGTGTGTGTGTTTGGTTTACTTGTTCAATCGCCTTATCTCTTCTCTTATAAGCTTGTGTTGTAAAACTAGTGACCTAACAGTGGTATCAATCGCCAAATAGTTGGGTGTACTCGTTTGTTTTTTAAGTTTTGGTTTGGGTTTACGCGTAAAGATAACATAATCTTTGGTACGCTTAAAAACTAATTTTTTACACTTTTGAATCCAAGATTCTTGTACTTTCAACGTTATTAGGTGTTAAACTATTGGTTTTTGGCAAAAAGTTTGGAACTTTACGTGTTTTTCCTTGTTTTTAAGCTTGTTTTTGTACGCAAGTGTTATCCTACGCGTAACTGTTTTAAGTGCTTTGGATCATCAAGTTTCACACTCTTATGTTATTTTGGTGTTATTGAAGCTATTTCAACACACAAAAACTGGTTTAGAAACACATTTGGATAGAATCAAAGTTACGAGCAGAACTACGCGTATCAAAACCCTAATTCTACGCATAACTTTATCCTTGGTTTGATCTTCAATTTTCTGGTTTATTCCGTGTTTTCTTACTTGGATAAGTCTGAAAATACGTCGACTTTGGATATCTTTTGCACTGTGAAGTGTAAAAGATCACTTGGGATAAAACCCTAATCTTACGCTTAAGCATAAGCTTACGCATAGAAAATATTACGCTTAAGATTCATCTTACGCGTAGACTTAGTCCTACGCATAAGGTAATCCTACGCCTAACTTTCTACGCCTAACTTACTGTTTACGCGTAACTTTAGTATTTTTTCCTGCTTACGCGTAAGCTAAATCCTACGCGTAACTATTCTTGTTACGCGTAACTTTTGGTGTTTTACGCATAAGTCCTACTTGGTTACTAGAAAATGTGAAGTGTCACGTTTTCTATAGGTTTCAGCTGCATAAAAGTCTGAATAGGTTCATTCTTTTGTGCCTTATTTGGTCTTTTAACTTCTAGTTTGGTTCCTATTTCAATACGCATCTTAATCCCAAAACTATGCGCATCAAGACGAGCATTGAAACTAAGATAGGTTTACACAAAGATTTGGTCAAAAACACACAACTTTATCGAAGTTA
>BPTQ01000004.1:208884910-209015874 GCA_019973895.1 Chrysanthemum seticuspe
ATGTGATTACAGTTGGTACCCAAGCTATTGAAGTTTATAAAATCAAATATATCAAATCTGTTGAAAATTGTGATTCTGTTGGTCTAGCTTGTCAAAACTCATTGCATTTTAGTTAATTTAGCTTATCATAGCTTGTGTTTCAGATTGGTAGCTTTTGGTGAGCTTTTGGCTTATCAAGTGCTTATTTCCATAAGCACTTCCTTAGCAGTTGCTTATTTCTCCACATAACATACTGTTTTTCCAATTTTCATAGCTTCCTAATATTATTTTGGACTTTTCCTGAAATTTTCAGATTTTTCTAAGTAGTTTTGCTATTTTTCCTAATTTTTAATTAGTTTTTAATACTTTTTAAATAGCATTTAATACAAAAAATTAGAAAAAGGTTCAAAAAAATAAGTTTTCATTTTTCATAGTTCATTTGGTAATTTTTAGTAATTTAATTAGTTTTTAATAGTTTAAAATCCATAGAAAATAGAAAAATAGTCACAAAAATACAAAAATAGTTTTGAAAAGTCTATTTTGATATTTTAGACTTTTCCAAGTCTTAATCTTATTTTTCTAGCTCATTTTCCTATTTTCTTATAATTTAGGTAATTAATTATTAGTTAAAAATAGTTTTTAATTAGATAATTAGTTTTAAAAATAATTTTATTTTTCTAAATATTTTCTTATATCATTAGGATTGTAAAAACATCATTTTCATATTTTTAGGGTTAATATTGATTTAGTTTCACTTTTTATTTTGTACGTTACGTAATTTTTAATTTAAACGTACGTTTTAGGTTTTAAACGTTCATCATTTTAAATATAGTGATAGCGTTTATTTAATAGGTTTTATATTTTTGATTTTCTTTAATTTGCATTTAAGCCGCTGTAATTTGTTGGCTTTTCTCGTAGTTATAATATCATTCATAATCCTTTTTCTGTTCAAACTTCTCGATTACTAAACGTTGATTTATCCATTGCATAGCTCGCTGGGACATAACGACCCGGGGAGACTCTACACTCCTCTGATCCTAATTGCATTAGTGTTTGAGCAGTTTTTAGTCTTTTAGACTTGACTGTTTAGCACCGATCAAGAAGCTTCCCAAAAAGCTTGAAGACCCCGGCAGGTTTTTAATCCCGTGTGATTTCTTGGGGATGGTTCAATGCTCCGCCTTGGACGATCTTGGCGCAAGCATTAACCTCATGCCACTCTCAGTATGGAAGAAACTGTCTCTTCCTAAACTTACATCCACTTGTATGACACTCGAGCTAGCGGACCGTACCCAAACTCGTCCACTTGGGATAGCCGAGGATGTCGTGGTGAAAGTAGGAAAGTTTCACTTTCCTACTGACTTTGTTGTAGTAGACTTTGATGCAGATCCTAGAGTTCCCCTCATCTTAGGGAGAGCTTTCTTGAGAACGAGCCGTGCTCTAATTGATGTATTTGCTGAAGAGTTGACCATACGGGTTGACAACGAAGAACTCACGTTTAATATCAACCAGAACTCCAAACCTCTATACAAACATAGTGTTGCCACAATTGATCAGAAATCTGAAAGAATCAATGCAACACTCTCAAATTTCACGGTTAAGAGGAGTCACCAAAAACGTGCTAAGCTAAAAGCTTTGAAAATCAACCCTGGTTCAAACAAATGGTTTGAAAGTTGTACCAAGGAAGTCAAGAGTGTTCTTGATGATGATGATCTAGAATCGGAGACTTTATCGGAAGTGGTGGAAATTGCTAGCTCTAAGAGCACACCACTTGTCCCACCTCCAGAATCAGTTTATCGTATTGAGTTTGTTAACTCTGTGAATGAAACCAAAATCTCTTCAGTTTCATCTGGATTGGATGATGATGTTTGTGATCCAATGGGAGACATTCTTCCCATTGAAGAATTGCTCAAAAATGAGCCATCATCCCCTAGTCTTATTATTTCCGACTCTTCCATCCCTTCTCTCACTCCAGATGAGGAAGATGACAACTTTTGGAATGAAGTCGATGCCTTTATTAGTGATGAGTCGATTCCAACAGGAATTGATAATACTTACTTTGATTCGGAGGGGGACATCCTTTTTCTGGAAAATCTGTTGATTGAAGAACCGTTTCCAACCCTCCCTACCGGAAATTCTGTTGACAATCACCACACAAACTTCAAGACTAAGCTTAAAAATGTCAAAAATGGTGATTTGCTTTTTACTGATGAGGAATGGACTTGCATTCTCATGCACATCTTTATTCCATTCTTCACAGATGGTGTGGTTGCTCTTTCCCTTTTCTCTTTCGGGAATGAGGACACTATCTTTGACCCCGGTATCATCCTTTATAGTTTCTACTATTAACAATACCGCGGTTGTATCTCGTCGGTGTGGAACTTTCTGATGTTCATATGTTTATTAACACGGTGAACGAAAGTCCGATCGAGATTGGTTTTCCACGTTGCTTCCCCAAGAACAAATGAATACGGGGTCGAGTCAAGCTAGCGACTCGGGAATCAAAAACAGTAGCACTCTATATGGGTTTTCACTCGTATTTCTGACTTCTTTCTATTTTCTACCACCCTAGTGTGGGGGAGTTGCCCCCCGCTGTTGTATATTAAATTTTCAAAAAAAAAAAAAAAAAAAAAAAAAAAAAAAATTCAAATAATGGCCGTAGTATTTCCCTTTTACGTTCTATGTTTCGGCATAACCGCCGGTACTTTGAATATTGAGGGCAATATTCATTTCTAGTGTGGGGGGGAATTCTCACGAATTTTATCATGTAATTATACCACCCAATTCCCCCATTTTTGGCCAATTTTTTTGGAGTAAGTGTTTTGCACTTACTCAGATTACGGTTATCAGTCCGCCATGTCTAATAAACAAAAGGATTGGCTAATCCAGGAGCAAACGGCTCTTGGTAAAGATATCTCAAATCCGTTGACGGCTTGCAATTTGCCCAAAATTGTATGGTATTCAGCTCACCATATCTTTAATTAGTGAAGAGTTGGCTAGCCCGCAAGTTTATGGCTTGTGGTAAAGGCAGTTGGAAAACCATAATTGGTAATCGACTCACCAAAGATATTTTATCTAAGAGTTGGCTAGTCCAGAAGCAAACGGCTTCTGGTAAAGACAAATCAAATCCGTTGGAAGCTGGTGATTTGCTCAAAATCATATGGTTATCAGTGTACCATAGTTCTTACTTGAACTAAAACATTTGGCTACTCCAGAAGTAATGGCTTTTGGTAAAGAGATTCAAATCCATTAAGTTTTCTAAAAAGATTGCTAGGGACTAGCAATAGTTTAGTGTGGGGGATTGATGAGTGTGTAAAAACTCATCATTTTAGGTCAAATCTGAACTGCAAAACATCTAAAAACACTCCGAAATGCATCAAAATTCTGAAAATATCTCAAAATTGTGTTTTATATGTTTCAGATGCAAATTTATTGAAAACAAATGAAAAACGAACAAAGTTGGCATAATTGGCAGTTTCAGTCCCCCGACTTTCAAAAATTGACAAAAATAGTCTCTGAGCACTTATTTTAAAAGAAAAGTCACCAAAGGTCCTTTTGAAATCATAACTTGTCATAATTGGTCCCTATGATACTTTTGGAAAATTACAGTTTCGGTCCCTTGGTTTTTGTGGAATTTCAGTTATGGTCCTTGTGATTAATATACCAAACCCATTTCCCCTTGACCCTTGAACCCCCATTTCCTTATCCCTTTTAGAACCCCCTCCCTACCAATTGAACCCCATCACCCACAAATAAAAAAAAACCACCCACGACCCAACCCTGTTACCCAAACCCCTTTCCCTCCTCCTCCTCCTCCTGCTTTCTCTCTAACCCAGAAATACCACAACCCACCTATTACCCAGAGTTTCAGAATCCCAAACACTCAACCTAAACCTCAAGCTTTTACCCAGTCACCCCCAAATCCCAAACCCACTCACTGTTTTCCCACTCTTTTTCCCACTGCCACCATGGCAATCCAAGTCAAAAAGCACCAATAGATGGCTCAGATTTGCTCCCATCTATACCTACTTATTGGATGGCCAGGGTTGATGGAAAGAAAGCACAAATTTGGTTTTTGCTTGGTTGCACTCACACATGAAACACATCAAGAGAATTGGAGCCCATGAAGAAGTAGTATAAATAGAACTCTTGTAGCCATGTTATGAGGCACCCCTTTTCTTAGTTTTCAAAAATTAGATTTCTGTTTTTAAGTTTTAATGTAATGAGTTTTATTTGATTAATGAAAAGCAATTCCTTCTTTCTTTATCTGTTACAAATTTTTTATAAGCAATCTGTACTCATTTGGTAGTTATCAAGTTTCTTTAATAGTTTAGTTAAATTATATTTACGCTTTCTTCAAAAAAAAAATAAATAAAAAATTTCCAAGTTACAAAAGTTATGCAAGCTGTTTAAATGAAAATACACAAAAAGGGAGTGTTTGGTTCTAGCTTATTTTGAGGTCTAAAAAGCTTTTTACCCAGTTTGACTTTCACAGTCAAACTCACTTTTAAGTCTTGAGTTGGTTTTTGTAGAGTTAAAATTGGATTTACAAAGTTTTACAAGTTTGCTAAAAAAAAAACAGAACAGTTTCCTGTCCTGCATACTTGCAGCAGCATAGCTGCTGTTTGCAGCCCCTTTGTAGCTTATTTCTGGTCAAGAACTTTCCCAAAATTGCTTTTATTACTTCTCTACATTCCCACCTAGATATAGCTATAGCTTATTTTGCACTTAGGATAGTTGTACTTAGTTTAAATTTACATTCAAAATCTGTTTTTACCATATCAGTTTCTGTCCCTACAGGTCCATATGTCCCAATCCCCTTCCTTTCTAGATTTTTAATTTGCTCAATATTAAGCCTTAGATTCTGAAATTCGGTATGCATAGTATTTAGTTGGTCACCTAGCTAATGGTATTTTTTTTTTAATTTTTGGTGATAGCTTATTGATAGCTTAATTTGCCCTCAAAAAGTACCCTTTAGGAGTGTTCACTGCTGCAACAGCAGCCTGCACACATCCCTTTTGTTAGCTTATCTTGGCTTATCTTTAGCTTATTTAGGATACTTTTAGTACTATCAGGTAACATAGGTTAGGTTAGTTTGTAATTTCATTCATTAGTGCTTATTAACAGCTTTTCCATTGCTTATTTCCCCTTTTCTAGTTTAGGACCCCCCTAGTTAAGCTAGCTTTTTCCAACTGCTTCTTCCCCATTAGTGTATCTGATTCCCTTGCCATTTGATTATGTTGAATCAAGATTGTTCATGATTGCTTGTTTAGTGCTTATTCATTTATTATCTCGTGCTTAAATAGAATCTGTCAAAAAGAAAAAAAAAAGTTGGTTTGCTTATTTGGTTAACTGTTGGAAATAAGCAGTTCCAACTGCTTATTCTTCTAGTTTGATAAGAAAAGTTTTTACAAAAAGTTGTTATTTCAAGTCCCTTGTTAAGTTTCAAAAGAAAATTTTGAAAAAAAAAAAATGTTTGAAAAAAAACGGGGATGCCTAGATTCGACCCCATGATCTCTTGGCTCACACCACAACACACACCACATTACCAACTGCCCTTGGGACTTTGACTGGTCATTTCTTGCATTGTTAATGTCTTAAATACAAACTCAGTTTTTAGCCTATTAGCTTATTTAGCTTTTTAATTGCTTATTTCAAAGCACAGTAGTCCACTTTTTTATTTTTCTTTAATCAAGTATAATTCAAAGTATTTTTAGCAATTTCCTTAGAATTTTCTGAACTAGTTTAGTATTTTTTATAATTAAATTAGATTAAATTAGTTTTTAAATCGTAATAAATATTTTAAAAGTCGAAAAAATACCCGGCTTTTTCCTAAAATTATTTTTAGTAGTTTAGAATGTAGAAAAATTACTTTTTCACCCGTAGGCCTTAAATTGCATTATTTTCACTTTTTAAGGCTCGGGATTAGCCCGGGTTTTCATGTTTTTGCATATTAGCACCCTAGGATTTAGTTTAGTTTCGTTTTATCATTACTTAAGCTTAGTAATAGTTAATTTTTAGTTTATTAGGTTTCCCTTGCCTTAATTATCTTCCCGTTAATCAATTCGTAGATAACGTAATTCAAATCAACAAATCATTAAAACCAATTCAAGTTGAAATCACAAAACTCAACGAATCCTTCCATTCACACCTCGTTGGGACACGACCCGGGAAATCACTTTTCCGGTATCACTTTTATCACACCCATGAGATTTGGCAAGTTAACCCTTTTCCTAAAAGGTTGATTTGTCGGGTTTCACGGTTAATTTGATATATTGATATTGTGTTTGTTTTTCACCACTCACTTTCCACGAATCAGTACCACATAAAACCTTATCTTCGTCCTCTCATATGAGATGAGACGAAGGTACTCGGTCGATACTAAAGTTACCCCGACTACAGAATACCATCCTTCTCATAGGGTCCTTATCATTCAAAATCGGAAACTGGTCATCCGATCATCACCACCCAACTTATACCCGTTTCACACATGATACGTGAACATGATGCTATCTGTGGGACATGGCACAAACAAGCTTGTTTCGCTCTTCATCATCTCGATCTATTAACTGTGATACTCCACTTTTCCTAGGTTCTAAAATGTCTTATTTTATGCTTTTATGAACTCATTTATCATATCATTTTAAAAGTCGCACACCAAGTGTTTGACAAAATTCCTCAATGAGCTAAAATAGTTTATTATTCATTCTTGACTATAATCATCATTATTTGGTTAAATAATAGAACTATTACAATAAATTGTATCCCAAACTTATAAAAAAAGAAAAAAAAAGTTGAAAATCTGGCCTAGTTAAACATGGTTAAATGCCTTCAAACTCTGATGCCCTTCAGGCTCTGACCCCCAGATCTGACCCCTTCAGGCTCTGACGCCATCGGGCTCAAATAGCATCAGCCTCAAATGGCATAACATCGGCCCAAGTGCCTAACAGTAGCCTCAAATGGCTCAGTATCGGCCCCAAGTAGGGCTGTCAAATGGGTCAACTCGACCCGACCCCAACCCGATAAAGCCTTATAGGGTCGGGTTGATTCGGGTCCAACTTAACTTATCAGATTTATCGGGTCAACTTGATAAACCCGATAACCTAATAGGGTCAGGTTAGGGTCTCAATTAGTTTGTTATCGGGTTACCGGGTTGACCCGATAAGCTATAATGACCCATTAGAAAATCTTTATAAAATAAACCATCTTTGTCATTCATTTATTTGTCAAACTTCTTAATCAGTAAGCTTCCTACAAAAAAAAATGATAAAATGGTCTTCAAATTCGGTTCTAGTAGACTGCAAATTTACATCAGTAGCTTAATCATCTTATGTGTTTTATTTTTATACAAATATGCTACTAAACTTTCCAAAAAAGTTCGCCTAAGTTACTGAACTTTCATTTTGTTCACTTAAGTTACTAAACTTTGAAACTTTGTTCACTCAGGTTACTGAACCTTTAAAATGATGACATTGTTGTTTTGTTAGTACAAAACGGTCCTTGTGGTTAGTCTTGTTTCATGGAGTTTGTCCCTAAACTACTATTTCTGTTGGTTTGACCGTTTTCTTATGTTTTCAACCGTTTTCTTATATTTGCATACGTTTTCGTCCGTTTTTATCCGTCTTCGTCCATTTTTATAAGTATTCGCCCGTTTTATTTACGTTTTCATATGCTTTTATTCGTTTTCAACTGTTTTTATACGTTTTCATCCGTTTTTATACGTCTTTATTCGTTTTTATACGTCTTAATTCGTTTTCAACCGTTCTTATACATTTTCATCCATTTTTATACATTTTCGCAAGTTTTTCTTACGTTTCACCCGTTTACTTATGTTATCACATGATTTTATCCGTTTTCATCAGTTTTTATACGTTTTCGTTCGTTTTATATATTTTCGTCCGTTTTTATCCATTTTGGTCTGTTTTTATCCATTTTTATACATTTTCGTCTATTTTATCATGGTTCTAAAAGGCTCGTAAAGGCGTGAAGCTTGGTCATGGTGTCACGCCATGCCGCCACGCCGCGTTATGCTACATCTTTTTGTAAACTCGATATATATGAAATATGATATGAATATGTAAATATTTTCATATTTTGTGCCGCCATATGGCACGCCTTATAAACGCAAAAGCTTCGCCTTGGCCGCAAAAACGTGAGCCTTGGTCATGCCGCCATGCCACGCCTCGCGCTATTTATAACCTTGATTTTTATCCGCTTTAGTCAATTTTTATACGTTTTCGTCCTTTTTTATCCGATTTAGTCCGTTTTTATACATTTTCGTCTGTTTTTATACATCTTCATGTGTTTTTATTTGTTTTCATACGTTTTTAAAAACGTATGAAGACATAAGAACCTTTTAAAAACGTAAGAAAATATATGAAAACCTAAGCAAACGGATGAAAATGTATGAAAACATAAGAAAACGGTTGAAAACGTAAGAAAAACTAGTGAAAGCCTATAAAGATGAATGAAAATGTGTAAGTACGGATGAAAACGAATAAAAATATATAAAAACGGACGAATACATATAAAAACGGTTGAAAACGAATAAAAACGTAAAGAAAACGGGTGATAACGTATAAAAGTGGACAAAAATGTATAAAGACGGACGAAAACGTATAAAAGCGAACGAAAGACGGATAAATGAAAATTTGGGCAGTAGGTATTTTAATAAAAGGAAATTTTGTGGGATGAAATTAACAAGTAACATGATAGACCCAACCCGACAACCCGAAACCCGATAGACCCGATACCTTATAGGGCTGGGTTGCGGGTTAGTTTTTATTTTTTCAAAACCCGATAGACCCAACCGGATAAGCCTCAAACCCGATCGATAACCCGTTTGACACCCCTAGCCCCAAGTGCCTAATATCAGCCTCAAACGGCTTAACTTCGGCCCCAAGTGCCTAACAATAGCCTCAAATTGCTCAGTATCGGCCCCAAGTGCCTAACATTAGTCTCAAATGGCTCAATCTCAGCCCAAATGCCTTATACTAGCCTCAAACGGCTTAACATCGTCCCCAAGTGCCTAACATTAGCCTCAAATGGCTAAATCTTGGCTCCAAGTGCCTTATATCAGCCTCAAACGGTATAATATCGGCCCCAAGTGCATAGAATTAACCTCAAATGGCTCAATATGGGCCCTAAATTCCTTACATCAGCCTCAAATGGTTGAGTCTTGTTGGGATATGAAAGTACTGAAGAATATGAAAGTACTGAAGATGGTCAAAGTACTGCTTATGTGAAGGTCAAAGTACTGCAAAGCTTAAAGACGGTTATAATAGAATGTTTTATGGAATGTAATGTTTATCTATAATGTTCTTAGTTTAGTATTACTTGTCGTACAAGGATTAGAATTGTAAACCGACTAGGGTTATCCTTATGCCTATAAAAGGACCCCTAGATTGACATTAGAGATATGTTCTTAATACGTTCTTAGAATACGACTTTAGAGAGAATATTAGAGCTGTTGGGGATTATTAGTGAATCTGTGTGTCAAGCAGGTTCAAAGTATTAATAAAATCGTTGAAGTTAAAGTTATTCTTCTTAGCTTTATTGAAGTAGTTTCCGCATACTTAGTAAAGTTATATCAGTGTTTCATTGTTAGTGACTTAGGATTTATCCGAGGTTGCTAAGCCTTTACAAGCTACATAGTTAGTTTGGTCAGAGTATATCGATCCAACAAGTGGTATCAGAGCTTGTGTGGAAACTCTGATTAAGAAGAAACCCTTAAAAACCGATTTAACAACAAACCCTAAAGATGTCGACTGAAGCTGCACCACCCCCATCCATCACCTCACTAAGAATTCCTATCATCAAGAAGGGAGAATATGATCTCTGGAGCATGAAGATGAGGCAGTCACTACTACAAAAAATCTCCATAAACCGGTCAAAATGGCCCATGAAGAGTGGTTTTGCAACCACTCTCTGAAACGGGGTATCTCCATGATCGAGACATATAGAAACCGGTTTGTCAACCTGTCTCTTTTAGAAGCATCGACACCGGTTTTCTCCTTAATATCGGTCTCCATTATAGAGTAAACAAACATATTATTATTGAACATTGACACCGATTCTCTCACAACCTGTCTTTATATTAGCATCCAACCTATGTTTATAAAGAGTAAAAAGATATGTTTTTATCTCAAAACCTGTCTTTTTGATAAATCTATTTTATTAAAAAAAAATCATTTCTAAAATTTTCTAATTTTTTAGAAATTAGAAAATTCTAGAAATGATTTTTTTTAATAAAGAAATATATATATCTAAATGCAGCAAATATATATAAAGTGATTAAAATACACTACAAATGTCAAAATCAACAAAGTAAATTAAGATAATACATCAATTCAACTAATCATAAATCCTAGACAAAATCCAAACTAAAACACTAAAATTCAATAGACTATAAAGAAAAACACTAGAATTCAACATAATTAAACATCATTATCTAGGATTAATCACGCCATAATATAAACCATGCACCAATAATAGCGTTCAATTCTTTGTTCTCTAATGGACGCTCATCACTCTGAGGTACCTACATGTAAATTAATGAAATAAATGGTTATACAACAACTAAGACGGTTTTTCAGTGCAAGAAATAAACTGCCAAGTTATTTAACAATGACAAATGACACACGTCATAAGGCGATCAATCATGTCATTAGCATCAAAGAAAAATCAATTAACAAGCGCGTATTAGCCTAAAACCTTAAGTATACAAAAAGTTATCTTGGATACGACATTAACCTTTTGGATGTTGTAATCAGCAAGTGTCAAGGTTTGCGTACTAAGCATGAAAAATATACAAAACGAAGGCACATAATGTTAACGAATGCACATAATGTCAACGTATATGATTCAGTTTTAAGCTACTGTATATCAAACGACCACTTAAGCAGTTGAAATGTGTAGCTGACATGTAGATGCTTACACCTCAAATTAAACAATAGTCACATCGACTCATGAAAACTCGAGGAAGGTTACTAAACTTTTGTAATGTCCATTATGTATCCCAAAGCTTACTAATCTTTTAAAATTAACTTTATTGACTATCAAATAACATATTAACTACCTTGCCCTGAGAATAAAACACGTATAGCTGTAAGATACCAAAAAGCTTGTAAAATTGGGCTAACATAGTCAATGGTAAATTGATATGAAGTTCATAGTTAATGTGTAAAATAAATAGCTAGTGTGTACATACCTTAGCTTCACCATCAATAAGGTTCGAGATACCGTTACTACATACACATTGATCCATCCAATGAACGAGTAACAAATTTCTGGTCAGAATGATGAAACTGCACAAGCTGATATTTGATGCAAAAGCATATGGTTGTAGCTGCACTTTTACTGTATACTCGTTAACACACATTAGCAAGATTGGAGTCCCAACTTCAATCTTGGAGGCATACCATTTTTCCAGCCGATTGTTCAAACTCTTAGGGTATTCCATGTTGCCACATTCTATATTTAAATTGATAATTTGTTTTCCTAATTAGTAACTCAGTTGTCTGTACATTTACATTTAAAAGCCATGAATATATTGTAATTATATAAAAAGTTGAACCTGTTGCTGTTGCTGCTTGTTACATACTTCCACTGTAGAATTTTTAGTAAGTTTGGGCACATCAGTGTGGAAAAATATGAAGGATGTTCACTTGGATTCGGCCTGAAAGTGAACCTAAATCCTGAACCTACGAGTTAAATGGTGTGCTTGCATATTTTTTGGCTTTGACTTGAGTAGCGACATTTCATGTTCGACTTTCACCTTCCATAATCAAAATGAAAGAAAGTCAACCAAATAAAAATACTATTTACGCCAAACTAACAGTAAGTCAATATGAAGTCGAACCTCAAACAGTGTCGTTTAAAGTGACAAACGTATAATCCAAAAATTGATTACAGCTACAGAGATGTTAAGGAATACTCGATATCAAACATGAGAAGTAAGGCTCATCTCTGCGAACATAGGATTGGGACCAAACATCCACATTGGCTATGACCACAACCTGTGTGTGGCTGCCTTGCCAAGATGCGGGCATCGATAAACCACACATACCAAGCAGACAATGAACATCATCGCCTGTTTGGAAACCGCACGAAACCCCCGCCGTGGCTGCAACCACAATATGTGTGTGACTACCCTGCCAAGATGCGTGTGCTGACGTCAAAAGTAGCAATAAAAAGGAGCCCAGTTTACTCACATGAATCGAACACTAACATAATTGTCAAAGATCAGCATACCAAAAAAAATAGCCCACTTTACATATTGAGGATCACCTATAAAAAAGATACTCAGTTTCAGAAAATTAGCATATCAAAAGTAGTAGTTGAATATGAGGTAAAACTCGAAACCATTACAGTAACAAAAACGTACGGTATTGTTATCTGTTTCCTGAAATACAAAACACAACAAGAATTAACATACATGAAATTTTTTGTAGAGGCAACCGATCAAAACGAATGTAAACTAACATCATATACATACGTACTTAGACTTGGATCATCAAGAACCCCCACACACACCCACATTACCCATAAGGTCCAAGTCTAAAAATATAAACCAAAACCCAATGTCGGCCTTGGCTGCAACCACATTTACAATGAGGCTGCCCCGCCAAGATATCGACGTTGGCAAATTAGTCTCTTAGAGAAACCCAATTAAAGTGTAAACCAAATGTCTAGCTTGGCTGCAACCATAGCTAAGGTCAGGTCGCCCCGCCAAGATACCAACCATGGTACTATGTTACGACGACAAATATTGCACGGCGAAGTCCAATTAAGATGGAAACCAAATGGCGGACTTGGCTGCAACTGTAGCTAAGGTCAGGTTGCCCTGCCAAGATACTGGCCTCGGTACTCATTTTCGATGATGAATGTTTCACAGTCTGACAATAAGCATCAGACATTGACATGGTAAATTTCGATTAGAATGTACCCCAAATTCACAAAATCATCTAAAAAATTGTGTAGAGCATTATTTGCTGTTGAAAAACGCACCCCAACATGTCAAGTCCAATTAAAATGGAAACCAAATGCCGACCTTGGCCGCATCCATAGTTAATGTCAGGTTGCCCCGACAAGATACTGGCCTCTGTAGTCATTTTGTGATGCTAGAATTTGCTAGATGGTTTGCGAATATGGTGCACACCTCAAAATGCACATGAAAGTGAACCGAGATAGAAGCTGGTCCAATTAAAATTGACCCGCAATTGAAGCAAAACCGGATTACAAATCATTACCCCAGAATTAGTTTTCCAATAAATAATCTTGTCACGTATATAAGTAAAAAAAAGTGAGCTAAAAATGAATCATATACGTTTGATATACAGTAGCTAAAAATGAATGATATAAGTTTGCCACAACAAATAATCATCATTTATATGGTTCCATAAAAGTAAGCTAAATCTGATCATTACCAATTTGCCATCAACTAATTCAATATTATGTAAACAAATAGTCAATTAAAACTAAAAAAAAAATGTGTGATGAATGAATGCGTATTTACCAGTTGTGAACTAATTTCACAGTATGGGTGTAGATCCCGCAGCAGACATGTGTTTGCCATTGACGAATCGTATCCATGTGATTGTGATTGTGATGATGGTATCGCTTTGTCGTGGATGTGAACATCGGTGGATGGTGGTGGTAGCAATAACGATGGCATTACAGGTGGTGGTGATTGCGGTGGTAATAGATTTGGTGGTGGTTATAAAGGCGGATCCCAGCGATAATACCAATGATTGCGGCGGTGCCAGTAATGGTGGTTCCCGCCGTTATCTATAGTGGTGGTGGGTTTGACTAGGAAGATGGAGAAAAATGAAAGAGTATGCCTATGTTTTTAGGTGTGAACTATGTGTTTAGAGAAGTTTTTTTTAGGTTTATATATGTTAGAAATCAATAGTTGAGATGAGTTTGATTTAAAGGTCCTAAATTATAAATGCTTTATATAATTTTATAAAAGTATAGATATAGTTAAAGTCCTAAAACCTAATAAGAACATATTAAAACATACTTATAAACACATAATCAGATGTAAACAACACATAATCAGCTGTGACGATGATTGACGAAAATTACTATGACGACGGTGTTGGATTTTGGGATCAGCTGTAAACAACACATAATCAACTGTTCGATGATTGACGACATTTACTATGACGACGGTGTTGGATTTTGGGTTTCAATCGACGACCAGATAGAGACCGAGATGGTGACAACGATTCCGGTGTTATACAAAATATGCTATCGTTATGTTTTCTTGAGCAATTATGATGGTTTTAATTTATTATTTCATAAGAATTTATGGTGTGTTTTGACTTTTATTCAAGTAAACGACTATTTTTCCGGAATAATTATTTCCACATTATTTTCAAAAGTTCAAAATAAAGAATACTCACACAGTTTTTTTTTCAAAAATGGTCTCTATAACACAAATACATATAGACATGTTGTCACCTACACACCAGTGTCTTTGATGTATAAAAAGACCGGTTTTTACCCGCAAACCTAGTTTTTATGCGTTTTATATTATGAAAACTGGTTTTTTCAAGAAAACCAATCTTATTTCCTTCCATTCCTGCTACTTTTTTATCATAGGAACAAGGTTTTATATAACCAGTCTCTATTTGAGGGTGTTTATAACCTTTTGTGTAGTAGTGAGTACATTGCTATTACAGACCATGCACTGTGGAATGTAATTGTCAATGGTAATGAAGTTGTTGCAGAACCTGTAGAAGTTCCTGGACAACCTAAACCACCTAAGGCTGTCTTGCCAGCAGCTACAGTAAGAAATCAAGAAAAGCCTCTCAACATACTATTTTCTGCTATTCCTGATGGTAACCTACTCAAGTTCCATAATGCTAAGGATGCAAAACAACTATGGGCTGCTCTCAAGACAAGATTTGGAGGTAATGATGCTTCCAAGAAGATGCATAGAAATCTGTTGAAGCAACAGTTTGAAACATTTACTGTTGGTGAAAGAGAAAGTCTTGATGCTTCCTATGACAGATTCCAGAATCTTCTTAGTATGCTGGAGTTATACAAAGCAGAGGTATCTGTTGAAGTTGCAAACCTGAAGTTCTTAAGAAGTTTGTCATCGGTATGGCATGTGATTGCTACTATGACCAGAGGACAACCTGGTTTGGACACTATGGAATTTGATGATCTTTACAACCATTTAAAGGTGTATGAGCATGAGATTAATGGCCAAACAAGTTCAAAATCTCATATTATTGCTTTTGTGTCTTCTGAAAAGAGAGGCGGTACTTCCACTAAAAGTACTGCTTATCCTACTCAAAGTACTGTTGCTCACAGTACTGTTACTTATCCTACTCTCACCTCATCACCAACAAACACCATCCATTCTGATGAAGTTGTATGCTCATTCTTTTCTCAGCAAGCCACTTTACCCGTCACTTATAAAGAAGATTTGTCACAAATTGAAGAAGATGCTCTTGAAGAAATTGATACAAGGTGGCAAGTTGCTATGATCACTGCTAGGATAAAGAAGTTCATGAAGAAAACAGGAAGAGGCATTGACTTCAAGACTAAACAGGGTATAACGTTTGACAAGACCAAGATTGAATGCTTTAATTGTCAAAGAACTGGACACTTTGCAAGAGAGTGCAAGTTTGCTAAATATCAGGCAAACAAAATGATTGAGAAACCCAAGCTTGAACTAAAGGAAATTCCTATTATTGAAACAAAAGCTTTGGTTGCTCAAGAAAATCTATCAGAGGTTGACTGGAGTGCTGAATTTGATGATGAACCAGTAACCTACTCTATGGTCGCAGTGGAAGAGTTTGATTGGAGCACAGCTTTTGATGAGGAACACGGATTTGCTGCTTTGGAGTCTAGAGATGGTCTTGGAAGCTTTGATTGGAGCATGGAAAGTGAAAAAGAACCTATTCTGCTCGCTATGGTAGCTACTTCACCAAGTTCACCCCTATCTCTGAGGTATGCTCTAAGTGTCATGATTTTTATCAAAAAGTTCTTAATGATTATGTAACTGAAAGAGATAATTATAGAAGGGCTAGGTCTAAGGTAGCTGGTTATCAAATAACCTTAGAGTCAATGGAAGCCAAAATAATAACTCATGAAAATAATGAAATGGCTTGGGCAGAAAAGTATGAACAACAGGATTATCAATTAAAATTGAGTGAATGGAAGTTAGGATGTAAGGTTTCTGAACTTGAAAAGATAACTAAGGAAAGGGATGAATTGTTAGAAAAATTTGCTGCTTGGGGAAAATCTAGCCTTTCACATGTTAGTTTTGTTGAAAAACAGAAAAGAGCACACATTAAAACTGGCCTAGTTTTTGGTATGGATTTTAGTAGCACATAAGAAAACCTACCTAGTGATCAGGAACAACTTGATTCTGAGGATATAACAACTAGTGATGATGAACTCATTAACTATGTAGATAACACATCTAGTAATGAGGAATCTATTAGTTAAACACCTCCTGAATTTAAGAAAGACAAGGGTTATCATGCAGTTCCTCATCCCACTGGTAGTTTTCAACCACTTAGGACAGATGTTTCTCATTTTGGAGTAGACAATTTAGAGTTTAGGAAAAAGCTTACTGGTCAATCTAATTTAGGTCCATCTAGTTCTGAAACCCCAAAAGAAACAGTTGAGAAACCTAAGGATGATAATGTTAAGAGACAAGCAGTACCTTCAACTCAAAGTACTGCTAAACATTCAGCAGTACCTTTAAGAAAACCTTTTCAAAATACTGCTAAACCTTTTTAGGATAATTTTGGTCAAAATAATTTTCATAATTCACCAAAAAGTCAGGTTAGGTTTGGTCATAGAACTACATGAAGAAATTTTGGGAGTATGAGTCAAAAATTGTGTTTTGTTTGTTATAGTCCTGATCATTTGATTAAGGACTGTTGATGAGTGTCTAAATACTCATCATTTTTGTACTGTTTAGAATGCCAAAAACATCTGAAAACACTCAGTAATGCTTCAAAATGATAAAAATATCACAAACAAGTGTTTTATATGTTTTAAATGCAAAAACATCAAAATCTGGTGAAAAACGTATCAAGTTTGCATAATTGGCAGTTTTAGTCCCCCAAGTTACAAAAGTTGTCAAATCTAGTCCCTGGTAATTCAAAAACTTGTAAAATGTCATTAAAGGTCCTTGGGATTCACAAGTTGTTCAAAATAATCCTTTGAAGTTTAAAATCACAAAATTACAACTTTAGTCCCTGAACTTTGCAAAAGTGACAAAAATAGTCCCTAAGGTTTTAAAAAATAAGAAAATAATCAAAATAAACCTTATACTATTAATAAATGTCAATATTGGTCCTTATGATAAACTTTTGGAAAATTACAAGTTTAACCCTTCAAGTTTCAGAAAATTACATAATAGGTCCTTAAGGTTTAAAAAATGGAAAATAATCATCCTTGGTCCTTGTATTAATCTCATTTGGCAGGAATGGTCCTTGTGAGAGCTTTGGAAAATGCTCAAGATAAACCCTTCAACTTTGGCTAAATTGCAAAAATGGTCCTTGTTGTTAAATAAAACCAAACGGATCCTTTATTATTACTAAGCCCAATCCAAGCCCAAATACTTTGACCCGGTCCAAAATTTAAAATCAAAAATACCGCTCCACTGTACATCATCTTCTCCCACCCCTGTAACTCAAAACCAGAGGTGGTTTTCTCACCTCCACCTCACCCTTTCCACCTCATCCACATCTCCAGCTCATCTCCCCTCCTCACCAACTAGCCCACAAGCAGTTAATGCTTCCCCACCATGTAACCTTTACTGTAGCACTCTCAAACCTCCTTTTTGCTTTCCAAGACATCCTAAACCCATACCTACTTCCCAACTTGTCCCCTACACCTCCACAATACTCCAAACTTCTTTAATTGGTTTAAAACTGCCTCAAGCAACCTTATCTCAATTTTGGCGCCAAAAGTAAGTTTAATGGCTAAGATGCGTTTGACTGTTTCAATGGTTGAGATTATTGATGGGATTTGATCAGAGACATGTGGGGAGTTCAGAAAAGCTATAAAGAAAGCAGAGGAGTCATTGGAGAAGTAATCTAGATTAATTGTATTTTTAGTTTATGTCGTTTTTAAGTTTTCAAGATTTCCAGTTCATGTTTAAGTTTTCAAGAGTTTTGTAATCATATTCCAGTGTATTTCAAACATATTTCCAGTTTCAACTTCAGTTTTTATTCACTATTTCAGTTTATGCATTTTCAAGCTCTAATTCTCAAATATGATTAAATGTTGTTTATGGTTGTTATTTTGGACTAAATAAGACACATAAGCTCCCTATATAGCTTATTAAAGCTGTTAGATACTTTAAAAAGCAGTTTAGAATCAAAAAAAAAAAATTCACAAAAATACCACTAAAATAGTGAGAAAATAAAAATCAATGAAGAAGGTACAAGAAGATTGAAGCAGAGCTGATTTTGGATTGCTTATTGGTTTAGTGCTTCTTGGGAAGCTATAGGATCTTGTTTCAGACCTTAGTTCTCATTTTGAGCTTGGAAGAAACTTGTAAGCCCTTTTTGATCATTTTGGTGTTCCACTGTTTAAGCTGTTCTCTAGCATGCATCTTTGTGTTTCCATGTTCAGTAGTCACAGTTAAGTCTATTTAACCAATATAATCAGTCACTTGTTCTTTTAAAATCTGTAGTTAGCAAGAATTTTATTTTGACAGTTAATTTAGCATAATTGGTATTTCTTAGTTTTAAGTTGTTAATGTTGTTGTTTTATGTTTATTTAGTCTTCATATATGATAATATAAGCTCTGTAATGATTTGCATGGTCTGAGCCTGTAATACTCTTTGAAAAAACTCAAAACTGTCACATAAAGGCTTGTTTGGTTCAACTTGTTTCACTGTACCAGAAGTTGTGCAGACCTGTGTTTTTGGTTGTTCTAAGTTACACTTGGTCCTATTACCTCAGTTCAACAAAGAAAGTCAGTCCTTAGTTGCTAAAAAGTCAAAAACTCTTTTAATCTCACCTTATAAGCTACCTGTTAGGATTTAGAAGTTAAAACTCACCACAGTAGTTCATAACTTGTTGACTTAGCCTAATTTAATCTCACTATAGCTTAATATTACATAATAAGTGTTTAGGATCAGTTCAAATTTCATTTTAGTCAACCTAGTGTTCATCTTAAAAAGTCAAAATGGTGCCCTGTGCACAGTTGTGCAGTCCATCTTGATAAGCTCACAGATAGCTTGTTAGTTGGACTTAGCTTTTGAATTTTAGCTTTTTGTGTAGCTGACCTAGCCCTTTTAATGTCCCAAGCTTTAATTTTCACTTTGCAGCTTGTTTGACAGGGCTGCATTAAGCTTGTTGCTTTGTCCATTTCTGTGTTAACTGCATAAGCAGTTATCTGGACCCTTTTTCATAAGCCCCTCATAAGCTCCTCAGTGCACCACAGTGTATGAGCTTGGACTTTTTGGAAAGCCCACCAGCTCTACTTGATACTACAGCTTTTGTTTTGAGCTTATCAGCTTATTCTCTTAGCTTATTTTGGCCTTGATTATTCTTGCAGGCCTGTTTGGTTGCATAAGTCAGTCATAGTGCTTATTGCTTATTTCAAGATTATTAGTATGCTTATCTGTATAATTTAGCTTTACATAAGTAGCTTTTCACTTGTTCTAGCTTATTTCAGCTTTTATCTCAACCTGTAAGCTTGTTTGAGCTTATTTCACCAAATAAGCTAATAAGCCAAAACTGTTGAGATTTTTAGCTTTCAAAACAGCTTAATTTTGATTTACAAAATTTTTGTCTTTGTTAAAGTAGCTTAATATCAGTATTTAAGTAGTTTTCAAAAAGAAAATCCAGAAAAACATCATTTTTAAATTAGTGATAGCGTTTATTTAAGATAAATTAGCTTTTTGATTTTTCTTTTTAGCTTATTTATAAGCAAATTCTGTTTTTATCATTTTCTTAGTCTCCTGTCACCTTAAGTTATTTTTAGAAAAAGTTTTAGAATTTTCTATTCTTGTTTAGTATTTATTAAAATTATAAATAGTTAATAAGTATTAAATAATTAGTAATAAATAATTAAAAAGCATAAAAAATATCTTTTCAGTTTTAAAATTAGTTTTATAATATTTTAGATTTTTACAAGTTAAATTTTTATTTTTCCAGGTCTATTTTCTATTTTCTAGTAATTAAGGGTAATATAAATAGTAATTAATTAATAATAAATAGATAAAAAGTGTGAAAAATATATTTTTAGTTTTTAAATAAGTTTTATAGTATTTTAGATTTTTCTGAATCATAATTTGATTTTTCTAGCTTTATTTCCTATTTTATCATATTTTAGGTTATTAATAAATAGTTAAAAATAGTTTTTAATTAATAATAATTAGAAAAATAGTCATAAAAATAATTTTCTTTTTCCAATAATTTTCTTTTATTATTAGGATTCCAGAAGTATAATTTTTATATTTTTAGGACTTTTAAAACTCACAATTTATTTTGTACGTAGACGTAATTTTATTTTAAACGTAAGTTTTAAGTTGTAGGTTTTAAACGTTCATCGCCTTTAAAAATAGTGATAGCGTTTATTTAATATCTTTTATCTTTTATTTCTTTTAATTTGCATTTAAGTCGCTTTAATTTGTAGATTTTCTCTTTAGGTATAATTTTCCATCCAAAACCTTACTGATCACTATCCTTAGTGATTATTCTACCATCTGATCAAGTGTTTATTACACCAATTCATCCTCCGTGGGACTTAACGACCCAGGAATCCACTGTATTCCTCTGATCTTAATTGCATTAGTGTTTGAACTGTTTTAAGTCTGTTACGGTTAGCCATTCACAAGTGGTTAGCTTGTGTGATAAGACTTGACTGTTTAGCATCAATCAACTGTGGCTTTCACTCAGAGTATCTAAGTAAATTCCCAAAGACCAGATCTGCCAACCAAAAACCAAGGGAGAATAAACCAGCTTGGAATCATTCACATAGGGTTAACCACAACAACTTTTCAAAAGACTATAGGTACCCTCACCAGAGAAGACCTTTTTCAAAATCTCCAGTACCCTCAAACACTTTTCAAGGTACTGATAAGCCAAAAGTTTCTCAAGCAGTACCTTGTCAAAGTACTGCTAGATTTTCACCCAATCAAGGTACTGATAGCACTTTTTGGAATGGAAGCCCTAGGAGATCCAATTACTATCAATCTAGAAGGCGTTACACCTCAAAAAGAGTATCTAGATCAAAGAACTCTACACAAAAAGTTAAAACCAGCTGGGTTAAGAAAGAAAGCACTGATGGGAAACAAATAGTACTTTCAGCAAGTAAAAGTGAACCAGAGATTTTTGTTGAAAATAATAAAGAGAATTTTGATGAAAAAGAGATTTTTATTGAAAAACCAACACAAGTTTTGGAACAACCAAAGATAATTGATCATGTGCTTAAAAATAGTGGAGATTACATACTTAAAGAATTTAAGTATGTCACTCCACAACAGGAACACAAGTCAGTAATGGCTTGGGTTCCTAAAATTAACTAACTCTTTTATCTTTGTGCAGGGCAACCCAGAAGAGGAGCTTAAAGATCATTTAATTGTGGATAATGGTTGCTCTGGAAGCATGACAGGAGACAAAGAGATTCTGTCAGATTTTAGATCTTATTTTGGAGGAAGAGTTGCATTTGGGAATGATCCTAGTGGAGGAAGAATTAGTGGCAAAGGAACCATCAAGGAAGGAAGCATAGACTTTGAGAATGTTCGTTATGTGAAGGAGCTCAAGTTCAATCTTTTTTCAGTCTCTCAGATCTGTGACAAGAAGCACCCTGTGTTATTTACTGACACATAATGTCTTATTCTTTCCCCTGGATTCAAGCTTGTTGATGATAACTTGGTAATACTGAGAGTACCAAGAACCAATGATATGTACAGTCTGGATATGAAGATTCTTCACTCTTCTGAAAGAGCAACATGTTTAGTAGCAAAGGCAACGCTTGAAGAAGCACATTTGTGGAATAGAAGATTAGGCCATGTGAATTTCAAGAATATCAACAAGTTGGTTAAAGGAAATTTAGTTAGAGGTTACCTTCCAAAACATACAAGAATGATCACTCATGTTTGGCGTACAAGAAGGGTAAACAACATAAAGCTTCATGCAAAAAGATTGAGGAAAGAACTATTAGAGATCCTTTGGAGTTGCTACACATGGATCTGTTTCGACCTGTTTCTGTTGCAAGTCTTAACAAGAAGAAGTATTGCTTAGTTGTAACAGATGATTGCAGTAGATTTAGTTGGGTCTTTTTCTTGGGATTTAAAGATGAAACCTTTGATGCTATTCATGATCTTATAATAGCCCTTGAAAACCAATTGAGACTCAAAGTAAGAGGTATTAGATGTGACAATGGGACTGAATTCAAGAACAAGTTTATGGATGAATTTTGTGCCAAGAAAGGAATTAAGAGGGAGTTTAGTATTGCTAGAACTCCATAGCAGAATGGTGTTGCAGAGAGAAAGAACAGAACTTTGATATGATTAACTATTAAGCTACACTTAAGGGGAGGACTATTAGTTAGTTAGATATTCCTACGCATTGTTTAAGGGGAGGATAAACAATGTCTTTTTGATGTTTTTGCCATTGTAAAGAAGAGGATGGAAAAGTACTGCTTATTGTTTATCTGAAAGTACTGCTGTGAAAGTACTGCTTTAGAAAGTACTGCTTACGTGGAAAGCACTGCTAGTCTTGTCAACGTACTGTTCCAACGGTCAAAAGATGAGGTAAAATTCAAATAACGGTAACTGTATTAATTGGGGCTGTGATTTTTTAAATCTTACCTATAAATAACTACCCTCCTATTTTCCCTCTCATCTTTATACTTATCATTCTTTTCCATATCTCTCTTCTCTTATTCACATTCACTATTCATCAAACCAATTTATCTTATAACAACACATCTATGGCGAACCGAAACACCGTTAGTAAGTATAATATGGTGGCTAACTTGGACAAAACACAGTCCAATGTTCTTTTTCATGACATAATTGATTTCCTCGATGGTTCATCAATCAATTATGCCCTTTTGGTTGAACCTGATATTATTGAGCCTTGGATTTAACAATTTTGGGCAACTGCTAGCTCTCATATGGACGACGATGAACCATACAATCAGGCTAAAGTTGCTGGGAAGATTGTTAAAGTTAG
Organism: Chrysanthemum seticuspe; assembly: GCA_019973895.1. Classification (NCBI taxonomy): domain Eukaryota; kingdom Viridiplantae; phylum Streptophyta; class Magnoliopsida; order Asterales; family Asteraceae; genus Chrysanthemum; species Chrysanthemum seticuspe. Next base: position 208,908,059 of record BPTQ01000004.1, read on the forward strand.
TGAAGCCTCTATTAGAGAAGATTTGCTGTTTGATGATGAGGAAGGAGCTATTCGTTTTTACAAACAACTTCTTTGGGATACCTTAAGGGATATTGGGTATGGAGGGTCTTTAACTGAAACAACTTTCAAGAAACCCTTGTTTAGTCCACACTGGAAGTACTTGGTTCATGTATTACTTCATTGCATCAGTTCAAAGAGTACTTCATGGGAACAATTTGGATCAAATATTTCATCTGCCTTAGTGGGATTAGCTACTAACCAACTATTTAACTTTTCACGGATGATTCTTGATGGTATTCTCTCCCATATTTCCAATGGTTCACCATGGTTAATGTACCCACGATTTTTTTCAAGTTTTCTTGAACAAACAACTTCAGGATGTACCAAAACCTTCGAGCTTGTTACCTGTTGTGGTACAACCACCTAAGATTTTCACCTTCATGGCTAGGAAGAGTGATAAATTCTCTGGAAGGAATACTCCTTTGACTACTTCTATGATGGAGATAGTGCAAGCAGTTAGAGCTGAAGCTGCTGCAAGTGAAGAACAACAAGGTACTGCTTCTTCACCAGGTACTGCTGCACAAGAAGGTACTGAAACACAAGGTACTGCATCTCCACACGATACTGCTCATAGTGATTCAGAACCTAAGGTAAACCCACCATCCTCTCCCAATGATTATACTTCCACATATGGGTCTCAAACATCTGGAGGAGATGAGGGAGATATGGCTTCTAAGGGTCCTATTCTGGATATCTATGATTTGACACGAGAACTAGTGAGATTGAAGAAAGCTACTGAAGCTCAAGCTAAACAACTTATGAAGTTGAACAACAAGTTTAAAAGATTGAAAAAATTTGTCTGGCCTTTGGTTCAACATCACAGGTTGTGGGTGAAGTCACAGAAAAAGAAAGGAAGAAAATTTAAAAAGACTTCAAAGGGCAAGAAAATTCACAAGCATTCTTCATTCCAATTGGGGAGGAATTTGGAACAACAAAATTTGAATGAAGATGCTCAAGCTTATGAAGATGTTGCTGATACTTTTCATGAGTCACAAAAAGATAATAAAGAAGCCGAAGTTTCTGATCCTCAAAGTACTGATGTTCAAATTCAAAGTACTGAGCCTTAAGGTACTGGAGTACAAAGTACTGGTGTACAAAGTACTGATGATCAAGGTGCTGGTGATCAAGGTACTGCTGCTCTTCAAGGAACATATAGACAAGAGCTACTTACACCAAGGACTCTAGTTTTTGAAGAAGAAGTTGGTCCTTCAACAGTCCTACAAGAAGAGGAAGCTGATACACCAAAAGTAGAGCACACTGCAAGTGATGATGAGACTGTTGCTCAAATATTGCAAAATCTATCAAGACCAAGAGGTGTTAATATTCCAGGAGTTGCTGAAGAACAATCTCAAGCTTCTCAACCTACTTTGGATCCTAAAGATAAAGGAAAAGGTAAGCTGGTAGAAACAAAGAAGAAGAAGCTTACTTTGGCAGAATTAAGAGCTATTGAAGTGGCTAAGAATGAAAAAGCTGCTAGGAAGCTACAAGCTCAATTGGATGCTGAAGTTGCTATACCAGAAAAGCCAGCTGTTATACCACAGAGATGACCTAGTATTGTCAAGGAAAGGAATGCTATGATGGCTTATCTGAAGGGTCGAGGATATATAGGCTTACAGAGGTTAAGATATCCTGAGATGAAGGATTTGTATAATGCTTTTAGAGAAGCATATCAGAAGGAAGTTGCTGGGATTATTCCTTTTGATGATGAAAAACAGAATGAGGATGCAAGAAAAAGAAGCTTAAAAAGAAAGAGAACAACTGAAGAAGAACAACCATCAAAGAAGACAGAGTTGAGAATTGATACAGTTGATGAGCTGAGGAATTATCTTAGAGTTGTAGACGTTGAGCATCCTAAGTCTAAAGATGTTGTAGAAGCAAAGGAAGGAGATTATCTGATGTTTCATAGAGAAGATGAAAGTTTCAGAGTGTTTAATTTGCTATGGGACATATTGCACATCATCAACAGAGAGGATTTGTTTCATTTATACCAATTGTTACAAGAATATTTTGAACACATTCCATCAAATGGAATTGGTTTAGTCTTGCTTGGAGATCTCATAACTATCTGGGAAACTGAAGAAACAAGCACTGATGCAATCTGGCAAAACCAAGAAGTTTGGGAGATTACCAGCTTGAGATTCTTTGAAGAATCTGAAGTGCATGTTTTGGAGCTGGAAGATGGGACCATGATCCATATGTTAGCAGAAAGAAGATATCCACTGACTAGAGATCTTATGAGAAGAATGCTAGATCATGGTATGGAGGTTGAAGAAGAGAATGACACAGCTCTCATGGTGATTGAAGTATTCATCAAATGGATGATTATGGCTGATGATGATACATAAAAACTGGTATGATTCATAACTGTATAAATTTTTGAAAAATCAGTACTTTATTCAAAGTACTGCTGGACAAACAGTACTTTATCCAAAGTACTGCTTGCAGCACAAAACCAGTAAACAATTTTTAATAGAAAATAAGCAAACTTTTGTTAAGTGCAAAATATTTTGAAACAAAAGTTAACAGCAACAAATGGTTTTTGAGATAAAAGGTTATCAGTCCACCATGTTTAAACAAAAGGATTGGCTAATCCATGAGCAAACGGCTCAGGTAAAGATATATCAAATCCGTTGATGGTTGACAACTTGCTAATAAGTTGTATGGTAATCAACTCACCATATCTGATATAGTGAAGAGTTGGCTAGCCCACAAGAAAAATGGCTTGTGGTAAAGGTTGTGGAAAAACCATTTATATAGTAATTAGTTCACCATGGTTGCAAGAACTAACTAGTCCAAAAGGGTACGGCTTTTGGTAAAGACAAAAAAAATCCGTTGATAGCTGATGATTTGCTGAAAATCATATGGTTATCAATGTACCATGGTTTTACACACCTAAACATTGGCTACTCCAGAGTTAATGGCTTTGGTAAAGAGATATCAAAATCCATTAAATTTTCAATGATTCACCTCTCACATGAGTTACATACCTGGAAGTGATGAGAATAGACTGAAACTTTATGATCTGATGTACAATTTGCCATATGTTGTTGAGTAGCTGAAAAGATGAAGATTGCTAATAGTTGCTGAAAAGGATTGCTTATAAAGACTACTTTGATGATGATAATACAAGAACAGAGAGTACAAAATAAATCTGAAGATAAAGACACAATCTTTCCTTAAAGACAAAGATGTTAAAGATACAAATACAAAGGAACTTGAAATCAAGCAAGTAGAATTCAAGTTAGGGGAGGATTGTTGGGATATGAAAGTACTGAAGAATATGAAAGTACTGAAGATGGTCAAAGTACTGCTTATGTGAAGGTCAAAGTACTGCTCAACATCAAAGTACTGCAAAGCTTAAAGACGGTTATAATAGAATGTTTTATGGAATGCAATGTTTATCTAGAATGTTCTTAGTTTAGTATTACTTGTCGTACAAGGATTAGAATTGTAAACCGACTAGGGTTATCCTTATGCCTATAAAAGGATCCCTAGATTGGCATTAGAGATATGTTCTTAATACGTTCTTAGAATACGACTTTAGAGAGAATATTAGAGTTGTTAGGGATTGTTAGTGAATCTGTGTGTCAAGCAGGTTCAAAGTATTAATAAAATCGTTGAAGTTAAAGTTATTCTTCTAGCTTTATTGAAGTAGTTTCCGCATACTTAGTAAAGTTATATCACTGTTTCATTGTTAGTGACTTAGGATTTATCCGAGGTTGCTAAGCCCTTACAAGCTACATAGTTAGTTTGGTCAGAGTATATCGATCCAACAAGTCTCGGCCCCGAGCGGCCTAACATCAGGCTCAAACGCAATCAGGCTCTAAGACCTTTAGTATCCAATGCCCTTCAGGCTAAAACTCCCTTTTGGGCTCATATGTCATAAACCGGCTATGACCTGCTCAACAAACGTTAGTATAGTACACCAATCCATGCATTATACTGCGCTAGATTGGGGACTTACCACATGTGTGCATATCGACCCAGTCCTAGCCCTTGATTACTAGACTACACGAAAGCCATCAACAAAATGGAACATTTTCAGGGCATATTAAAACCTTCCCATCATTCTCGCCTACAAGATGAGGTGAAGGTACCTGTGCACCCTCTTTCCAATACATGACTCATACATAAGTTGTTGTATCATCAGGAAGGAGGAAAGCCTACATTATATACAAGTCTAGCACATTATGATCCGACCATCATACTATACTACACTTTGGGGGGGGGGGGGGCTTGATGACATATGTATACTGCAATATATACATTAAGTCCTCTGAGCTTAGATATTGCTATACAAGCCACTAATCAAATAAGGGACCAAAATCCTAAATGATTGACAAACCCCATCACTACATCTCTTACCTTAACTTCATCTCGTATATACCATATGATAGAAGGATTTAGGGTAAGCAAGCATATATAGCTTCATTTGGCAGTCCTCATAGGCTCCTCCAACACATGGAGACCATCTCCATCCTTATCTACCACATAAACATTTCTATTCATCCTTTCCTACGAGATAAGACGAAGGTACCACATAAACCCTTATGTTCATCCTCTCCTATGAGATGAGAGGAAGGGTATCTGCTTGATGTTAATGTTACCCCGACCACAGGAATCTCGTTTCACACATGATATGTGAACATTTACTTAAGCCCATATAATTTATTTAAAATTTACCAACAAAAGTTTAATTAATTACCTCCTCAATTTTTATGTTTTTTAAAAAAAATCAACACATGAGTTTTTAACAATTTATACATATTTTTTTGCTTGATGAAATTTTGATTGATTTAACCATATTATTTCAATTTTGAATTTCTATTGTCTAATGGGATGACTTCGTTTTTCCTACGTGGCAAAATCGAGTTCTTTTATTGAAACAATTGGAATATTCTCACAAATTTGATTGTTCATTTTGTATGTTCTCTTATTATATAAGAGATTGCAGGTTGTTTTTCCAAGCTATCAATCTAGCATATTTTAACGAAGTAGTCTTTGTATTGTGGTCATCTACTCCATAACTTTTTAATAGAGGTAAAAGTTGGATAAGCTTGATGAGATTTTAGGAAATTCGCCAATCATCTAACTAGAAGTGTCATGCTATCTTTAAGTATTTCAGAAGAGCACTAGGTGCAGGTTGTTGGCAAAATTCTCACATATGGCTCCAAGTTACCATAACCCAAGAAAATGCTATGTTCGCTAAAGATTTACAAAAAAGTTTTCACACAATGATGTAACAACATCATTTATCCAATCAAAACAATCATAAAAAAGCAAGAATCTATTTGATTGGACAAATGATTTTGCCAAATCATTAGGCGGCAATATTTTTATAAATCTTTTGTGGACATAGTATTAGTCTGTATGTTATCACCATGTGTGTGCCATATGTTAGCGTATGTGGCCGATTGGCTCATGCCGAACAGTAGACATAAGATATGTTCGAAAGGCACTACCGAAAGGAATAGGAGCACACACTACTTTTATCCAAATACCACCATTTGTCTAATGGACAATTTCAAGGACCGGACTGCGCCGCCCATCCCAAATTTCACGGGATTGTGTCACGCAAGTGGTCAGATACCTAGTGCCTAGACTGGTATAGCTCGGTAGTTTCTTTCCCAAGGCACCACATGTACCGAGGCTGGGGTAGTATAAATACCCCCAGCGTATTTATGTCACAACTAACTTTTCACTAAGCATTTACTCTGTCATTCATTATCCCACCTTTCGGCACATATACTTATGTCACAACTAACTTTTTCAGTTGCTTGAAAATCAATCAGACTTGGTGTTTTCATAAAATTTGAAAACTCAATCAATGACTACAGCATTTTAAACTTTTCATAAAATGAGTCATTGATGAGGGGGAGAATGTTTTCAAATCTATATCATCTAACGGGCTTATATAAATCATCTTATATGCTTAACTGAAAAAGATGTTTGCCCATGTTGAAGGACTAGAAATCTAGGATATGATTGTTAGGATTAGATGACTATAGTCTGATAAACAAGTTATTCCCATACTTTACATGATCTGTTTGATATGTTGGATTGACTTTTATTAGTCGATTTCTGTTTGGGTGTTGTCGACCACCATATATCTGTATGTATGTCCACTAACATACGCAGATAAGATGGTTTATAAGAATGTTCTCAATCCGGATCCCACAAAAGTAGATGATTGTATGCCGAAAGGAAAGGGTAACTATATCTTGGGTCGAAAAAAGAAGAAACGGAGCTTAGTTGGATCTCTATGGAGAGTTGGCATGATAGATGCAACGTCAGAGGTCTCACTGCATGTGACAACTGGCAATTTAGGGAGTCTATTTTAGGTAACCGCATTACGTTAAACTAAACCGAGCTTTGCCTTTATCACTATTTTTATAAACCATGACTTGATTTTACATCGTCTATTGGTTTTTACGGTTTATTTCACTATTGAATGAGTTATCGTATGAGTTTTAACTCTCTTTGATAGGCAATATTCAATTCGGCACTAGAAAAGCCTAAAACGAGAAATACTGTAACTTTTTGAACGTAACTCGAAAATTGACAAATAAATAGTCAAAACTCGTGGAAAAACGTAAATAAAGATGTTAGAAAGTCGAATGAACGTTGTGAGACACTCGGGGGACAATATATGAGCTCGGGAATGGGTAAACGGGATAGTTTACGAAAAATGGCGACCACGGCCCCTCCTTTTTCACCTTGGCCGGCCACCTCCTCCACCTATTTTATTTATTTATTAGTCCCTAGCTCCCACCCTTAAATACCCCCCTCAACTCTCATTTCACCTCTTTATTTCTCTCACTAGAAACACACACAACTAATCTTTCTCTCTCCACTCTCTCTCTCCCCAAATAATAAACCCTAACCCTAATTTCACCCTTTGGCCGCCGGCCACTGTTCCGGCCACCACCGTGACACCGCCGCGCGTGACCACCCACCTCCACCACCATCTTGAAGCTCTCTTTCTTTTTCCAACCATATATAATACTCTCACTAAAACCTTCATTAACACCTTCAAATTTAAAGATTAAGATTCGGATTTTTAGGGTTTCAAGTGGGTTTTGCAATTGGTGCTTGAATAAGGTAAATGGAACATGGTTAGAGCTTGTTTAAGCTATAAAAAGCCACGTATGGGCTTATTAGGGTTTCGACCCTATGGTATAATTTAAGGCTTTTGGGTGAAACATGAAATTAAGTCTAATTAACACCTAAATAAACAAGTAATTAGTGTTTGGTAAGTGTGTGGTGTATCAATTTGATGGGTTTATGCAGTTTAGGTCTAGTTTCATATTTTTGGTTAGAATAGAGGATGGGTTTTGTGTTTGGTTAATGATTGGAGTTTGAATGATTGGATTTGGATGTTGTGGAATTGATTTGGATGTATTTGGTTGGGTGTGAGATGGTGTACGAGCCACCATGACCACGATGGTCATGGCTTGGATGTCGTACGTGGCCCACTTGGGCTACGAGTCCGGGTCGGGTCGTTTTGGTAGCTTGTTGGTTGATGTAGTTGAGGTTTGGATGAGACACGTGGAGCCGAAAAGCTTCTAGGGCTTGTTTGGTTCACGTGGTCTTAACCGTGACCGTGTCATGACCATTAGGGTCATAACATTGGTTTCGGGTATATTTGGTTGATTGATTGGTTGGCGAGATTGTTTTGAGTTGGTTTGGGATTGAATTGCGCTATTATGACTTTTAAATTGGACTTGATATATATATTGTCAACTTTGAGCTACGTCGGTGTTACTTTGACTTTTTAGTCAATAGTTGACTCCGACAAAGCCGTAACATGGACTTTAGTATAGTTTGGACTATTGATTGATTAAAAGCCGAGAAGTCATGACTCGTGCTTGTGGACTCGAAACGAATAACGATATAAGATTAATATTGGAATTTGACGAAATATATATATAAGCATGAAAATGCTAATAGACTATGAAATATAAATAATAAATGGGCTTTTTTACCAAAAATATCGATAACAAGTCTTATCTTGTTATTTACTATTTTTAAATGGAAACTACGACTAAATTGGAAATGTTTATAATAAATAAGTAATTAATGTTTCGAGTACACGTTTATTAATAAATGCCAATTATGGGCATTTAATATTATCTTCAAGTATTTATGTACTTACGTTGTGTGCATGGGTTACGGATAAACTAGCATTAATAGTGTTGATCCACGTGGGTAGCGGACTTATTATGTTGATGAATCTAATAAGAGCCCGCTAGGTACGTTGGGTAACCTTATTAATGGGTAAATTATCCTTAGAGTAAATTACACCGTTCGTCCTTGTGGTTTGCGTTGACCGCAGGGTTTCGTCCTTTGACAAAAAAAGTTGCACCGTTCGTCCTTAAGTGTGAAACGTTATGCACCGTTCGTCCCTTGACCAAAAAACGTTAAGTTTGACCGTTAAAAACCCATCATGTGACTTGCACATGAGCGTAAATTCGTCATTTCAACACTATAAGGACGAACGGTGCAAGGACGAACGGTGTAGTTTATGTGGATAAGACCACACACAAACACACATACAAACACAACCATTCATCATCCTCACCACTTTTCTCTCTCTCCCTCTCTTGAAAACCTAGCCGACCAGAAAAACACACCACCGCCGCTCCACCGCCGGCACCCACCTCTCACCGCCTACTCCAAAAGACTCCCCACCACTCCCTCTTTTTGATCTACTACATCACGCGCCCCAAAACCACCCCCACCCTCGTTTCTTTTACCCCGCGCGCCACCCTAACCCCACCATAGCACCACCACCGGTTCATCTTAATTATTTGGTATGTCCTTATTCATGTTTATCCTAGAAGTTAAGTATGTGTTGTAAAAAGTTTTAAAAAGGCATAAAGTATAAGCTCACATGTTGGACATATCTTAGTAGCTATCTGCTTATTTGATGTTTTTGCACATCAGTAGTTTAGAGATGTTGCCAAGAAAACCCAGAGTTTGCTAAAAAAAAGATGATGTTACTTATTTAATTATATTTATAATGTTTGATGCCAAGTTTTTTCATTTGGGATTTTAACATAGAAATCTGATTTTTATTTTTTGCATATTTGCAGTCTTACAAGGAAGAGTGTGTTGGTGAACAAAAGGAAGAGTGGGATTTTAAAAGAAAAAATTGAAGACAAAGTGGACGAAGTGAAGTACGAAGAAAAAGAACTAAAGGAAAATATCAAATGCGAAGTGGAAGAGACTAAAGAGAAAATCAAGGAAAAAGAATGTGAAGTTCAAGGAGAATGTGGAATTCAAAGTAGAGGAAGACAAAGAAAAAATCAAAGAAAAAATAGAAGGTTTGGTGTAAGCGTTTGTGTAAGGGTGTGTTTGGTGTAGATTTGATGGTCAAAATTTTAGGTGTATATTTGTGTTATTGAAAACTCAACTTAATTTTGTTTTTGGATTTTAGAAAGAATCAAACTATATAGTTTAATCAAAAACATATGATTTTAAGTCAAGACCAGTGATCTTTAAGGTCATTTATAAGATGGGTATAAGAAAATGTGATGGAAAAAATATTATAGATGTTTTGATATTTTTGGATAAACCTGGAAAAAAATTGGAAAAAACTCCAAGATCTTCAAGCGTTCTTCAATTTGTATGTAAATAAAAACATTAATTAATTATAGGAGAAAAAGAGTGTTAGTGATGGCTTGGTGGAATTAAAACGTGTGTGTGATGGCTTGGTGTTGAAATGACGAATTTACCCTCATGTGCAAGTCACATGATTGGTTTTTAACGGTCAAACTTAACGTTTTTTGGTCAAGGGACGAACGGTGCATAACGTTTCACACTTAAGGACGAACGGTGCAACTTTTTTGGTCAAAGGACGAAACCCTGCGGTCAACGCAAACCACAAGGACGAACGGTGTAATTTACTCTTATCCTTATGACTCTTTAGGATACGATTGATTTATGGGATAATAAGCGACACGAGTAAATAAATTAGTTTATCGAGTTGACGAATTCGATAAGGTCTACTATTTATTCCGAAACTTATTGAACTATGGAGCTTATCGTTTAGAGGTCTCATTGTGTCACAGTGAGTTATATATTGTTTGTTTGAGTGCATTCATAGCATCATATCGAGTCGATACACCCACATGAGGAATACCAAACACTAGGATTAAATGGTGAAACGAGACATTTTTGGAAATAATGAAATAGAATACATTGGGGTAGATAACGTTGATTTCGAGGAATATATATATTAAGTTTGGTCTACATTAATAGGTTGTGTCGAGTCGATAGTTGCTGTGCCGTGATTTCCGTTATCTTCTGCTAGTGTTTATTTGTGCGTTGATTGCTTGAGGTGAGTTTCATAGCCCCACTTTTATCTACGTTTTAACTATATTGGGGTAAGAATCATGCTACTGTTTTCAGACCATGAAAACTATTTGGATTTGCTTATATGCTTGACTGTTTAGATAGATGTGCGGTAGTTGTTGCCTTAGACAATCCTAATTGCTATAAGCCTATAACAGTTGCCTAGCTAAGAATAGACTTCTACCTCGACCTAGTCTGGGGTTGGCAATTGTTCTAGATTTTGCCACGACAGTGCTGGACTAGAGTCGCTGGGCCTGAGTAATCCCTGGATGCGGGATATGTTTATGGTTGGTGATCCGGGTAGGATCGGTATTTATCTATCTTAGGTCTTGCATAGCAAATCAACTCTTACTGGTCAACTATGATTTTGTTGAACTTAAACCTATGAACTCACCAGCGTAAGCTGACCTTTTAGCATGATTTCTCACGTATTTGAAAGATGTTTGGAATACGTGGTTTGTGGAAGCTTGGCAAGAAGGTGGGGTTAAAGGATCATTTCTGACTCTGATAAACTTTGGGGACCTATTTTATTAAATCATGTTTTGGGCCTAATAATTATACTTTTGGACTAAATGTTTTGAATACTTAAATTTGGGATTGGTTTTGAATGTTAAATGACTATCTTTTTGCTATACTTGTGTGCGATACCAATCCAATAGTAACGCCCCGAAAACTTGATTAAGTCTTCCGCTGTACCGAGATTTTGGGGTGTTACACTGCATCAGAAAATGGTTTTCTTCAAGCCTTACAGCAACAACAGAAGCAGCTCAACCACCAAACGTATCTTTGTGCATGACAAGTAGTGATGATACCATTTTTCAACAATTTTGAAAACATTATTTTAAAAATGGAAAAATATTGTTTTGAAAATAAATTAGACTCAAATTTTGGAAATCAACCGGACTTCATTTTAAACATAAGTCACTCAATCAACGACTACGGTCACGGATTGAGGGGGAGAGTGATTTCAAAATAAAAAAATTTCAAACGATATTTCTTCATAAAAGTCCGTTTGTACAAAATAAGTGGTGTTCTAAAGATTTAATGTTATGTCAGGGTATGATTCTCTTTAAAACACAAAGATCTTTCAAAATGAAAATTTTTCTGTTCTTGTTTGATTGTGAAATTTTTTCTTTTTTCAAAATTAAATCAAGACACGTTTTTCCCCAAAATTTTCTAAATGATTTAAATCAATTGGGATCACAAATCTTAAAAGATTTGAAATTTTTGATCGGGGGAGAGATCGTGATTTAAATCTCAAATCTGTTTAAATGGAATTGGTTTTAGTCCTTTAAAAGGCACTCCTGCCTCCATGTGCCAAACGATTTCAAATACACGATGCACATGTTGAGGGGAAGCATTTATCCAAAAACAAGATGAGAATTTAAACCAGGCACATTTTCTCCCATGTTTTCTAAACCTAATTAAATCATTTGGATCCAAAATCTCAAATGGTTTGATATTTTTGATCGGGAGAGAATTTGTGATTTAATTAAGAAATCTGATAAAAGATGATTATTTTGATTCAATTGTGCAGTCTGCTCTCCCATATGTGCTAAAAGCTTTCGAATCTCGAAGCACATATTGAGGGAGATCATTTCAAAAGAAAATAAACTCTCAAGGTACAAAAGCTTCTATGTTTTAACATAAGTACCTTAATTGATTTTCTAATGGTTTTATTTATGGCTGTGTGATCGTGAATGTACTTCAAAGAACTCTTTCCTCTATGTGCTAAATGATTTCAAACAACCAACGCACATTTTGAGGGGGAGAATTTACCAAAAAAATCAAAAGGCTTTTTACACGGAAATTGTGATCAAGAATATATTTCAAAGACCTCTTGCCTCCATGTGCTAAACAATTTCAAAATCATAAAGCACATGTTGGGGGGGAGCATTTCTAAATGATCAAAACAATTAAGGTACAAAATGCTTTGATATTATATCACAAGTACCTTGATTGATTTTTCAAATGATATTTAAATTGGTTTTAAGAAGGAAAGAACTATACCACAAGACCGACCTTTTTAGTTTATGCTTTTGAGTTATAAGGATGGTAAGGTTAGTTATTAGTTCCCACGATCCCGCCAGAACTAGAGGGATCTACCCAGGGACAATCTACTAGTTAGTGTAGAAGTCCTTAGGTATGATGAAGAAAAGAGAAAAATGAGAATATGGGAACAGTGCCGACTGAGATAGAGCTAGAAATGGAATAAACCAAACAAGGTTCTAGTGATGAAGTCTCGGTAAGCACTGAAGGGTTGAAGAATGAAAAAGAAATCAATATGAAAAGGGTGAAAAGAAATAGCCCTCCAATAATTCAACCTTAGGGTAGAAACCGGGTTCAATACATATGCTACTGGTGGTTACTAAGGTAACACTGGTATTGGAGACAAGACGTCATGGACCCAGTGACGCACTGCACTAAACTTCCCAAGCCACTCAAGTTCTCTTAAAAGAACTTGTTTCATTCTCATGGGGAACCTACATAATCTATCTGTTGTGTTCAGTAAATACCCAAACCCCTTAATCTAAGATTTGAATAGAAAATATTCCATGTTTAGTCCGTTAAACACTAACAGGTCACTGAGTGCATAGTCTCTCAGTGAGTCATCTTCAGGATACTCAGTATGAGGCGAAGAAGAAGTCTCTCCACTCAGTAAGGCGGAACTTAAAGGGTGAAGACTGAGTCAAGAAGAAGATGATGGATTCAGTAAGTGATGACAATAACTCACTGAATCCTTAAGACTCCTCTCCAACTACTTACACTGAAGACAAACTGAAGTAGAAGACTGAAGGATGTAAAGACTGAAGAAAGAGCGGGACATGGCGGGATAAGTTTGAATCAGATAATATGAAGTACTTATCAACCAAAGTCAACTTTTCCTGAATAGCAAAAGATCAGGCTCAGTGTCATCACTGAACTTAGGAAAGTAGTCTTGTCTCTTACCTAGAATAGTCTTTGTAAACAGAGACAATATACATCAGTATTTTGTCTTCTGTATGATGTTAGTTTGTCACTTAGGAAAGATTCAAATATCATACATGTATAAATAGCATAAGAGAAGGAGTGAAACGATTAAGCTTGTGAATTGTAAAAACACACATACACGCAAGCCATCTTTTCACTCCTCCAAATATACAACTTAGTTCCTGAGATAGCTCATTGGGCTCTAAGAGTTGTGCTCAGACTATGCCTGAGCTTAGAGAGGAGTCACCAAACTTTGTCATTTCAATCCCAAGTACTATTCCGCAAGTACTTGGGTAACGTATTCTTTTTGATTAATTTCTAATAAAGAATATGATGTTGAAAATTACTTTGTGTGTTTTACTTGCTTTAATTTTAGTCATTGTTCACTGTTAAATTGTTTTAAGTACTTAATTGTTTTTTAAACGATAGTGAATAGGGAACAACAAGTGATATCAGAAATGGGGAATGGGTCAACATCACAATGAAGAAGGTAAACATCTTACTTTCTATGGATGATGACTCTGATTGGCAGTCTTATATGAATTATCTTAATGTTGACCTTAAGTTTGTAGAAGAGCAAAGATTAAATCTTTTTTCAAAATACAACAAGCTAAGTTTTGAATTAAACAAGTGTATAGATGAACTGCTTATTTTAAAACAAGCCAAGCTTGAGGCTGTCACTTTGCCAATTCAAAACACTGAACTAGTTAAGAGAAATCAGGCTCTTCAAGATGAACTTAAAAAGGTACAAGATATTCTTGATAGTTGGACTGCTAAGAATCCCAGGGTCTTTGATGCTGTGGGTGCCCCCAGTAGCAAAAAGAGAGTCATAGGTGAAGATCATCTCCCTGACTCTCGCAACAAAGACCAAAGTTCAAAACCATTTGTGTCTGGTGGTATGATTACCAATATGCTGACAACTCCAAATTTCAGTGATTGGATTGAACGGAATAATCCTGAGAGTAAGTTTCCAAATTTCGATTCTGGAAGGATTCTTGAGCCTGAGAGCCAAGCTCTTAAGAGCATGCTATGACTCCCTGATGTGCCCAGTGGTTCTGAACACATCTCTGAGTCTGAAGCAAAATCTCAAACACTGCTTCCACCCCTGAAACCTCTTCAGGGTGCTGATCCAAGCTCTGAGCTTACACCTCTAAAATTCAATCCTCACTCACCAAAAGAAAGGCCTGGACTTGGTAGAACCATCCTACAAATACAAACAAAAAAAATCCAACAAGAGTCTACTCTTACTGAGACTTCAACATCCTCTGTCCCCACTGAAGCTGACCAAATTCAGCAACTTACTGAGCTTGTGAGGAAGCTGACAGAAAAGATGGATTTCATCAAAAAAGCCCCGGATTCAATCAAGGAAACTAACTCAGCCTCATCTAGCTCAACAAAATCAAAATCCACCAACAAACCCAAGCAGAAGTGTGAGCTGTGTCATTACACTAGTCATACCACTGACAACTGCTATAGAATCCTTTATTGTATGATCTGCAATAAGGATGATCACAGAACTGCAGACCACTTACAATATGTAAGCTCTGTCAGTAAAGCAAACTATACCAAAGTTGGTCATCAGTATGCTTCATCCTCCAAAACAGCTCTCAAGAATAGAGCAAAACCTTTTCCTCTTTGCCCTCACTGTGGGTTTAATGATCATCATCAGGATGACTGTCTCATGAACACATGCTGTGATATATGCGGAAATCAAGCTCATGAGACATCCCAACATGACAGTGTCATTCATGCAAGGAGAAGTACAAAACAACCCAAAATCACTGAGTCTTCCTCAGTCCCTAAATGCAAAACCTGTGGTAGCATAATACACTCAACCACTGACCATGAGTCGATTGCAAAATTCAAAGAGACCTTGAGACCCAAGCCCACTAGCAAGTGGGTCACTAAGAGAAACTAATTCAGTTTACTAGTTGTGCAGAGACACGCTAGGGAGCCTATTTGGCATCTAGATAGTGGTTGCTCAAGAAGCATGACTGGTGTGAAGGAGTATCTGCACAAGTATGTAAAGGAACCAGGACCCAAGGTAGTATTTGGTGATAAATCATCATGTCCCACTGAAGGTTATGGTTCAGTAAACTACAATGGAATAGTTTTCTCTAGAATTGCTTATGTCAATTGTTAGGTCACTAGTTTTACAAACACAAGTTATAAGAGAAGAGATAAAGGCGATTGAACAAGTATCAAGCACACATACACAATAAGAGAGGCACGGTTAGGCGTAGGTGAATGTGTGAAAAGAATAACTTGAACAACCAACCCTCAAATGAGGGTTTACAAGAGTTTATATAGGCAAGGAGCTAGGGCAACACTCCCTCTCCTTCCCTATTCCTTATTGGACTTGGATCAAGCTTATAGGCCTTCTACATAAGCTTGACCTTAAACAAACATAAAGGCCATAATAAAGCTACCTATTACATATGAAATATAAATACTTGAAATACAGTTTAGGAGTGATTCCAACAATCTCCCCCTCAAGTATATATGAATGTAAACGGTGAAGGCGTTGATGTAATAGTAGCTGTGACGTCTTCTGACATTCTTCTTTCTTGTGAGAGGAATTGTCTTGATTTGAACAATCTCCCCAGTGTAGAGAGATAGTTATCTTTGAACAGTTATGCTTCGACGTCATCTTTAACTTTGTTCTTTGATCTTTGTTCTTTGTGGTGAAAGTGATAGTATGTTGTTGTCTGCATCAGTCTGCCTCAGGTCTGCTTCGCTGCTCCAGTGTCTCCATGTCATTCTTCAACATGCTCACACGCTCTTTGACGTTGGAAATCAATACTGATGAAGTTCTGTAAGTCTTTGACTTTGTAGATTCTTTGATTGATGAAGAATCATTCTGACTGTTGTGTTGCTTTTGGATAGAACTTCCATTAGTGATGATGTTGGCGTGAGCATGAGAAGAATCAGCACGATCATCCCGCTCCGGAGCTTCCATAAGAAGAAAACATTTCAAACGGTTAGTAATAAGCGGTTTCCGGCACTTACAAGTTTGAACTTCGAGAGTGTCAACAGCATAGTGTGAAGACACAACTCTAATTCTTACAAAGGCCGTTCCTGAACTGGAGTCCCACAAGTGAGATAACGCGATGTACCGAAGTACATCTATAGTTCAGATGAGTCGCTGAGGTACACCGAAGCATCACCTCACGACTGTAGACCGTTTGAGACACACTCCGCGTAATCCACGGGGAGTTACCGAAGTGACCTGCTGTCAGGGCTGTTTGATGTTGACCCTGGCAGGAGTTTCCATTTAATCACTGAGAATCACAGATGTGAACCTCTCATAAATGTTCTCGACAGATTGCTAAGATCTGTGAAGGACTCGATATGAACCACTGATGATCTTATTGTTGATCATCAAGTGATTGAATGTCAAGTGTTCCTAAGAGATCTTTTGATGAATCTCGTGGCTCTAGACTCAATAGTGCGTTTTGGTTTTCCTGAGCGGAGACTAGGGAGAGGGTCTCCTTTTTCAATACCAGCGATCTCTAAGAGAAAGCCAATAGTTTATGTAGGGTTCCCAGTGAGAATGAAACAAGCTTCTGTTGAGAGAAACTTGAGTGGCTAAGAAGGTTTAGTGCATGCGTCACTGGGTCCATGACGACTTTTAATCTTCAATACCGGTGTCACAAAGTGACAACCAGTAGCATATGAATTGAACCCGGTGTCTGCCCTAAGTTGAATAATCTGGAGGGCTATTTCTTTTCACCCTTTACTTTACATTTCTTTTTGATTCTTCAACTCCTTCTTTCTCCGATTCTCATTTTCTCCTTTTTACAATCATTCCTAAGGACTTCTAACACTAACTAATGGTAGTGTCCTTGGGTAGATCCCTCCGGCTCTGGCGGATCATAGGACGGTTATTCCTAACCTTAGTCACCTTATAACTCCATGACTAACCTATGTTTGCCATTAAAACCACAGTATGTGAAAAATATCTCTCAAAGGGTTTGTAAATGAAAAACATGTTTGAACCACTGTGAGAGATAAGTTTTTGCATAAATACTCCCCCTCCACATGTGCTAAAGAGTTTTAATGGTTTAAATGCACAGTGAGGAAAGAGTGCGCACTTTTTGAATTGATCTACTAAAGATGGACAATCTCCCGCGAGACACGATTACGTTGACTAGTTAAAGAGTTACATTGTCAGTTTTTAGGTGACAACTAGCTCTAATAACTACCTTGAAGGTGTAGACAAACCTCGAAAGGTTGTCATACCCGTCAGAGTTCATGTCTACCAAGAGTATCTCGAATGGTACTTTCTACTTGGACAAGTCCTTTGCGAGACACGTTTACATCACTAGCGAACTAGCTTGAAATTATTACCCGTCCAGGACAAGTCTTTTCGAGTTACTAACAGTTTAGTACCGTCAATTCGTAGGTTAAGTCTGAGGTACACGGATTCATTTGCATTTTGCACAACATATTTCTTATCACACAATTTTCTCCCCCTCAAAAATGGCATATGTAAATGTTATTTTTGAATGGTTGAGAATAAATATGACCATTTCGAGTTTTGCGGGAAGAGTGACCACTGTGAACAATTTGTGAACAAAGTTTTAATTCAAATACTCCCCCTCAACTAGTGATATAAACGGTTGAGGTTGTAAAATCTGATGGGGAAGTACTTATCTTTTTGAGCAAAACCTTGAAAAGTGAAAGGTTTGATAGGTTTTACTCAAAAATAGGAAGCTTTCGCTCCTTTTATAAGGATTGTGGCACTGAGGCGTACTACAGGGTCCTTTCTTGACAATTACGGGTTGTACACTGTTATGTGTGCACAAGCCATTCACATATAAAATCATACATCCAAAATTATATGAAGGAAACAATTCAAGGGGTACCAGGAAGTGCAGTGATATTCCCAGGAGTGCGCACAGGGCGTTGAAAGCCGATGATGTTTCTCCTGAGTCGACCACCAACATAGCTTTCCAATCGTCTGAACTGATCCCTTCTGAACAACCGTTCATCAATCATGGTGATGATGCGTCTCACATCCCTCCTTTCCTGAGAATTCCAGCGTTTAGGATTCCCAACTTTCAGGCGTATATCCTTTAATCTGTACGCCAATCCATCCCTAACCATCTTCAAGGTATGATCCCCGAATTTGTGGTGCTCACTACACGCCATTAAGCAGTTTCTTCGAAGTTCACTGCGGTAAACAACGCCAAAAGGTTTGCTGATGAGCGTGAGTTGTTTAAGCTGGTTGATGTCGGGAAGATCAAGCTGTGGTGGAGTGAAGTTTACACGTTTCTGATATGATTCAACAGCCATCTGGATATCTTCGACACGTTCTTTGATCACGATGCGTCTAATGAAGATGAGAACTGACTTGATAAATTCACGTTGAACTTCAGTCGAGAATTGTCTCATACGACCCTGTACTTTGGCAAGATACATGTCTTCGATGTCGTTGAGGGACAAGTTCTCAAAGTCAGCTTCGGAGAATCCATAGTCCTGTTCATCTTGTCGTTTGACTATGATATTCTTTAAGAATGTGTAGTCCCACTTAGACTTGAGATCAATGTGTTTGATGGCCACGATGTCCTTCGAGCTATACACTGCATGTTGAGACTTTTGAACCAGGCAGCTTCGGTAGTAGATTCTTCGGCGTTCAGGCCAATGATGAATCTCATACAATGCATCTTGGTCGTATGCTTGCACGTTGTCAGAAAACAAGTGAGTTGCACGTTCCTCGATAGCTATGCAGTTAGAGTAAATGGTCGCTGGGAATGGAAGAGTCAATGATGTAGTGTATTTTCTCGAACCATCGCCACCATGGAGAAGAAATTCCAGGTCTTTGTTGAAGAAATATCGGAAGGGAATCCTTGGTTCGTCTGCTTGGCCAATGGTCGGTAGAGGTTTGGTCCAGTCGGTGTAGTATGGAGGGTTGTCCCTTTGTGTGAAGTCAATGTTTGCTTCCGGATTGAGCCAATCCATGTTGTTAGACATAGCTCGAGCGATGTTCTCAAGATGATATTCGACCTCAAGGGCGCTTTCAGAGCTGTCTTTCCATAGTTGAAAAGCTTCATTTTTGATTCGCTTCAACTCAGATTTTGTCATTTTCTTCACATGGAACTTTTCTTGCAATAGTTTTGCGTGCTCCAATGTAGAACCGTCTACCATTTCTTGACCTTCATCAGGGTAGGGAGTTTGATTGAAAAGTGTGGAAAACCATTCAAACTCTTCGGTTTTATCGTCATCTAGCCATGTTACGACTCCGGGCTGAGTCGTCTGCTTCTTCTTTTTGGAAGGCTTTGATGATGATTCTGGTTTCTGCACTTGTTTGGGTGAGGTGGGTTGTTGTCGGGGCTCAAGGACCTCTTCATCGTCACCACCCGTATACTCAAAGTAATCACCAGTTTTATGAGTCAGGGGTGGTAACTCGGAATCGTCCCGAGGTTTATCAGTAGAAGACCGAGGTGGAGGAGACTTTTGTTGAGAAGAAGTCCGTGGTGGAGGTTGTGGCATAGATGTAGATTGACCAGACTGCTTCTGACGTTTAGGTGCAGAGTCCTTATCCTTATCATCGTCATCTCTTGGCCGTTTGGGTTGATCGGCTGACTCCTTGCATGATGAACTGAGTTGAAAGGCAAGCAGACCTTCGAAAAATTTTGCTTCATCCGAAGTAAACGTTCCAGATCGCTTTGACATTTGCATCACTAGTTTAGCGATTAACTCAGATTCAGAGAGATCAGCTTCTTTGGCCATTGTATGTTTAACCAATGCGACGATGTTAGGGGTGAGTTGTCTGGAGAATACTTCTCTAGTCACACCGGGGACAGTGTCGAGAAGAAACTTGTGGGTTTGATCTCTTGCTGACTTCTCCAGTTCCTTTTGGACTTTAGGAACGATATCCTGAAGGTACTTTTGAGTGTAACCTTCAATCATTTCATTCAGTTCCTCCTTGCGATGACTTTTCATGAATTCCTGAATAGTCTTCCTATCTTTCCGCATCTTGTCATTCTCATCATGTAAGTACTGCATTTGTTCAGCATACCAATTAAGTTTTCTGTGGAGCATGTCCTTCTTTCTAACTTGTTTGACCGCTTTCACAATTCTTGCATGTGTTTGAGAAATCCAAGATTTAGGTGGTTTCTTCACTGATTTGGATGATGATCTGGTTGACTTTGTTGATGGTGGTTGTGATTAGTGAGACGAAGAATCCGATGATGAGGAGACATGAGGAGACTTCATGTCCTTAGGAGTTTCTAAGGTTTTCTCCTTTGAGTGTGTTGGACTGTCTAGAAGAAACTTTGTATAATCATCCTCGTCATCTCTAGACTTTTCTTTCTCAGTTACCTGTTTCTCAAAATCATACACAATAGTGTCCTCCACAGGCTGTTGTTGTTGCAGAAGAGTGGTGGCACCAGATCCCTTATCGGGTCGATTAACCGCATCAGGATCTGGATAGGAGTGGGCAGCTCCACTTGATCCTCCGGAGCCACCCATTTGATCTTTAGCAAATTCTTCGGCCTTTTGAAGGTGTCTGACTTTGTGAAACTTCTTTCTGTATGCTTGATCCAATTGCTCTTCTTCATCTTCAGAGCTTTCATCCTGAGGTATAAGTGCAGGAGTCTTCCCTTTAATAGTTTGAGGACTTGGAGGTTTTGGTACTGAGGGATTTTCATCCTTTGCAGTTTCAGAGAATGTGATCTCTTCATCTGTGTCAGTATCCTCAGAGTCCTCGTCCCTGAGCTGTCTTTGCGGTTCAAGTGAAAGGATCGGAGTGGCATCCTGAGAAGGAACTTTCTTCTTAGGGGTGGGTTTCCTCTTTGGAATAGGTTTCTTCTTTGGAACATTCCTTTGACTATCTGTACTTGTGACACTTCCAGCACTTCCTTTTCTGGTTCTCCTTACAGGTGTACCAGAAGATTTTTCGTCGAGATGACCAACTTTGCCTTGTCTGACTGCTTCCAGATACCTTTTGTACGCTTCGAGCTTTCTGACATCTTCAGTTAGAAGGAAATCTGGCAGCAAAGCACCTTGTTTCTTTGTAGACGTTTCCTTGATTCTGACAGATAGAATAGGTTCCGTCAACATGTCGTGATTGTCGGGGTCATTGAGCCTCTTGGGAATGTCAGGATGAAGTCCAAGTGCTCTCTGGATCAACAATTTAGTATATCTGATGTAAGGAATCTTTGAGCCAAGTTTGTTGAGAAATGACATCATGTCATCCCAAATCAGAGCTTCGATAGCGATGTGTTTCTTGTTGACCAATGCCCAGAATATTTGCAGTTCCATGAGCTTAGGGTGCTCATAGCCGCTGTCACGACCAGAAACAGACTTGGTGATGATCATGTAGAGTGTTCTCCAGGGTTGAGGAATACTCTTAAGCTCTACGTGAGAGTGCTTGTTGATTACTCCTGTACCCTCGTCATAACCGATATTGATTAAGAATTGGAGAGTGAGCTCTTCAGCAGGTGAGGCATATAGTTTGGTTGGATCGACTTCAGGAATTAGGAGAACAGCCCTTAAGTCTGCAGGTGTAATGGTGACTTGTTTGTGATTCAGAGTCACCGTCACAGCAGTTTGTCCTTTGACCCTTTCCATAGTGTTCCAGAACTGTTGGATGTAGATCTCAGGAACAGTTGCAGAGTGTGTAAGCATTTTCTGATACGGATGAGTCCTCAGAATGTCAATAGCAATTAAACACGAAGATTCAGAGCAAGTGAGGGTGTCAAAGTCAACACGGAGATTATTCTTTCCTATCTTCATTGGATAGCCATGAGGATAGATATCAGCAATGGAGAGAACTTCAGATGCATCCACATTTATTTGTTCAGCCATGTCGTAATCTGAAATAACATTAGCCAAAAGAACCAACATATCGAAAGACATAATGTTAGTCAACAGAAGGTCTAATTGTCTAGTTATTGAATGTACAATGTCAATGATTGTCACGAGACCTAAGTCACTTGTATATTCAATAGTCCAATGAAGTCGTGAAATGTTTCGTGAGTTAGTTAACTTTAAGTTTTAAAGTTTATGTTATCACTTATTGTTCACAGCATATTAGACGATTAAGTTTATTAGTGACATTATTGGATTCGTGACGTTATGATTAGATTATTTACAAGTTTGTACACGTAACAAATCATCATGAAGGTCAATCCAGGGTTAAGCGTAGTTTTGGCAAAGTTATGCGTAGACAGGGATGATATATGCTCAGGTGTAAACTTACGCGTAGAATCCTAACTTACGCGTAAG
Organism: Chrysanthemum seticuspe; assembly: GCA_019973895.1. Classification (NCBI taxonomy): domain Eukaryota; kingdom Viridiplantae; phylum Streptophyta; class Magnoliopsida; order Asterales; family Asteraceae; genus Chrysanthemum; species Chrysanthemum seticuspe. Next base: position 208,930,679 of record BPTQ01000004.1, read on the forward strand.
AAATGTTACGCGTAGGAAAAGGAGACTTTATGCGTAGAGCTTATGCGTAGGCATATATTAACCTTACGCGTAAGGCTACTCGTAAGAGTTGACCTTATGCGTAGAGGTCACTGTTTACGCATATCCTTCACAGGATACGCGTAGTCCATTGTAGAACCTTATGCGTAGAAGCTACGCGTAAGACTAGTCTTACGCATAACAAGCTACGCGTAAGGTGATCCTTATGCGTAGAGAGTCTAATGACCTTGATTCTGAGTGTTAAGCGTAGCAAAGCCTGAAATAAATCCATCAAATCATCAACATTAACACTAACCTTCATTTTATCAACAAAAAATGGCATGAATCATTCATAAACCAGTTACGCGTAGAAAGTCATACGCGTAGGTCAAAACCCTAAGGGTTATGACTTACGCGTAAGTTTTCTAACCATGGGATTTGCATCAAACAGATTCTGGTAGTTCTAACATGTTGTATGAGCATATAGACCAAGTTATAACATCTAACTCATGGTGAATCAAAAATACCCAAACTTATGAACCTTAAACCCTAGTTCCAAATTCTGAATAAATCAGTGTTTCTGGGTAGTTATAGAGCAAGGATATAATCAATTCAACATCATATAAGCATAATCCAACAATCTTTTAGACCAAAACACATTACATTTGGAAACACCCAAATCGACACATAAACCCTAATTTTCAAAAATCGTAGATTCGTGATTCTGGGTGTGTTATGAGCAAAGAAATGATATCATAGATGTTGTTACAACATTTTGATACAATCCTTTTAACCATAAACACACAAATATGATTGTGTGTTCATATACTTACGCGTAGAACACACAAATCAATATATCACATGTTTTAACCGTTGGATTTATGAAAGATTTAAAACCATTGTTTAAAAACATGATCCAAACACAGAAACACTTACAGATTGATAATCGAAAGCACGGATTTGTAAAACGATTATGGATCGTGGATGATATTAGGTGAAATGTTTAATGTGATGAAAATAAATGTGGTAGGTGGAGTATTTTGTATAAAATAACTTTAAGGTTTTGACAGTTTTAGTCCCTCCACCTTTTCCATTTTCATCCAAAGCTTTTTAACTTCCTTTTTGGTTACCAAATGAAGATTTTAGGAAAGAAACTTGACGACACTCCCCCTTGACTTGAGAAAATAATGAAAGGTTGTTAATTAAAGTCCAAGGAGTGTCTTTGAATCAGAAAGTGTACCACCATTTGTAAAAAATCAACCGAGATAGGATAACATGCAAGTACACAAATGTTTTGAAACAATTAATAGCTTATTTTCTCCCCCTCAACACTTGATCGGAAAAATACTGAATTTTGAAAGATAAAAGTGTTGACGGAAGAAATGTACTTGCCATGTTGAGAGAAAGGTAGATTAGGAGAATATTTTTGTTGTTTTATAGGATTTTATATTTTTGTATTTTGTTTTTGAAAATTTATTTACAAAATATGTTTTGGTGTTTGACAGGTTTTTAAGACTGTTTTAAGAGGTCATCCAATTCCTCTTGAGTCAAACACCTCATACCAATTCGGTTGACCAACTCATTAAACCTAGCGGGAGGCAAGGCTTTGGTGAGCAGATCTGCCAATTGGTATTCAGTACCCACAAAGTATAATTCAACGGTACCCTGTTCCACGTGGTCCTTGATGAAATGATAGCGTAGATCGATGTGCTTTGATTTCGAGTGCTGAATTGAGTTGCACGAGATTGCAATGGCACTCCGGTTGTCACAGTACATCGGGATTCTGTCAAATACGTAACCATAGTCTTTGAGTTGTGTTCTCATCCAAATGACTTGAGCACAACACGCGGACATGGCTACATATTCTGCTTCGGTTGATGACAGCGATGTACAATCCTGTTTCTTTGATTGCCAAGACACCAGTTTATCACCAAGAAATTGTAGAGCTCCTGAAGTACTTTTCCTTGAGTCTAAGCATCCTGCGTGGTCAGCGTCTGAAAAAGCGATTAGTTCAAAACCAGAATCCTTCAGATACCAGATCCCCAAGTTAATGGTTCCCTTGATGTATCGGAGGATTCTTTTAGCCTCAGAGAGGTGGGTTTCAGTTGGTCGCGACTGATAACGGGAGCATAGATAAACGGCAAAGACAATATCAGGTCTGCTAGCTGTTAGATACATGAGGGACCCAATAATACTTCGGTATTTGGTGGGGTCAACTAATTTCCCATGTAAATCAGCATCTAGCTTCTTGGTATGAGTCATTGGTGTGGCATAAGTATCACAGGTTTTCATTCCAAATTTGTTTAACAATTCAAGGGCATATTTGGACTGACTCAGAAAAATACCACGGGGTGATTGATGAACTTGCAGTCCTAGAAAGAACGTGAGTTCACCCATCATGGACATTTCAAAATTTTTCTTCATTAGTTTTGCAAAAGCGATTGAAAACTTTTTATGTGTAGACCCAAAAATGATGTCATCCATGTAAATTTGAACAATTAAGATATGTGCCCCGTGATATTGTATAAAAAGAGTTGGGTCAACCGAGCCTTTGGTGAAATTGTTGGCAATGAGGAAGGATGATAGCTTATCGTACCATGCCCGAGGGGCTTGTTTGAGACCATAAAGAGCTTTGTTCAGTTTGTAGACATGGTTCGGGAACTCAGGATCAACGAATCCATCTGGTTGGCTGACATAGACCGTTTCTTTAAGTTGCCCATTGAGAAACGCCGTTTTGACATCCATCTGATAGACCGTCATGTTCATATGAGCTGCGAACGCGAGAAATATCCGAACAGCCTCAAGACGAGCAACCGGAGCAAAAGATTCTTCAAAGTCTATTCCTTCTTCCTGACGATAACCCTTAGCAACTAGCCGTGACTTGTTTCGGATGACATTCCCTTCAGCATCCAATTTGTTTTTCCAAATCCATTTTAGACCAATGACGTAGATTCCTGTTGGTCTTTCAACCAGTTCCCATACTTCAAGACGTTTGAATTGGTTGAGTTCTTCTTGCATGGATTCAATCCAGTTGTCTTTTGTCATTGCATCTTTAATGTTTTTAGGTTCAGATTGGCAGACAGTGAGTGCATAAATGCAATGTTCACCGTCTGAGTGAAGACGTTGTCTCGTAACGACTGGTTGATTTGGGTTGCCAATAATGTTAGCCAGAGGATGGTCTTTTGTCCTTCTATGTGTAGAGGGTTGATGTTGGTATACATTGTGCAGATTCTGAGGATTCAAATGGTTTGTTGAAGATTCCGCGACATCAGGTGCAGCAGTCTCATTGGCAAACGGGTTGAAGAACGCATTTGGATCAAAATCTGCAGGTGGGGGTACTTCATTCAGAATATCAACAGCTGGTTCATCATTGTTGGAGGCGGTATGTTCAACTGTTGTGTTGGAGTCAATTGGTGTAGGTGCATCTTCAACAGTAGTTGTTGTAGCAGGTGTATCAGGTATATGAATGTTATCAGGTTGTGCAGCGGAAACAGCGGATACACCAGGAGCACGTTCATCAATATCATCACAGAACAGAGGAGCAAATAACCTTTCCATTTGTTGACGAGTTAGCTGAGGGCTTTCTTCAGCTGATGATGGGGGTTGAGGGAAGTTTAAACTGTTGTGACCGGGTTCTAAGCTGTTATACTCAGAAGCCAATTTCCGTGAGTTCATCGAAATGAGCATGAATCGTTTCCATTACCTCCTTAGTTCGACGATTCCAGATTCGGAAACCTTTAGAATTGTCACAGTATCCAATAAAGACTCCAATATCAGCTTTGGCTTTGAGCTTTCCAAAATCATCACGATCATTATTCGGATAGCAAAGGGATCCAAATACATGAAAGTGTTTGAGGTTTGGTTTATAGTTGTGGACAAGCTCAAAAGGTGTTTTGTTGTGGCGTTTTGTGAACATAGAACGGTTTTGAGTATAGCATGCAGTAGATACAGCTTCTGCCCATAAGTAATCTGGAAGTTTAGCATTGATTAACATTTTTCTTGCAGCTTCCACTAACGTTCGGTTTCGTCTTTCAACAACTCCGTTTTGTTCAGGTGTCCGTGCAATAGATGTTTGATGCTGAATTCCCACTTTCTCATAAAATTCACGAAGGGTTTTGTTAACAAATTCAGTTCCTTTGTCTGTCCGAATAATCCTGACGGTGTTGCGGAGCTGAACCTGTATCTTTGTGAGAAAGGTGATGATCATTTGTGGAGCTTGGTCTTTGCTACGAAGAAAGTAGACCCAAGTCCATCGTGAGTAGTCATCAACAATTACTAAGATGTAGCGTTTGCCATTGATCGTTTGCACGTGCATCGGGCCACACAAATCCATGTGAAGAAGATGAAGCACATGCTGAGAGCTGTGTTCCACCTTTGAAGGAAAATGAGCACGTGTGCTTTTCCCTTGTTCACAAGCTGAGCAAAGGTGATCTTTTGAATACCGGAATCGTGGGAGTCCTTCAACTAGTTTGTGTCGAGCAAGGTTGGTGATGGTTTGAAAGTTTAGATGTGAGAGACGACGGTGCCATAGCCAGGATTTTGTAGATGTTGCCTTTGAAAGTAAGCAAATGGGAGAGGAAGCAACCATGTCTTGCATAGAGATAGTGTAGAGACTAGAATTACCCGAGCCAGACATAAGATCGTTTCCTTGTAGATCACGAATGAAACAAGTTTTCTCCCTGAAAGCAACCTCCAAATCTCCATCACAAAATTGACCTACTGAAAACAGATTGTGACCGAGGCCTTCCACATAGTAAACCCTGCTGATTTCGATGTTCCCATTAACATAATCTCCGTAGCCCATGATGGCTGCGAAGTGATCGTTCCCGAATCTGACAGTGCCAATGAACTTTGCAATAAAGTTTGATAACAGTTTAAGGTTGCCTGTCATGTGTCGGGAACATCCGCTATCAACAATCCAGAGAATGATATGTATCACCTGCATTACACACAGACGACACAGATGGAATAGAAGTAGATGTGGAACCCGAAATGTTAGAGGGTTCCGAAGCAGGTATATTAGACATACACACATTGAGAATTTTAGGCATCCACTTAAATCCTAGTGTGTTATGTATCCATTTCTGCCATCTGTAACTACTCTTTGCTTTAGTCTTAGTGAAAGCACTAGGTGGTACTACATTCTTAGGAGGTAAAGCGGTAGCTACTGTGATAGCAATGGTTGCCTTAGAATCTAAAGAAGGTGGTTTACCAAGCACAGACTTAGAATGATTAGTGGGCCTAGAGGTATTCCGATTCTTAGGATTCCGTAATCTAGAGATTATAGCTTTAGCAACACATTTGTCATGATAATCAGAATTCATACTCTTTCGACAAATAACACAAGGTGCATCAGACTGAATATCGAAAGTACTTAACGGTTTAGCATTCGTTACATCACTATTTCTATTACATTTGCCAGACGTAACATCTATAGTGGAAGCAACATGAATTTTATTCAGAGTCCTAGGGTGTTCTTCTACTTTAGCATTCCTTATTGATCTTTTCTTAGGTCGCAACTTCCTATTCTTCGAGTGAGTGCTCCTAGGCTGTGAAGTGCGGACGTTTGGAAAAGATGCAACTATTCCTGTTTCAGTAGAGGGAAACACATTAGCAACTTGTGATTTGGCAGTGGGAATTCTAGGTTCACGATTACTAAGTGTGACTGGTGCTAATCTCTTAATCACATTAGGCGGAAGTTGTTCATACTTTCCTAACATTTCCCGTAACTTAGAGATGGTGTGAATCAGATCTTGATTTTCAGAACGAATATTACCAGCAAAATTCATGACTTCTCTAGTGTGAGCAAGATAGTGATCAAGTTCATTTGATGCTTCATCTCGAGTCTTTTTGAGTAAATCAAATATGACACCATATTCCTGTTTAACTTTTAAAAGTTCTTGTTCATATTTTGAGATTTGACTTTTCAAAGACACGTTTTGATCATCCAGTTGCTCAATTTTAGGATCAGAAGATTTTGCACTCATTTGAGCGATTTTCTTTTGAAAACTAAGTTGATGGTTGTGAATATCTTTTTCACACCAATGAAGACGACGTTTTGCATTGTAAATTTCCGTGTGTAATCGTTTATTTTCAGCTGTTAAAGACTCGATCTGAAGCACATTATCGGTGTTCTCAACAGTTACAACAGTTTCAACAATATCAGCAGAGATATAATCAGATGCAAATGGCAAGGCATGAAGTAACACAACATTATGGATATCAGCACAGATAACATCTTCCAAGAGTCGATCAACATCTTTTCTCAATAGTTTCTTTTTGCGTTTTGTGTTCGAAATAGATGTTTCTGTTTTCTCGAAAAAGTTTTTCATTACCCCAAGTTCCTTATGAAAATCCTTTTCCCAGGCAATTGCACAACTTTTCAAGTTTTTAACATTAGGTAAAAGATTTTTCTGAAAGATGTCTCGTTGTTCTCGCGCCAGAGGCGATTGAAAATGTTCAACTTTGATTTCAGATCGATATTCTATCTCATGTTGTAAAATTTTGAGGTCAGCCATGAAAATGTCAAAATATCGAAGGATTTTTCGATTTTCAGGTTTTGAGTTTACTTCACTAATGGAAGGTAAAGGACCATAAGTTTGTGCAAATGCTGTTTTGGGATTAACATTAGAAGACTCAGGTGTTTTGATGATAACCCTTGGTGTGTTAGAAGAATCCGTTGGTGTGACGAAAGTGACCGCGTTTTTATAATTAAAAGGTTTGTTGTAAACAACATTTTTTAATTTTGATCGACTCTCGTCTTCTGCATCTAATTCCTCTTGACGATGATATTCAACAACACTCATGACAGTATTATCAGTTTTGTATTCTGCACTGGAAACTTCAGGAGTTGGTTTGAATGTTTTTAGTGAAAGCTTAGGTTTGTAATCAGCTAGATTTTTTCCATATCCATTTGGATTGGGTTTTAAGGTAAACTTTTCAATAGCTGTTACTGATTCACCATGTTTGTAAACAACAGTTGTAAACTCTTTAAGTTTGTTTTGCAAACCGAGAATTTCTGCAAGAAGGTCATCTACCCGATTCGTTGAATGCTTTTTGTATGCGGAGAACTGTTTTTGACAATTTAACAACTCAGCCTTAGCTTTTTGATTTTCCAAGGTGAGAGCGTTAAATTGCTTTTTATGTTCATGTTTCAGTTGTTCTAATTCGGACAACAAAGCATTCTTCGAGGCGGCTAGATCACGCATCTGTCTCTCTAAATATTTTTCGTTTTGATGAGATTTTGCAAAAGCGGCTTCAAAACCTTTTTCACGGTTTTCTTGAGTTTTGAAAAAGTTGAGTTGCATTTGTAAACATTCAAAATCCTTGGTTAACAGTGCATTTTTAATTTTTAAGGATTGATTTAATGCATAGCATTCCTCCATTTTGATTTTATGGTCTTGAATTAACCGAGCAAAATCCGGATGAGGCAACAGATCATCTTGTTCAACGTGAGTCTCAACATGATCATTCTTTAGATCCTCAAGTACGACCACGGAGTCAATTTGATTATCAAAGGAGACCATAAGGTCATCTTGATCGTCAAATGTAACTATAGGGTTAACTTGAAAATCATCAGAAGAAGATGTAGAAGACTCATTTTGAACAGTTTGATCCGTGCCGGATTCAGATATTGGCGGAGATATTAGTTCAGATATGATGATGGTTTGTTCGGGTACCTGAGACAAGCCATCAGTGTCATACACTGGGCATGTATCACTCATGTGCAGCTCATGCATATTAGCCATCAACATAACAGCTGCATTCGCCTGCAAGTCCTCCATATCATCATCTGAGTTTGCATCTGCCATAAAGCTCTGTTCTTTGTCTGTAAGAGATCCACCAGCTTCATCCTTAAGAGCCAGAAGTAAGGCCTCTTTGAAATAAGCACTGCCCCTAGTCCTTGGCTTTGGGCATGCATTAGCCAGGTGTCCCTTCTCATTGCAGTTGTAGCATCTAAGACCATTTAACCGATTCTGAGCATTTCCCTGTTCCACCACTTGAGCTTTGTTGGTGTTCCTTCCCACAACATTAAACCCTTGACCACCGCCCATCTGACGACCATAATCACGATTCTGAACTTCAACACGTCCATTGTTCACAACAGCTTGAGTCCGTGTGTTAGATGAGGAACGAATACGATTGTTGGATTTGTTGGTGTAACGGCCAAAAGCATTAGCAATCATCACAAATCCTTGTTGCAATGCTTCGAACGGATCTGTTTCCTCAGTCGCTTCACTGACATATGCTTGAGCATTGTTGCTGTATGGAACCAATTGATTTTGTTGAGGTTGTGATTGTGAAGGTGTGTTTGATGCAGTTGGTTGAGGTGATGGTTGAGAGGGATAATTCTGTTGAGCATACAGGGCAAGTTGTTGATTGTCCGGTTGTGACTGTTTAGCAATTTGAGCACGGAGAATCCTTTCCCGATCAACTTCCTTTTCATGAGGCTTCAAGTAATCGTACAACAATCCATAAGTAGAATGATGCATATTCTTCGCTTGACGGAGAAAAATGACATACTTCTCCCATCCTGGACCAAGACTACTCAGGAACTTAGTATTCACGGCAATTCTTGGCATAATGATGTTGTGTTTATCTAAATCATTGATGATATCTGAAAATCGATGATGATAGGACTCTAGTGTCTCTCCAGGTTCAATCAGGAAGTGTTCATAAGCCAAGTAAGTTTTGGATTCCAAATCCTCCTGATTGAGTACAGATCCTTCCATAAGAAGACGAATATGATCCCACATTTTTTGTGCAGTCTTTTGAGCATCAACACTACGAAGAATTGGGTTTGGTAATCCTAAGAGGATGTATTCCATTGCAAGTTCATCAGCTTCATAGTGTAGAAGTTCTGTAGGATTTAAATCTGCAACAGTAGCAATGTTGGTTTGTTCATCTCTTGGTGGAACAGCAGTTGGATCTCCGGGTACAATGACAGTAGGCATCTCAAATGGACCTTCCAAGATAACCTTATTTAAGAACTTTCCATGTGGCTTCTTCAGATCACAGAACCTAAAGAATCGTATCACCCATTGATCGTAGTTTCCTGGAGTGAGCATTGGAGGTCTATCAAGTGATCCAGCTTCATGAATTGATTGTTGGCTGCTTAAAGCTTCACACATCTTAGCAAACCAAGTGGGTTCCTTCATAGTTGTACGTGATGGATGTTGATTGAAATCGGTTGTGTAGGGTTGAACTTGAAGGCTTGGTTGTGGTTGAACCATTTGTGGTTGTGGAATTGCACCAAGTTGTGGAGTATGTTGCTGATTAAATTGTTGCTGATAAATAGCTTGTTGTTGATTCCATTGTTGATGTTGTGGAGTTAATTGTTGTTGTTGTTGATGATTATAAGTGTGAGGGAAATAGTTAGAGTATGGTGGTTGAGACATGATGATAAACTTGTGTGGTAAAGATGGATCTTTGTAGTCGAATGAACCTTTGTTGATGAAGTATCCTTAGGCGTAGAAAAGACAAGAACCAAGTAGCACTTATGCGTAAAAACACCAAAGGTTACGCGTAACAATGAGGAGTTACGCGTAGGTTTTAGCTTACGCGTAAGTAGGGAAAACACTAAAGTTAAGCGTAGACAAAAGTTAGGCGTAGAAACGTAGGCGTAGGATTACCTTATGCGTAGACCGTAGTTTACGCGTAAAGTGAATCTTATGCGTAGGAATTCTACGCGTAAGCTTATGCTTATGCGTAATTTTAGGGTTTTTGCCCAAATGATCTTTTACACTTCACAGTGCAAAAGATATCCAAAGTCGACGTATTTTCAGACTTATCCAAGTAAGAAAACACGGAATAAACCAGAAAATTGAAGATCAAACCAAGGAAAATCTTACGCGTAATTTTAGGGTTTTGATACGCGTAGGATTACTCGTAACTTTGATTCTGCCCAAATGTGTTTCTAAACCAGTTTTTTGTTATGGAATAGCTTCAATAGTACCAAAAGAGCACAAAAGTGTGAATTTTGATGTACCAAAGCTGCTAAACAGGTTACGCGTAGAATGACACCCACGAACAAAAACTAGCTTAAAAACGTAAATCCACGCGTAAAGTTTGAAACTTTTTGCCAAAACAAGTTTTTTAACACCTCAAAACATTGAAAGTACAAGAATCTTGGATTAAAAAGTGTAAAAAACGAGTTTTTAAGATAACCAAAGAATGCGTTATCTCTACGCGTAAGATCCAAAACCAAAACTTCAAAAACAAACGAGTACACCCAACTATTTGGCGATTGATACCACTGTTAGGTCACTAGTTTTACAAACACAAGTTATAAGAGAAGAGATAAAGGCGATTGAACAAGTATCAAGCACACATACACAATAAGAGAGGCACGGTTAGGCGTAGGTGAATGTGTGAAAAGAATAACTTGAACAACCAACCCTCAAATGAGGGTTTACAAGAGTTTATATAGGCAAGGAGCTAGGGCAACACTCCCTCTCCTTCCCTATTCCTTATTGGACTTGGATCAAGCTTATGGGCCTTCTACATAAGCTTGACCTTAAACAAACATAAAGGCCATAATAAAGCTACCTATTACATATGAAATATAAATACTTGAAATACAGTTTAGGAGTGATTCCAACATCAATGGTCTCAAATACAATCTCATCAGTGTCAGTCAACTATGTGATGCTAAGTACATTGTGCAATTCAATGACAAACAAGTTACCATTTTCAATGCCAATAAAGAAGTTGTTTTGATAGCTCCTAGAAGAGATGATGTTTATGTCTTAGACATGTCTACTCTTTCTCATGATGGAACCTGTCTCTTTGCCAAAGCCACTGAATCTATCAACTGTCTGTGACACAAGAGACTCTCTCACTTAAACTTCAAAAATATCAACAACCTGGCAAAACAAAACAAGGTCCTTGGCTTACCATCACTGGTTTTTACAAAAGACAAACCATGCTCTGCCTGTGAAAAAGGTAAACACCACAGAGCATCTTTCAAAACCAAACAAAATTTCTCCATCAAAAGCTGCCTTCACCTCCTGCATATGGATCTCTTTAGACCTGTCAGTCCCAGATCAATCCAGCATGAGAAGTATACACTTGTCATTGTTGATGAGTTTTCAAGATACACTTGGGTATACTTTCTTTCCAAAAAAAGTCAGGCAGCTGATACAATAATGTCATTCATCAGAAAAATTGAAAACCAGAATGACATTACTGTTAAACAAATCAGAACTGACAATGGTACTGAGTTCAGAAATCAAGAGATTGAAAGATTCTGTGATGAAAAAGGAATTTCTCAAAATTTCTCATCTCCTTATACCCCTGAACAAAATGGGGTTGCTGAGAGGAAAAACAAAACTCTCATTGAGGCTGCAAGAACGATGTTAAATGGCTCAGCCCTCTCAAAGAATTTCTGGACTGAAGCAGTCAAAACTGCCTGTTACACTCAAAACAGGTCAATCATTGTCAAAAGACATAATAAAACCCCATATGAGACTTTCAAAGGTAGACTTCCTGACATCAGCTACTTTCATGTGTTTGGGTGTCCTGTGTTTATTCATAACCACAAGGATCACCTAGGCAAGTTTGATGCAAAAGCTGATGATGGATACTTCTTAGGCTACTCACTGATCTCCAAAGCCTTCAGGGTGTTTAACACCAGAAGACAACAAGTTGAGGAAACCTTTCATGTTACCTTTGATGAAAGTACAGAAAGCATCAGGTTCACCAATACCTCAGTGGAGGAAATAGGAATTGATGACTCATCAAGATATCCTCCTGATAAGTTCGACACTGAAAACAATTCCTCGTATCAAGCTGATGCTGACATCTCATATTATGTCTTACCTCACAACCTACCCCAACCAAGCATCAGTGAATTCATTTATAATCAATCAGTCCCTGCTGGGATAGGCAACACTGATCCAAATGATCAGGTACCTGCAATTCATGAAACCCAACCTGAACAAGACATCTCAACAGATGTTCTTAATGATTTTGTGGCTAATGTACCAGAACTCACTCCTGAGTCTCCAGTGACCTCCTCAAGTTCAGATCCTAGACCACAAAGTAAGTGGACAAGATCTCAGGACATTGAGCTTGTAAACATCATTGGTGAACCCACTAAGGGCATGCTCACTAGAAGCATGGCTGCTAATTTAACTGCAGCTTTAGCCAATGAATGTCTATATGCTGATTACCTATCAAATATAGAACCCAAAAGTGTCACTGAGGCTCTAAAACACCCTAGCTGGGTTCAGGCTATGCAAGAAGAACTGCAACAGTTTAATAAAAACAAGGTCATGACCTTGATCATATGTCCTCAGGATGTAGTAGTCATAGGAATGAAGTGGGTTTTCAGAAACAAAACTGATGAAAATGGCACTGTCATTAAAAACAAAGCCAGACTTGTAGCCAAAGGTTACAGTCAACAAGAAGGCATTGACTATGATGAGACATTTGCTCCTGTTGCAAGAATGGAAGCCATCAGGATCTTCCTTGCATATGCAACATACATGAACTTCAGGGTCTACCAAATGGATGTTAAAAGTGCATTCTTAAATGGTGATCTCAAGGAAGATGTGTATGTTCAGCAACCTCCAGGCTTTGAGAGTAGTGAATTCCCTGACTATGTCTGCAAGCTTGACAAAGCCCTTTATGGACTTAAACAAGCTCCCAGGGCATGGTATGAAACTCTCTCAGCCTTCCTGATACAAAACAAGTTTTTCAGAGGAAAGATAGACAACACACTGTTTGTCTATAGAACACAACCGGATGTGATACTGGTCCAAGTGTATGTTGATGACATCATCTTTGGCTAAACAAACTACAAACTTTGCAAACAGTTTAAAAAACTAATGACAAAGAAGTTTGAAATGAGCATGATGGGTGAACTCACATACTTCCTTGGACTACAAATCAGGCAAACTGATAAAGGAATATCCATCAGTCAAGAGAAATACACCAGAAATCTCTTGAAGAAATATGAGATATCTGACTGTGCCTCAGTGAAGACTCCAATGGTCGCACCTAACAACCTTGGACCTGATCTCACTGGCAAATCAGTCAATCAAACTTATTTCAGAGGGATTGTAGGCTCACTGATGTATCTAACTGCTTCTAGACCAGACATACAATTCTCAGTCTGTCTAATAGCAAGATATCAGTCTAATCCTAAAGAATCCCATCTCACTGCAGCCAAGAGAATTCTCAGATACCTGAAGGGAACTCCAAGCCTTGGACTTTACTATCTAAAGTGCTCAGGGTTTGACCTCAAAGGGTATTCTGACTCTGATTATGCTGGTTGTAACATGGACAGGAAAAGTACCTCAGGGTCCTGTCAATTTCTTGGAGGTAAACTGGTTTGTTGGAGTGCTAAAAAGCAACAATCAGTGGCTATGTCTACAGCAGAGGCTGAGTATGTAGCTGCAGCAGGATGTTGTGCCAATGTATTATGGATGAAAAGTCAACTCAGTGACTATGACATCCATTACAAAATGGTACCTATCTTCTGTGATAACACCAGTGCTATTGCAATCTCCAATAACCTTGTCCTCCACCAAAGAACCAAACACATTGATATCAGATATCACTTCATCAGGGATCGCATAATGAAAGGAGACATAGAACTTCATTTCATCCCTACTGAATATCAACTTGCTGATATCTTCACCAAACCCTTGGATGAACCTACCTTCAGGAGACTGAAAGCTGAATTGGGAATGCTTGACATTGAAAGTCAAGCATCTGAAAACCAATCTCAGTAAGTTCTCTGAAATGGTTCCTCCTCCCTGAACGAAACCCACAAAACATCCTCTCACTGAATGAGTAAGACTCATTCAGGGACCCTGACAGTTGATATTGAGCATTGAATGAGTAACTAAATGATCCAAGTATCAGTTACTTAAATGTCCTAGGTTGGTAACTATGCCAATTTAATATAGGAATATATGTTACTATCAAGGGTCTCCTCACTTACCTCATCCCACTTGGCATTAAATGCCTTCTCTCACATAAAATATCCTATGGATATTTTATTACTGCAAAAGTGTACTTTTACTGTGCACTGCAACTGTTCCCTTGAAATACGAGATTTTACTGCGGTTAGTGGTTGATAAGGTTTTAAAAGGTACCATTTTGAGGGGTCGTTTAAGTCCTTATTTGATCACTTTTGTATCCGTTATTGCTTAATATCGTTCCTTTTCACTTTTTAGGTCTCGTGAAGGCAAAATGCTGGAATGACACTTATTTGGACAGAAAGGCGCGAATATATGAAGAAAATGGCCAAAGTCGAAATCAGACACTCACAGTCGCTGAATGTAGAAGGCGACGGCGTCAGGTTCTATTTGCGACGGCGTCGGAGAATTATTGTGACGGGTCAGAACGCAAAACTCGTGTTTTCAAGAGACGGCGTCTAGTTGTGAAAGAGTAGGCCGTCGCTACTCAGAGGGCCTAGATGCGATCCAGACGACGTCAGAAGCTGAAGAGGACGGCGTCACGGACATAAGGTGACGCCGTCGCAAGGTTAACGTGGCCAAGACGAAACCCTAATGGCGGCGACACGACGGCGTCACTAAACATAAGGTGACGCCGTCGCAATTGTAATCTTATATATAGAATCCGAATTTTTCAGTCTTTGTGTGGAGAGTCTTTGGAGTAAAAACCTAAAACCGAACCTAAGGTGTCTTGTACAGTATTTTAGGGTTTTTAACCCTATCTTACACCAAGATAAGTCTTTGCTTCATTAATTCAATTATGTCTTTGATTATTTGTGTGTATGCTTGCATGTTCTCCATGTCCGGCTAATTTATTTGTGTGTTTGCTTAGGAAGTATGAAACTTAATTATTGAATATTGATTGGTTGTTTCTTATCTTAGTTGACTAATGATCTAGTAATGCGATAGGTCATTCGTTGTGTACTTAATGCTTGATTCATCTTTGTGAACCTTAGAGTATGATTACCTGAGTGATTGTAGGCTAAAACATCCGAAGAGTGCCTTAGAGTAGGAGTCTATAATCTCTACGTGGATTTGTAGACAAGACCCTTTGGTAATTTCAAAGAGTTAGGGAGAAACGCATACCCTACAACTTTAGAAACACAACGCAACTAGGAATAAGACGTGACACTCAACCATCAATAGGAGATAATTAAGGAGTAATACAAACTAAGTAAACACATCTTTAAACTATCATACGAGCACACATTAATTAGACATAGACTCCCACAACCTTAGTTTAGATAATTAGATAATAGTAGAGTAATCGGTAGTAATACCAACCCCCCAAATCCAATACCCGAGATTCGTACTTTTCCATTTTCATAAAATATAAAAAGATAAAAAATAATCTTCCTCAACCTTAACCTTAGCGTAGTAACTCCCTACTAGCATTCCTATTCCCCTAGAGAACGATATCAATACCCGTGGCTTACCCTAATTACTACACTACAACGATTAGGTTCACTGCCTAGGGTGTTATAAAACTTGCTCGAAGAAAAGGAAGTTTCCTTGACCCCGAACGACGCTTGTAGCGTTATCAAGTTTTTGGCGCCGCTGCCGGGGAATAGAATAGCTAGTTAGTAGTCCACCTCGTTTAGGCTTCTTTGCTTGATTCCTATCAAGTAAATTTTTCTTATTTTTAGATTTCTCTTAGTCTATCCCCCTTCTTCGTGACCTTTGTTCGTAACCTCATCACTTTTCATCATGGAAGGTGATAACCAACCACCACTCATCAACCCACCACCAAATGACCCGCCAAGAGGCCGTACTCTTGGTGAATACTCAAGACCAAGCCACCTAAGCTATAGAAACACCATTGAGCTTCCTGACGAAGCCCGAACTATGGCCCTGCGATCCGACACCATCCGGTTGGTGCAAAACGGATGTGCATTCCATGGACTTCGTTCCGAAGATCCTAATCAGCATCTTAAGGATTTCCTTAAAATTGCCAATTCCATCGACCTTGATGCTACTACTCGGGAGACCACGCGTTTGCGTCTCTTCCAATTCTCTCTACGGGACCAAGCTAGTAATTGGCTTGACGGACTTCCCGCCGGATCCATCTCAAGATGGGATGATCTCACTACTCGTTTCCTCGCCCAATTTTTCCCACCGGAGAGAACTACCAAACTTAGGAATGACATCTTGATGTTCCAACAACGTCAAGGCGAAACTCTGTACGAGGCGTGGACTCGATTTAAGGAATTGCTCCACAAAGTCCCTCATCATGGCATCGATCTTTGGCTTCTAGTCCAAATCTTTTACGATCGTGTCAACTTCTCAACTAAGAAATCCATCGACCAAGCGGCCAGTGGTAAACTTAGTAAACTCACCGTGGAAGAATCATGGGGTACAATAGAGGACCTTGCCCTCTATAAAAATGAATGTTGGAATGACCCCCGTGAGTTGTCCAAAACTGATAAGGCAGTCTCTTTGCCTCCCATTGACTCACAACCTTCCAATCGTAGGATGCTCGAACTTGAAGATCAAGCCAAATTCCTAATGAACTCCTACGAGACTCCTAAGCTTGAGCCAAATAACTTAGGAAAATCCTACAACAACCCTCCAAACACCGGAACTTCCACTAGTCTTGAGGGAATGGTGTCCAAATTCATGTCATCTCAAGAAGCTCGATTGACGCAACTTGAAGCCGATTTCAAGAAACGACAAAGCGAGATGACAACCAAGCTCGACACCCTCTTAAAAGCCTTCAATGGACATAGGGATGTAATACAGGAAAAAATGGCGGAGATGATGGACTCAGTGAAAGAGTACACTAAGACGAAGATTCCCGAGAAGGTGCTAGTGAGGAACGATGAGCACGCCACCCCCACTTTGTCTATTAACGCCATTTCCATTTCTTCTGATGAGGATGGAGTGGTTGAGAAGAAGGAGCCTGAGAGCAGCAAGGATGGTAAGGATAAGAATGAGGCTCGGACTAATGATGAACCCAAATTCATCAAGCATTACCTTAAGCATGAGATCAATAATAAAACAATCATTAACCAAGTGAAAAACTTTAGGTGCAATGATGTTCTTAGGAAAGCCCTCTTAGGTGAATTAGGAGAGGAAGAGTATGACACCATGCCTATTGGACCTATGTATGAGTCGATTCTGAGAAAGCCAGTAACTAAGAAGCAAGAGATCTCTGGGAACTTTGTAATTCCATGTAGCATAGGTGACTTAGAGAACCTAAATGCCTTGGCCGACCAGGGATCCGATGTAAACATAATGCCGCTGTCAGTCTATAATAAGTTGACTAAGGAGGAACCGACCAAGACCAATCTTAGACTTTCCTTAGCAAATCATTCATATGTTTGTCCCATAGGAATAGCGGAGGATGTCTTAATTGAGGTTGCCAATATTGTCTATCCGGTGGACTTCGCAATTGTAGACATTGAGGAAGATAAAAACCTGCCATTAATCCTGGGAGCACCTTTCCTGACCACCGCCAAGGCAACCATCAAATGCGGTGAAGGGATTATGATACTCAAAAGTGGAAAAGGACAAGTTAGGGTACCTATTGTTCCGAGATATCCTTTGAAGATTATGGAGAAGGTAAAAGATATAAATTCGCAGGTCTCCAATAATGCCGTTCAGAAGAAAATGGTTGAATGGGAAAAAGGGCTTAGAGAATTCATGGTTCAAGGGTTAAATGCGACATTGTGGAAACGTGATAAAAAGTTAGGAAATAACTATACCACAATACCACAAACTCAAAAGAACCCTAAGGAATTTTTGAATGGAGAAAAGGTGCTTTTGTATAAATCAAGAATAAAGGCATTATGGGGAAGGAATAAGCCAAGATGGTTTGGACCTTATACGGTGAAAGAAACTAATCTAAAACATAAAACCGTTATCATAATAGACGATGTTGGAAGAGAATTCACGGTGAGCATACAACGTCTACAACCTTATGATGAAGGCTTAGTGGAAGAAAAGAAGGACGGCAATGAAGTCACGTAGGGGCACGACTTCGAGTCTAGCTACAAGACTCATAAATAAAGAAAAGCGCTTCGTGGGAGGCAACCCATGTTTAATTGTTTGTTTGTTTGTGTGTCATATATCTTTTCATTGATTGTTTATTCTCATGTTTGAATTTGTGAAAATGCTTTATTTTGTCTTTAACCTCGTCTTAATTACATATAAAGGTATTTTACAAAAGGGATAAGTGTAGGGAGGATTACACACGTTTTAAAAAGAACGTGAACATGAGAATTACAATTCTTGAAAAAGATATATATGTGTGTTTGTTAGAGTCAAATGCTTGTATCGAGTCATAATGGATGTTTTGCAGGAATTTTTCCAGATTCTAAAGATATAAATTTTCCAGAATTTTTTTTCAGAAAATCACAGACTAGTTTCTGTCAGGATAACCTGACGGCGTCAGGATCACAACCTGACGGCGTCAGGAGGAGTAGAAACAACTTCTAACTTTTTCTCGTTTTCTGTGCTACTTATAATTTTTGGAATTTTTCAGGTCTTAATTTTCAAGAAAATCTGCAAACATCCATTCCACAAGCATTATATCTTATTTAAGTCTGGAATTACATCTTGTTGTGATTTTTCTTTGTTCGGTTTGATGCGTTGGGTTGTTTGTTTTCTTCAAGTGTGCAGGTTTTATTTATCAAGAAGAAGATACATAAGGTTGGAAGGAGCTTTTCACGCATACATTCTTCTTGGAAAGGATTTAACCACTACTTCACACACGGATCCTACCGAGCTAATCAGGGGAGTATTAGTTTCTTTCGTTTTTCATTACCTTCTATTATCATAACTTTGATACTTTCGGGGAACATTGGGGACAATGTTCAGTTTAAGTGTAGGGAGAGAAAATAAAACGGGAACTTTGAAACTATGCTTATCCTTGATTATTTGCTTTGTCCAAATTGCATTTGCGTAATAAACCATGAGAAAATGTCGGTTAGGGTAATTTTGGCACCAAATTTAAAATTTTTCATGACATATAGGAGTGGGCCATTAGTCTTAACAAAAGCGTCTCACGGATAGGAAGTTGCATGACTAGCACAAAAACCCTTACCACCCAAATTCCACCCAAAATGTGAGGATCGCCCTTAGATTAGTAGGAATTAAAAGCATTCATCTTTAATGCTTAGAGTGTGAACCGGTAGTATAATAGATTCTAGAACTTGTTTTGTGATGCATTCCGAGATCGCAAGTGAGGCTACACTTGTGTAGTTAGGAATAACTAAATGATAAGAGGCATTAGGATAACCCTTGTTTGATACCTGTAATATAATTACTTCTTCCATATCGGTTGAGTAATCCCCCCACACCCTTTGCGTTGTACTCATCTTTAGTACACGATACCCCTAGTTAACCCCTCAGAGCCTATCATTTTCGCGGTTCTCGTGATATTTCGGTTTTTCCGGAATATCAATGAAGAGCATTGTTTACACCCCACCCCCAAATATACACCCAAATCGCCTTAGCCTACCCCTTATGCACTCACTTTTAGTGCAAATGTTTGTTATCACCCCAAACCCTTAGTTCAATTATCTAGTTGCTTGCATAAGTTGCTAAGTCGAGTCATATCCTTTGTATACAGTTTTGGGATGATTGGGATTCATGGGAAAAGTTAAAGTTTATGAAATGACGGGAAGGGAACGTTAAATTCAAATTCCCTTTGTTTACGTAATAATGTACCTCAAGTGTTTTGATCTTTTCAAATCGGGTCAAATTAGTGTTAGAATAATAAAAACTCAAGTGTAGGGATGTCCCTGTAAATCCCTAGTATTTTGATGTTATCGTAGAGGATGGTAGAGTAAAAGTGTATGGAAAAAAAAATAAAAAAATAAAAAAAATAATAATCGAAAAAAAAAATAGAAAAAGAGAAAAGAAAAAAAATAGAGTGATAAAAAAAAAAGAAAAAAAAAAAAAAAAAAAAAAAAAAAAACGGGCTACCATCCTACATCTATCTTTTAATTTATGTTTGTTTATTTCAGTTATCTAGAGTTTAGAGTGTCGAGTCTTGGCTTAGCAACGCCATTCTTCATATGCAGTTAACATAAAGATTTTTGACTTACCACCACTATATAGCCTATCCCACCAAACCCTTATTTCCCTACCGTAAGCCTAACATTACAACCCTTTAAAGACCTCTTTGATAGTCTTTCCTAGGTGCTTATGCCAAAGCGATGGAGGTTTGATCTATTCTCAAGCCTATGGTAATCTATGTACTAGGACCGGTTAATGAGTGTTTATCTTCCATTTCCTATATTGTTATATTTCATTTATACACCTGAGAGAGATGTGAGTATCCAAACACCCCATGTGAGGTGCTAGTATGTAATTTCCGTGCTTGTTATGACTTTTGCGGGGCTTATATGTGTTGTGGACCGTTTTGAATTAATGCTGAATGACCCCTAACTTATAAATTAATTGGCTAAAAGCACATTTGCTTGAGGACAAGCAAATAACAAGTGTAGGGATATTTGATAAGGTTTTAAAAGGTACCATTTTGAGGGGTCGTTTAAGTCCTTATTTGATCACTTTTGTATCCGTTATTGCTTAATATCGTTCCTTTTCACTTTTTAGGTCTCGTGAACGCAAAATGCTGGAATGACACTTATTTGGACAGAAAGGCGCGAATATATGAAGAAAATGGCCAAAGTCGAAATCAGCACTCACAGTCGCTGAATGTAGAAGGCGACGGCGTCAGGTTCTATTTGCGACGCCGTCGGAGAATTATTGTGACGGGTCAGAACGCAAAACTCGTGTTTTCAAGAGACGGCGTCTAGTTGTGAAAGAGTAGGCCGTCGCTACTCAGACGGCCTAGATGCGATCCAGACGACGTCAGAAGCTGAAGAGGACGGCGTCACGGACATAAGGTGACGCCGTCGCAAGGTTAACGTGGCCAAGACGAAACCCTAATGGCGGCGACACGACGGCGTCACTAAACATAAGGTGACGCCGTCACAATTGTAATCTTATATATAGAATCCGAATTTTTCAGTCTTTGTGTGGAGAGTCTTTGGAGTAAAAACCTAAAACCGAACCTAAGGTGTCTTGTACAGTATTTTAGGGTTTTTAACCCTATCTTACACCAAGATAAGTCTTTGCTTCATTAATTCAATTATGTCTTTGATTATTTGTGTGTATGCTTGCATGTTCTCCATGTCCGGCTAATTTATTTGTGTGTTTGCTTAGGAAGTATGAAACTTAATTATTGAATATTGATTGGTTGTTTCTTATCTTAGTTGACTAATGATCTAGTAATGCGATAGGTCATTCGTTGTGTACTTAATGCTTGATTCATCTTTGTGAACCTTAGAGTATGATTACCTGAGTGATTGTAGGCTAAAACATCCGAAGAGTGCCTTAGAGTAGGAGTCTATAATCTCTACGTGGATTTGTAGACAAGACCCTTTGGTAATTTCAAAGAGTTAGGGAGAAACGCATACCCTACAACTTTAGAAACACAACGCAACTAGGAATAAGACGTGACACTCAACCATCAATAGGAGATAATTAAGGAGTAATACAAACTAAGTAAACACATCTTTAAACTATCATACGAGCACACATTAATTAGACATAGACTCCCACAACCTTAGTTTAGATAATTAGATAATAGTAGAGTAATCGGTAGAAATACCAACCCCCCAAATCCAATACCCGAGATTCGTACTTTTCCATTTTCATAAAATATAAAAAGATAAAAAATAATCTTCCTCAACCTTAACCTTAGCGTAGTAACTCCCTACTAGCATTCCTATTCCCCTAGAGAACGATATCAATACCCGTGGCTTACCCTAATTACTACACTACAACGATTAGGTTCACTGCCTAGGGTGTTATAAAACTTGCTCGAAGAAAAGAAAGTTTCCTTGACCCCGAACGACGCGTGTAGCGTTATCAGTGGTGGGTGGCATTAAATGTAGAATTTCAAACGTTTTCAAAAACCATCTTTACATATCTACGTTTATGCAAAAACCACCCCTCTCATAAATATTAAAACACACACAATTGATTTCTGCAAACAAAACTCTGTCAATATCTCTTTCAAACCCAGAAATCATTGTGTTCTTCAAACCTCTTTCTGAAAAACCTTCATTGTAAACATTTACAAAAGTTTTTCATCACAACTTAAGAGATACAAAAACTTTTGATTGTTCTTGTCAAGATATTTTTTTCAAAACCCTAAAACCTTTTTAATGGAAATGGCAAGAACACAATCTCTTCAGTTTGCTTCACAGTGGGTAGGCGATCTTAGCAATGTTGAATTTAAAACAAATAATGTCATAGGAAATTTTGAATATCCTCCAACTGTCCCAGCCTATAAAGACATTATGAAATTTTTGTATAATTGCCCACTGAAAACGGCCTTTATTCAGTGTCCCTCTGTACTATACCAAAACCTCCTCAGGGAGTTTTGGGCAACAGCTAAGGCCTTTGACCCGACACCCTCTACTGATGAGAACAACCTTAGACCACTCAGGGAATATCTCATCAGGTTTAGTCTTAACGGGGGGCAACAATTCACCCTGGATTATAAAACATTTTGCACCTCAACAGGGTTAGATTACAACAAAGGTGTTTATCTCGCCCATCCTAAACCCTCCACAGTGAAGGATGGGCTAAAACAAATTGTTTTAGATCCAACATTTTTGGACAGGACCCCAGTCACCAAGAGTTCATTCCCCGTGGCTTGGAGGATCCTATTCACATTTGTGATTCAGGTCCTCGGCGGGAATCACTCATCAACTGAACAAGTTAACTCTATTCAGTTGATGATGGCATACTGCCTGATGAATGGGGTCACTGTCGACATAGGGGAGATCATTAAAGTGATCTCGTAACCAAGAGAGCAAAACTAGGACGAAATACGTTTCGTATCCTAGGTTTGTCTCTTGTGCTTTGCAAGTGTTACTGGGTACAAATTATCCTCAGGAAGAAAATTTTGGTGCTTTACCTGGCATCCTGAGCCTATCAAATTTTCAAAAGGACCCATCCCTTGTCACAAACATTGAATTGACGGCCCATATGGTTGCTGTAAACAACCAGAGGGAATCAGTGTCTCCTAACCCTGCTCCTATAAAGAAAAGGGGGAAGTCTCAGACTGGGACTAAGACCAAACCCAAGTCTTAGGGCCCTGAGGCTTCTGGAGCACTGGCCAAAAGGCAAAAAAGGCCTAAGACTGATTTGACACCCGTTGGAGGCCAATCATCATCTACCCCGGTGACAAAGAAGGACACTGGTAAATCACAGTCAGTGCCCTTGGTCCCAACCACTTCTCCCCAAGATCCTGAGGGAAACATACAACCCGCTGGTAGGGGAGCGTCTTCCACAACGCCCAGTGATGACATTAGCAAATCCAAGCCTTTGTCTGAGGGCACACTGATCGATCCCAAAGACTCAGAGGGAACCATACAACCCGCTGATAGGGATATCACTGTCACTGACTCTGCTAAAGGCACTGGAAAATACCCATCAGTGTCTCAAGGGTCTAAGGGGGACAAAGACTCGGAGGGAAAGAAACAACCCACCGATATGGAACCCAAAACCAATCCTGACTCCAGAGAAGGCACTGGGAAACTCCCACCAGTGTCTGAGGGGTCAAAGGGGGACAAAAACTCAGAGGGATTAATACCACCCGCTGATATAGAACCCATCACCAACCCCCTGTTAACCATTGTTGATGTTACTAGAATACTCTTCTCTGAAGATGAGCTTGCTGATACTGATGATGAAATTCTATCAGCTGGGGAAGAAGTGGACGCTGAGGTTCAATCTGAACAAGAGCCTCAGCCTGATCCACAGGAACACACTGAATTACCATTCCAGCCTGCAACTGATGACTCCTCTTCCTCCACTGATGAATTTGCAAGATTTGATAATGTTCTTCCACTTACTGAAAGGCAGCTTGTTCAGTGGATCACCAAAGCTTCAAGGAAATTATACTCTGGGGTCACTGAAACATTGTGGGAACAACATACTGAAGCTGGTGCAAGTTATGCTGATCTGAAGGCTGAGGTCCAAGCCTTTGATGAAAACGTTCATGAGCACAGGGATTTGATGTATGACAACATTCACAGACTGGATGAAAATTTGGCTAAATTCCTCAGACACCTTCAGGGTGTAGGCACAAAGGTAGATGAAATCAGGGAATCTGTCAAAGACGACTCAGCACTCAACTCTAAAGTGTTGGAGGCTACAGAGGCATACTTGAAACAATCCTCCAGCCTCGCTGAACTGATCGAAACGCTCAAATCAGCAAATGTTCAGGGTCTTCATTCTTCAGTCCAGTCCATTCAAACTACATTGAGCTCTGTGAACACTCAACTGGCTACGTTGGCTCAGGCATCTACTTCCTTGGCCTGGAATCTTGGGCCACGCATGACTGCTTTGGAAGTGTCTCAGGCTAATTTGGAAGCTAAGGTCACTGGCATTCAAACAGATACTTCAGATATCAAGGCCATGATCACTGAAATTTATCAGGCTTTCAAAGGTCAAGCAGCTCCGTCCCCCTCAGCACCAACACCAACTCTTGCCCTCACTGAGGCTCCGGCAACAGTTGAGGGGGAGAATATTACTAAAGAAACTCCTCTTCACACTGACGGGGAGCCAACACTACCAGTCTCAGCAATACCCATCTCATCACTTCCACCACAAACATCAACAACAACAACACTGACAGTCACAACACCTATCATGACGACAACACCACCCTTGGTTGCATCATCTTCCTCAGGCCAGGACAAAGGAAAAGGCAAAATGACAATTACTGAGCCTGAGAAGATTCCCTACAAAATCGGTGACACTGAATACCTTCTCACACCTCAACAGCTAACCAAATATCTTGCTAAAGAAGAAAGGAGATTGAAACAAGCTGAGGACGATAAAAAGACTAAGGAAGCACTGATTCAAGTGATTGCCGAAGAAGCTGAGAATGTGGGAATTGATTCAAAGAAGCTTGAAAAGGGCCAGGCAGGACAGAGGTTCAAGGATGCTCAGGCAGCAAAAATGGCTGAAATGAAAAAGCAGTTGGAAGAAAAGAACAAAAGAACTGCAGCCATCAGGAAAGCAAGAATTGACCATTATAATTGGACAATGACAAGCATAAGACTGCCTGAGAAGATCACTGATGTCAAAATCATCCCCAGGTCTAAACCACTGGCAATGAACGTCTATAGGGGGGATGATAAAAGGCATTTTGAAGTTCATGATCCCCTAAAATTCACTGACTTTGGGATCACTGAACTCGATGAACTCGGTCTAATTATTGAAAAGAAGCAAAATGCAGCGGTTAAGGAGCTGATGAAGATGTTCAGTAAGAGGTATGAAAGACTGAGAGATACACCAGCATAACTGGGAATTCAGCCTGCCTTAACTGCACCACAAGGATCTCAACCACAGTCATCACAGGGTAAAAGAAAGAGGGTTGAGTTCCAGCCTGAGATAAAAGTTCCTGGACTCGAATGCAACAGGGAACTGCCATAAGGTGTTAAGTTCGTGAACTGTTTAGTGATTGAAAAGCCTGAAAGAGGGCTATTCCACATTGATGTCTATGGAAACCCAGCATTTCAAAGATGGAGTGATATTGATCAGGCTGGTGTGGCTGCAATGCTGAGCTACATACCAGTGGCCTCTCAGATCCAAACCCCAGCAAATATCAGGTTCTGTCAAGACCTGAATGCCAAGATAAGAGAGCATCCTGACAGGGAAACACTCATCACCAAGAAAGTCAAGCTTGAAGCACTGGGAATCCATCTGGACTGACATCATTTTGATTTATCTTTTGTACTAGTGATAGGAACCTTGTAATTTGATTAATAAACGATGTATGTTTTGTTAAAATTTTCAGTGTTCCTTATTGTATTCATTAGTACATTCAATGTAAGAAGAAGCCATTTGCTTACTTACACTGATCAAACACTTAGGCTATTTGTATATCCAAATAGGGGGAGACTGTTGGGTTCAGTAAATACCCAAACCCCTTAATCTAGGATTTGAATAGAAAATAGCCCGTGTTTAGTCTGTTAAACACTAACAGGTCACTGAGTGCATAGTCTCTTAGTGAGTCATCTTTAGGATACTCAGTATGAGGCGAAAAAGAAGTCTCTCCACTCAGTAAGGCGGAACTTAAAGGGTGAAGACTGAGTCAAGAAGAAGATGATGGATTCAGTGAGTGATGACAATAACTCACTGAATCCCTAAGACTCCTCTCCAACTACTTACACTAAAGACAAACTGAAGTAGAAGACTGAAGGATGTAAATACTGAAGAAAGAGCGGGACATGGCGGGATAAGTTTGAATCAGATAAGACGAAGTACTTATCAACCAAAGTCAACTTTCCCTGAATAGCAAAAGATCAGGCTCAGTGTCATCACTGAACTTAGGAAAGTAGTCTTGTCTCATACCTAGAATAGTCTTTGTAAACAGAGACAAAATACATTAGTATTTTGTCTTCTGTATGATGTCAGTTTGTCACTTAGGAAAGAGTCAAATATCATACATGTATAAATAGCATAAGAGATGGAGTGAAAAGATTAAGCTTGTGAATTGTAAAAACACACATACATGCAAGCCATCTTTTCACTCCTCCAAATACAACTTAGTTCATGAGATAGCTCAGTGGGCTCTAAGAGTTGTGCTCAGACTTAGCCTAAGCTTAGAGAGGAGTCACCAAACTTTGTCATTTCAATCCCAAGTACTATTCCGCAAGTACTTGGGTAACGTATTCTTTTTGATTAATTTCTAATAAAGAATATGATGTTGAAAATTACTTTGTGTGTTTTACTTGCTTTAATTTCAGTCATTGTTCACTGTTAAATTGTTTTAAGTACTTAATTGTTTTTTAAACGATAGTGAATAGGGAACACACTATCGACTTTCTCTTAGAGATTGTTGATATTAAAGAAGGAGACCCTCTCCATAGTCTCCGATATAGGAAACCAAAATGCACAATTGAGTCTAGAGCCAAGAGATCATCCACAAAATCTCGTTATGACACAAAATTAATGAAGACTTGCTTTTTCACACAATGTGGAAAGTAAGTATATATTGAGAGTCCTACTCATTATCCTTGTGGAATTTCCAAAACATCCGAGTGATATGTAAAATATTCACAATGAAGATGGAAATCCTTCTAGAGCCAACATCAAACAAGCTCTTGGTGGGTGACATGTGAGATCTTTCCAAAAGATCAAGCTTGTGACAACTGGATAGAAACGATGGGGCGATTCCTTCTTGAATCAACCTTGGTCCAGGAAATGAATTGACGAATACTTTTGGAAAAACCGTTCGATGTGCAAATATATTCTTTTCTCTAGCACATAGAATGTGTATTCATCTTCAAATACAAAAAGTATTTCTGATTGAAAATTGATCTTTCTTATAAAACCTTCGTCGTATTGCAAAACTCTTTCTTCAAGCAATACGCGATTGTTTTCAAAATCAATTTTTCATCAATCAGTGAATCTCAATTCGCTGGTTCACTCACTCCGTGTTGCCTACTTTGGGACGCTCTGGTTTGAGAACGGCTAGATCTAGCTACGAAACCCTATCAAGGAGATTCTTCGGAACTCTACCTGATCACAGGCAGTATTTATACTGATCAACGGGGAACTGTGGTTCTTGCAACTATATTCAACGAAAGTGAACAAAGACACTTTCGTGTGTTTTAGTGCTAGCTGTTGTTTGCAGGAACATTTGGTGGTTGCAGCTGATCGATATTGATGTAACACCCCCAAATCTCGGTACAGCGGAAGACTTAATCAAGTTTTCGGGGTGTTACGACTGGATTGGTATCTCACACAAGTATAGCAAACAAGATAGTCATTTTCATTCAAAACCAATCCCAAATTTAAATATTCAAAACATTAATCCAAAAGTATAAATATTAGGCCCAAAACATGATTTAATAAAATAGGTCCCCATAATTTATCAGAGTCAAATATGATCCTTGAACCATGCCTCCTTGCCAAGCTTCCACCGGACACGTATTCCAAACGTCATCTAAATACCTGAGAAAACATGCTAAAAGGTCAGCTTACGCTGGTGAGTTCAAAAGTTTAAATTCAATAAAATCATAGTGGACCTATAGGAGTTGATTTGCTATGCAAGACTAAAGATAGATAAACATCGTTCACAAACCGTTTCCTATCCGGAAATCACAATCCTTATCCCGCATCCAAGGATCACTCGGGCCCAACGACTCTAGTCCAGCACTGTCGTGGCAAAATCTAGAACAATTGCCAACCCCGGACTAGGTCGAGGTAGAAGTCTATTCTTAGCTAGGCAACAGTTATAGCAATTAGGATTGCTACCCTAGTCTAAGTCAACAACTACCGCACATCTATCTAAACATTCAAGCACATAAGCAAATCCAAATAGTTTTAAAGGTCCAAAAACAATAGCATGATTGTCACCCCAATATAGTTAAAAACGTAGATAAAAATGAGGCTATAAAACTCACCTCAAGCAAGCAACGCACGAATAAACACTAGCAGAATATAACAGATAATCACGGCACAACAACTATCGACTCGGCATAACCTATTAATGTAAACCAATTTTAATATATATTTATCAAAATTAACGTTATCTACCCCAATGTATTCCATTTCGTTATTTCCAAAAATGTCTCGTTTAACCGTTTAGTCCTAGTGTTTGGTATCCTCATGTGGGTGTATCGACTCAATATGATGCCATGAATGCTCTCAAGCAACCAATATGTGACTCAATGCAACACAATGAGACATCTAAGCGATAAGCTTCATAGTCCAATAAGTTTCAGAATAAATAGTAGACCTTATCGAATTCGTCAACTCGATAAACTTAATTATTTATTCGTGTCGCTTATCATCCCATAAAACGGTCGCATCCTAAAGAGTCATAAGGATAATTCACCTATTAATAATGTTACCCAACGTACCTAGCGGGCTCTTATTAGATTCGTCAACCTAATAAGTCCGCTACCCACGTGGATCAACACCATTAATGTTAGGTTATCCGTAACTCATGCACACAACGTAAGTAAATATATACTTGAAACTAGTATTAAATGCCCATAATTGGCATATTTCGATAAACGTGCACTCGAAACATTAATTACTTATTTATTATAAAACATTTCCATTTTTAGTCGTTAGTTTCTATTTAAAATAGTAAATAACAAGATAAGTCTTGTTATCGATATTTTGGTATAAAAGCCTTTTTATTATTAATATTTCATAGTTTATTAGCATTTTCATATATACATTTCGTCAAATTCCAATATTAGTTTCATATCTTTATTCGTTTTGAGTCCACAAGCACGAGTCATGACTTCTCGGCTTTTAATCAACCAATAGTCCAAACTATACTAAAGTCCATGTTACGGCGTTGTCGGGGTCAACTATTGACTAAAAAGTCAAAGTAACACCGACGTTGCTCAAAGTTGACAATTTATATATGAAGTCCAAATTAAAATTCATAATAGCGCAATTCAATCCCAAATCAACTCAAATCAATTTCGCCAACCAATCAACCAACCAAATATACCCGAAACCAATGTTATGACCCTAATGGTCATGACACGGTCACGGTTAAGACCACGTGAACCAAACAAGCTCTAGAAGCTTTTCGGCTCCACGCGTCTCATCCAAACACCAACAACATCAACCAACAAGCTACCACGACAACTCGACCCGGACCCTTGGTCCTTGAGGGTCACGTTCGCCACCAAGCTATGCCCAACGTGGGTCTTTGTGGCTTGTACGCCCCATCTCTCACATCCAAACACTCCCAAATCAATACCACAACATCCAAACACAATCAATCAACTTCCAATCATTAACCAAACATCAAACCCATCATCTATTCTAAACAAAAACATAAAACTAAACCTAAAATGCAAAGACCCAACAATATGATACACCACATGATTCCAAAACACTAGCTACATGTTTATTTAAGTGTTAATTAGACTTAATCCCATGTTTCACCCAAAAGCCCTAAAATTCGCCACCCATACGAGACCCATATGGCTCGTACGTGGCTGCACCATGACCAAACATGGCGTATTCAAGTCCCTTTTACCTTTTACAAACACGAGCTACAAAACCCACTTGAAACCCTAAAGATTTGATTTGTATTTTCAAGATTTGGAGGTGTTATGGAGGTCTATATGGCGCGTATTGTATATGGATGGAAAGAGGATGAAAAGATCTTTAAGATGGTGGTGGAGGTGGGTGGTGACGCATGGAGATGTGGCCGGAATCTCGCCGGAAAGTAGCCGGATATTTAAGTGGCGGCTAGGGTTAGGTGTAGGGTTTTTAGAGAGAGAAATTAGTGAGAGAGAGAAGGGTGTGTGTGTGTTTTAGAGAGAGAATGAAAGGGTGGAAGTGAGGTGGTGATGGGGTATTTATATTTATGAAGGAGGGACCTCAAAATAAATAAAAGGGGGGAGGGGTGGCCGGCTAGGGAGAAAGGGGAGGGGTCAAATGCGTCATTTTTCGTAAACTATCCCGTTTGCCCATTTCCAAGCTCATATATTGTCCCCCGAGTGTTCCACGACGTTCATTCGACTTTCTATTATCGTTATTTATGTTTTTCCACAAGTTTTGACTATTTATTTGTAAATTTTCGAGTTACGGTCTAAAAGTTACATTATTTCTCGTTTTAGGCTTTTCTAGTGCCGAATCGAATAGTGCCTACCAAAAAGAGTTAAAACTCACACGATAACTCGTCCAATAATGAAATAAACCATAAAAACCAATAGACGACATAAAATCAAGTCATCGTCGATAAAGATAGTGTTAAAGGCAAAACTCGGTTTAGTTTAACGTAATGTGATTACCTAAAATAGACTCCCTAAATTGCCAGTTGTCACAATTGAGAAGTCAATTCACAACCGCATGCTCACAGCATTCACACTTAATTGAAGAAAATCATGATCATCAAAGACATACAACAAAGATGCTTCCGCTACTCTGATGAAAAAATGTCATGATCAAGAAAGTGTGAGCATGTCGGTCCAAAAGTCACAACATCACATGAAGGCAACACATCAAAGGGTGATCCAGAGATTTACCGTGGCTGATGATCTCAAAGAAAGCTCGAAGATCATCAAGACGTGGATCAGTTCAAAGACCTCCACTAAAAGTACAAAGTATTCGGACTTTGAAGTATCACTGCTAAAGCACAAAGATTGCGGAAGTGAAGAATTGAAGTCTACGAGCTCAGAGCAGAAGACAAAATAGAATGCTAGGATTCAAAATATAAATCATGGGGTGACCTCCCTTAGGGGGAGATTGTAAGGATTTAGAAAATCCATAGTGAAGTGTCGGTCACCCCAACTATTGTCTAGCATATGTTAGCTCGTAGAGAATATGTTATTTATTAGTTAGTTAGTTATTTAGAGTAACACCGTGAATGACGGACGGGTCTTTACCCACTGTATGCCTGATCCACAGCCCGACAGAGGGCGTATTATGTAAAACTATAAATACCCTCTATCTCTCAAGGTAGAGGGTTGGACCTTTCACATTCTCAATCTAACCTTCTCTTTGTTTTTCTCTCACTTTCTCTCTCTAGAAAGGATCACATCTCCTACTTTCTCTCTATAAGATATTGCATAATTCGAACCATAGAATTGATTGTTTGTATGTTACAATAACCAATATCTAACACTAAAAAATCCAATGAAAACTAAACATAAAGCCGCAAGATCTATGAAATTATAGTTAAAGCCTCCATCTGACTTCAGAACTGTAAGAGGTTGCTTTTTTCCTGGTATACGTATCACCTAAACTCCAGTTTCGCTTTCAATCAGTCAAGCTTAAAACACAAAAATATATAAAAAAAGTTATTTTTTCAAGTTAGTTTGTGAAGAATAACACAAGTTATCCTGATATTTTTACAAGATAAAAACCATATATTATGATTTTTTGATGAATCTCCGTGAAAAATATACAAATATTACCTGTGTAAAGGATTCTAGACCCATGAATTTTGTACCCATGTTTCTAATTCTAGCCCATAAACTCATGGCATTGTTGCTATAACCAAATGTAAATTTTGTATTATTAGTAATTGATAACACATATGATGATTGAGTCAAGAAACTCAACTTCACTATGGTATCCTCAATGGAAAAATAACAGGTTGCTTTAGTATACTAAGAAATGAAAAGTATGTACAAATATAAGCCATTTGTAAGTATGAGAAATCATATATACCATTGCAAATCACTGACTTTTTTTTTGTCAGGGACCTTTCCACATAAATATTGGATCAACAATCCAAATATTCTAAACTTTTGAGATAGGTACTTTACCCATATCATCAATGATTTCCAAGGCTGTTAGATAGCAATAAAACCCATGGATGGTATAATTTCAGAATATATTGTGCTCATCTCCTTTTTGGTCCAACCCGCATGTTATTTTTTTCCTACTACAAGATCTAAAATGGAAAAAAAAAAAGCAAAACTCAACAAAAGATCAAAACTAATCTTAAAAAAAAAAAAAAAAAAAAAAAAAAAAAAAAAAAAAAAAAACTAGTTATTAAGAAGAGTTGAAACATTAGAGGAAAAATTAATGGTGGTGAATGAATATTGAGATGCCCATCATATACAGTTGACTGAGTTTTGAATTTCAAAGCAGTGATTCACTGAGTTTTGAATTTCAAAGCAGTGCACGACATGTATATAACTTGAATTGATTCATTAAAGTCAGACGTATATAAATTGTTGCCATACTTACCACAATATGAAAGTCAGCCTTACCCTGTATATTTTGACTTTGCAACTGATTCATTACTCATTCAACACTTACCATGTGTAAATTTAATTTTCAAGAATTTTGAAAAATTCATCATTGTAAATTAATTAATGTGTCTGTTTTCGTATTATTTAAATTCTTACAACAAATTCGATCTTAAAAATTAAATATATGCTATCCGAGTAATAACCTTATTGAATTAAATCTTGGGCAAATCACCAAAAAATGTAGTTAACTTGTCACTTTTTTTCATTCTATGTAGCATTCTTTTTTTTTATCATTCTGTCAATAAATCTCTATCGTTAGTCCTTTATGTGTACCCCGTTACCAAAAAAACCTGCATCGTTAGTCCTTTATGCTAACGACCGTTAATAAACAACTTAAAATTTGGTTATCTTACGCTACACTTGCATCGTTGGTCCTTTATACTAACGATCGTTAAAAAAATAACTTAAAATTTGGTTTTCTTACGTTTCCGTCCGTTCTTGTACGTTTCCGTCCGTTTTTACACTTTTTCATTCGTTTTAACACGTTTTTGTCCGTTTTTCACGTTTTCATCCGTTTTTACACGCTTTTATCCGCTTTTTCACGTTTTCGTCTGTTTTTTCACGTTTTCATCTGTTTTTACACGTTTTCATCCGTGTTTACACATTTTCGTCCGTTTTTGCACGTTTTCATTCATTTTTACACGTTTTCGTCCGTTTTAACACGTTTTCGTCCGTTTTTCATGTTTTCATCCGTTTTTACATATGTATTCGTCCGTTTATACACGTTTTCTTTCGTTTTTATCCGTTTTACACGTTTTCGTCCGTTTTTACACGTTTTTGTCCATTTTTTCACATTTTCGTCCGTCTTTACACGTTTTGGTCCGTTTTAACACGCTTTCGTCAATTTTTTCACGTTATCATTCGTTTTTACACGTTTACATCCGTTTTTTGCATGATTTCGTCTATTTTTACACATTTTTGTCTGTTTTAACACGCTTTCGTCCGTTTTTCTCGTTTTCCTCCGTTTTTACACGTTTTCATCCGTTTTTGCACATTTTCATCCGTTTTTACATGTTTTCATCTGCTTTTTCACATTTTTGTCCATTTTTCATGTTTTCATCAGTTTTTTCACAGTTCATCAGTTTTTTCAGGTGTAAACACGTACGAAAACGTGTATAAAATGGATGCAATGTGTAAAAACGGATGAAAACGTGTAGAAACGGCCGAAAACATTCGAAAACGTATTAATATGCGAAAAAATAGACAAAAATGGGCAAACACGAACGAAAACGTGAAACAACTGATGAAAACGTATAAAACGGATGAAAACGTGAAACAACATACGAAAACGTGGGACGAATACGTGTAAAAACGGATGAAAACGTCTAGAAACAGATGAAAACGCGAAAAAATGGATGAAAACGTGAATAACGGACGAAAACATGTTTAAATGGACGAAAACGTGTAAAAACAAACGAAAACATGCAAAAACGGATGAAAACGTGTAAAAACATATGAAAACGTGAAAAAACAGACGAAACCGTGTTAAAACGAACGAAACCGTGTTAAAACGGATGAAAACGTGTAAAAACGAACGAAAACGTGCAAAAATGGACGAAAATGTGTAAAAATGGATGAAAACGTGTAAAAACGTGAAAAAACGGACGAAATGGGGAAAAACTGACGAAAACGTGAAAAAACGGACGAAAACGTGTAAAAACGAATGAAAACGTGTAAAAACGGATTAAAACGTGAAAAAACGGACGAAAGCGTGTTAAAACGAACGAAAACGTGTAAAAACGTACGAAAACGTGAAAAAAAACGGACGGAAACGTAAGAAAACTAAATTTTAAGTTATTTTTTAATGATCGTTAGTATAAAGGACCAATTACGCAAGTTTAGCGTAAGATAACCAAATTTTAAGTTATTTATTAACGGTCGTTAGTATAAAGGACTAACGATGCAGGTTTTTTTGGTAACGGGTACACAGAAAGGACTAACGATAGAGGTTTATTGAAAAAAAAAATAAAATAAAAAATGCTATATAAAATAGGAAAAAGTGGCAAGTTGACTACCTTTGACTTTAGACTCATTCAACCCGCGCGGTTACACATATATTTTACTTACCCGTTAGGGATAAAACGTAACTTGAGTTTTTCACTTCTCAATCTAGAATAATTCAAGATACATTGCTCGAATATGTGAATTATGAGTGGTGATAACTATTCAACGTCTAAGGATAAGTTTCCTCTGTTTTCCAAGGCGATTAACATCATTGATTCAAGCATAGCAAATATATACATGGACATAAATTAATATTTATCTACGAAAGACATTAGGTATATCTTTGCGATAATATATCTACTTCAAAGTACTAGCCACTTATTTTTATATATGTGGTTTATGTGGAAATAATTCAGTTGTAAAATGAAAAGCAGTGAACTTAGAATCACAATATTTTTACGAATGGGCTTGTAGCTTATCGGCTTATCGCTACCAATGTGGTGTTAGTGGTGTTAGATTGCTCTGCTGCCCCAACCAAATAGTTGTGGGTTCACGTCTCCAACTTGGACACGTGTGAGATATGGTTGGTTTGTCGTTAAGAAATAAACTATCACCATGTTTAAGAGGTTGTCAAGTTTCTACACAAAAAACTATGCAAAACGTCAGCATTATGTGAATTGGATAAACCTTTTACGAAAGTGACTGCTAGCGAGTTGTGAATTAAAGTTTAGAGCATCAGCGGGAGTAGCTGCGGTAAAGGCACCAACACTTGGGTCTCACCATTTGTAATGTAAATTAGTTTGCACTAAAAACAACACATCATTTCTTATGGTAAAGCTACATGACCGGCTGTCCGCAATGTAATCCATCCATTCTTATGTAAAAATGTATACTGCCTCAGACTCTCATTAATATTTATTCTTCAGAAGAATTTTCCTCCAACCTTCCCTGTTAACGCATCGACAAATATTGATAGTTTATCACTGAATGCTTTCCACCCTTCATCTCCTTATTCAGATGGTATGCTTTTAATGCTTTATACAAGTTGAAGGCTTTTTATACCCTGCCCAAAATTATAAGACAACACTAATCCCACATTATACAATCTGACTTAAAGCTTTACCACCACTAATAATAAGCATTGTGATCCAAAAGCTACTCAATATACAGATACCAGCTTCTTAAACATACAATTAAATAAACATACACAATAGTTTTCACAATAAGATTGTTGAGTTATAATTTTACAATGGTAATCACAATAGGATCGCTAGTATTATTCTATTATATTTTTATTTTTGAACCCATTAATTTTCTGCAAAAATGTAACCAAATTTTGTTATGAACCTACTTAAAAATAGTTTTAGTTCTTCCCTTTGTCAATGGGTGACCATGATCCGAATTAGCAACCTCTGAAAGACCATTCTTCACTGCCTGCACCAAGTTCTTGAAATAAGATCGAGTCAATTCAGTCAAACAAGTTAACTTCTCCCTAAAATTACTGAAGTTATCCTTAGTAGCTGCTTCTGCATCTTTTTTTATGTAAATTTGTAATTCCTTTTCTGCGCAAAGATGAAGCCTTTCTAATCCAACCTCTGCTTCACCCTGCATATACTCAAAAAACACTTTTTTAGTCGCTTCTTCTTTAGGTATGTAGTATCCATACACATATGTCCACTTCAACACTCGCCTGCATTCAATTATCTGTAACCAAGCTTCCATGATAAACTCTAACTGTGTCTCGTTTTGATTGTAATTTAAACTAAGTGTCTTAATATCAAAAGTTTTAATCTTGTGAAGATCCAAAAGGGCTTGTTTCCTTGACTTTTCGTTTGCAGCCCAGCGTTCATAGTAATGTATGTATCTATCGATTACTTTCGTAGCTAATTCACGTTGTTGTTCATTTGCATAAACTTTACCCCCTACTCTACTATACCCATTGCAACCTTTATCATGATGTTTCCAAGGACCAAGACACAACCAACAAAACTGATAACGACAAGGCGGTCTACAAGTCATATGCATACAACCATCATTCTTCTCTATTGATCGCTGACACTTAGGACAAGGCTTGGTGTACGCAAGTATCCAAGTAGTATTATCAGCCTCATCCTTATTCTTCAACAGCCATTTACAAACAGTTTCACAATCTACAGGATGATGAGCGTCCTCCATACACTTCCAACAAAAAACATATTTACAATCACAAGTAACATCATAATTATCAGCCTCAAAATCATGATCAGATTCAATAGCATAATCGCACCCCGGACCAGGACACCACTTAATCTTCTTATTACTCTCGACATAAGACCTAAGCCCAAACCCATCATACTTTTTCTTCTCCTCACCCTCAGCTAAAACATTAACCATATCAGGACCAACTGCAGCACCACAAGACTGTTCGGGACACTTTAAAGTCAAACAACCTGGACCGGCATTAATTGCGGTACAAACATAACGTTTCCAACACATCTTACAAAAAGCATGACCACAACCACAATTCGCAGAATCCTCAACCATAACAGAATCGAAACAAATACCGCAACCAACTTCAGTTTTATCATTTTTAGGAAACTTAACATCATGATCAACGTCTAGCAAACCAATATCATCACGAACTTTAACTTCGTTGTCAAACCAAGCATCATGAACAATTGTAACACTCCACTTAAACTTCAACAAAAGCAAGCGAGCATCATCATTCGATATCGATAAAACCGGAGTTACCTTATTAATTTTATCTTGTTGACGTTGAATCAGATCATCTTCTTTCAATATAACGTAGCTTTTATTGCTACTGACATCATTGATATGAAGATAGTATAGTTTCAACAAATCCTCTAATGTATACTGAACATCGCGATCCGAATTCATGATCAACTGTAAAAGACTAGATAATCGACTGAATAGGAATGTGGGTTAGGGGTGTTTGTTTAAGGTTATTTGTTTATAAGCCCCAATTTTCTACTTAGTTTTAAAACAAGGCAGAGATGCCGCGCGTTGCCGCGGGACGTTTGCCCAAAGATGAGATTACACATAATAGGTTTAAAGTAAATGCATAATATGTGCTTTTCGTTTGTATATTTGGGAACAATGTAGGAGATTATTTGCCAATATTTTAATCCGGAGATAGTTTGCGAGATATCTTGCAAAGGATAGTTATACTTATAGCAGCTGCAGTTTGTAACAGACACCAAAAGAACATGTTAAGAAAGAAAAAATTGTGGCTGCAACCATCATGGGTTGCCTTGCGGACATGCAGATAACCTGAACTTCTTCAAAGTATTCCCAAGACATGACAACGAATACTACTAGACATTGGCTGAAAGTGCAATAAGCAAACTATAAGCATGATAGTTATTATACCAACAAACTGCATAAGTGCATATGTGCACCACACAGGCCAGAATGATGGCCTACACCATCATAGATAAGTTCACAAACAGTTTTATTCAAAGGCATTTACGCCATACAGAAACGACCAAGATACATGATTCATGACTAACTCCTACTTCTTTTTACCCTTGCCTTTCAACGCATCGCTGGCAATTGGTTTCATACCTATCTCTTCACAAAGATGGGTATTGGAAAGGCCAAGAACCTTGATCCTGGCATCAAAAGCTTCTTTAGCAATATGTTTTGGAGTTTTATCCATGACATTAGGCTTTTTTTGGGCAGGTTGTTTTGGAACTTTAATCCTCCTAGCATCTTCTTTTTTAGAGCCTGACCCGGAGTAACCAACTGGAAAGTAGGCTTCCCATGCCATAGGAAAGTCAGGTCCTTCTGAGCTTGATTGGCTGGTTGAAATGTAGATGATTTCTGCAGATAAAAGGAAAAAATAAAAGTTAGGATGTGCTCTTTGGATATAAAGATGGAAATAAAAGCAATAAACCTTTTCCCTTGCTGGAATTCATGGCACAATTTGTTTTAGATTATTGTCTGGTGAGCCTATGTTTGGTGGAAAAGTTCTTTATAAACGAGATTTTAGATTAGTGGCTTGTTCATCAAGGGAATCTGTGCAGATAAAGTGATTAAAGTAGACAACACACATGTTGCAGTTTAGTGTGCAGTGCTGAATTTTGAGATTAGTGGTTTGTCCATGAACCATTTAAATATGCTTTTAGGTCAGTCTAGGTTCTGTTTTGTATTGTTTGAGAATCTTTCATTGGAATGATAAGTAATGATATACTGTATTAGTTAGGTTACACTACCTTAGTGCTACAGTTTTTTCCCCTATATAAGGTGGGTTTTTATGGCTTCACATAGCTGCCTTTGTACCTTGTGAGTTTTTTTGAAAAATCTGTTAAGAGAATGGTGTACACCCCAAATTTTGATCAGCTCAAAGAAGCATGTGGTTCTGATGAACTCCATCATGCCTTTAAGTTCCTGTTTCTACAGGAGCAAGGTGAGAATGAGGGGTTCATCATGCTGCTTGGAGAGAAATGTGACGATGTTCACCGTCGCCTTGAGAGGAGGACTGAATTGCTGGAAGAGGGACGCAGGTTCAGTCCTAATGATGATGTTGCAAATGACGGTCTTCAATGCTTGGAGGAGGCACAGGACAGGGACCACCATATTCTTGCTGCACTGATTCAGGTCCTTGATTTGGCTAGGGAAGCACGTTTTGAAAAAAGTCGCCATGTGTTTACAATGGAGTTGCATGATTAGGGTAGTATCTTGTGTGTCTGTATGATGGCTTGTCTGATGGTCTTTATGTTTAATGGTATGGTGTTATGTGTTAGATTAACAGGGTGCTGTTAATCTGTGCTTGTATGCCTGTAACTTATGTCGAATATGAATAAAAGTTACGTTTGTTTGTGCTTCAATAATTTTGTTGATATCTGTCTTGTTATGTGATGGAGAAAAGCAATGATATGGTTGACTTAGTTGTGTTTTATTTGGATAATGTGTGGAGGCAGTTGTCGAGTCTCTTTTATGGGATATTGAATATTTTCTTAGTATAAATTCTTTATGTTTTTTGATGATTGCAAGACTTATATGTGTTGTAAATTATATATGTAGAAGGTTAGTGAGAATAAGGTGAGAATAAACATTTATTAGTAAAGATGGGTTTACTGAGAATGCACTCATCGACCATGGTTAGTAGCATGAACAGATTTTCAAGATAGATCACTCACCGCACAACAAAAAATCTTGCTATGTGATGAGCTAGCCTTTGTGCAAGAGGCATCCCAACGCTAGCATCCTCAGGTACCTAAAAAAATCTGAGCAGCCTCAGCTTCAGAACCAATGTGACTGGCCTTGATTGATGACCATTCATTGACATTCATAGTACGCTGGATAGTGTGCCTCTGAATCTAAAAAAAGGAGCACACAATCACTAAAAAAATACCCAAAGAAACTTAACATGTGATGATAAAACAATTGCACACTCATCAACAGCTAATCATCGCCACTTTTTTAAATTATAGAATAATGGTATGTATGATAATTCACTTACTATGTTAAACTGCTGATCCAATACATACTGCTGCAAATGCCACTTTTCCTTTTGTTTTCACCATCTTCCTGCAATGAAAAAGCAAGTATAAACTGTTATCCATATGACATAGTATATATTCATACGTGAAAGCTGTGATGTAATGACACATATCAAACAACCAATTGTAGGTTGTTTGTCTACTTGCAATGTAGGTTTGTTAATTGAATGGCATGTCAGATCTAGGATGATCTATAAATTTCACAAATCATCCTAGGTTTGACGTGCCATTCAATCAACAAAGCAGGATTGCAAGCAAACAAATGATGTGAACCTGTTTGAGTGTCTTGCATTTAAGATATATCAGTTTTTATTGTCTACCTACAATGGTTTAATTTTGTAACCTCCATGCTTTTAGTTTTTAGCCTTCTATCTCCTTTTTTTTCCTCCCTCTAATTTTATATCTATAAATATAATTTTTTAATCTGGTTTTTTGTTCACCTTTTTTTTTATAAGATCAGTTTCATTTTTTTTGGTGGTGCATTTAGGAAAGAAGGCTAAGTATGCCAAAAGTTAGCTAATTGATGGCTGTTTATGGGGAAGCAAAACCCATAATTACTTTCCATTGCATTTGGAGGCTCTATAGTGGCAGTCAAATCAAAAGTCTAATAAGTCATGTACTATGAAATCATAGCAATAATAACCCACCCCTAATTTGCCCTTTAAAAGACACACATAGCAAGCAAAGAACACATACCAAAGTAAATCTGCCTTAAACCTCAAATAAAAAAACAGGTAAAAAAATTATGAAGACACCAATGCCTTTTTGCGAAGAACTTGCTGCAGCTGCTGGGTCTAGCTTTGTCAAGGATATGATGGTTGTTCGATTCGTGTTGGAATCACTCCTAAACCTCAATTCAAGTGTTAGTTACTCATATGGAATAGGTAGCTTATTATGGCCTTTATGTTTGTTTAAGGTCTAGTTTATGTAGAAGGCCCATAAGCTTAGGCCCATGTCCAATAAGGAAAAGGGAAGGAGTAGGAGTGTTGCCCTAGCTCCTTACCTATAAATACTATGTAATAACCCTCACTTGAGGGTTGGTTGTTCAATTTATTCCTTTCACTCACTCTCTACGCATAACCGGTTCTATTACTTTGTGTGTGTGTGTTTGGTTTATTGTTCAATCGCTTTTATCTCTTTCTATTAAGCTTGTGTTGTAAAACTAGTGACCTAACAGTGGTATCAATCGCCTACTAGTTGGGTGAATCGTTATTGCTTTTGAAGTGGGTTTTTGGACATACGCGTAAGGCTAACGTGATACTTTGGTTCGCTTAAAAACTCGTTTTTTACACTTTTTGATCCAAGATTCTTGTACTTTTAACGTTTTAAGGTGTTAAAATACTTGTTTTCGGCAAAAAGTTTCAAACTTTATGCTTGGATATACGTTTTTAAGCTAGTTTTTGTTCGAATGGTTCGTCCTACGCTTAACTGTTTTAGGAGTTTTGGTTCATCTAGTTTCACACTGTTGTGTTATTTTGGTGATATTGAAGCTATCTCATCACAAAAATCTGGTTTAGAAACATCTTTGGGCATAATCATTTTTACGAGTAAGATTACGCGTATCAAAACCCTAATCTTACGCGTAACTTTAACCGTGGCTTGATCTTCGTTCTCGTGGTTTACTCCGTGTTTTCTTGCTTGGATAAGCCTGAAAATACGTCGAATTTGGATATCTTTTGCACTGTGATAGTGTAAAAGATCACTAGGGATAAAACCCTAATCTTACGCATAAGCATAAAGCTTACGCGTAGAAATCCTACGCATAAGATTAATCTTACGCCTAAGCCTAGTCTTACGCATAAGGTAATCCTACGCCTAACTTTCTACGCCTAACTTTGTGTCTACGCCTAACTTTAGAGTCTTTTCCATACTTACGCGTAAGCTAAAACTACGCGTAACTCTATTTGTTACGCGTAACTTTGGTGTTTTTACGCATAAGTTCCACTTGGTTTCTTGTGATTTCTACGCCTAAGGACACTTCATCAACAAAGGTTCATTCGACTACAAAGATCCATTTTTACCAACACAAGTTTTCAACATGTCACAACCACCATACTCTAACTATTTCCCTTACACTTATTCTCAACGACAACAACAACTAAGTCCACAACATCAACAATGGAATCAACAACAAGCAATTTATCAACAACAATTTAATCAACAACATACTCCACAACTTGGAGCAATTCCTCCACCACAAATGGTTCAAACACCGCCAAGTCTTCAAGTTCAACCCTACACAAATGACTTCAATCAACATCCATCAAGGAACACTATGAAGGAACCCACTTGGTTTGCAAAGATATGTGAAGCTTTAAGCAGCCAACAATCAATTCATGAGGCTGGATCACTTGATAGACCTCCAATGCTCACTCCAGGAAACTACGATCAATGGGTGATAAGGTTCTTTAGGTTTTGTGATCTGAAGAAGCCACATGGAAAGTTCTTAAAGAAGGTTATCTTGGAAGGTCCATTTGAGATGCCTACTGTCATTGTACCCGGAGATCCTAATGCTAATCCACCAAGAGATGAACAAACGAACATTGCTACTATTGCTGACTTAAATCAAACAGAACTTCTACACTATGAAGCCGATGAACTTGCAATGCAATATATCCTTTTAGGATTACCTAACCCAATTCTTCGAAGTGTTGATGCTCAAAAGACTGCAAAGGAAATGTGGGAACATATTCATCTTCTTATGGAAGGATCTGTACTCAATCAGGAGGATTTGGAATCCACAATTTACTTGGCTTATGAACACTTCATGATTGAACCTGGAGAGACACTAGAGTCTTATCATCATCGATTTTCAGACATCATCAATGATTTGGATAAACACAACATCATCATGCCAAGAATTGCAGTGAATACTAAGTTCCTGAGTAGTCTTGGTCCTGAATGGGAGAAGTATGTCATTTTTCTTCGTCAAGCGAAGAATATGCATCATTCTACATATGGATTGTTGTACGATTACTTGAAACCTCATGAAAATGAAGTTGATCGGGAAAGGATTCTCCATGCTCAAATTGCTCCACCTACAAATCCGGAAAATCAACAACTTGCCTTATATGCTCAACAAAGTTATCCTCCTCAACAAGCAACTCAACCAACTGCCTCTGTCACACAAAACGATCATTCACAGCAACAATCTCAACAAAATCAACTAGTTCCATACAACCACAACAATGCTCAACCAATTGTCAATGAAGCTAATGAGGACATCGATCCGTTCGAAGCATTGCAACAAGGATTTGTTATGATTGCTAATGTTTTTGGCCGTTATGCCACCAAATCCAACAATCGTATTCGTTCCTCATCTAACACACGAAATCAGGCTGTTGTAAACAATGGACGAGTTGAAGTTCAGAATCGCGTTTATGGTCGTCAGATGGGCGGTGGTCAAGGGTTTAATGCAGTGGGTCGAAA
Organism: Chrysanthemum seticuspe; assembly: GCA_019973895.1. Classification (NCBI taxonomy): domain Eukaryota; kingdom Viridiplantae; phylum Streptophyta; class Magnoliopsida; order Asterales; family Asteraceae; genus Chrysanthemum; species Chrysanthemum seticuspe. The sequence continues at coordinate 208,974,299 of BPTQ01000004.1, forward strand.
TAACAACAGAGCTCCAGTGGTGGAACAGGGAAATGGTCAGAATGGGTTGAATGGTCTTCGATGCTACAACTGCAATGAGAAGGGACACCTGGCTAATGCATGCCCAAAGCCGAGGACTAGGGGCAGTGCTTATTTCAAAGAGGCTCTTCTTTTGGCTCTTAAGGATGAAGCTGGTGGATCTCTCACAGACAAAGAATAGAGTTTTATGGCAAATGCAGACTCAGATGATGATATGGAGGAATTGCAGGCCAATGCAGCAGTTATGTTGATGGCTAATATGCATGAGTTACACATGAGTGACACAGGCCCAGTGTATGACACTGATGGCTTGTCTCAGGTACCCGAACAAACCATATTTATCTCGGATCTAATATCTCCGCCAACATCTGAATCCGGCAAGGCTCAGAATGTTCAAAATGAGTCATTTACATCTCATTCCGACGATTTTCAAATAGACCCTGTAGTTACATTTGAAGATCAAGATGACCTTATGGTTTCCTTTGATAATCAAATTGACTCCGTGGTTATACTTGAGGATCTAAATAATGATCATGTTGTGACTTCTGTTGAACAAGCCGAACTTTTGCCTCATCCAGATCTTGCTCTCTTACTTAAAGACCAGCAATCCCAAATTGAAGAATGTTGTGCATTAAATCTAACCTTAAAAAGTAAAAATGCACTGTTAACCAAGGATTTTGAATGTTTACAAAAGCAACTCAACTTTTTCAAAACTCAAGAAAAACGTGAAAAAGGTTTTGAAGCAGCCTTTACTAAATCTCATCAAAACGAAAAATATTTAGAGAGACAGATGCTTGATCTAGCCGCTTCGAAGAATGCTTTATTGTCTGAGATAGCACAACTGAAACATGAACATAAAAAGCAAATTAACGCTCTCACCTTGGAAAATAAAAAATCTAAGGCTGAGTTGTTAAATTTTCAAAAACAGTTCTATGCATACAAAAAGCATTCCACGAACCGAATAGATAATCATCTTGAAGAAATTATCGGCTTGCAACGCAAACTTAAAGAGTTTAAAACTGTTGTTTACAAACATGGTGAGTCAGTAACTGCTATTGAAAAGTTTACCTTAAAACCCGATCCAAAAGGATATGGACCACATCTTGCTGATTACAAACCTAAGCTTTCAACCAAAACATTCAAACCAAATCCTGAAGTTTCCAGTGCAGAATATAAAATTGATAATTATGTTATGAGTGTTGTTGAATATCATCGTCAAGATGAATTAGATGCAGAAGACGAGAGTCAATCAAAATTAAAAACTGTTGTTTACAACAAACCTTTTAATTATTCAAAACCGGTCACTTTTGTCACACCAACGGATTCTTCTAACACACCAAGGGTTATCATCAAAACACCTGAGTCTTCTAATGTTAATCCCCAACCAGATTATGCACAAATTTATGGTCCTTTACCTTCCATCAGTGAAGTAAACTCAAAACCTGAAAATCGCAAAATTCTTAGATATTTTGATATTTTCATGGCTGACCTCAAAACTTTAGAACATGAGATAGAATATCATTCTGAAATCAAAGTTCAACACTTTCAATTGCCTCTGGCGCGAGAACAAAGAGACATTTTTCAGAAAAATCTTTTACCAAATGTTAAGAATTTGAAAAATTGTGCATTGTCTTGGGAACGGGACTTTCATAAGGAACTTGGAATGATGAAGGTCGTTTTCGAGAAAACAGAAACATCTATTTCTAATACTAAACGGAAAAAGAAAATGTTAAGAAAAGATGTTGATCGACTCTTGGAAGATGTTATCTGTGCTGATATCCATAATGTTGTGTTATTCAATTCTTTGCCACATGCATCTAATTATATCTCTGCTGATACTGTTGATAATGGTGTAACTGTTGAGAATACTGATAATGTGCTTCAGACCGAGTCTTTAAAAGCTGAAAATGAACGATTACTTAACGAACTTTACAATGCAAAACGTCGTCTTAATTGGTGTGAAAAAGATATTCACAATCAACAACTTGGTTTTCAAAAGAAAATCGCTCAGTTGCGTGCAAAATCTTCTGATCCTAAACTTGAGCAACTGGATGATCAAAACGTGTCTTTGAAAAGTCAAATCTCAAAATATGAACAAGAACTTGTAAAAGTTAAACAAGAATATGGTGTCATATTTGATTTACTCAATAAGACTCGTCATGAAGCATCAAACGAACTTGATCACTATCTTGCTCACACTAGAGAAGTCATGAATTTTGTTGGTAATATTCGTTCTGAAAATCAAGATTTGATTCACACTATCTCTAAGTTAAGAGAAATGTTAGGAAAGTATGAACTACTTCCGCCTACCATCATTAAGAGATTAACACCAGTAACACTTAGTAATCGTGAACCTAGAATACCTACTGCCAAATCACAAGTTGCTAACGTGCTTCCTTCTACTGAAACAGGAATAGTTGCGTCTTTTCCAAACGTCCGCACTTCACAGCCTAGGAGCACTCAATCGAAGAATAGGAAGTTGCGACCTAAGAAAAGATCAATAAGGAATGCTAAAGTAGAAGAACACCCTAGGACTATGAATAAGACTCAAGTTGCTTCCACTATAGATATTGCGTCTGGAAAATGTAATAGAAATAGTGATGTAACGAATGCTAAACCTTTAAATATTTTTTATATTCAGTCTGATGCACCTTGTGTTATTTGTCATAAACGTATGAATTCTGATTGTCATGACAAATGTGTTGCTAAAGCTATAATCTCTCGTTTACGGAATCCTAAGAATCGGAATACCTCTAGGCCCAATAATCATTCTAAGTCTGTGCTTGGTAGACCGCCTTCTTTAGATTCTAAGGCAAGCATTGCTGTCCCTGTAGCTCTAGTTTCACCTCCTAAGAATGTAGTGCCACCTAGTGCATTCACAAAGACTAAAGCAAACAGTAGTTATAGATGGCAGAAATGGATATATAACACATTAGGATTTAAATGGATGCCTAAAGTTATTAATGTGTGTATGTCTACTATCACTGCTTCGGAACCCTCTAACATTTCGGGTTCCACATCTACTTCTATTCCATCTGTGTCGTCTGTGTGTAATGCAGGTGATACAGATCATTCTCTGGATTGTTGATAGCGGATGTTCCCGACACATGATAGGCAACCTTAAACTGTTATCAAACTTTATTGCAAATTTCATTGGCACTGTCAGATTCGGGAATGATCACTTCGTAGCTATCATGGGCTACGGAGACTATATCAATGGGAACATCGAAATTAGCAGGGTTTACTATGTGGAAGGCCTCGGTCACAATCTATTTTTAGTAGGTCAGTTTTGTGATGGAGATTTGAAGGTTGCTTTCCGGGAGAAAACTTGTTTCATTCGTGATCTACAAGGAAATGACCTTATGTCTGGCTCGCGTAATTCTAGTCTTTACACTATCTCTATGCAAGACATGGTTGCTTCATCTCCCATCTGCTTACTTTCAAAGGCAACATCAACAAAATCCTGGCTATGGCACCGTCATCTCTCACATCTAAACTTTCAAACCATCACCAACCTTGCTCGACACAAACTAGTTGAAGGTCTCCCATGATTCCGATATTCAAAAGATCACCTTTGCTCAGCCTGTGAACAAGGGAAAAGCCCTCGTGCTCATTTTCCTTCAAAGGTGGAACACAACTCTCAGCATGTGCTTCATCTTCTTCACATGGATTTATGTGGCTCGATGCGCGTGCAAACGATCAATGGCAAACACTACATCTTAGTAATTGTTGATGACTACTCACAATGGACTTGGGTCTACTTTCTTCGAAGCAAAGACCAAGCTCCACAGATGATCATCACCTTTCTCACAAAAATACAGGTTCAGCTCCGAAACACCGTCAGACAAATCAGAACAGACAAAGGAACTGAATTTGTTAACCAAACCCTTCGTGAATTTTATGAGAAAGTGGGAATTCAACATCAAACATCTATTGCACGTACACCAGAACAAAACGGAGTTGTTGAAAGACGAAACCGAACGTTAGTAGAAGCTGCAAGAACAATGTTAATCAATGCTAAACTTCCAGATTACTTGTGGGCAGAAGCTGTATCTACTGCATGCTATACTCAAAACCGTTCTATGATCACAAAACGCCACAACAAAACACCTTTCGAGCTTGTCCACAACCATAAACCGAATCTCAAACACTTTCATGTATTTGGATCCCTTTGCTATCCGAATAATTATCGTGATGATTTTGGAAAGCTCAAAGCCAAAGCCGACATTGGAGTCTTTATTGGATATTGTGAGAATTCTAAAGGTTACCGGATCTGGAATCGTCGCACAAAACAGGTGATGGAAACGATTCATGCTCATTTTGATGAACTTACGGAAATGGCTTCTGAGTATAACAGCTTAGAACCCGGTCACAACCGTTTAAACTTCCCTCAACCCCAATTATCAGCTGAACAAAGCCCCCAGCTCACTCGTCAACAAATGGAAAGGTTATTTGCTCCGCTGTTCAGTGACGATATTGATGAACGCGCTTCAGGTGTATCCGCTGTTTCCGCTGCACAACTTGATAATACTCTTATACCTGATACACCTGCTACAACAACTAATGTTGAAGAAGCACCACCAGTTGACTCCACCACAACAGTTGAACAAACCGCTTCCAACAATGATGAACCGGCTGATGATATTCTTAATGAAGTACCCCCACCTGCAGATTTTGATCCAAATGCGTTCTTTAACCCGTTTGCTAATGACACTGCTGCACCTGATGTCGCGGAATCATCAACAAACCATTTGAATCCTCAGAATCTGCACAACGTATACCAACATCAACCCTCTACACATCGATGGACAAAAGACCATCCTCTGGTAAATATTATTGGCAACCCGAATCAACCAGTTGTTACGAGACAACGTCTTTACACAGATGGTGAACATTGCATTTATGCACTCACTGTCTGCCAATCTGAGCCTAAAAACATTAAAGACGCAATGACAAAAGACAACTGGATTGAATCCATGCAAGAAGAACTCAACCAATTTAAACGTCTTGAAGTATGGGAACTGGTTGAAAGACCAACAGGGGTCTACGTCATTGGTCTCAAATGGATTTGGAAAAAAAAATTGGATGCTGAAGGGAACGTAATCCGAAACAAGTCACGTCTAGTTGCTAAAGGTTATCGTCAGGTAGAGGGAATATACTTTGAAGAATCTTTTGCTCCGGTTGCTCGTCTTGAGGCTGTTCGGATATTTCTCGCGTTCGCGGCTCATATGAATATGACGGTCTTTCAGATGGATGTCAAAACTGCGTTTCTCAACGGACAACTGAAAGAAACGGTTTATGTCAGCCAACCCGAAGGATTCGTTGATCCAGAGTTCCTGAACCATGTCTAAAAACTGAACAAAGCTCTTTATGGTCTCAAACAAGCCCCTCGGGCATGGTACGACAAGCTATCATCTTTCCTCATTGCCAATAATTTCACCAAAGGTTCGGTTGACCCAACTCTTTTTATACAATATCACGGGGCACATATCTTAATTGTTCAAATTTACGTGGATGACATCATTTTTGGGTCTACACATAAAAAGTTTTCAATCGCTTTTGCAAAACTAATGAAGAAAATTTTTGAAATGTCCATGATGGGTGAACTTACGTTCTTTCTAGGACTGCAAGTTCATCAATCACCCCGTGGTATTTTCTTGAGTCAGTCCAAATATGCCCTTGAATTGTTAAACAAATTTGGAATGAAAACCTGTGACACTTATGCCACACCAATGACTCATACCAAGAAGCTAGACGCTGATTTACATGGGAAATTAGTGGACCCTACCAAATACCGAAGTATTATTGGGTCTCTCATGTATCTAACAGCTAGCAGACCTGATATTGTATTTGCCATTTATCTATGCTCCCGTTATCAGTCGCGACCAACTGAAACCCACCTCTCTGAGGCTAAAAGAATCCTCCGATACATCAAGGGAACCATTAACTTGGGGATCTGGTATCCGAAGGATTCTGGTTTTGAACTAATCTCTTTTTCAGACGCTGACCACGCAGGATGCTTAGATTCACGAAAAAGCACTTCAGGAGCACTACAATTTCTTGGTGATAAACTGGTGTCTTGGCAATCAAAGAAGCAGGAATGTACATCGTTGTCATCAACCGAAGCAAAATATATAGCCATGTCTGCGTGTTGTGCTCAAGTCATCTGGATGAGAACACAACTCAAAGACTATGGTTACGTATTTGACAGAATCCTGATGTACTGCGACAATCGGAGTGCCATTGCGATCTCGTGCAACTCAGTTCAGCACTCGAAATCAAAGCACATCAATCTACGCTATCATTTCATCAAGGACCACGTGGAACAGGGTACAGTTGAATTATACTTCGTGGGTACAGAATACCAATTGGCAGATCTTCTCACCAAAGCCTTGCCTCCCGCTAGGTTTAATGAGTTGGTCCACCGGATTGGTATGAGGTGTTTGAATCAAGAGGAATTGGATGACCTCCTAAAACAGTCTTAAAAACCTGTCAAACACCAAAATCTGTTTTGTAAATAATTTTTCAAAAACAAAATACAAAAATATAAAACATGATAAAACCACAAAAATATTCTTCTAATCTAATTTTCTTTCAACATGGCAAGTACATTTCTTTCATCAACACTATAATCTTTCAAAATTCAGTATTTTTCCGATCAAGTGTTGAGGGGGAGAAAATAAATACCAAACTGTTTCAAAAACATTTGTGTACTTGCATGTTATTCTATACCGGCTGTTTATTTTATCAATGGTGGCAAACTTTTCTGGTTAAATGACACTCCTCGGACTAAAACTTATAACCTTTCATTATTTTCTTAAGTGAAGGGGGAGTGTCGTCAAGCTTATTTCTTAAAATCTTTGTTTGATAACCAAAACGGAAGTTAAATGGCTTTGGATGAAAAAGGAAAAGGTGGAGGGACCAAAACTGTCAAAGCTTTAAAGTTATTTTAAATAAAACACCCCACCAAACTCTTTCACTTCACATTTATTACTCTCATCTAACTAATCCTACGCACAAAATTCGTTCAAGAAATCTGTGTTTCTGATCATCAAAGTGTAAGTGTTTTTATGATCTTAACGTAAATACAAGCAAAGGTTTTGAATTTGATGCAAATCCAACGGCTAAAACGTTAGATATGTGTGATTATGTGTTCTACACATAAGCGTATGAACACACAATCATTGGTGTGTGTTTGTGGTTGAAAAGAATGTGTCAAAACGTGTCTTTAACAACAATGATGCTATTTTTACCCTCAAAATCCACCCAGAAACACAAATTGATGGTTTTTCAAAATTAGGGTTCTTAAGTCGATTTGGGTATTTTAAAATGTGAATGGTTTTGGTCAAATAGATTGTTGTGTGATGATTATATCATGTTGAATTAATGTTATCCAGGCCCTATAACAACCCAGAAACACTAATTAAGTCAGAATTAGAAATTAGGGTTTAATGTTCTTGAGTTTGGGTATTTTTGATTCACCACGAATAAAATGTTAATACTTGGTTAACTCTCTCATGTAACATCTTAGAACTACCAGAAAACGTTTGGTGCAATTTCCATGGTTAGAATTGTTATGCGTAATTCATAAACTTTAGGGTTTTGACTTACGCGTATGACTTTCTACGCGTAAAACATTTAATAAGCTTTCATGCCATAATCTGTTTTAGAATGAACATATGTGTTAAAATTGATAATATGATGATTTTATTTCAGGCTTGCTACTCGTAAAACTCAGAATCAAGGTCTTTGTTACTCTACGCATAAGGATCACCTTACGCGTAGACAGTTATGCGTAAGAGAAATCCTACACGTAACTATTACGCGTAAGGTTCTACAATGGGACTACGCGTATCCTGTGAAGGATATGCGTAAACAGTGACCTCTACGCATAAGGTCTACTCTTACGAGTAAGCCTTACGCATAAGGTTTATATACGCCTACGCGTAAGCTCTACACTTAAGATCCCCTTTTCCTACGCGTAACATTTCTTATGCGTAACTTAGGATCCTACGCATAAGCTTTCGTCTACGCGTATATCACTCCTGTTTACGCGTAACTTTGTCAAATCTACGCCTAAGCCTTGATAGACCTTCATTATGAATTGTTACGTGTACAAACTTGTAAATAAACTAATCATATCATCACGAAACCAATAATGTCACTAATAAACTTAATCGTTTAATATGTTGTGTTAAATAAGTGATAAAATAAACTTTAAAACTTAAAGTTAACTAACTCACGAAACTTATCACGACGTTATTGGACTATTGGACAAACAAGTGACTTAGGACTCGTAACAATCATTAACACTGTACATTCAATAATTAGACAATAAAAACCTTCTGTTGACTAATATTATGTCTTTCGATATTTTGGTTCTTTTGGCTAATGTTATTTCAGATCACGACATGGCTGCTCAAATGAATGTGGATGCACCAGAAGTTCTCACAATTGCTGACATCTTCCCTAATGGCTATCCTAGAAAGATTGGAAAGAACAACCTTAGGGTTGACTTTGAAACTCTCACATGCTCAGAATCTTCTTGTCTCATTGCTGTGGATATTCTAAAGAATCATCCCTACCAGAACATGCTCTCACACTCTGCTACTGTACCGGAGATCTACATGCAACAATTCTGGAATTCAATGCATAGGATCAAGGGTCAAAGTGCAGTGACTGTAACTCTCAATCACAAACAAGTCACCATCACTCATGCTGACTTACGGGCTGTTCTTCTCATTCCTAAAATCGAGCCAACCGACTTCTTTGCCACACCTACTGAGGAGACAGTTCTTCAATTCCTGATTGATATTGGCTATGATGAAGCTTCAGGAGTTATCTCTAAGCATTCTCATGTGGAGCTTAAGAATATTCCTCAACCGTGGAGAACCCTCTACATCATCATCACCAAATCTGTCTCTGGTCGTGACAGTGGCTATAAGCATCCCAAGCTCATGGAACTACAAATCTTCTGGTCATTAATCAACAAAAAGGACATCGAAATTGAAGCACTGTTATGGGAAGACATGATGTCATTTCACAAGAAACTTGGCTCAAAGATTCCGTATGTCAGATACATAAAATTGTTGATCCAGAGAGCACTTGGACTTCATCCCGATATTCCACAAAGGCTCAATGACCCAGACAATCACAATATGCTGACTGAGCCTACCCTATCAGTCAGAATCAAGGAATCGTCAACAAAGAAACAGGGTGATGTGTTACCTGATCACCTACTGACTAACGAAATCAAGAAGCTTGAAACGTACAAAAGGTATTGGGTAGCAGTAAGAGAAGGCAAAGTTGGTCATCTCGATGAAAAGCCTTATGGAACACCTACTCGGAGAACCAGAAGAGGAAGTGCTGGAAGTGCAGTAAGCACAGAGAGTCAAAGGAATGTCCCAAAGAGGAAACCTGCTCCTAAGAAGAAAGTTCCCTCTCAGGAAGCTGTTCCTATTCCTACACCTGAACCACCAAGAAAGCTACTGGATGAAAGCTCTGAAGATACACAATCAGACGAGGAGGTTCACTACTCTGAATCTGCAACCGAACCACCTCCCTCAGTAACAAAACCTCCTAGTCCTCCAGCTGACCTAGGAAAAGGGAAAACTCCTGTACTTGTGCCATATGAAGAAAGCTCAGAAAGTGATGAAGAGCAACTGGATAAATCCTACAGGAAGAAGTTTAAAATTGTTAGACACCTTCAAAAGGCTAAAGAGTTTGAACAAGAACAAATGGGTGGCCCCGGAGGGTCGAGTGGTGGTGTCCACTCTTCACCAGATCCTGATGCGGTTAATCGACCCGATAAGGGAACTGGTGCCATCACTCTTGTCCAACAGCAAAAGCTTGTAGAGGAGTCTACTGATTATAACATTGAGGAACCAGAAAAGGATAAGACTGAGAAAGAAAAGACTGATGAAGAAGCTAAGGCTCAGACGGAAGAAAAGGCTAAATCTGGACAAGATAACGAAGAGAATTATGATGATTATCTTCTCAACAGTCCAACTCGTTCCAAGGAGGATACTTCTGCACCTCCAAAGGACCCTGAGCCTCCTCATGTGTCCTCCTCATCAGATTCATCATCTCACTCCTCACCACCACCATCTAAAAGATCAACCAAATCAACATCCAAATTAGTGAATAAGCCAACTCGATCTTGGATTTCTCATGCTCATAAAAGAACTGGGAATGCTGTCAAACAAGTCAGAAAGAAAGACATACTCTACAGGAAGATGAATTTCTACGCTGATCAGATACAGTATATTCATGATGATCTCGACAAGATGCAAGATGAAAGGGAGTATGTCCAGAAGCTCATGAAAGATGATCTTCAAGGGAAAATGGACGAAATGATCAAAGGATACTCTTACCAGTTCCTTATGGAGGTCGTTCCGAAACTGACAAAGGAGATGTATAACAGACAACTGTATCCAAATCTCTTGCATCTAGCCAAACAAGCCATGAAATCAACTCCGATGAATTTAAGCATCAATCCAGTTGAATCTACAATCTTCTCTGATGATGAATTGGTGAACCGGCTAGTAGCGCAAATGTCGAAACGCTCTGCAACGTTTGCCTCACACGAAGCTAAACTGTTTGAAGCTCTACTGGAATACCAACTCAGGTCCTCATTCCGAGAAGAAGCTGTTAGGCCCAAACGTTCAAGAGATGATAAAGACAAAGATCAGGATAAGGATAAAGAGCCCAAACGCACAAAGAAGTCTGATGAATCATCCTCTATTCAGTACTCGATGCAACCTCCACCACAATGGACTCCTGCACAACAAAGGTCACCTCCTCGTTCTTCTACTGATAAACCTCAGGATTCTTCTGAATTACCACTCGAGACTCAGAAAACCGGTGATCACTTTGAGTATACGGGTGGTGACGATGAGGAAGTCCGTGAGCCCCTACAACAACCCACCTCTCCCAAACAAGTTCAGAAACCAGAATCCTCATCTAGGTCTAAACAAAAGAAGAAGAAGGCGCCCATGGTTGACGTCGTATCATGGCTAGATGACGATAAAACAGAGGAATTTGAATGGTTCTCTACACTTGTTAACTCAACTCCCTACCCTGCTGAAGGTCAAGATCTGGTAGACGGTAATACATTGGAGCATGCTAAGATTATGCAAGAAAAGTTCCATGTGAAGAAGATGACGAAATCCGAGTTGAGGCGAATCAAGAATGAAGCTTTTCAACTGTGGAAAGATAGCTCAGAAAGTGCCATCGAGGTCGAATATCACCTTGAAAACATTGCTCGAGCTATGTCTAACAACATGGATTGGCTCAACCCAGAAGCAAACATCGACTTCACCAAACGGGACAACCCTCCATATTACACCGACTGGTCTAAACCTCTACCAACAATTGGCCAACCAGATGAACCTAGGATTCCATTCAGATATTTCTTCAACAAAGACTTGGAATTTCTTCTACACGGTGGCGATGGATCAAGGAAATACGCTACATCTTTGACACTTCCATTCCCAGCGGCCATATACTCAAACTGCATAGCCATCGAGGAAAGAGCTAATCACTTGTTCTCCAACAAAGTGGAAGCATACGACCGAGATGCAATGTACGGGATTCATCATTGGCCGGAACGCCGAAGAATCTATTACAGAAGCTGCCAGGTTCAGAAGTCTCAACATGCAGTGTTCAGTACTAAGGATATCGTTGCCCTCAAACACGTTGATCTTTCGACCAAATGGGACTACACTTTTCTCAAGAAGATTGTGGTCAAAAGGCAAGATGAACGGGATTATGCATTCTCTGAAGCTGACTTTGAGAATTTGTCTATCAACAACATTGAAGACATGTACCTTGCCAAAGTACAGGGTCGCATGAGGCAATTTTCAACTGAAGTACAACGTGAATTCATCAAGTCACTGCTCATCTTCATCAGACGCATAGTCATCAAAGAACGTGTAGAAGATCTCCAGCTCGCAGTTGAATCATATCAGACCCGTGTCAACTTCACTCGACCACAGCTTGATCTTCCCGACATCAACCAGCTTCCACAATATACACTCATCAGCAAACCATTCGGCGTCGTTTACTGCAATGAACTTCAACGAAATTGCTTAATGGCGTGTAGTGATCTTCACAAGTTTGGGGATCACACTTTGAAGATGGTTAGGGACGGATTGGCTTATAGGTTGAAGGATATACGTCAAAAGATTGGGTCTCCTAAGTGATGGAATTTTCAGGATCGAAGGGATGTGAGGAGGATCATCAAAATGATTGATGAAAGGTTGTATAGAAGGGATCAGTTCAGAACATTGGAAAGCTTTTTTGGTGGTCGACCCAAGATTAACATCACCGGCTATCAACGCCCTGTTCGCACTCCTGGCAACATCACTGCACTTCCTGGTACCCCTTGAACTGCTTCTTTCATTATAAATTTGGATGTGTGATTATTTATGTCTATGGCTTGTGCACACATTACAGTGTACAACCCGTAATTGTCAAGAAAGGACCCTGTGGTACGTTTCAGTGCCACAATCCTTATAAAAGGAGCGAAAGCTTCTTACTTTTGAGTAAAACCTATCAAACCTTTCATTTTTCAAGGTTTTGCTCAAAAGGACAAGTACTTTCCCTTATGTTTTTCAAAACCTCAAACGTTGTTAGGAATTAGAAATTCTCGGTATTAAAGAGTCGGTCACCTCAAGTATATGTAATCGTTAGAAAGCTCGTAGTCATAGTTCATTTAAGTTAAGTAGTATTTAGTTAAGTAACACCGTGGAGGACGGACGGGTCTTTACCCACTGTATCCCTGATCCACAGCCCGAAGTGTGGCGTTTTATGTATGACTATAAATACTCTCTACCTTCCAAGGTAGAGAGTTGGAGCTCATAATAATATATTTCACTTTCTCTCACTAAGTTCCCTAAACCTCTAACTTTCTCTCTCTAGAATTCCATCTATATGCTACTTTGTGTTATGGTTTGATGTGTATGTGAAAAGTAATATCTAACAATTGGTATCAAGAGCCATGGTTAGATCATATCTTGCATATCTTTGGATTTATAGTGGTTTTTAGGTGGTTTTTGAGTTTGAAAAAGTTTAGTGGTTTTTGCATCATTTGGTTGATTTCTTGTGTTTAAGTTTGAATTTTGTTGGTACTTTTATGTTTAGAATCATCAAAAGTGTTTAGGTTTTCATTTGGTAAGCTTGAATCATCTTGGTTGGGTTGTTTTTGGATTGAAAAGTGAAGTTTATATGGTTTTTCATGTTAGCGACTTACTTCACGGAATAGTTTCTTGGTAGCGACTTGCTTCATATTTTTGTAGCGACTTACAGTGTTGGTGCTAGCGAGTTAGATCTAGCGAGTTAAAGTACAAGTAGTGGAATCTCCACTACGGGTAGCGACTTGTGGTAGCGACTTGGTCAGTAGCGAGTTGCTCTTTAGCGACTTGCGTTTCTAGCGACTTGTGTAGCGAATTGCTGCCAAAATTTGGTTAGCGACTTGGTCCGTAGCGAGTTACTACTTAGCGACTTGCTTTTCTGTTAGCGACATGGGATTCTAGCGACTTGGCTGTCTAGCGAATTAATTGGTAGCGACTTAGTGCATTTGTTCCTAGCGACTTAGAGCTTTATCATCTAGCGACTTGAGTGATTGTTTACGGTTTTCTCTTGATTTAGTAAAATCCCGTGAAAGAATCTATTTCCCGGTTTAATCATTGAGTTATAAAATCCCGTATAATCTGTTAACATGTCTACCAACGTCCCCACTGTCATCTCCACTGTTGCCGAGGATGTACAAGCAGCTGGTTCAGATACTCGTCCACCCATGCTTGACAGAACTGATTACGACTCTTGGGCTCAACGAATCAGATTGTATTGCCTTGGAAAGGAAAATGGTGTCAATATTCTCAAATCCATTGATGAAGGACCATATCGAGTTGAAACGACTAGAGACATACTTGATACTAATGAAGATGGTACTCCTATTTACGGAATGGACAGACCTAAGATGTATGATGAGCTTGATGATAAGGAGAAAAAGAGATTTGATGCAGATATCAGGGCTTCAAACATTGTTCTTCAAGGTCTTCCTAAAGACATCTACAAGCTGATCAATCATAACACTGAAGCAAAGGCAGTTTGGGATAATGTTAAGATGCTTCTCTCAGGTTCAGAACTAACTGTGGAAGACAGAGAATCCCAACTCTATGACGAATTTGAGCACTTCAAGATGAAACCAGATGAGAGTGTCTATGAGTACTATGTGAGATTTCATAAGTTAGTGAATGACATGAGGAACATCAGAATGACTATGCCTAACATTCAGCTCAACTCAAAGTTTGTGAACAACATGAATCCCGAATGGCACAAGTTTGTCACAGCTGTGAAGCTCACTAAAGGATTGAAGAATACAAACTATGAGCAACTCTATGCCTTCCTCCTTCAGAATGAGAGACATGCCATGTTTGAAAAATTGATTCTCAATCAGTTCAAAACCAACCAGGGAGAGACAAGTTCGTCTAATGACTCAACAGCTTTCTACTCAAACATTGGAATCACAACCAAAGCATCACAAGTCATACCCTTGGGTAATGGTAATCACAAACTCATTCCTGATCCAATGTTCAAACAAGCTGATGCTGATGCACACGTGGGTAACATCATTAATCAACTAGCTCTACTCATTAGTCAAAACATGAATTCTCTCCCACAAACCAACAACAACCTCAGAACTGCATCTAACCCACATAATCAAGCCACTGTTAAAGATGGAAGGATTGTGGTGCAACCAGTTCAGGAAAGACAGTATGATCAGGGAAGGGGTGGTGCTGGTAGAGGATATGTGGGCAATCAGAATCGAGGAAGGAATGGTAACCAAGGTCAAGCTAAGCCTATCAAATGCTATAACTGTGGTGGTGAGGGACACATTGCAAGGAACTGCACATCTCCAAAGCGTCCACAGAATGCTGATTACTTCAGAGATAAGATGTTACTGGCACAAGCTCAGGACAATGGTGCTGCGTTGGATGAAGAGGAATTGCTGTTTCTTGCTGAGGGTAATGCCAAGACCTATGATGCAGATGTGGATGAGCAGCCTATTCAGGAGATAGGTCACAATCATCAGAACGCCTTTCAAGTCGCTGACTGTGATGCATACGACTCTGATGTAGATGATGGACCTACTGCACACACAATCTTTATGGCTAGCATCTCTCCAATGGTTTCTCCCAAGATCTCTTCTTCACCACAAGCTGGCCCATCCAAGGACAAACTCATCTCAGAGGTATTAAAGCTATATGATGATGCTGATGTGCAACAGATGCATGACAAAGTACAACCAACTGAAACTTTTGAATCAAATGTTGAAAATATGGGTAATATCAATATTGTCCCATATGATCAATACGTGAAACAAAGTGAAAGTGAAGTTGTACCAAGTGATGCATCTTCTGCAGTCAACAATGACTATGTCTTTGATGAATACACTGCATGTGCTCCTGATGATTCCATAATTTCTGAACTAAATGCCTATAAAGAACGTGTTGCTATTTATGAACAACGCGCTAAATTTGAGTTGACCACTCGTGAGCGGGAAATGGATGACCAAGTGCGTACAGTAATTAGAAAAAGTAATTTTAGAGAAGAAGTATTGAAACAAGAATTAAATTCTTTGCAAGAAAAACTTTCTAAAACAGCTAAGCAAAAACAAGAACTTCAAGAAAATGTGAAAATGCTTAAGCAAGAATTTAATGCAAAAGAATCAAAGCTCTTGAGAGATTTTTCTAATCTGAAAACTTTGAAAAACAAACTTGAAAACAAGTTGTACATGCAAGGAAACACCATTCAGACTGCTCACATGATCACTAAGCATAGAGTTCTAAGCGATAAGCATAGTGTTCCCATTATAGATAAACCCAACCCTGAGTATGGAAAGATAGCAAAAGCAGCTCAAAGTGTTATCTATGATGGAAATGAGATTCTTAAACCTAGACAAAAACCTAGTTGCGTTGAGTGCACTGAGGATGACAAGAAATTAGATGAAGTAACTAGGGAGAAGATGAATAAGAAACTAAATGATCCTAAGTGCAAAGAGAAGAAAGTAATTATCACTCCCCATGACTACAAGAAGGAAAACTGGATTTCCTTGAACAAGTTTAAGACTCAGACATTGTTGACTCCCGAACAAGTCTTCTGGAAAATGGATTTAGATAAGCAGAAAGCTGAAAATATTGCAGTAACAAACCCTCCCCTTTGGAAAATGCCTAGAGCAACTGTGTATCCTCCTAACACACCAATGCATCTTGTTCCTAGAACAATTGCCACTAAAAGCAAGACCTTAATTAGCCAATACGTTATTTTTCAACTATTTGTTGATTTTGAGAAAACTTGCAAGAAAAGGATCACACCCACTGGCATAACTGAAGGAGAAAGGGGTTTTGAACAAATGAAAGAATGTTATTTAACTGAGGTCATGCCTTTCTTTAAACTTCTAAAAGATCACTTTGAGAGTCTTAAAAAGGGGATAGAAACAGATATTAAGGGAATGGAAAAGGAATTTGATGCAATAATAGTTGAAATTAGTGACTATGAGCGTGCACTAAAATATAATGAGATTGAGAGGAAGAACCTGCATACATTGAATGAGAATCTTATTACTGAATGTGTTGCTCAAGATGTCTTTTTCACTGTTTCAAGTTGCTCTATTAATGCTTCCAAATTTCATGAACTATCTGTGGCCCTGAAAGTCTCCCATGATCGTGTCATTGAGCTTGAAAAAACTAATTCTAAACTAAATGAGAAAATTGAACTGGATGATCATGACAATTTGGTTAAACATTTTTCTAAACTAGAAGTTGATTATTTTAATCTACAACTAAAATATCAACATCTCAAAGAAAATGTCAAAACTTCAAATATCAAGACATCTTCTGATGCTCCAGAGTTTGATGCAGTTTTTCAAATTAACAAACGAGATGAACAGATTCATGCTCAGTGTAACACGATCAGAAAGTTGAAAGCCCAAATCTCTCAATTAAAGGGTCAAACGAACAATATGACAGGCTCCCAAATGCCTCCTCCTTTAGATTCTCAGAATTCTCAAACGTTTCATCTTCAAAATCTAGTAAATGCTTTACAAAAGGAAAACGAAAGTTTTCTAGAAGAAAATGAAAAGGTTAAACGTCATTTCAATGAGTTGTTTGAATCAATTAAAGTCACTCGTAACAAAAACAACGAACAAATAACTTCATTGCAAAAGGAAATTGAGAACCTGAAGAGTCAGGTAAAAGGGAAAATGCCAATGATCAATGAGGAAAATGTTGTATCAAAGGTTCACTCTGGTAATAAATATTCTTTATCTGTGACATATGTCCCCCCTCACCTAAGGAACAACAAACTTGCCATTCAAACATATTTCTCATCCCTTAAGGATTGCTTAGAATGCCTGCGTGAGATTGTTGAAGAGGATAAGCTAGAGAAACCTCATGATAATGCAATTGGACATGCATGCTTATATGCCAAACGATCTCAAGAAATCTTAGAATGTTTGATCACAATATGCCCAAAGACATTAGGTGAGAGAGTTAACCCTTTGATTCCATGCTCAATGCCTAAGGCCAAACATGATATGCACTCGATTCCCAATGGTTTGAATGTGAGGAGTAGTGTACCATTGAGTAGTTCAGATTCTAGATCTGTCAATGCTAGGAAAGTGAACTCAAATGTGCCTTCTAGGAGTACTAATCTCAGTACCTCTAGTGTTAAGAAAGTGAACCTTAGTGCACCTGCATGTAGTTCAGATCCCAGCACATCTAAACAGGTGGTGCAAAGAGTAGTAAAACAAACTAATGTTCCCATTCCCTCTACAGGAGTAATCAGTGACATTAAAGGGAGCAGGTCAAAGTCTCAAGACAATACAAGGAATGATAGGACCTCTCAAGCTAAGAATGTGCACTGGAAGAGAGTAGAAGAACAATCTAGGAACCTTAAGTTTGAATCGAATAAAACGAATCGTGTTGATTTTAGTATTAGCCATAAGCGTACTGTAATTAATTCGAATTCTGATACTATTTGCAAAACTTGTACTGATGTTTGCTTGAATTCTGTTTCTAATCATGGATGTGATGTCAATGTTTTGCCTAATGATGTTAATTGTGCAGTTAATATTGTTAATGCTAAAATTCATGCTAAAAAGGCTAAAAGGCAAAAGCGAAAGAAAGTTAGAAAACAATGGAAACCCACAGGAAGAACATTCAGCAGAATAGGTTCTTATTGGATACCTGTTGGTCATAAGACCAATCAGATAATGCCCACTAGAAAATGGATGCCTACTGGTAGAACTATTCCCTTAAGAAGTGGTCACACTGTAAACAGGACTAATACAGACACTAGTATTGCATATACTCACAATGATTCCATTACCTCACTGTCTGATATGAATGCTTCTATTTCTGATGTGGGTGTTCCAACTGTTGCTACTAACCAAATGGAACCCATTCTTGCATGGGGATCCCAATTATCCAGTTATCCATTCTTGTTTGTGTTCAACTGCAGATCGTTCAAATCGTTCTGTGGTACCTGGACTCAGGCTGTTCCAAGCATATGACTGGAGACCGGTCGCGGCTCATGAACTTCGTGAGCAAATTCATCGGGACTGTTAGATTTGGTAATGATCATTTCGGTGCTATAATGGGTTATGGAGATTATGTTGTTGGTAATAGTGTCATCTCGAGAGTGTATTATGTGGAAGGTTTAGGTCATAATCTGTTCTCTGTTGGTCAATTCTGTGACTCTGATCTAGAAGTAGCCTTCAGAAAACATACCTGCTTTGTTAGAAATCTTAACGGTAAGGAACTGTTGAAAGGAACTCGTGGCTCAAACCTTTACACCATCTCTATCGATGACATGATGAGGGCATCTCCAATCTGCTTGTTATCTAAGGCTTCAAAAACAAAGTCATGGTTATGGCATCGTCGTCTCAATCACTTGAACTTCGGCACCATCAACAATCTTTCCAGAAAGGACTTAGTTGTAGGTCTACCTAGACTAAAGTATGAAAAGGATCATCTTTGTTCAGCATGTCAATTGGGAAAAAGCAAGATGTTTGCCCATAAATCCAAACCTATTAACTCTGTCACAGAAGTTCTTCATATGATTCATATGGATCTATGTGGACCAATGAGGGTGCAGAATATCTTTGGGAAGAAATATGTGTTAGTTGTAGTTGATGATTACTCTAGATTCACCTGGGTCAAGTTCTTAAGGACAAAGGATGAAACTCCTGATATCATCATCAAACTCATCAAACAGCTGCAGGTTCGACTCAACAAAACTGTCAGAATTATCAGAACAGACAATGGAACTGAGTTTGTCAACAAACAACTTAGTGAATTCTATGAAAGCATTGGAATCAGCCATCAAAGAAGTGTTCCACGAACCCCTCAACAGAACGGTGTAGTTGAAAGACGAAATCGTACTCTTGTTGAAGCTGCTAGAACAATGCTGATCTACTCAAAGGTTCCAATGTTTCTCTGGGCTGAAGCTATTGCCACTGCATGCTACACACAAAATCGTTCCCTGATTCACACCATTCATGGAAAAACTCCATATGAACTTGTCCACAACAGAAAACCTAATCTATCTTCCCTTCGTGTGTTCGGTGCATTGTGCTATCCAACTAATGAGGGTCAAGACTTAGGCAAACTTAGGGCCAAAGCTGACATTGGAGTATTTGTAGGATATGCATCAAACAAAAAGGGATACCGAATCTACAACAAAAGAACCCGAAATATCATGGAAACAATTCATGTTACGTTTGATGAGCTGACCGGTCAAATGGCTCCTGGACACTCCAGCTCAGGACCCGCACTTCAAAACAGTCCTATTGGTTCATCCCTTGTTCCAAACTCCTCTCAAGAAACTCCATATGTACCTCCATCTGAAGATGATGTAAAGAAATTGTTTGATCCCATGTTTGATGAACTGTATGAGTCTACTACTAATGAGGTGCTGATCCCTACAACAGAGGATGCTCATATTCCAGTGAATGAAGTCAATCCATCAGTCTCAATATCTGTTGGTCACGAAGCACCTGCTGCTGATCCTTCAGTCTCATCAACAAATCATCATTCTTCAAATGTACATCATGGAAATGTTTCTGGCATCAATGATGAAGTTAATCCCTTTGCGACTCCTGAAGATGCTCCATTTGAAAACATATTTGCTATTCCTGAATCATCATCAGAACCATCTTCTTCAGGAGACATCGACTCTGCTACCTCAGTTCCTCAACAAATGCCACATGAACACCTCAGAAAATGGACTCACGATCACCCATTAGACAACATCATTGGTAATCCCTCTCGTCCTGTATCAACCCGGAAACAACTTGCAACCGATGCCTTATGGTGTTTCTTCAACTCCGTACTATCTAAGATCGAACCAAAAGATGTTAAAACCGCCATGAATGAAGACAGCTGGTTCAATGCTATGCAAGATGAAATTCATGAGTTTGATCGTCTTGATGTATGGGAGTTAGTACCTGCTCCAGACTGTGCTATGATTATAGCTCTAAAATGGATCTTCAAAGTAAAACTTGATGAGCATGGTGATGTGTTGAAGAACAAGGCTCGATTAGTTGCTAAAGGATATCGTCAAGAGGAGGGTATAGACTTTGAAGAATCTTTTGCTCCAGTTGCTCGAATCGAGGCAATCAGAATCTTTCTGGCTAATGCTGCTAGTAAGAACATGGTAGTTTATCAGATGGATGTAAAGACGGCATTTCTGAACGGAGATCTTAAAGAAGTCGTCTACGTCAGCCAACCTGAAGGATTTGTTAATCAAGAGCATCCTACTCACGTTTATCGTTTGAAGAAGGCTCTTTACGGTTTAAAGCAAGCTCCAAGGGCATGGTATGATACAATGTCAAAGTTTCTTTTATCAACCGGATTCATCAAAGGAGCTGTTGATCCTACATTGTTCACCAGGAAGTCAGGCAAACATTTGATTCATGTTCAAATTTATGTTGATGATATTATTTTTGCCTCGACTGACCCAATGGAATGTGATCGTTTTTCAAATGATATGAGTTCAAAGTTTCAAATGTCAATGATGGGACAAATGTCATTTTTCTTGGGATTACAAATTTCTCAAAGTCCCGGAGGCATGTTCATAAATCAATCTAAATATGCAACAGAGATTTTAAAGAAATTTGGATTTGATTCAAGTGACCCTGTTGACACCCCCATGATTGACCGAACCAAACTAGATGAGGACCTCTCAGGGATCATGATTGACCAAACGAAATATCGGAGTATGATTGGATCCCTGATGTATCTCACTGCTAGTAGACCAGACATCTTGTTCTCTGTGTGCATGTGTGCTAGATACCAGGCTAAGCCTACTAAAAAGCACCTTGAAGCAGTTAAACGGGTCTTTCGGTATCTCCAAGGAACCATCAATATGGGACTATGGTACAAGAAGGACACCGGTATGTCACTAACGGCCTATGCAGATGCCGATCATGCAGGTTGTCAAGATACACGTCGAAGTACGTCTGGAGGTGCTCAGTTTTTGGGTGATAAGCTTGTGAGCTGGTCTTCAAAGAAGCAAATGAGTACTTCTATTTCCTCTATAGAGGCTGAATACATTGCCATGTCATCTTGTTGTGCTCAAATCTTATGGATGAGATCTCAATTATCTGACTATGGCTTTGAATTCAACAAAATCCCTCTGTACTGTGATAATAAAAGTGCTATTGCTCTCTCATGCAACAACGTTCAACACTCAAGAGCAAAGCATATCGACATTCGACATCATTTCATCAGGGAACAAGTGGAAAAAGGTGTGGTGGAACTATATTTTGTGAGGTCTGAATATTAGTTAGCGGACATCTTCACCAAAGCTCTTCCAAGAGAACGTTTTGAGTTTATTCTTCCACGTCTTGGTTTGAAAAGCCTTCAACCAGAAACTCTCAAACGTCTTCAGGAGGAAGACGAGGAGTAAAGGTCTATCTTCATCAATTTCTTGTATATATTATTTGAAAAACAAAATACAAAATTATAAAACCTTCAAAAATCAAAAGAAAAATATAAAACTTTCAAAATCCATAAAAACTTGAAAAATTCGAAAATTCTTCAAAAAATATTGTTATTTTTGTCATGTTTCTTCCGGTTCGATTATATCTACGGACTTTGTGCTGTCATTCAAAGAATGACACGGGACTTTAGATGTTGTTCGAATTCTTAAAAAAAAAAAAAAAAAAAAAAAAAAAAAAAAAAAAAAAAAAAAAAAAAAAATTAAAAATTAAAAATTTTTTTGGGAGAAAGAGAAATGGTTTATTGTCATCTTCAGGCAATAACCCGGTTTTAAAGAAAGAACAGAGCCATGTTTTATCATGTTTTCAAAATTCCATGCTCTGATTCTATAAACATTTATCTGCTGAAAACTAAATGCTTTGAAAAATAACTCGATCCCTATTTTTGAAAATCATCAGGACTTATTTGTCAAAATCTCTATCTCTCAATCAACAACCTATGTCATTGATTGAGGGGGAGAATGATTTCAATTAAATCAAAAAGTTATTTGGCATTAAATTGTTTTCAAAAGATATACATGCATGTGTTATAAATGGAGTTTAAAGTCTTAAAATCCGATCCTTATCAGTTCAAACGCTTTCACAATCATGTCACAATTCTCCTTAAAAGCTTTCAAAATCAATTTAAATCTATACGAGATCACAAATCTCAAATGCTTAGATAATTGTGATCGGGGGAGAATGTGTGATTTAAATTGGATTTAAACTGATAATTCGGCAAATGGTGTTATAAGAATGTACATGCTGTCCTTCCCACATGTGACAAACGATTTCAAGTTTTCATGCACATGTTGAGGGGGAGCATCTATCTTAAACCTTTGATTTGAAACGTGATCATTCATCCCAATGTGCAGGTTCCCTCTAGTATGTGCAAAACTCTTTTCAAACCTCGAGGCACATATTGAGGGGGAGCAAATTCATGGAAACCTCATCCTTCCCGGAAATGCTATACCCACTTGATCTGTTGAGGGAAGTGATGTTGATATCTTTTAGAAAATGGTAATCAAAAGAAGTTAATTCTTTCTCTTGTCTCCGTGTGCAAAAACATTTTCAAATACTTGATGCACATGTTGAGGGGGAGTTCTCGTTCTAAAAATATCAAAAACAATTCAGGTACAAAATGCTTTGATAATACATCACAAGTATCTGAATTAATTTTCAAATGGTTTTCAATTGGATCCAATGGCAGATGAACAATACCAAATTGACCTACCAACTTTACTTTATGTACGGTGATATAAGGATGATAAGGTTAGGTATTGGTTCCCATGATCCGCCAGAACCGGAGGGATCTACCCAGGGACAATCCACTAGTTAGTGTAGAAGTCCTTAGGTATGATGATAAAAGGAGAAAAATGAGATATGGGAAGAGTGCGGACTAAGACTGAGCTAGTACTGGAATAAACCCAACAAGGTTCTAGCTATGAAGTCTTGGTAAGCACTGAAGGGGTTGAAGAATTAAAAAGAATTGAATGAGAAAAGGGTGAAAACAAATAGCCCTCCATTTATTCAACCTTAGGGCAGAAACCGGGTTCACTTCATATGCTACTGATGGTAACATCGGTATTGAAGACAAGACGTCATGGACCCAGTGACGCACTGCACTTCACCTTTCCAAACCACTCAAGTTCCTCTTAAAAGGGCTTGTTTCACTCTCACGGGGAACCGACATAATCTATCGACTGTCTCTTAGAGATGGTTGATATTGAAGTAGGAGACCCTCTCCCTAGTCTCCGGCACAGGATCCAAATATGCACAAATTGAGTCTAGAGCCACGAGATCATCAATAAATCTCATTAGGACACTTTCAATGAAGACTCTCTATTTCACACAATGTGGAAAGAGAGATTATATCTTGAGTCCTACGCATTATCCTTGTGGTATTGCCAGAACATCTGAGTGATGTGTTTACACATTCACAATGAAGATGGAAAGCCTTCTGGAGCCAACATCAAACAAGCTCCTGGTAGGTGGCATGTGAGATCTATTATATAGATCAACCATGTGACAACTGAACAGAAACAATGGGGCGATTCAATCTCTTGAATCAATCCTGGTTCAGGTTATGGATTGACGGATACCTTTGAAAAACCTGTCTTTGTGCTTAAAAACTCCTTTCTTTAGCACATTGACTGTGTACTCATTTTTCAAACCAAAAGGTATTTTTATGATTGATAATTGATTTTCAATAAAACCTTCGTTGTATTGCAAAAAAACAATTTCTATTGAGCAATACACGATTGTTTTTCAAATTTCTTTTCATCAATCAGTGGACTTAAACATTCGCTGGTTCACTCACTCCGTGTTGTCTTCTTTGAGATGTTCCGTTTGAGAACAGCTAGAACAGCTGCGAAACCCTGTCAAGGAGATTCTTAGGAATCCTACCTGATCACAGGCAGTACATGTACTGATCAACGGGGAACCGTGGGCCGTGTACCTCAATTCAACGAAAGTGATCAAAGACACTTTCGTGAGATTTGTTGCTAACTGTTGTATGCAGGTACGCCCGACGTTTGCAGCTGATCAGAATGAAGCGGTCAATCCATAGCCGCATGCTCACTTAACACATTCAACTCAAAGAAATCATGATTAGTGCATCAATGACTCTGATATTTTCACACCAAGCTTCTGCTACGCTGCTGCCAATATCATGATTCAACAAAAGCTTCCGCTACTCTGATGAGAAGATTTCATGATCCAGAATGTGAGCATGTCGGTCCTAATGTCACAACATCACAAAGGATATGTCAGAGATTGTTGATAGCTGATGATCTCAAAAGATGGCTCAAAACGATTATCACGTGGATCAGTAAAAGACCTCCACTTGGAATAACCAAACATGCAATGTGAAGAATCAATGACTACGAGCTCAGGAGCAAAGGACTACATCAAAAATACAAGATCAACTGTTAATGTAATATCTATTTGTATTCTATGTAATTTTGGTACATGATTGAGGTGACCTCCCTTAGGGGAGATTGTTAGGAATTAGAAATTCCCGGTATTAAAGAGTCGGTCACATCAAGTATATGTAATCGTTAGAAAGCTCGTAGTCATAGTTCATTTAAGTTAAGTAGTATTTAGTTAAGTAACACCGTGGAGGACGGACGGGTCTTTACCCACTGTATCCCTGATCCACAGCCCGAAGTGTGGCGTTTTATGTATGACTATAAATACTCTCTACCTTCCAAGGTAGAGAGTTGGAGCTCATAATAATATCTTTCACTTTCTCTCACTAAGTTCCCTAAACCTCTAACTTTCTCTCTCTAGAATTCCATCTATATGCTACTTTGTGTTATGGTTTGATGTGTATGTGAAAAGTAATATCTAACTTGTTGAGGGGGAGTATTTGAATCTAAACTTTGTTCACAAAATTGTTCATAGTGGTCATCTTCCCGCAACACTCGAAATGGTCATATTTATTCTCAACTTTTCAAAAATAACATTTTATATGCCATTCTTGAGGGGGAGAAAATTATGTGATAAGAAATATGTTGTGTAAATGCAAAATGAATCTTTGTGTAATAGACTTAACCAACGAATTGACGGTACTAAACTGTTAGTAACTCGAAAAGACTTGTCCTGGACGGGTAATAATTTCAAGCTAGTTCGCTAGTAATGTAAACGTGTCTCGCAAAGGACTTGTCCAAGTAGAAAGTACGATTCGAAATACTCTTGGTAGACATGAACTCTGACGGGTTTGAAAATCTTTCGAGGTTTGTCTACACCTTCAAGGTAGTTATTAGAGCTAGTTGTCACCTAAAAGCTGACAATGTAACTCTTTAACTATGCAACGTAACCGTGTCTCGCGGGGGAGTGTCTATCTTGAGTTGATCAATTCAAAAGTGCGCGCTCTTCCCACACAGTGCAGATTTCCGTCAAAACTCTAAAGCACATGTGGAGGGGGAGTATTTCTGCTAAAAGATAAAACTCTCACAGTGGTTCAAACATGTTTTTCATTTACAAACCCTTTGAGAGATTTTCTTAAAAATTGGTTTTATGGCAACATAGGTTAGTCATGGAGTGATAAGGTGACTAAGGTTAGGAATAACCGTCCTATGATCCGCCAGAGCCGGAGGGATCTACCCAAGGACATCACAAATAGTTAGTACTTAGAAGTCCTTATGTATGATTATAAAAATGAGAAAATGAGAATCAGAGAAAGAAGGAGTTGAAGAATTAAAAAGAAATGCAATGAAAAGGGTGAAAAGAAATAGCCCTCCAAATTATTCAACTTAGGGCAGACACCGGGTTCAATTCATATGCTACTGGTTGTCACTTAGTGACACTGGTATTGAAGATTAAAAGTCGTCATGGACCCAGTGACGCATGCACTATACCTTCTTAGCCACTCAAGTTTCTCTCAAAAGAAGCTTGTTTCATTCTCACAGGGAACCTACGTAAACTATTGGCTTTCTCTTAGAGATCGCTGGTATTGAAGAAGGAGACCCTCTCCCTAGTCTCCACTCAGGAAAACCAAAACGCACTATTGAGTCTAGAGCCACGAGAATCATCAAAAGATCTCTTAGGTACACTTGACATTTCATCACTTGATGTTCAACAATAATAACATCAGTGGTACATTATCGAGTCCTACACAGATCTTAGCAATCCTTCACATATGTGATCCTCAGTGATTGAATGGAAACTCCTGCCAGGGTCAACATCAAACAGCCCTGACAGCAGGTCACTTCGGTAACTCTCTGTGGATTACGCTTAGTGTGTCTCAAACGGTCTACAGTCGTGAGGTGATGCTTCGGTGTACCTCAGCGACTCCTCTGAACTGTAGATGTACTTCGGTACATCGCGTTATCTCACTTGTGGGACTCCAATTCAGGAACGGCCTTTGTAAGAATTAGAGTTGTGTTTTCACGCTATGCTATTAACACTCTCGAAGTTCAAACTTGTAAGTGCCGGAATCCGCTTATTACTAACCGTTTTAAATGTTTTCTTCTTATGGAAGCTCCGGAGCGGGATGATCGTGCAAATTCTTCTCATGCTCACGCCAACATCATCACTAATGAAAGTTCTATCCAAAAGCAACACAACAGTCATAATGATTCTTCGTCAAATCAAAGAATCTACAAAGTTAAAGACTTAAAGAACTTCATTAGTACTGAATTCCAAACGTCAAAGAGCGTGTGAGCATGTTGAAGAATGACGTGGAGACACTGTAGCGGCGAAGTAGACCTGAGGCAGACTTGATGCAGACAACAACATACTATCACTTTCATCACTAAGAACAATGATCAAAGAACAAAGTTAAAGATGACGTCAAAGCATAACTGTTCAAAGAAAACTATCTCTCTACACTGGGGAGATTGTTCGAATCAAGGCATTTCTTCTCACAAGAAAGAAGAATGTCAGAAGACGTCAAAGCTTCTATTACATCAACGCCTTCACCGTTTTTCATCACTAACACTTGAGGGGGAGATTGTTGGAATCACTCCTAAACCTCAATTCAAGTGTTAGTTACTCATATGTAATAGGTAGCTTATTATGGCCTTTATGTTTGTTTAAGGTCTAGCTTATGTAGAAGGCCCATAAGCTTAGGACCATGTCCAATAAGGAAAAGGGAAGGAGTAGGAGTGTTGCCCTAGCTCCTTGCCTATAAATACTATGTAATAACCCTCACTTGAGGGTTGGTTGTTCAATTTATTCCTTTCACTCACTCTCTACGCATAACCGGTTCTATTACTTTGTGTGTGTGTGTTTGGTTTATTGTTCAATCACCTTTATCTCTTTCTATTAAGCTTGTGTTGTAAAACTAGTGACCTAACAATTCGGAAGAGAGGTGACCATGACTATGGTGGATGAAGGAGAACTGATGAAAAAGGCTCAAGACATTAGGGCTCGCGTGGCTGAGCGGGACTATGTAATTGGAGAGTTGGAGCTCTTGTATCCGTTTGATTCTTCTGTGCAAAGTATCTCAAAGCTGAATAAGTTGCAAACTGAAGATTTAAGCGAAGCTGCAGCAATCCTGGTGAATGTGATGAAGAAGTAAAAGCGAGCACAGGAGCTTTTGTCATTTATTGAGAAGTTGAAAGGGATGGTGTACTGACATCCTTTGTTTTGGTGTTTTTGAAGTGTGTTTTGGGTTTAAGCGATGGTGTGAATGGCTAGGATGGGTAGTATGTGTTTACCAAGACTGGATAATGGTTATGTTTTTTTGTCTTTGAACAATTTATCTTTTTTTTTTATGTTTCAGAAGCCAGTGCATTAAACTTTTATGTTGCGATATTAATCTTGCTTGAACATACCTGTTTTTGCTATATGCCTTAGCTAGTTGGTTTGCTATGATGGCACCGCAGACATGTAGTTTTAAACCGATCTCGTGGCACTTGGTCGTGTTCCATAAGTGGCTGGCTCCAGTGGGCTTGTTCCATAAGTGGTTGGTTCCACTTGCAGTGGAATACGCAGCCTGTTATAATAAGTTTATTGTTAGTGTATGAGGAGCAAAGCTAAATATTAAAGGTTTGAAAATTATGACAGTTGAACCTGCAGTTTAAATGCAAAGGGTAGAGCAATAGAAAACAAAATAGGAAACATAATATATACTATAGTGATACCTCATCGGCACCACATTAATGAGATAAACTCACCAGGTAGCCATAGTTGCTCTTTTCCGAGGTTGCTATGAACATCTGCTATCATGTACAGCTGAGCATGGCCTAGTTTAAAAAATACAATGAGAATCTCATTGATCGACAATAAAGCATTGTGCAAAAACAAAGCACATCAACGCACATGCCGCCGGTCGACATCGGGTGCTGCAGACCAACCTTCGTCTGAATCTATGTAACTTCCTGTAACCTGCACGTGTCACTTGTCCACAAAACCTAGAAAAAAACATCCAACATCAGCATTTGGATGTTTGCACGGTAAACATTACAATAAGTATAAGTACATCAAGAATGAGCAAAAACAAATGAACCAACCTTTGCCATGATGGATTTTTAATACAGTAAAAGGCTGGTACGCACGCCCAAAAAAAGTGCGGACAACATTTAATAACGGTAGCATTCAACTGCATATAACTCCAACCTTAAACCCAAAATTAAAACCTCATTTACTGGCCCAAAAATGTAAGCATAAGTAACATTGGCAAGAACATCTAACCAATGTGGTAGGCGCAGCTGATGGAAGCTAACAGCGAGGAGGCCAGAACCAGTTTCATGACAATAGCTGGAATTTTGCTGGACATATGGCTCAGATGGGTGAACCTTGTTGCAAAGAGGATAGACCCACCATGGCTGCAACAGCTGCCTGTCGCCATGCCAAGATACGGAAAATCTCACATTTACCTAAGGAACCCCAATTCATCACAGCCTCGAAAAGGAAACCAAAGGGTGACTATTTACCAAACTAATCCCATCAGGGTCACCGACCCGGTCCATTCATTCCTACTCATATCGTATATTTAAATTGTAACCCACGATCATGAATTCAAAGTCTCACATCATCACATTGCACCAACATCAACATAAAAACCAAAGTTATGCAAGAGATAATCTGCACCAAAATTGATGCCAACCAAATAGAAATCGAACCCGAACAACAGCATGGCTGCAACCATATGGTTACCTTACCAAGGCATGTTCTCGGGCCAACTTCAGCTACCAAGAGAAACCAAAAAGGGCCAAATATAATGGCTCGGCAGCCTGCACTGCACATAACCTTATTATATATCATATATTCTTCTATATTACATTTATTGAGGAAGCCTTTTCATTAAGCGCCTTTAGTCACTCTTAAAAAAAATATAAATGGCTCGGATGGGTGAACCTTCGTACAGAGAGGATACACCCGCCATGGCTGCAACAGCTGCCCGTCGCCCTGCCAAGATACGGGCCATCTCACGTTTACCAGAGGAACCCCAATTCATCACAGGCTCGAAAAGGAAACAAAGGCAAACAACAAAGGGAACAAACACCAGGGCTTGCATCAACCACTCAATATACGAAACTTGCTTAAAAGATTTTTTATGTAGAATAATCGGCACATTTGTCAAACCTTGCATCAATCGTTGAAAATACCAAACTTGATGAGGAAATTTTCGATGCAAAACAATTGAGAAACCTAAGTCTAATATCAGATCGACCAATCCCCCAAAAGTATGTGCAATAAAATAGAGATGCACCTATAGCGTTTAACATATGGCCAGCGTCCATCCACAAACGCGAATAAAATATTGATTTAACGGTACCCATCACCGTACGATGAGCGAATGCCCGTATTTTTCCCTGGAGAAGCACCCAGTTGGATCTAAAAGATAAGTTACGAATGTGAGCACAAATGAATAGACCAGGTCAGTTAGGGTAACGGGCCTCCACCCAAAAGCCTGTTTAAAAAAAATACCAAAGTTGCACTATTCATAAGGTCCCAAATAAATGTGATATAGAAGAAACAAACCTTCACACCATCACATTGCACCAACATCTACATAAAAACCAAAGTTATGGAAGAGCTAATCTGCACCAAAATTGATGGTAACCAAATGAAAATCAGACCTTAACAACAGCATGGCAGCAACCATATGGTCACCTTGGCCAGGCATGCTCTTCGGACAACTCCAGTTACCAAGGCAAACCAATAAATGGCTCAGATGGGTGAACCTCCGTGCAAAGAGGATACACCCGCCATGGCTGCAACACCTGCCTGTCGCCCTGCCAAGATACGGGCCATCTCACGTTTACCGAAGGAATCCCAATTCATCACAGCCTCAAAAAGGAAACATAAAGGGCTACTATTTATGCTGATACCTGAGCGGCGCAACATTATTGTGATAAATCTACCAGACAGCCATTACCTTTTAGATCCAAACAGGTATACCTCCAGAATGTCATCTAGCAATATTGTTACCCAAAGATAGCTGCTGCGGTCTGAAAGCAATGGTTATACTTGGAGCAGTTGCAACACCAAACTGATACCAAAGCAAAATGTTAAAAAACATGATGGATCCACTGTGGGTGCAACCATCATGGGTTTCCCTGCCAACATGCAGATAACATCATCTTCTTCAAAGGCAATCCCGCCGATGACAACAAATACCACTAGCTAATGCTTCAAAGCGCAATAAGCAGCTCATAAGCATGATAATTATCATAACAAAGACCTGCATAATTGCATACGCGTAGAAAGGCTCAAATTTCCACCCATAAAATGCAAAGCCAGATACTGGCCATGGCTGCAATAAAAAACTGCCCTGCCAAGCTACCAGTATCAGACAATTATGCAAACAAAGTATTCAATTTCATCCAGGCATCATCACTGCCTAAACCAAAGAATCTGATTTTGTCATGGAAGTATAGGATGAAAGCCAACGGTGAAGAGGCCGCAACCAATTTTACAACAACATCAGAAATTTGGATGTAAAACCGACTGAGATGGGTGAGCATTCAAGCAAACAGGATACACTCGCCATGGCTGCAACAGCTGCCTGTCGCCCTGCCAAGATACGTGCAATCTCACGTTCACTTAACAAACCCTAATTCATCACGGCCTCTACAAATGGATACAAAGATCAGCCATCTAGCACAGTTGCCATGGGAAAATCTGGAATTACAGAATATAACATTAACAGGCATTCTCTGCATCTGCAACCCATAACCATGAAACCAAAGTTTCAGCTAAT
This sequence comes from Chrysanthemum seticuspe, assembly GCA_019973895.1. Lineage (NCBI taxonomy): Eukaryota > Viridiplantae > Streptophyta > Magnoliopsida > Asterales > Asteraceae > Chrysanthemum > Chrysanthemum seticuspe. The sequence goes on from BPTQ01000004.1 coordinate 209,006,017, forward strand.
CACATTTCACCACCATGAACATAAAAAACATAGTCACAGAAGAGCCAGCTTGCAAAAAAACTGATGGAAGCCCAATAGAAGCGGTGCTCAAAAAACAACATGGATGCGACCATAAGGCCACCCTGCCAAGGGCTGTTTTTCTGCAAACTTCAGGCATCAATACAAACCAAAAATGCACAACATCATTGTCCCTTAGGCTACCGTGCGTGTAATAAAAATGAGAGAACGGCAAGTGACCGATTCTCTACACATGCGATGGGTGCAACCTCAGCAAGTCTACCACACCATAGCAGAGCCTGAAAAAACATGGCAAACCCACAAACATTTTCAGAACCTATAATATTTCATTCAAATCTAACTCACACAAACTGCTAAACCATAACATATAACATTCCATTCCACCAACATGACCACATAATTTTTTTTAACAAAAACTAAATCAACATCAATTATGAAAAGAAGGCTTCATTTTAGCACCATTGAGTTGATGCACACATTCGAAATGAGAAAACGCCCAAAATAATTTTACAAAACAGGAAACCCTAAATTAAACCTAAACCCTAATTGCTATAAAACATTGAATTAAACATAAACCCTCATTCGTATAAACCATTTGACCCCAAAAAATAAACCTAAACCCTCAGAACAGCAAACATGCGCAAAGATTAAAAAAACACCTAACCTAGCATAAAATCTTCGCGACACCAAAGTTGGTGAAGATCATTTCATTCACAAATAATTAATCCACCTAACTCTAAATATAGAAACACCGAACCAAAAGAGATATGCACCTGTACCAACGATGTCAGTGATAATGAATAGAATGGAACGGTCAGGCTAATGGACCTCCACCCAAACACTACGTCGCCAGAAAAAAACCCTTGATCGCACTATTCATAAGATCCCCAAAAAAGATTGGGTGAAGATAAGGTTGTACGGTCGATGTGTGGTAATGAGAAACAAAGAAAGTTAATTCGAGAATACCTGGTTTAATCATCGGGTCACCCAAACGGGTAGAAAATAAAGGCAAAGTTGAACTATTCATAAGGTCCCCAATAAATGTTGCATGTCGCCATGCCAAGATACGGGCAATCTCACATTTACCTAAGGAACCCCAATTCATCACAACCTCGAAAAGGAAACCAAAGGGCGACTATTTACCAAACTAAGCCCATCACGGTCACCGTCCCGGTCCATTCATTCCCACTCATACCGTATATTTATTCTGTAACCCACGATCATGAATTCAAAGTCTCACATCATCACATTGCACCAACATCAACATAAAAACCAAAGTTATGCAAGAGCTAATCTGCACCAAAATTGATGCCAACTAAATGGAAATCGAACCTGAACAACACCATGGCTGCAACCATATGGTTACCTTGCCAAGGCATGTTCTCGGGCCAACTTCAGCTACCAAGAGAAACCAAAAAGGGCCAAATATCATGGCTCGGCAGCCTGCACTGCACGTAAACCTTATTATATATTATATATTCTTCTATATTACATTTATTGAGGAAGCCTTTTCATTAAGCGCCTTTAGTCACTCTTAAAAAAATTATAAATGGCTCAGATGGGTGAACATTCGTGCAAAGAGGATACACCCGCCATGGCTGCAACAGCTGCCCGTCGCCCTGCCAAGATACGGGCCATCTCACGTTTACCGGAGGATCCCCAATTCATCACAGGCACGAAAAGGAAACAGAGGCAAACAACAAAGGGAAAAAACACCAGGGCTTGCATCAACAACTCAATATACGAAACTTGATTAAAATATTTTTTATGCAGAATAATCGGCACATTTGTCACACCCTGCATCAATCATTGAAAATACCAAACTTGCTGAGGAAATTTTCGATGCAAAACAATTGAGAAACCTAAGACTAATATCAGATCCACCAAACCCCTAAAAGTATGTGCAAGAAAATAGAGATGCACCTATAGCGTTTAACATATGGCCAGCGTCCATCCACAAACGCGAATAAAATATTGATTTTACGGTACCCATCGCCGTACGATGAGAGAATGCCCGTATTTTTCCCTGGAGAAGCACCCAGTTGGATGTAAAAGATAAGCTACGAATGTGAGCACAAATTAATAGACCGGGTCAGTTAGGGTAACGGGCTCCACCCAAAAGCCTGTTTAAAAAAAATACCAAAGTTGCACTATTCATAAGGTCCCAAATAAATTTGATATAGAAGAAACAAAGCTTCACACCATCACATTGCACCAACATCTACATAAAAAACAAAGTTATGGAAGAGCTAATTTGCAGCAAAATTGATGGTAACCAAATGAAAATCAGACCTTAACAACAGCATGGCTACAACCATATGGTCACCTTGGCCAGGCATGCTCTTCGGACAACTTCAGTTACCAAGGCAAACCAATAAATGGCTCATATGGGTGAACCTCCGTGCCAAGATACGGGCCATCTCACGTTTACCGAAGGAATCCCAATTCATCACAGCCTCAAAAAGGAAACACAAAGGGCTACTATTTATGTTGATACCTGAGCGGCACAACATTATTGTGATAAATCTACCAGACAGCCATTACCTTTTAGATCCAAACAGGTATACCTCCAGAATGTCATCTAGCAATATTGTTACGCAAGGATAGCTGCAGCGGTCTGAAAGCAATGGTTATACTTGGAGAAGTTGCAACACCAAACTGATACCAAAGCAAAATGTTAAAAAACAGGATGGATCCACTGTGGGTGCAACCATCATGGCTTGCCCTGCAAACATGCAGATAACATCATCTCCTTCAAAGGCATTCCTGCCGATGACAACAAATACCACTAGCCAATGCTTCAAAGCGCAATAAGTAGCTCATAAGCATGATAATTATCATACCAAAGACCTGCATAATTGCAGACGTGTAGCAAGGCTCTGATTTCCACCCATAAAATGCAAAGCAAGATACTGGCCATGGCTGCAACAATAAACTGCCCTGCCAAGCTACCAGTATCAGACAATTATGCGAACAAAGTATTCAATTTCATCCATGCATCATCACTGCCTAAAGCAAAGAATCTGATTTTGTCATGGACGTAAAGGATGAAAGCCAACGGTGAAGAGGCCGCAACCAATTTTACAACAACATCGGAAATTTGGATGGAAAATCGACAGAGATGGGTGAGCATTCAAGCAAACAGGATACACTCGCCATGGCTGCAACAGCTGCCTGTCGCCCTGCCAAGATACGTGCGATCTCACGTTCACCTAACAAACCCCAATTCATCACAGCCTCTACAAACGAATACAAAGGTCAGCCATCTAGCACGGTTTCCATGGGAAAATCTGGAATTACTGAATATAACATTGACAGGCATTTTCTGCATCTGCAACTCACAACCATGAAACCTAAGTTTCAGCCAATCACATTTCACCACCATGAACATAAAAAACATAGTCACAGAAGAGCCAGCTTGCAAAAAAACTGATGGTAGCCCAATAGATGCGTTGCACGAAAAACAGTAGCGCTACGACCATACGGCCACCCTGCCAAGGGCTGTTTTTCTGCAAACTTCAGGCATCAATACAAACCAAAAATGCACAACATCATTGTCCCTTAGGCTACAGTGCGTGTAATACAAATGAGAGAACGACAAGTGACCATGTCTCTGCACATGCGATGGGTGCAACCTCAGCAAGTCTACCACACCATAGCAGAGCCTGAAAAAACATGGCAAACCCACAAACATTTTCAGAACCTATAATATTTCATTCAAATCTAACTCACACAAACTGCTAAACCATAACATATAACATTCCATTCCACCAACATGACCACATAATTTTTTATTACAAAAACTAAATCAACATCAATTATGAAAAGAAGGCTTCATTTTAGCACCATTGAGTTGATGCACACACTCGAAATGAGAAAAAGCCCAAAATAATTTTACAAAACAGGAAACCCTAAATTAAACCTAAACCCTAATTGCTATAAACCGTTAAATTAAACATAAACCGTCATTCGTATAAACCATTTGACCCCAAATAATAAACCTAAACCCTCAGAACAGCGAACATGCGCAAAGATTAAAAAAACACCTAACCTAGCATAAAATCTTCGCGACACCAAAGTTGGTGAAGATCATTTCGATCATAAATAATTGATCCACCTAACTCTAATTATAGAAACACCGAACCAAAAGAGATATGCACCTGTACCAACGATGTCAGTGATAATGAATAGAACGGAACGGTCAGGCTAATGGACCTCCACCCAAGCACTACATCACCAGAAAGAAACCCTCGATCGCACTATTCATAAGATCCCCAAAAAAGATTGGGTGAAGATAAGGTTGTATGGTCGATGTGTGGTAATGAGAAACAAAGAAAGTTAATTCGAGAATACCCGGTTTAACCATTGGGTCACCCAAACGGGTCAAAAAAAAGGCAAAGTTGCACTATTCATAAGGTCCCCAATAAATGTTGCCTGTCTCCATGCCAAGATACGGGCAATCTCACATTTACCTAAGGAACCCCAATTCATCACAGCCTCGAAAAGGAAACCAAAGGGCGACTATTTACCAAACTAAGCCCATCAGGGTCACCGACCCGGTCCATTCATTCCCACTCATATCGTATATTTATATTTTGTAACCCACGATCATGAAATCAAAGTCTCACATCATCACATTGCACCAACATCAACATAAAAACCAAAGTTATTCAAGAGCTAATCTGCACTAAAATTGATGCCAACTAAATGGAAATCAAACCCAAACAACAGCATGGCTGCAACCATATGGTTACCTTGCCAAGGCATGTTCTCGGGCCAACTTCAGCTACTAAGAGAAACCAAAAAGGGCCAAATATCATGGCTCGGCAGCCTGCACTGCACATAAACCTTATTATATATCATCTATTCTTATATATTACATTTATTGAGGAAGCCTTTTCATTACGCGCCTTTAGTCACTCTTAAAAAAATTATAAATGGCTCAGATGGGTGAACCTTCGTGCAAAGAGGATACACCCGCCATCGCTGCAACAGCTGCCCGTCGTCCAGCCAAGATACGGGCCATCTCACGTTTACCGGAGGATCCCCAATTCATCACAGGCATGAAAAGGAAACAGAGGCAAACAAGAAAGGGAAAAACACCAGGGCTTGCATCAACCACTCAATATACGAAACTTGCTTAAAAGATTTTTTATGCAGAATAATCGGCACATTTGTCGCACCTTGCATCAATCGTTGAAAATACCAAACTTGTTGAGGAAATTTACGATGCAAAACAATTGAGAAACCTAAGTCTAATATCAGATCCACCAACCCCCCAAAAGTATGTGCAAGAAAATAGAGATGCACCTATAGCGTTTAACATATGGCCAGCGTCCATCCACAAACGCAAATAAAATATTCATTTAACGGTACCCATCGCCGTACGATGAGAGAGTGCCCGTATTTTTCCATGGAGAAGCACCCAGTTGGATCTAAAAGATAAGCTACGAATGTGAGCACAAATGAATAGACCGGGTCAGTTAGGGTAACGGGGCTCCACCCAAAAGCCTGTTTAAAAAAAATACCAAAGTTGCACTATTCATAAGGTCCTAAATAAATTTGATATAGAAGAAACAAAGCTTCACACCATCACATTGCACCAACATCTACATAAAAACCAAAGTTATGGAAGAGCTAATCTGCACTAAAATTCATGGTAACCAAATAAAAATCAGACCTAAACAACAGCATGGCTGCAACCATATGGTCACCTTGGCCAGGCATGCTCTTCGGACAACTTCAGTTACTAAGGCTGTTAGCCTTAATAGTTTTTATTAGAAGTGATGGTCATTCACGATTAGGAAATTTGTAACGCGTGTTAGATATCGTGATAGAATAGTCAACGGGCTCGTGGATTGGACTAAGCTAAATGGGTACTAGTTATGATAAGCTTGCCATATATCCAATCCAGCCCAAGTCCATATCCACGAAGCCCAAAGAAAGCCCATTAGGGTATATGTTACTTGTACTATATAAACCCCTCAAAGTCTCATTTGAGGGGTGTGCTTGAGTGTGTGTGTGTGTGTGTTCTTTCTTTAGAATATACAACTTATTGTGTTTACCTTTTCTCTCCACATACACGGTTTGTATAAACATCAAGTCACCAACATTTTATCTTTTCTTCTTCATCTTGTACGCTTTATGTTTGTGTTTGGGTTTCACGAGTTCTACGCTTAACTGTGGTTAACGTGCGTATTTCGTGATAAGTTCATTCGGGTCAACCTTCAAGTTCTAAAAACGCTCCGAAAAGAAGTTATCGAGGTTTTTATGTTTTTAGAGCAATTTTTCACTACAACAACCGAGCTTAATCTTCATCAACCACAACTCCTTTATCGTTGAATCGATCCTACATCAACTTTATCAGATCATACCTTCATCAATGGCAACTCAACAAGACATTCATGCAGCTGGTGCCAAAAACCGTCCTCCTATGTTGGAAAAAGGTGGTTATCTTCAATGGACAAGTCGAATGCTTCGTTACATCAAGACAAAGCCTAATGGAAAATTGATGATCAAATCCATTCAGGATGGACCCTTCATACCTCGACAAGTCCAAGACCCTGGAAATGCTGATGCAACACCTCCCGTCCCACCATTTTTTCCTCTTCAAAAAGAATCAGAATACTCTGAAGAGGATCAGAAAAAAGTCGAAGCAGATGACATGGCAATTCATATTGTCCAACTGGGTTTACCAAGAGACATCTTTGCTGCTGTAGACAGTTGTGAAACTGCTTTCGATATGTGGGAACGTGTTAGACGACTTTGTCATGGAACAGAAATTGGTCAACAAGACACAGAGAACAAGCTGCTAACTGCTTGAGAGAAGTTTACATCTACTCCAGGAGAATCCATTGAATCCTACTATGGAAGGTTCTGTACTTTAATGAATGAGCTGATCCGAAACAAGTTGACACCCAGAACTATCGTGAGCAACATCAAGTTCTTGAACAATCTACCAGAAGAATGGGGACGATATGTCACTATTGTCAACCAAACAAAAGACTTACATCAAGTGAACTTTGATCAACTCAACGATTTTATGAAACAAAACCAAAATGAAGTGAATGAAGTCAGACAAGAAAGATTAGCAAAGAAGCATGATCCATTGGCACTCATTGCAAAGACTCAAACTTTAGTGAATACACAACAACAAGCTTCATCATCTTCCACTAACAACAACTTGCAGCAATACATCCCTCAACAACAAACCTATCCACCAGAACAACAACATTACCAGGAACAAGGAATCACTGATCTTGAAATGGAACCCGAAGAAGCTTTGTCTCAAGTATTTTCTTTATTAGGTAAAGCATTCAGAGGTCGCTATTCCACATCAACTAACAACAACCAAAGGATTTCATCAAACACTCGCAATAGGCAAATTGCACAGCCGGGTGTGAACATGGGTAATCAAAGACAAATGGTTGGAGTTATTGGGAATCAACATGAATATGCTACTGGATTTCGCATGGGTAATCAGGCGGTTCCGAATCAGGGTAATCAGTTGGGTCAGAATGTTGGGAATAGAGCAGTGGGTAATCAGAATGGGAATGTTGCAGCTCCAGTCATTGGGAATTATGGAAATGTGAATCAGGTTAATCAGGTTACGTGTTATAACTGTCAAGGATTGGGTCACATGGCAAGGAATTGTCCAACTAAGCCGAAAAAGAAGGATCTTGCGTATCTTCAGAAAGCTATCATGTTGGTACAAAAGGAACAATCTGGTCTTCATTGAGTGCTGAGGAACATGACTTCATGGCTATTATGGATGATTTGGAAGACCTCGAGGAACTCAATGCAAACTGCATCTTCATGGCAAATCTTCAGGAGACTAAGTACGACACTGATTCTGACGCACCTCCTGTCTATGACGCTAACGCAGTATCTGAGGTACCTGTAAGATATAACTTTTCACATACACATCAAACCATAACACAAGGTGGCATATAAGATGGAATTCTAGAGAGAGAAAGTTAGAGGTTTAGGGAACTTAGTGAGAGAAAGTGAAAGATATTATTATGAGCTCCAACTCTCTACCTTGGAAGGTAGAGAGTATTTATAGTCTTACACAAATCGCCACACTTTGGGCTGTGGATCAGGCATACAGTGGGTAAAGACCCGTCCGTCCTCCACGGTGTTACTTAACTAAATAACTACTTAACTTAACAGAACTATGACTACGAGCTTTCTAACGATTACATATACTTGAGGTGACCGACTCTTTAATACCGGGAATTTCTAATTCCTAACAATCTCCCCCTAAGGGAGGTCACCTCAATTATACACCAAAATTACATTGAATACAAATAGATATTACATTAACAGTTGATCTTGCATTCTTGATGTAGTCCTTTGCTCATAAGCTCGTAGTCATTGGTTCTTCACATTGCATGTTTGGTTATTCCAAGTGGAGGTCTTTTACTGATCCACGTGATGATATGTTTGAGCCATCTTTGGAGATCATCAGCTATCAAAAATCTCTGAGACATCCATTGTCGTGTTGTGACTTTGGGACCGACATGCTCACATTCTGGATCATGATATCTTCTCATCAGAGTAGCGGAAGCATTTGTTGAATCACGATATTGGCAGCAGCGTAGCAGAAGCTTGGTGTGAAAATATCAGAGTCATTGATGCACTAATCATGATTTCTTTTGAGTTGAATGTGTTAAGTGAGCATGCGGCTAAGGATTGACCGCTTCATTCTGATCAGCTGCAAACGTCGGGTGTACCTGCATACAACAGTTAGCAATAAATCGCACGAAAGTGTCTTTGATCACTTTCGATGAATTGAGGTACACGGCCCACGGTTCCCCGTTGATCAGTACAAGTACTGCCTGTGATCAGGTAGGATTCCTAAGAATCTCCTTGACAGGGTTTCGCAGCTGTTCTAGCTGTTCTCAAACCGGAACGTTTCAAAGAAGACAACACGGAGTGAGTGAACCAGCGAATTTTAAGTCCACTGATTGAAGAAAAGAGATTTGAAAACACAATCGTGTATTGCTTAATAGAAATAGTTTTTGCAATACAACGAAGGTTTTATTGAAACTCAATTATCAATCATAAAAATACCTTTTGGTTTGAAAAATGAGTACACAGTCGATGTGCTAAAGTAAAGAGTTTTTAAGCACAAAGACCGGTTTTTCAAAGGTATCCGTCAATCCCTATCCTGAACCAGGATTGATTCAAAAAATTGAATCACCCCATTGTTTCTGTTCAGTTGTCACATGGTTAATCTATATGATAGATCTCACATGCCACCTACCAGGAGCTTGTTTGATGTTGGCTCCAGAAGGCTTTCCATCTTCATTGTGAATATGTAAACACATCACTCAGATGTTCTGGCAATACCACAAGGATAATGCGTAGGACTCAAGATATAATCTCTCTTTCCACATTGTGTGAAACAGAGAGTCTTCATTGAAAGTGTCCTAATGAGGAATCCCGTCTTTGGCCCAAGTTAAGTATACGATGACTACCATTGTAGCCATAACTTCTGTTCTGCAGTACCTGGGTCACTGCGTGACGTGAAGTTGAAAGGTTTGGTGAGTTCAAGGAGAATTTTCCTGAACAAAGTAAGAGTGCCCCTTGGCTGTAATAGATAGCTGAAAGAGAATCTCTACCAACTATAACTTCTTCCTCTGGGAGAGGGATCAGAGGCAATATCCTAGGTTTATACGTGTTTAACTCAGATCTCGGTGCTCTAGTAGTTATTTAGAGTAATCCTGTGAAAGTTACTTCTGAGAGACAAAGTGTGTTACACCTTTCTCTCTAATATAGAACTCAGGATGCGTAATAGGAACACCATAACGGTCTTGTAGACTCACTACACAAATG